>JAMXDE010000009.1:905000-2105000 GCA_026770025.1 Craspedostauros australis | reverse complement strand
ATGAAGGCAAGCGAAAACAATACGAGTCGCTGCTATTGCCAGTAACAGGAGAAAGCATTTCGAAATTGGAGAAACGTTGCGACGCGAGAATGGCGTGCCCCGCAGGCGGACAATCGCATTGTTCCAGAATGAACGATGCATATGATGGTTGTATCCATCGCACACAGAGACGAACGACTCCGCCGACGGGGAATGCGATCCACCGACATTGTGCACAACAACGCAAAGCAACGCAATGGGAATCGGGGCAACTCAACAGAACGAACATGCTTGGTGACGAAACGACGACCAAAGACCTCCTCACTTTCGAGGCACGATACAGATCCATCTCCGCAATCATGTGTTTTGGGATTTTGCCAATGTGTGAGCGTTGCCTGTTTTGTGGTTGCGCTGTGGTTCAGCTCCCTTCGTCGTGTTCGTTCCATTCTGTTTACTTAGGAGATGCGACATTTATAATCAATATCCATGACCCAATAATCAATTTAGGAATGAGCTGAGTCATGCGTGCCGATGTGACGAGTTGCAACATGACCGTCACTTTTTCCCTTGTTGCCTTTTTGAAAGAACGGCACTGGTGCTGCGAGAAGCGCTCAGGCCAACCCAACACCCCACAACTGCAGTCGATGGCTGTACCTCCGACCATCGACCCGCCACCGACAACAGCAAACAAGAGCCGTGATGACATCAACCCAAACGAGATCAACAGTAGCAACAGTAACATCCTTATCAGCCGCAACTGCAACAACGGCCATATCATTCCGCTTCGAGATACGATACTGGCGCAGCGAGGCGCCACAGAGCAAGGCACACAACACACAAAGAGAGAAATCCCACCAAGCGAAGCCGCCAAGAACAGCTGAAGGACGAATCACACTATGATTCTCACAAATCCACAAACGGCGGTTTGGGTTTCCGTCTTCTTCCAGCATCAGCATCGACACTAACGTCAAGATCGACACCAACACCGCGATCGACACCATAATTCCCACATCGACAATCCACAGCCCTCGCACAATTTCAATCAACTGCAACGAAAGATGACAGCATCCACACCAACATTCACCATGAAGACATTCCTCATCGCAGTTTGCCTGCTACACTTGTACATCATCCCGAATCAACAGGCCGAGGCGTCCATGGTTCAGAAGCTCCGGCGCAGGTTGATCTTCGATGCCACACCGAAGGACGATGCACCCCCCAAGGTCCAGCGAGCAGGCGAGGGCAACGAGTTCCTCCGGATGAAGGAAGAGGAGATGCGCCATCTGGACCGCATCCTCCATGGTGCTCAGATGAGCATCAGCCACACTTCATCCAGTTCGCAGAAACTCACTAAGGCGGGGTAAGTTTGAAACTCTGCGATGCAACCATCACCGACGACAGCATCTGTTTGTGTATTTGGTGCGATGAGAATTTGGTTGTTGACGCAATCGAGGTGCTCGCGTGGTGGTGAGATGTACCATATTCGATGGCAACTTCCTTGCATTCACCCTGTCCATCCCATCCGATTCGATCCAACCATCGATCTCATCCTGCCTCTCTCTGTCTTTGCTTCGCCGTACATGAATCAACCACTCCACCAATCGATCACGACACCATGCAACACTCTCCTGTTCACGTCTTGGATTGCGCTCTCGACATCGCTCATCGCCCTCTCTGCACACCTTTGGACGGCAACAGAAAAGGAGGCAAGGGCAAGGGCTCCAAAGCTGGCAAAGGAAAAGGCGGGAAGGGCTCCAGCTCGCAAGCTGCGCCAAAGCCAACGCCCGCGCCTGTCGCTCATGTAAGCTCCGCCAGCGGCGAGGGCAAGGGCAAGGGCTCCAAGTCATCCTCTTCCCACGACGGCAAAGGCAAGGGCAAAGGTGGAAGCAGCAGCAGCAGTAGCCATTCAAGCCCCACGAGCAGCTCCAGCAGCGGCAAAGGCTCCAAATCGTCCAGCGATGGAAAAGGCAAGGGCAGCAAGCGTCAGCGTGCGCTTTAGTGATTAAAGCATTCCAGGCGCCGACTCTGGATGTTTGTGCGCAGCGCAGAGTTGCCACTGCCAAACAGAGTTCCGATCAAGCTTGTGATCGATCTCGAATTGTCCAACCATTTCCTCCCCTTTCTTGTCACTGTGTTGTCTGAATCTTGGCCGAAAGATCGGATCCAAACGTGATCCGGGACGCACTCATGTAGATGCAAAGTCGCAATGGGGAGGTCTCTAGCAGTAGAAGTGAGAAACAACGACAACAACAACACGGCAAACATAAGTACATGTTACACATTGCTTGTTGCCTCCATTCTGTGTGCTCTGCGTCGTGCACAACCATCGAGGTCTTGGTGGGATCGTGCTGTTGATGATGATGCTACCGTTCCCACTGTCGCGGTGGCCATCTTTTGCATCGTCACCGCAATCGAGAGAGACGGAGAGGGGCGTTGGGACTTACGACTGCTCTTGAATGTTCGGCACGATTGGCATCGGAACGCGGTGGACGTCGGTGGCGCGTGCTGGATCTGCATCCAACCCAACACGATCCGATCATACGACTGCGAACCCGATCCGGGCAGGGTCCTCCAACGGAGTGGACTGGTCGAAGTGTGTGGTACGATCTTCGGTACAGAGTGATGGCCGCTGTCCTCTCGCATGCGCGGCACGAGCACTCATCGTGTTCGTAGCTTGTGGAGGATGGTTCGCGATTTTCGATTTATCCGATCCATCATCCACGGATTCCTCATTCGTCCGTACCAACACAATGTCGGCACAGACCCGCGCCACCTCTCTGACTTGTCCGACCAAAGCACCGTCCGACAAGACCAACCCGTGGATGCGAAACCCCGCTGTCGCCCTGACCAGAACCGTTCCTCCTTCCGACACGAACGAAAATATCCTTGGATACGCTGTGGTCACAACAACACGAGTAGAGTACCGCCGCGCCCACATCGCCACCCAAGACCGCGTTGACGATGACCAACCCCAGGAATGACAAATGCATTTCTTGTCCTGTGGCTTCTCGCCATGCTTGCGCTGTCTTGGATGACATTTCGACTGATATTCCCGCCGCCCCCCTTCTGTGCTTTAGTCTGTCAACAGGACAGAATCCGCCAGAGTTGGATCAACGGATCTTGTCGCGTGGTTTCCGTCGGTGCTACTGATAAAATAGCTGGCGACGTGCTGCCACAAACTGTTTATGCTGATGCGCCAACAGCAAGCCAGATACAAATAGCAGACACGAAGAAATCGGCCGGTTAGCGCCTCGCTCTTCGCTTCTCGCGAGATTGAAAGGTAGAATTGCCCTTGGGACTGTGCATTCCAGAATCACTTAATCATTTCCATTAATCGGTCATTTCCGCATCATTGGTGTTGGGCTTGGGTATTCGCAGGATCCGATCACGTCACATTTTGCAGAGCAGTCGCGTCGTGATGAAATGTACGACTGTGGAAGTTGCGGTGAGGAAACACGCAAAAAAGGGGGGAGAGTGGAGAAGGGTGTGGGTGCGTGCGTGCGTGCGAGAGAGAGAGAGAGACACTGTGGCGTTGCCCGAAACGACACGGAGCGCATCGCCCGAGCTCCGCCTCGTCTCCTCTTTGGACAATGGACGATAAAAAGGCCCGGATGGATGTTGTTGATGCCCCCTTCAGAACCGTGGGAGATCACAACGAGATCAACCCGAACAATCAGTCCAAGAGGCGGCACGCGTTGCTCGGACATCTCCAAGCCAATGGGTGCGCTGCCACGCCCACGACCACTGCAGCCAGGCAATGGATCATCACGAGCGACGGAGATGATAGGAACACAACTTCTCGCGGCCCAACGTCGAACGTCGTCCTTCAAGGCACTCGCCTTCACTACGAGACCCTGTAGTCGTAAACAGCACCTCATCAAATGGTCAGGCGGTACGATCCTCCGCAGCACGATCGATTGCACCGTGTTCCATGTTCTATTCGTCAACCGATCCACCATTGACAACATCGAGAAGTGGCCAGAAGTGGCTTGAACTGACTCCAACAGTCCCCCCCGTCTCCTCCCATTGGATTTGGGTGCGCGATGCTCCACATGTCTTCACTTCCGGTTGCATCCATCAGCGACATCTTCCGCCCCGCCCCGTCTCGTCGCATTATCTTCGATCACATTGTTTTCGCCCTCATCCAGACGCACGAAAGTACAAACAGCAACCAGCAAGACTAGATCATACGCGTCGACAAAGACCAGCATACTCGTACGACTCCTCGTGCACACATTCTAGCAAGGAAGCACACAACAACATCCCATCATCATGCCGTCAGTATCGCTCTCCCACCAGGGCTACAAGGACTATGAGGACTCCGTGGAAGCACTCTCCGGCGCGTACGACGACAGCGCCATCATCCCTCGCAAACCGCGGTCGTTCAAGCTTCCGCTGCGCAGCAAGTCCAACGACCTCGATCCGCTGGGAACGAGGAGCAGCAGGAAGGGCGACTGGGGACTGTCAAGGTCCCATCACACGCCAAGGCAGCGGCCTGCACGAAGACCTCCGACAGCTGGTAAAGAGCTCCGGCGCAACTTGTCGACTACCTCCACGGCCTCGACGTTCTCCAACGGCAGCAGCGTCGGCGCAGGCATAGCCATGTCGGGAGCTGCAGCCGGCTCGGCAAACGCCAGCGAGGAGGGCATCACGACGCAGCAGATGGAGCTCTTCAATCGTCAAGCCAGCGACGAGGATGGCCGCGAGACGATGATGAAGCAACATAGCGGCTTCAGCATGTCCAGGAGGACGAGCGATAGCAACGTCAAGAGTGGCGACAGCGACGAGCTCACGACGTCCTCGAATCATGGGAAGAATGCGATCCCATTCTCCATGTCGTGGTTCGAACAGCGGCAGCAGCAGCAACGGCTTGAGGCCGAGCAGCAGATCAGTGAGGCCAAGGAAGGGATACAATCTCGCCTGCAGTCCTACACCGGAAAGCTGAAGTACTTCGGCGAACTTTGCGTGGCCAGATACGAGATGGGAAATAAGACAGGTACGTGTGTGCATGTGCTGTTGCGTTTGCTATTGTTGATGAATGGTAGTGACAAATACTGTTCGAGCTGGTGTTCAAGCTGGTGTTGGCGTCGATCCTGGTGTCGGTGGGAGCAATGACTATGCACAGCGAACTTGTTTGTATCTCTCATCTGATGCGAGTGCTCGACGACGAGTGCATCAATCGCAATGCAGGTTTCAACGATGCCCCTGCGCCCATTCTATTGCACTATAATATTATATTCCATTGTGCAATAGCATACAACTACATACATCTCTCACACACACACACACACACTCTCTCTCTCTCTCTTTTGCGCAGGTGCTTGTGTGACGCTAAGAAATGTGAAATCCATTCAGCGCCAGTACATCCACACCACGAGACAGCAGCATGCCGTGCAGCAATTGGACACCATGCTGATGGATGGCGAGATGCCTCCCAAGCACGTTTGCAGGTCCGTCGAGGAACTTCTCGCCTTGCAGGCGCCATCACAAGATTCGGAGGCGTCCAGTAGCATTCTTAATTGCGAAGAATTGCGGCGCACCTACATGCAAGAAATCAAGGAGTGCAAGAATTGGTTGCCAACCGTCGATCTGGACAAAGAGCCGTTGCTGCCCACTATCTGCGCCAAGAAAAAGCCGAATGGACTCTACAAATCCATCGGAGGAAAGAAGTCGTCAACGTCGTCGCTGTGGTCGGCCAACTCCGTTTCGACATCCTCGCTGAACCGCAGCTCCAACCGGCTCTCCCGCATGTTCAGCTCCAAAGGACGTCTCTCCTCCAACGGCACGGTGAGCACGAGCACCACGGCTGGCGACAATCCCGCAAATGTGGGAACCACCAACGCGACGTGGGGCGCAGCGCCATCGCGCCCCAAACTGAACCTCGCTCTCTTGGCTCCGGAAGGCAACACGATCCAAATTCCGCCGTCGCGGCCAGTAGCAGCCCGCTGCGACGGGCAGCCGCCTCGTCGCAAGACGCTCCCGGCCAAGATGAGGACGCTCGAAATCGCGAAACTCCAGATGCAAGTGGACCGGTCATAGGGTGGCAAGGCCGGCGACGGCGAGGAACGTGCCTCGGATCGTCGAGGAGGGGTCTGCGGAAGCAAGGGTCTGTGAGAGGTATATTCGGTCAGAGAAAGTGCTGTCGAACGAGCACATGTGAGCGATGCATGATGCCGGTACCAGTGTGCATCTCGCGGAGGCGGTATGGCGAAAGCGAGCTGGGCCTCTCCGGTCTCCTCGTCCTGTTGTGCTCTGATTAAGTCAAATAGTCGTCGTTTTCCACACCACCTTGGCATAATGTTTGACTCTGACACAATACGTCTTTCGAAATACCTTTATGTCTACCGCACAATAACTGTCTCAAAGTGTACTATACGATCTATGGAGGCACTGTAACATGGACGATGCTAAACTCTCGCCCTGGGACGCGTTTGCCACACTAGAGTACGGACCCACCGCAATCGACCTTTATTCGTCGCTCGTACTTCCTACTCTTCGATCTTCATCATTTGACGGATCTTGCGCTTCAGAGATCCATCTCCCACGCCGTCGCAAGCGGAGAAGTATTGGTTCACGATGCGTTCGGGATCAAGGAAGAGCGGGGCGTTGTTGTACTCATTGTACAGCGACTCATTGGCCTCCATACGCCGGATCAGATCGAGCGCTTCGTCTGGTCTGGTGACGTCGTAGTAGACGAACGACTTTGGATTGAAGATGTCGTGAACGATGCGGGAACCTGTGTAGATCGGCAGGCATCCACCGAGGAAGCCGTTCATCAACTTCTCGGTGATGTATCCCGCCTGGCCAACCACATTCTCCATGACCAAGCAGTATTTGTATTGACCCATCGTCTGGATGTTTTTGCTGAAGCTCCGCCTACCTCCCAGCGCGGTGTCGGGAAATAGACTGTTGTTGCGCATTGGCACGCTGGGCTTGCACTGGCCGTGATAGACATCGAGGAATTCCGACAACCGTCGTGCGGCCTCGTCGCGAAAGGCGACGCAGTTGCTGTTCTTGTACAGCACGCCATTGATTTGACGCGTGGAGTTTCGGCGCACGCCAATCTCCGGGTGCAAGATCGGATCCACGTCGGGCGAGGATTTGGCCTGCGCTACTCCCGTCATGAAATACATCTGGTACGAGTTGTCTCGGTGCAGATGCGAGACGGGACCGATTTGATAGAGGCGGTCGCCGATGTCCTGCGGTGAGAACATTTCCCAAATATCGCCGTGCGACTCGCCGTTGTAGAACAGGATCTTGCCGGGACGCTGGCTGTCAGGCTTCTGCTTGGCTCCCTCACCCCACAGCATGTTGCCTCTTCCCGGCGGTGGGACGTGCATACCGTACACCACAATGTCGTTGGGAGTCAGCGGCGTCTCCTCCTTCCAATCGCCACTGTACTCAAAGTCGGAGAACAGGCACTTCGTGATGGCCTTGCTCCAGGACCCGGTCATGTAGACCCGACCCGGTTCCATCAGCATCCTGGGTGTGTGCTCGGATGCTTCGACGGCTTCCGCTTGATCGGCCGTCGAGTTCATGGCACACTCTGGACCAACGTACTGCTGCATGGTCGTGGTGGAGAAGATCATCCCGGTGCGCGCGTTCCCAAGCACCAAGTTGATGATGACGATGACGATGAGCATGGCAAAGGATAATGGCTGCAGCCATGAGTTGCTCTTCGTCTTTCGGGATGCTCGCCGTGTCCTTCCTTCATCCGCGTCTGTTGGGTTTGATTCACCCATCATGCCTTGTCGCAAACCAGTAGGATCTCTGTATGGATCCGAGTCGGCGAATGTAAGTATGGAAGTGTGTGTGGGAACAAGAGGAAGAGGAAGGGCAGAAGGAGGAGTATCTATTGTGTTGTAATTGTGATATTGTGTGACGGAGAAGAGGTTGCGTCTGCATTTTTTGGTGTTTGTTTTGTTCTGTTAAAAAATGACGGTGCTGCGGTCAATGAGAATAACCCACATTTACATTCGCTTGAATAGCGATCATGTCAGTCGTTTTGATCACGAATTGATGTCACGGGAACCATTCTTGGCGCCAAGGATTTGGCCGTCGTCTCGTGGTTCTGCGAAGCTGATGGAAGGTGTCTTTGTTCGCACAACAACCACCCACAATCGGAGACCGCCACAAGCTCGGCTCCGCTCGTGCGATTGCAGTAACTGCAGGCGGTGGTGACGATCAGATTGAACACAACGTTGCAGTAAGAAGGATAGAGAGCAGCACAGAAACAAAAATCGAGGGAAGATGGGCAAATCCATACCATCTGCGGCTGGAGTTGCTGTGGCTTCGGGGTTGGGAACGATCGTGCTCCTATACGCCTCGATGCGTTGGAGAAACGGGTCGAACCCTTCGGTTGGGAGTGGCAGTGACAGAAGCGGCAAAACCAACGGGAATGGGAGTGGACGCGGCTATCCCCACAGCAATCATGACAACAGCGATGACAACAGCGATGACAACGATGATGACTCCTTCGATTGGGAGAACGATCCTCGTGAGCAACGTCGGCGGCACAATGGCGAATCGCACGAGCAGAGATATCCCTGGGAACCCATCGCAACCCACCAGTCCGCCATGTCCGACTATTCGTACACGTTCCGGCAACGCCAGGAACAGAAGCAGATAGCTACCGGACCTGCTGGCATCTCTGGGCGGGCGCATATGCCGACGCTGTCGCAACCGGCAGACACTGTGGACAAGAGCATCGTGGATCAGGCAAAGGAAATCCAAGCAGAGTTCGAGTTCATGTCGTCGATGACGTTCGCCAATCGACCGGCTCTGCGACCGCCCTCATGTCCCTGCTGCATATGAAACCGCGTCGGACGCATGATACTTTGGTTCATGACGACACTAGCGGCCGACAGCCAATCTCTTGTCGCAAACGAGCACAGCACCAACATGCTACGATCGTGCTGATGCATCTGCGCTGGGCTCTGGATAGTATCCCACATGGTGTTATACCTAACAGTGTAGAGTACACTATGATTTATCGCCTACTCTGCCACGGTCTCCGCCGACAACGATCACGGTGCGGCACGGACACGACGTAAATGTGCAGATGCGGTCGTGGTGATCGCTACTGCTCTAATCTAATCTTCTTGCTGCAGCCCCAGCAGCATAACCGCAACAGCGGCAGCTTCATGCTGCAGAACTCATGGACCGAACTGGCGACGGATTGATGTCGGCTTCTGCGTTGCCGGCAGAGGCTTGCTGTTCGCAAGCAGCGCGAGCTTGCTGGCGGAAACCTTGCTAAGGTTGACCCCACTGGTCTCGAGGCGTCCATCAGCGGGGCCTTGATCGGCCGCTGCGCTCATACGTTGCAGAGGCGACACCGAGCCTGAAACCCTGGCAGCGGATGACTGCGCCGATAGGGTTCCGAGCAGCATGGCTCTTCCAGCGGAAGTGGTGGAATCGTGGTTGCTTTGCGATGACAGATTCGATGCGACCTGGCGCAGGCGACGGATTCCCTCGAGTGAACGCGTCCGCGTAAGAAGCCGGCGGGGATGATCTCTCTCGCCATGGCTCGACTGGCTCATCGATTCGGCAGACGATGGTATCAAGGTCGAAAGAGTCGCATTGCGCGAACGGCTGGATGACGCACGGATGCGAAGACCCTCGGTCGATCTTGATCGTCGAGGTTTTGCGTGGAGCAATCGAAATGCCATGGCTTGCTCCTCGTTGAGGTTGTTGGATCGAATTGGCGCGGCGTCCTCCAGCTCTACCATGATGTCTTCGGGTGGTGGCCACTGCATCTGAGAGAAAGGGTTGGCGCTTGGCGCGCGGAGGCCACGCATACCGTCGAGGGAATGCGAGCGTTGCCTTGCCTTGGATGCGGATCTTGAATGTGACGACGCAGTTGGCTTTGCCTGGTTGGAGCTGTTGGCCTTCAACGACTTGAGCATCTCGCTCGACTGGCTTCGTCGCACACCGCGTCGAGGGGGGTGATGCCGGCCAGTCCTGTGGAAAGCGCGGAATTTGTCGGTCTTGGACTGGTGGACAGGGTGGCTGGAGCTGAAGCCTTGCTGCTTGGACTTTGATTCGGCCTTGATTCCATGCGGTTGGGGGTCGTGGAACATGGCCGGGGCAGCGCCGTGAGGCATACCGCCGCTCGTGCCAGTCGCATATTCTGAGGTGTGATGGGAGGTGTTTTGGAACGATGCCAGCACATCGTATCCCCCGTCCGTGGCATGGATATTCCCAAGCTCGGGTGTCCCAAGTTGCATATGCTGGTGATGGTGTTGGTGCTGTTGATGCACTTCCCCTTTCACTTGCGCTTGCGAAGTGTGGAACAACTGTGGGGAGAGGTTGTCGCACGTGTTGTCGTGGAGCTGGGCGTTGCCTTGCATGTTCATGGACAACATCTCCATCGCCTCCGAAATCTCGATGGCGGCTGGGATGTTGTCGACCGTGACAGGGACGTCGCTTGCGTTGTTGTCGTAGAAACTTTCGACGTCGGAGTCATTGTCATGGCTGGAGCAATCCATCTCAATCGATCTCTTGGGTGCTTCTCTCATACCATTCTGCGTGCATGCGATGGGTTCCTGATGCTGCGGTGCCTTGACCCAGATCTCGCTGGACATCTGCGCCTCCATGATCGGCCCGCGCCCTTGCCCGAGGCAGGTGTTGATGGTGTGATGATCGCGCAGCGACCCAAGGCTCTTCACCACTGCCAACGGACGGATGAATTCATCTGAAGAGATCGGACCAAAAGGGTCCAGATCTCCATTCTCGACAGCACCATCCTCCGAACCAAGGTCGGTGGAATCAATGGTGCCGATGGACGATTCCATAGCATCGTCCATGAGCTGGGTGAGTAGCAAGTCGCCTTGCTCCATGATGTTGTTGTTGTTGTTGATGATGATGATGATGATGGCGCGATTCCTTTGCTCTTCGCAAGACTGTTTTCGAGTCTGTTGGGCACACTTGCGTTTGGTTGGGTTGGGTTGGGTTATGTTAATATTGTGACCGTTGGAGGCAGTTGCGTTTTGTGAGGTGAACCTCAACCCGGGAAATAGTGGACTCGACTTGACTCCAATCAAGTACGGTATGGGGGTGTCCTTGTGTAGGTGTTGTGTGCTTGTGATGGGACCCACCAGGTGGACCGTCGCTGTTGTAGAAGTATTGACAAGGTGGACGGCCAGCGACTACAGAGTGCCGTGTCAGAATGCGTCACATGATCGGAGATTCTCGGTGTGAGGTGGCGCGTCGCAAAGTGACGGAGAGCGGCGGTTCTGGATAGCGTTTCATTTCGTTGTGATGACTGATGCCCGACGTGGCTGGCCCAGGGTTGGTGGGTGTGGCATCTGGAGCAGGAGAGATCGCGACACCTCTCGTGTAGCTTTGCCGTCGTTGCCCCATGAAGCGGTCCTCCGTGTTCCGAGGCATCTGTTTTTCTCCAACTTTGGAATCGCCTTTTGGTGCGTCTTCCAAGAGTCATTCTCATCGGCTCAGAGAAAGCCAAACAGTTCCCCCGTGATTTCCATCGCGTCATTTCATTGGGCCGGGTTCATTTTTGAATTCGCCGGAAACATCCACGATGTTCCTCATAGTGCTTCGACGGGATCGCCACAAGAAACAACACTGACACCGATGCGAAGAATGCCCTTGTAGCCGCAAGTGGTGTGACTGACGTTGGTGTGCAATGCATGATTTACCGCCACAGATGCCTACAATGCGTACATCGGCCTCGCCCAAGGTGCCTTCAATCACTCTCGTCCTAACCACGGTGACGATCAACCTCGGCCTCGCTGTTGCGTAATAGCGGAATACAAGGCATCGGCATTCTGCCTGCCTGTAGCGGCACTTGGTCTGCCGGTGGCATATCAATACATATAATATGTGAGTGGTGAAAGCCGCAGCCGCGGGCGGACACAACATCAGACACGTCATGAGTCGCATCAGCCAGCATGGTATGGAACGACAAGGAGACAGACGCACAATGGAGGGAATGTGAGGTGGCAACGCTGGGCCTGTGTACAGCCTCCTTCGCCACCAAGCACAGAACATTGGTTGAGAGGGAGGAGGTACGCAAGACATTGCATCATTCCCATAGCTCGTCGTAGCATCGAGTATGCACTCTCGAGTAGTCTGTTTCAAATGTGAGCCTCTCTTTCTCTATTAGTTGAATATTCGTAGAGTGTTCACCGGCCCATTCCTATGTCTATCGATCTTCCTTGTTGAAGGATTTCCTTGTTGAAGAATGCGGTTAGATTGTCACCCCCGGACACTCATCGACTTGCGCCGGAGCCATGAGCATCATGGTGACGCCATCAACGCTTTCGTCAGTGTTCTCGCTTTCCTCACAGTGATGATCTTGATGTTGATCATGACTACGGGTACCGCAAGTAGTATCAGCACGATGGCAAACTTCGCCATGATCACCACCATGGGCTTCAAACACGTTCCGTTCAGAGCTCGATCTCAACACTGATGGAGACGGTGGCACAGACGAGGAGCACACCGCCGTTGATGTGGAGGACACCACCGAGTGCCTGTGCAGAAGAGGCCCGCCGGTCTTGAGGAAGTCGCTGATAGGGGTCTGATAGTCATCGCCAGCTTGACCTGGTGCAAACGAGTCGTCGCCTTCGTGTCCAGGAATCAATGCCGATTCTTCATTTTGGTCTTCGTATTCGGCAGATTTACCCAGCAGCATCGCCGTTGAATCTTGGATAGAGAGTGGGGAAGATTTGCTTGTGCTGCGAAAAAGTCTTTCCGAGGATCTGGATCGGCGAATGCTTCCACCCACGACCATGTGGCTGCCTCCAGCACCTCGAGTTGGTGCCCGGATCAAACGCTCTCTTGACAAAGATCGTGTCAGTCTGGAGGATGCTGATCGTCGGCTGGTGATGGTGCCCCTGGCCGGAAGCTTGTCCCTCGATCTCGCTCTTGACTTGCCCGGGCGGTTGATTTTGTCCATGGAACGAGAGCGTAACTGGCGGTTTGTGTGAGGATCGTGGATCGGACCACCGTTGCCCATGATGCCAATCATGCTGCTCCTGCGGTGGTAGCTTCGACCCTGACCATCGCTGCAATTGCGGGTATTGATTGTTGCAAGATCGCTTGAGCCGGAATTGGCGCATTGAGGTTCTGGGTACAAGACGTGTGACACATCGCCTCCGCTCCCGGACAAGCATGCCTCCAACATGTCCACGAGGCTATCATCGCCACTTGTTGCGTCGTGGTTGTCTTGTGTCGGTGTGGTACCATCGCACACGTCAAGGCTGATCTCGTTCGGCACGTCAGGATCCTTTGTTGTCATAGGCGCGCTCACCGTTTCCATGCTGTGTTGGCAAATGGTCCCTACCATCCTTCTGGTCAAAGCGGAACGGGCCATACATTGTTGCAGCTTCAGCATCCCCTCATCGATGGCCTCCTTCGCTGCGGCGGACGTGGCGCTGTCTTGGCTGCAATCGTCTGGCGCGACGGTGCTCTCCATGTCAGAATCGTTGGTGCTAGTATCGACCATGTAGCTGTTGTGAAGTGCATGTAGATCTGATTCGCTCAGGATTGGTCCCGGTTCATCGTCGGCACGGTTGTTACTATCGCGCTCGTCATCAATGTGGAGCATGTGGACGTCCATCGATGATACATCTCTGAAATGGGTGAAGATGGGGTCGTGCTCATCATCGGTGAGCTTGAGAACTCCATGGAGATTCGGCAGCGTGCCAATCCCGTCGTCGTTCATGACGTTGGATGGGCCAGGGGGGTCTGGCTTCCATCGCTCGACTTCACAGACATGATCGAGCTTGGATTCGAAGTCATCCAAATCGAAGTCTGCTAGGTCGAGTGGCAGTGGCTGATCGTACGTGTGGAGGAAGTCACCACCATGAGCAATGGAGTCGTTGTCTTCCTCGTCGTTTTGCTCACGATATTGCTGCTGCGACGTGTATTCGTCATCGCCATCGGATAGATCGGCAGAGCTGTGATAGGCGTGATTTGGCCCAAGATGGTTGATGCGGACACTTTCGTTACTATCATAGATCGATGACAGCATGTTCTCTTGGGCTTCAAGCGTAGATGGATCCAAGGTAGCAGCTCTCACGCTGTGTTCGTTATGTTTGTCGACGCCGATTGGGCACACCTGTGGACAAGATCGGAGGTTGTGTTGTTTTATGTTGTTGGATTCGGCGCAGGTGGCGATCGAAGGCGTCGCTGTTGGATACATGAGAGGATGTGAATCGACTTCTGCTGCGGTATCAGTTGTGACTGATGAAGGTGATGCTTCGTTCCTGGATGCTTTCATTGGTGTTGTCGGCGGCTGTGTCTGCAGTGTCTTTGCAGAACTTGACGATCTTGGCTTCTGCTGTACAGCACTCGTTCCTGTGTATCAGTGCAGATGCTTACCACGATGTGCGCCAGCATTCGAAATTGCTACCCTTGCCAATGCTGCATCGATGGATGCTTCGACGTTAAACTACGAGTATCCACGAGTACGGATCGCTTGTTGCCAATTTGTGACAACCTCACTGTGCGGTGATCGAGGACACCATTCGGCACCGTGGAGTGAGTGGGCAGCCGCTCGTAGTGATGTTCTGGCCTGTCGATGTCGGCCGCGATCTCTGTTTCTTTCTGTTTCTACCGCTCTTTTGCAGACCAAGAGAGGCTTCGCCCACACAACAAAGAAGGGCAAAGCCAATAATAGGTAGCACGATCACCAAGCAGCGACGCCCTATTTGCTGAGATTTATCCATCAATTTCTGAAAGCGCTCTTCGAGCCCTCCCATGCCCGTGGCAAACTCGATGACGATCGTTTGGAGTTGTGACGCAATGCCGTGCGATGCCGTTGCTCTTGGAGCGCCGTGCGAAGAATGATGGGGCTCCGCTCGCAAGCGACGCAGCCAAGAAGCTCTGATCCATGTGTTCTGGGCGTAAATCGATGTGACGTTCTCTGGATCGCCGCTGCGTGTGGAGCCATGGAAAAGAAAATGGACAGATAATGAACCAGACACAAAATGTGACGAGAGGAACACATTGGAACCTTTGACTCGCCTTGGCAGATTCTGTGGGTTCGCCAATGACCGGGAGAAAGCGGAATAACGTATCGTTCCGAAACAACAAATAGCATTGCACAGTACCTTCTGAGACGGACGATGGACGTTCTGAGATGAACCGTTTGCGACTGCCGCGTGCGGACAGACGGAACATGTGAATTTTGTTGTGTGAGCGACAGCCACACGTTATGGAATCGCGAACAAAAGTCCACCAGATTGCATTGTGCGGTGGTATGAGTCTTTGTGATGCATGGATCCTGTGTTGCCTTTGATTTCCTCCTCCTCATCTTTGAGTGTCACAAATCCAAAACCAACCCCGTCTGGACCAGGTGAACGACTGGTGCCTTGACGATGACGACATCAATCACATGAACAAGATGAGCAAGATGACGACGGCGCATGATTCCAACTCACAATGACATCCCAAAGGTCAGCAGCGTCATGTGACAACCCATCCATGGAGCGACTGTAACGGAATCGCCACTCCCTTGCATGTCTGCATGATGCGTCGTGCCAAACGGCCTCCGAGGAGATTGGCCACAACATCTGCGATGCTGCGCGCAGCGCGAATAATCACGATGCCGCCCCAGGATACGCATTGTTCGTCGTGGCCATGCAAGATCAGGTAAGACTGCGCGCAGGTGCTTGTCGCGTTTGAGTGTGTGGCATGGATCGAGAGTGGATCCAACATGTCCATGCAAGGAAATGCCACTCAGGATCCCCGCCTCAATGCCTGACAATCACTGCAAGAGCTCCAATGCACGAGCAGACCGTGCACACGGCACAACACAGCACAGCGTCCATGATGATCGCGAAAAACTGAATATAATGAGCCTGAACAACAATGTGGACAAGCTTAATGGTGAATGGTCTCGCTGTGCTACGATGTGACGTGACGTGCATGCCCCATTCGTGTTTGACTCCGATTGCAAAGCCACACCCCGGAGTGGCCCTCGCCAACCGCAGCATGGCTCGGCTCGCCCAGTTGGTCGAGCAGCCGGAATGGGAAAAACGAGACGACAGAACCAATATCCAAATGAAGACCAATCTTAGGACACCTTCAGAACCATCATCACTGATGATGTTAATGAGAACACTTCCAATTTGTTATTCGTACTGTCAGATGGATACGAGTATTCTGTCGTCTCGGTGACCATCCCGTCGACCAGCAAAGCATGCCAGCTTCGCAAGGCACACGCAAGGACGCAAAAGGGCGGAGGGAGATGGAAAGACAGTGACGAAAACTTCACGCCTATGACTACTGGCATCCAATGCAATTCATTGCGATGCGGATTACCTTTATCAACATTAGTATACCCCGAGTCTTCCTCCATCTCCTCCACGCCATCCATTGTGGCAACGGAACGATTCGATCCTTCAGGTCGCCACTCTGTGCATTCCTTGCGCATTGAAGCCGCATTCCCCACTCATCAACATCCAACTTTGTTTTACACATTTTGCCCGCATTCATTTCCTATCTCTCTCTCCCTTCAGTGCAAGCTGAGCACATCTTCTCCGTTGCATCATCCAAAGAACGAACGATGGCGACATCGATGGGAAACGCAGGGACCTTCCAGAGCATGACCAAGGTTGAAGATGGGGGAGAGAACAGACGGGTGCGGCGATCTCACACGAGTGGCGCCAGTTGAGACGCCTGCGCAAATCCTTGTTTCCTGGCGCACCCATGTACCGAGTGGACTGATTACGAAAACACGATGTCGTCTGGGAAGAAGAACAATCGAACATAGCACTAAAACAGTGCAGTTCAGTCCACCACAGTACAGCGCGCTTATCTGTTGGGCTCAGCTGCACCATACAATACTCGTAACTCTGCAATACCATCCAACCAACGCTCTTTCGCCTTCGCCATACGTATCATACGCAGTCGGAGGAATGCCTGCCGAGTCGTCATCTCATCATGTACTGTCGCGTTCTTCCTGCCACTGTGTGGCTGTATCTTTTGCTGGAGTTGATGTCGATCTCGGATTCACCCAACTTCGCGGCGCCAATCAACGGCGACAATGACATTCGCTTCAAATAGAAATCATTATTATAGAATCGCCGCACCTCCCATGTTGCTTCTCAACGTCTATTTTCCCACCCAACGCACAAAGCAGTGAAGACACAACACAGACGCAACACAAACAGTATGGCTGAGCATTGCGTAAACAAGGTCTGAAGGACAGCGGAGCAAACCAGGGCCGTTGCTGCAATCGAAGATCACTGCAATACATACCAGTACAAGTGCTCCACCAGACACATTGCATTGTCAAGAACAGTAGAGTCCTGTGCCATCAACGCAAAAGGGAATCACCAGGACGGACACTGGTGCATCGCCAGCAAAGCGAGAAAGAATCACTGTGCTTTCTGTATCTCTGTATCTCTCTGGAGAGAGAGTACTCTAATCGACTCTACCCGACTCTAAATCAACAATGGCGCAACGCACAAGACACAAGAACCGCAAATCAGGCTCGAGGAAGCGCAAGACCGATGGCACCAACGCAAGGCTGCTGGTGCTGATGGCCGTCTTGACACTCTTCGTGATGATCCACGCGTTCCTCTCGTACCGACAAATCAATGCTTCTGAATTATCTCTCAAGGCAGCCGAGGCGGAGATGAATTTGGGCGAAGGATTGCCGCTGGAACCGCAGGTGCAGCATGAGCCATCCTCGATCGCAGATTCAGTTCCGTCGACGGTGGCGATAGAAACAACAACTACAACTACTACGCCAGCCTCAACGACGGCAGAAACAACCACCACAAAAGCTGAAACGACAACAGCTGCGACAACAGCGTCGGCGGTGGAAGCTATCGGAGAAGAACAGAGAATAGGAGAAGGAGCAGGAGGAGAGACCAACAGCACGACTAGCATGATGGGCAACAACACGTTGCCACCGCTGTTGTCTCCCCGCAGATATCTCTTCGGAATCTTCTCGTATGACAACCCCAACGCGAGACTGCACCGAGAGGGCATTCGCAAATCATACCTCTCGTACTACACCAAGTCGATCCAGCCCACCATCCACCCATCCGAACGCAACACGATATGCAGCTTGAACCAGCTGCTTGCCAACGCGACGTTACAGGCGGATCCCAGAGCCTGTCTCTTCGTCTACACCTTCGTCATGGGCGGCGGGGATCCCAAGACGCAACCGCCCGTCTGCTATTACCCCGAATGCGGCGACAAGGCTGATGACTACATCGTCGCGTTCCCCAACAACAACTACTCCGATCCCAACGAGATCGCAACGCACAATGATCTCACCTTCCTCACCGTCAAGGAGAATGCCGACGACGGCAAATCGGAAACGTGGTTCACGTACGCCGCCGCCCTGATCGCGCTGGACCGCGAAGATCTCAACATCCAGTACGCGGCCAAGATCGATAGCGACGCCATCATGTTCGTCAATCGACTGTGGAACTACACGCACAACAACGAACGGCAGCTGCGCGACAAGTACGTGCTGCTGGGATGGTTCGTCACCAAGAAGCAATGTTCGACGGGGCGCTGGGACAACCTCTGCAAGGACCCGCTGTTCAAGGCCCCCAAATTCGCTTTGGGCGGTACCTACATCATCTCCAAGGCCCTGCTGCGCAACGCTTACCTCGACGGATCGTCGTCCGACCATCGTCGGTCGTTGCATTTTCCGCATCATGAAGACATGAGTCAGGGCAACATGATGCTGGGCAACGATAGCAACGTGACGGTGGACGACATCACGTTGATGCAGCTGCCACCGCAGTCGCCGGCGTCGCATGCTGGTCAAAAGACGCCGCGCCGAATGTACAAGAACTACTTCCAGCGGTGTGGGTGTTTGTACAACAACACGAAGGAGATGATGGCGACGGCCGAGGATTGGCCGACGAAGTGATGATGTATGTATTGGTGCTTGTCATGGCAAAAGGAGGTTGCTTCAAATTCGGCCTGTTTCCAAACAATGGAGTACGGTACAATGTTCATATAATAGACTGTTATTCTCGTAGTTCACGCAGTTATTGTCAATATGCATAGATGACCACTATGCATATTGACAGTTATGACACACCATTTGTATTTGTGACAGATAGAGTATGGCACGATTACGTAGATCGTCGTGTCTGTACATGAGAATGGAGTGGAGTGGAGTGGAGGAGAGTGGAGTGGCATTGGTTGGTAAGTTCCTATCGCTGACGACCCACAATCTGCACGCACATCTTGCAGTTCTCCATTCTCTGCATGTGATTGGACAACCAGGAAGTGGCGACCGTTGAGATTTCCACAAACAGGGAACAGAAACAATGACCGACACACATCACACAACCACACTCGTTCATCATCACCATCGTTCTTCTCATCAACGCAAGTAAGAAAGCGACATCAACAACATCAACAACATCTTCATCTTGGCCAGTTACAGAGCAGCAACGCCGACAGAAACGCCAACAACACACAGCGTACAATGGCGCGCCGCACAACGAAACGAAGCAAGGCCAACAGCAGGCAGATGGCCTTCCCCATCATGGTCGCCATGTTGGTGACCTTTGCTTGCATCAGCGGCTACCTCTTGCACAGCAGGATGGGAGACGTCCATCAGATAATTGCGCAGCACGAGGCCATGGCAGTCTCGAAACTGCGGCCAGAAATGCCCCCATCGGAAGAAATGAAACAGCCAAAGATTGTACAAGAGACCACCACCACAACTGTTGCGACCACAGCTGCCACGAAGGCGACGACCACAACTTCCTCTGCTATGACTACGAAGACGAAGACGACGCAAGAACCACCAATGCCCGAGCGACGAGGAGTGCCGACGTTAAACATTGTGCAACCGACGCCCGAACAGCCCGTCTTGCAGGAGAAGGGCGAAGATGGACTGCGACCGCCATTGTCGAGTCGACGGTATCTCTTTGGGATCTTCACCTACGACAATGATGAGGCCAAAGTACAGCGCGACAACATACGGCAGACGTACCTCTCCTACTACACCAAATCCATCGAGCCGGTCATCCATGAGGAGGAAAAGAAGACGATATGCAGCTTGAATCAGCTGCTTGCCAACACGACGTTACAGGCGGATCCCAGAGCCTGTCTCTTCGTGTATACGTTCGTCATGGGCGGCGGCGATCCCAAGACGCAACCACCCGTCTGCTACTACCCCGAATGCGGCGACAAGGCCGATGGCTACATCGTCGCATCTCCGCAGTACAACTACTCCGATCCCACAGAAATCGCGACGCACAATGACATCACCTTCCTCAGCGTGCGCGAGAATGCCAACGACGGCAAGAGCGAGGCGTGGTTCACGTACGCCGCCGCGTTGGTCGCATTGGAACGCCAGGATCTCAACATCCAGTACGTCGGCAAGCTCGACAGCGACGCCATCATGTTCGTCGATCGGTTCTGGGGATACCTTCGGTCAATCGAGACGCAGCTGAGCCAAACTTACGTCTACTTGGGTTGGTTCATCACGCGCACGGTCTGCCGCAAATCGTACTGGAAGAAGGTCTGCGACAATCCGCTGTTCAAAACGCCGGCCTACGCTTTGGGCGGCTGCTACTTCATGTCGCAGGCCACGGCGCGGTACGCCTACCTCGACGGCACGTCGTTGCAGAATCGCAAATCCCTGTTCTATCCCGATGAGGACGTGAGCCAAGGCAACATGATCCTCGCCACGCAAGGCAGGCTCACGCACGAGAATGTGACGCTGGTGCAGCTGCCACAGACTTCACCGGCATCGCACGGTACCGCGTTCAAGACCGTATCGCGGCAGTACAAGAACTATTTCAAGCGATGCGGGTGCAAGTATCCGGAGGAATAGGTGGATAGGAATGCAGTGTAGGACATATGCTTTGCTGCAGACCGAGCTACACTGCGATTAGTAGTATAGTGCAGTACTGTTACAATGATGCATACCATACGCCTACGACAGTGCGAGTGTCGCGCTGTTTTGCATTCTGATTTGAATTGTACACCTACGTGTATCGTCAAGTTAGAGATACAATGCCCACAAAGTGCTCTCCTCTGCTCGACTACTATTCATGATGCACTCGCTGGTCGACACGACGTCTCGCCCGTCGTCGACTCCGATCGAACAGACTGTGTGTGGGTATGCATTAGTCTACAACAACGAAGACAGAGGGGCAAAATGATACAACTTCAAACCACGCGATGCACCGACGACGGACAGACTATGGCGAAGAATTGCGCGCGAACAACCTTGTCGAAAGGGGTCATGTTCTTGGATTGTTCTTTTCTTCTCCTTTTTTGTTGATGTCAACCACTGACGGCGTCAAGTGCGATGTCAAAGGGAGAAAGAAGGAAGGAAGGTGTTTCCAACGATGTATGATGTTGGCGCATCGGAATGGGATCCTTCTCTCACCGGTGATACTCGTACAGTACCAATACGAGCAATCGGAATCACAGCAAGGATACGATTCAATCGCGTTGCACACACAAGTTCACGTATTCCGCTATTGCCGAAAAGTGCCGCAATCACGCAAGTCACATCACCGGTTGACACCAATTCGACAGCCTCCCTGTTGAGACCTCGCAGGGTGCGCGGTGGCTGGCGAAGCATCGATGCATCTGCGACATCTGCACTCTTTTGGTGTCAGCCTCGGCCTCAGTATCACAGGACGAGTATTACGAGTATCAAAGGCAGGCATCGGAGAAGGCACGCACTCGCTCGCTTGGTCGGGATTCTGGAGAGGCCGGCAGTCATCATAATCTCAGAATACGAGTATCATCAACCTCTCAGCACATTGCGCACAACAACAACAATACGAGTGTAGCCAGAGCATACTCAGAGCATCTTACTGTGCACACTATCGTAACATATTACATCATACGAGTACTCGTATTGCCACGTGTCGATCATGACTCCCGATCTCGCAAAGCAATCGAATGGTGACGCGACAATGGAAGAAGCGACCGCAGACGTTGCTATGGATGGCACCGTCGCTTCGACTTCCACGTCGACTTCCACTTCCACAGGAATGCCTGACACGAACACCGACACGAAGACTAACACTAACACCAACACGAATGGCAAGCGCAACATGAACGGCAAAGGGCTATTCCCTGATGATGCCAAAGACAAGGCCAAAGCAGCTGCAGGAAAGGCCAAGGACGTCGCTGTGCAGCAATTGCGCAAAGCCATTAACACGTACATCATCAAGAACATGACCACCACTACCACCACCACGACGACGACCATGATGGCACCGCCAGATGCGGTCTCGACCCAGGAATCCAACACAGAACTTGGCGTTCACCCAGATGGAACGGACGCTTCACCTCGCAACATGACTGGACTGCCCATATTGGACGCAGGCGTGGAGATGGAAGGTGCAAGGGATGCCACAATCATCGCTGGCGCCACTAACGACGCCGATGCCCACGCAAACACGCTGCACGAATCCACATCAAATGGAATCGCCTCGACACAAACCACCACCGTCACCTCCACCACGGGCTGGCATTTTCGTTCCCTCTTCCTCGTGGAGATCACCTTGCTGCCAGTCGTGATCTTCTCCGTCAGCCTCATATTTTGGATTCTCAATCGGCAGACCCACATCCGTCCCACCAAAGGATCGCGCATCAATTACAAACGGCGCAAGCAACGTCGATTGCGACGTCGACGCAATCGGCAGAAGAGGCAGCTCAACAATGCCATCACCGATCTGTCCTCGCCTCACTCCGAACAGCATTCCGATTACGATGCGGATGATAGCTGCGCCAACGAGTACAGCACCAGCAATGGCGCCACTGATGATGACGACGACGACGACGACGACGGTCTGGACAGCGATCATGACAGCGCCATGGACCCAGAAAATCACGCTGACGACAGTTCGACGAGCAGCGCGGATTCTGGAGCCGGCGATGTTGCGCGCAATGAAAGATCGCTGGCGGAAAGCCCGCACGTTCGCCTTGATATGAGCGCGATGCAGGACAGACGCGGATCAACCTCCCAGGATCGTCGCAAATCCATCATACGGCAGTCCAGACGCCGATCGCGACGACAGAGCTACCAGACGCTGTTGCGATCGCATATCACCGATCAGGAATCGGACGAGGATGTGACGATCACGACCGAAATGGATGCCGCCTCGGAACATGACGTGCTGCTGCAATTTTCGGATTTCGGGCAGGATGACTTTTCCGACGATGATTGGAACAGCGATGACAACCATCATGCACGGGCGCCAGAGTCGGCAGAAGCGTCGTCATCATTCGCATCGACGAGCAGAAAGCAGCTCGAGCTTTACAAGCTCATGAAGAAGTTCAAGATCTTTGCGTACCTCAACGCCGATGCCATGAAGATCTGCATCCAGCAGGTCCAGATGGTGCAGCTCGAACCGCACGAAGTGCTATTCGACAACACTGGCGACAAACCGTTGGATGGATCGCTGTACGCCGTCATGAGCGGCAAGGTCCGTTGCCGATTCCATTCCATGAAGTTGCCACACGACGAACCGACGTCGCCGGAGGATCTGCCTGAGTATCCCGGCGTGTACGGCGTCACGCGCGAAGCCGGGCAGATGGTGACCTCCCTTGTCACCATGCTGGCTGGCATGGTGCAGCATGAAAAGATGCAGCACGATGACCCCCAAAGCGACGTTCTCGACTTCGCGCATCAAATCAGCGTGGCGGCGTCGGATGAGCCCGTCCAGCTCATTCGTGTCCCACCATCCTGCTTCTCCCAAATCTGCCAGATGTTCCCCACCAACGTGCACCGCATCGCGCAAACCATCCTGCTGCAGGCCCAGCGCTTGACGACGCAGTGCTTGATCAACACGCTGGGCATGAGGAAGGAGCTCTTGCAAACGCCAACCGCCAAGGTACATTCCGACCGAACTTTGCGCAGAATCGCGGGATGGAAGAAGCACACGATCCATGACGCAAAGGCGAACAAACAAATATTCCACGAGGCGTGCGATGAGTTCCTGACACACTTCGGTATCGCATCTTCGGCCAACGCTTCGGCTCTCGTCAAGGCGACTGCTGACATCGTCACGCTGTCCGAGCCGAACGAAACCCTCATCCAGGCTGGAGACAATCACGAGTACTGCTACCTCCTATTGCGTGGGTCGGTGGAGTCAGGGATTTTGGTGCCGCATTACGGGCAACCAACGATGACGGAAACGGGCGAGATGGAGTCCGCCTTGATATGGACCTTCACTCATCACGAGACGCTGAATCCCGGTGACATCCTTGGGGAGTACGTCTGCTTCACGCACGATCTGAGCATGTTCACCGTTCGTAACACCAAAACCACCGCCGCTGCATCGTTGTTGCGAATTCCACGCCGCGTCTTCCACAGCCTCCTCATGCAAAACCCATCGCACGTCATGGTTTTGTCTCTGGAATCCATCCTGCAGCGCATCCCTTCCGCCGTCCATTTGCTGCTGTGGTCTTGCAATTGGCATTATGCGGAGTCGGCCGATACCATCGTCACGGAGGGCATGTCGTGCGATTCCATGTACGTCGTGTTGAACGGACGCTTGCGCGCCAGCCATAGCGGGGACCGGAAGATGGTCCACGACGGAGTCAAGGACAAAGAGTTCGGACGTGGCAAGATGGTAGGGAAGGTGGAATGTCTCACTTCCGGCCATTGGCCGTTCGACCTGTACGCCATCCGCAAGAGTGAATTCGTCAGCGTCCCGCTCCGCACCATGCTCGTCATCATCAATGAGCATCCATCGGCCGGGCTGTACTTTGCACGCGCAATCGCATCGCAGATCCAGCAAACCAACAAGGCTGGCAAGCCCAAGATGGACGCGGCGCTGGGTCCCCTCCCAAGCTACGGCCTGAAGGTTGCGACAGTCGCCGTCATCCCGCTGATGGAAGACACGAAGGACTGCGGGACCTTGCTGCGCCACATGGTCGCAGCCTTTGGCAAGAACGCTCCGTGCCGACTGCTCACGAAGCAAATAGTGAAAAGCGCCATCGGTGCGCCGCCGAAGAAAGGACAGAATGCGCTGTACGATGTCCGCATGACGCGATTCCTGGCCGACATGGAAGAAAACAATCGTCTCGTTCTGTACAAGGCTGACGCCCGATACACGTGGTGGACGAAGGTGTGTATCCAGCAGGCTGACAGCATCCTGGTGCTCGTAGATGCCAACAAGGCACCAGATCTTGGACGGCTCAAGCAGTCCCTGGTATGGGCCTTCGAGAGCATGCATGTTCGCATCGATCTTGTGGTCGTGGGGCAAGATGACGAAGAGCAGAAGAAGCAGCAGCAACGTCGACGACGATCCAGAATCCGATTGATGAAGAAACGGAACGAGGACGTTGCCGAGGATCTCAACACCTGGAGCGAGAAGAGGAAATGGATCGCCGGTCATCATCTGATCCGAAAACCATTCTCCAAGCATCAGCTGGACTTTGCTCGGATGAGCCGACGGGTGTGCGGCAATTCGTTGGGATTGGTGTTGGGTGGCGGAGGTGCCAGAGGCCTAGCCCATCTCGGCGTGTACCGAGCACTGCTCGAACTTGGCGTGACGGTCGACATCGTCGGTGGGACGTCGCAGGGCGCATTCGTTGGTGCGCTGCTGGCGCAGCATCCTGACAATTACGATTTCATGTACGCGGCGTGCCGTGACATGTCGGAGAAGATGTCGAGCGTGCAAGAGAAGCTGTTCGACCTCACTTTGCCGATGGTCAGCACCTTCAGCGGCTTCATGTTCAGCAGAACGATCCGGAAGCTCCTGGGACCCACGAAGCGAGTCCAGGATCTGGCCCTCGAATTCTTCTGCGTTTCTGTCGATCTGCTCAAGCCCGAGCAACTGGTCCACCGCAAGGGGTGCCTGTGGAAATACGTCCAGGCTAGCATGTCGCTGTCAGGCTACCTCCCGCCCGTCGCCGAAGACGGCAAGTACCTCGTCGACGGGGGCTACATGAACGCCCTGCCAGCCGACGTGATGCGCAACACCATGGGCGCCAAGACAGTCATTTCGATCGACGTCAGCCCAGAGAGCGAAAGAGAATACCATGACTACGGCACCAGTCTGAGTGGTTGGTGGTTGCTGTGGAACAGCCTCAATCCATTCGCCAAGACGGTCGTCGTGCCGTCCATGATGGACCTGAACGGCCTCCTAGTGTGGGCATCGTCAGATCATCACATGCAACGCGTGAAATCGTTTTCCGATCTCGATCTCATGCCTCCTGTGGGGCACATAGGGACGTTGGAATACGACAAATTCGAAGAGATCGTAGAGACGAGCTACCAATTCGCCAAACCATTGCTTGCCAAATACGTGGAGGAACGACCCTGGTTGGTCGAAGGCTCCAACGGCAGCGGCACCAGCAATGGCAACGGCGATGGCGATGGCAACGGCATGGAAATAAAGCAATAGTAAAGTCTTGCGATGAAACGACTCTGGATACGTATGGTACGGGGGAGAGAGACACTCAATTGGAATATCCCTCATGGGATGGCCTGCGCAGTGGGTACGGGGGAACAGTGGCTCTGTGCGTTCTGAGGCATGGGCCCCTCCTCTCCCCGCACTCCCCGTTCGCTGCAACGCACCTGTGCGGGCCAAACCACGGGAGCGGATGTGGGCCCCTCCGACATTTGGATCCTGAGTGCCAGGAAAGTCTCCCCCATACTACTACCGATGCTAGTTTAGCTCTACCAAGACACGACTAATGAGAATACTAGTTTGAGGTGATACTAGAGTACGAACATGATGGTAGTTGTCAGGAATCGGGTGTTCTGAAACACCATATTGCCGCACCTCCCAAGAGTAAGGAGCCGAACGTGGGGATATTCTACATTACCGCAACTCCCACGTTTGATCATTGTGACACAGAAAAATGTGAGCTGCACGTAACCCGCGGTGGAGAATGCCACGTGCCGAATGCGAACCATGCCTGACGTTCATGACTCCAATGCAGGAATGCGAATCACACGTGTATGTCGCAGGGGGCGGGGATGTTGGAATCGTGACCAACGTCACGATACGAGCGACTACGGCCCCCACGTCGCAACCAATGAGATAAGAGTACTGGAGGAAGGCCAACATCACGAAGTATGAGATGGCCTGTGAACGAACCTGGTATGAGGAACATCCAGGAAGCCGGTGAAGTGATCGGCGAAGAAACAATCAGAAACGATCGGAGTCGACCAGAGTTGATCGGAGATGATCGGAGATGTCTGATGATCAAGGAGCTGATCGAGCTCCCAACCAAGGCGTTCCCGCAACGGATGAGAGATCGTGATCTGATCGAATGAGCCGATCTGTGTCATGCCTACGACTCGGTGATGTCTAAGGCATCGGAACTATCAGCGGAGGACAACGTGCTAATGTGCACGAATATGGGGTACTCGGTGGTGCATGCATGTCCATGATGAATTTGCGATGAATGCAAGATGGATGCCTGCTAGACCAACAGAGGGACCCATGGCAATCTCAGGAGGAGATTGGACTTTGCAATCGAGAGCAATGAAGAGCTCACAGTTCAGAGAAGTAGATTCTAACAAACGATTAGTTCTCTACTATCATACCACCCCGGATTTCCAACACGTTTCGAAACGTTACGATTGAAATCCTACGTTTCACCCCGCACCAACAAGCCATCATCCACCTTCATCATCATCATCATGAGTACCTACGAGACCAAGTCCGACAAGATCGTCTACTTCGACGGTAAAAAGGAGAACTGGAAGTTCTGGCACGCCAAGTTCCTCTGTCGCGCTAACCGTCGTGGTTACCGCGACATGCTCTTGAAGCCCTACTCCGATGTGAAGGTGACTGCTCCCTCCGCCGCAGCCGAGTCCCTGGTCGCAACCATCAAGCCTGATCCAGGCGCCAAACTCAAAGCGGGTACCAAGTCCGGTACCAAACCAAGCGCTGCGGATCTAGCGGAGTACAAGGCAGCAATGGCAAGGTTCGCCTTCGAGGAACTGACCATGGCGATGAACCATGATTCGAAGGAAGGCAAGATCGCCTTCGAGGCGGTGTGGGGATGCGAGGGCATGCTGAATGGAGGAGGAGATCCTCATGCAGCTTGGGTGGCCCTCGGTCGCATTTACGAGCAGCGCACTGCGCCTATGAAGGCAAAGTTGCTGGCGGAGCTCAATGCGATGCGATTGAAGAAGGGAGAGAATCCGGATCTCTTCTTGACGGACATGGAGGTCCTTCGCAACCGACTGATCGACCAGGAGGTGGTCATCGATGCGGAGCAGTTCAACATGCTCGTGCTCAACGCTCTCTGCCGCGAGTACGAGATGGACGTGAAGCTGCTCGAACTCAAGTTCCACGGAAAGGAACGAGAGATGACTGTGGGCGACATCCGCGAAGCTGTGAGCCTAACCTACGACCGCCACCATCTCAAACATGGTTATAAGCGCGCAGGCAACAGCAGCAACGAGGAGCTCGCTCTGTTCGGAGCTGGACAGTTCAAGGGAAACTGTCGCAACTGCGGTGCCTACGGGCACAAGAAGGCGGACTGTCGTGCGCCAGCCAAGGGAGGCAACAACAAGAAAGGCGGTGGGTCCAAGAAGAAGGGCTACAACGCCGATGCCAAGAGCGGATCCAAGAAAGGCGGATTCGACGGCAAGTGCAACTACTGTGGAAAGGCAGGGCACAAGATCATCCAATGCTTCAAGCTGAAGGCAGCAATGAAGGAAGCCGAGAGCGCCAATATGGCGATGGATGGCGACGACGCGATGGACGACATGGCACTCGTCATCGCAGACGGTGCATTCGTTGAGATCGACGATCTTGATGAGATCGAACTCGAGGATGGACTCGAAGAGGATCTCTTCGAAATCATGGAGTCGTTCCCTTCAACCGTGAGAGCCGAATCGCCAATCAACGAAGGCATCCGTGACCTCATGAACGATGACCTGCTCGAATCAGACGAGAGCATCGGGGTCACTGAAGTCGCAATGCCAGGGGTCGATGTCAACAATGCGCCACCAGCGCAAGAAGAGGAAGCAACCGGCACTCGCATGAGCAGCGCCATTGACTACTTCCTACGTGACGAGATCGACCGCGTGTGTGAACGCAGCAGGATGGATGCATGGTGTCCAATCTGTCTCGCGCGTGGAGCGATGTATTCGTGGTGCATGGAGTGCACCGAATTCAACGTGTTCAAGATCCGAGCCCCATGGGCGTTCAGAAAGATTCCGACAACCACCGATCCGGAAAGGATTCGCCGTCGCGCGATCCTGAGCCGATTCGACTCAGTGGAGGACGCCGTGAGGGTCTCTCTCTCTCCAACGTCTTGGAAGCCGTGCAGGTGCGAATCAACGGCGCCATCTTGTGCTACGACGTGAGGAGGGAATCCATTCGGGAGAGAGCCTACTGCTTGGGAACCCGAGAGCTCTACTACATGCTCACCCAAATTGGGTTTGATGGAGCATACGACATATCGCTCAAGATCGTGGTCATCAACGAGCTGCTCGAAGAGAAAGGACTACCACTACTCCCCAAGCACCTCATTTTGAGAATGAGCCGCTTGTGTACCCAACGCGTCTCATGGATGAGAGGCTGGGACGACACCGAAGTAAGAGACGGCTTGGAGTGCCCGGAACTCCCAAAAGTCAGACCGATGGCAGGAAGCCCGGAATACAAATTCGAGCTGATGGAACACTTCGAACAAGCAAGGTTCGGACACGAAATGGCCATGGTGATCGAAGATCACGAGTCGAATGAGAGCAACCGAGAGCTGGTTGCACCAGACCAACATGAAGCTAACACATGGTTGGGGGATACCGGCGCGTCTTGCCACTTGACTAACAACGATGAGGGCATGACTAATGTGCGCCTCTCGAACTTTTCTGTGAAGGTGGGAAGCGGAAAATTCCTCCGCGCCACCAAGGTCGGTGATCTACGCATGCGAGTGATGCAGAAGGACGGCAAGAGTGCCATCATCATCCTGAAGGGAGTGCGTTACGTGCCTAAGCTCTGGGTCAACCTGTTGAGCATCGGCAAGGCGCTCCATAATGGATTCAACATCAGTAACAAGGGCGTGATCATTGCACTGGATAAGAATGGGCAGCGCATCCGATTCGATCGGATCATGGCAACTCACAGCGGATTCGTGCTCGGTGTGAACATGGTACCTGCCCCCAAGAGCGAAGAGATGGCGAACATCGGGCTCGACACAAAGAAGCCCATGGATGTGAATAAGCTCCATAAAATGCTAGGCCACGTTGACTCTTACACGATCTCCAGGACGGCGAGACAATATGGATGGAATATCACTGGGACTCTTAACCCATGCGAGGACTGCGCGATTGGGAAGGCGAAGCAAAAACGCCTGACCAAAACTCTCCAACTACGAGCGAAGAAGGTCGGAGAACGACTCTTCATGGATACTTCAAGTGTCCAAGCAACGAGCTTCGGACATGGGAAATACTGGTTGCTGGTCATTGACGACTACAGTGACTATTGCTGGAGCTACTTCGTTAAAGAAAAGAGCGAAGTCGGTCCCAAACTACTATCATTGTTGAAGTGGCTATCAGGCAATCAACAAGTGACAGTGAAGAATGTCAGATGTGACAATGCCGGAGAGAACTACAGCGCAGAGGCGCTACTACTAAGAGCAGGCTTCGCCCCAACCTTCGAGTACACTGCCGCATCAACTCCTCAACAGAACGGAAGAGTGGAACGGAAATTCGCGGTTCTCTATGGAAAGGTCAGGTCAATGCTGAACCAGGCGCACCTACCGAGACAACTGCGCGGCAAACTATGGGCAGAGGCAGCAAGGAACGCAACGCAGATCGAGAACATCATCGAGACTAAGTCGAGAGATCCTGCGTGCCTGCTACTCAATGGACAGACCCCAACCTACGCGAAAGGATTGCGTATCTTCGGGGAGATCGGAATGGTCTACATCGGCAGTCGCGCAATCAAAGCGAAACTGGATGACAGGTCCAAGCCAGCCATGTTCGTCGGTTACGGACAGTCTCATGCGAATGGCGTATACCGCATGATGAATCTGGCAACCACGAGAATCCTAATCACCAGAGACGTGACATGGATGAATCAGTCGTACGGGCAATTCAAAGGTGTTGAGAATGCCAACAGAACACAAATGGTGGATCTGGAAGACGACGACTTCGATGCCGGAGCAGCACTCCGCAATACGAAGGTTACTTGGGAGAATGACACGAGTATCGCAAGAGAAGCGAAGGCCGTATCATCTGATCGAAGCAGAGAGCCCGGAACCGACTACGAAGGTATCGCAGGCTATGCATCGAAGCAAGATGAACTGCTACCCGCCCAAGGAGACGATCCATCGGACGATGAAGACGACGATGAATCCGGAAGGGACGACACACGAGTGACTCGAAGACAAGCCGCTGAAGGCAGAGAGATCGAGCAACCCCCAGCAAGACCTGTGGCAAAGATGTCAAGGATGCTACGGGGTTTGGTCCCGCACAACAATCCACCAGGATATGAATCCGACTCAGAATCAAGCAGTGGAGAGGATGAACCAGCTGAGACAGCTGAGACAATCCATGCAACCACGGGCGAACGAGACTTCCATTCGAACATATCCATGTTCAATCGAGACGTGGCGAGTCTAATGATCGACACCACAGAAGGGAGAATGAGACTGGATGAATTCATCGCAGCGAACCAACGAGTCGAGAGAGGGGATTGGATCGAGACATCCGAGCACGCATACACGGCTATGATGCTGGACCCTACCACCTTCGAGGAATGCTGGGATCATGTAGACCCAGCGAAGCGGAGGAAATGGCGGGAGGCCATCAATAAGGAGTTCTACGACATGACGAGACGAGGAGTCTGGCAGAAGATCAAGAAGAACAAGATGCCGAGGGATCGGCGATGTGTGAAGACGAAATGGGTCTTCAAAGAGAAGAGGAATGGAGTCTTTCGCGCCAGGTTGGTTGCCTGTGGATACTCGCAGATTGCTGGAGTGGATTTTTCCGCTCATCATGCGCCCGTTATCCACGATGCAACGTACCGAGTGATGCTGACCATGAAGATGTTGTTGAAGACAGACAGCATCATCATCGACTTCGAAACCGCCTTCCTGCACGGAGACCTCGAGGAAGAGATCTACATGCAATGCCCCAAGGGAATGGAGCATGAACCGGATGAATGCCTGCTACTGAAGAAGACCATCTACGGGTTGGTCCAGAGCGCAAGGCAATGGAACAAGAAGCTTGTGGACATCCTGATCAAGCTTGGCTTCCGGCAGAGCAAGGTGGACCCATGCCTGCTAATTCGGAATCGGGAAGGGAATCTCGTCCTCATCGGGACGTACGTCGATGATTGCCTGTGCATCGGAAGCACCCTCGAACTGAAGCGACTGGTGAAGGACATCAAGCGCGAACGATTCGGCATCAAGGTCGAGGATGGACTCGAAGACTACTTGAGTTGCCGGATCGAATTCAACAAGAGCGAAACCAACTGCTGGGTGAACCAGCCACACATCATCAAGAACATCACGGATACATTCAAGAGCGACGTGACGAAGCTTCAACGATACGGAACCCCAGGCACACCAGGTCAAGGGATCCAGAGGAACAGTGAAGCGCCCAAGGTCGACAAGGATCGACACAGCAGATACCGCAGTGGAGTGGGTATGCTACTATACCTGGTGAAACACTCGAGACCAGATATCGCGAATGCAGTCCGAGAGCTTACTAAGGTGTTGGATGGACCAACGACCACAGCATACAAGGAGATGCTGAGAGTGATGAAGTTCGTGTCGGACACGAGAGAATACGGATTGAGGATGGAGCCCAAGCCGTTGAACAACAACACATGGAAGATCGTGGTGTACACCGACAGCGAGTTCGCTGGAGACAAGGACAACCGCATCAGTGTTGGAGGACATCTGGTCCTGCTGCAAGGAGTGCCTATCATCTGGAGATCGAAGGCGCAACGCAGCGTGACACTGAGCTCGACCGAGGCCGAGTATGTCGCACTGTCAGAAGCTGGAAAGGAGATCCGCTTTTTGACTCAACTGATGGAAGACATCGGGTTGAAGATGGAGAGACCTGCAGATGTGATGGTCGACAACGTGGGGGCGATCTTCATCGCCACCAATCCATCGACATCAGCAAGAACGAGACACATCGATATACGCAACCACTTCATCAGAGAGCTGATTGCTAACAAGGAGGCGAGAGCTCGATTCGTGAAGTCGGAAGATAACATCTCCGACGGATTCACGAAGAACACTAAGAAGGAGATCTACGATCGACACAAGGGGAGCATCATTCAGCCCAGATCAGCATTGGACTGAACATGGTGGATGACATGGTTGGAGCGGCAATGGAAGGGTGTCAGGAATCGGGTGTTCTGAAACACCATATTGCCGCACCTCCCAAGAGTAAGGAGCCGAACGTGGGGATATTCTACATTACCGCAACTCCCACGTTTGATCATTGTGACACAGAAAAATGTGAGCTGCACGTAACCCGCGGTGGAGAACGCCACGTGCCGAATGCGAACCATGCCTGACGTTCATGACTCCAATGCAGGAATGCGAATCACACGTGTATGTCGCAGGGGGCGGGGATGTTGGAATCGTGACCAACGTCACGATACGAGCGACTACGGCCCCCACGTCGCAACCAATGAGATAAGAGTACTGGAGGAAGGCCAACATCACGAAGTATGAGATGGCCTGTGAACGAACCTGGTATGAGGAACATCCAGGAAGCCGGTGAAGTGATCGGCGAAGAAACAATCAGAAACGATCGGAGTCGACCAGAGTTGATCGGAGATGATCGGAGATGTCTGATGATCAAGGAGCTGATCGAGCTCCCAACCAAGGCGTTCCCGCAACGGATGAGAGATCGTGATCTGATCGAATGAGCCGATCTGTGTCATGCCTACGACTCGGTGATGTCTAAGGCATCGGAACTATCAGCGGAGGACAACGTGCTAATGTGCACGAATATGGGGTACTCGGTGGTGCATGCATGTCCATGATGAATTTGCGATGAATGCAAGATGGATGCCTGCTAGACCAACAGAGGGACCCATGGCAATCTCAGGAGGAGATTGGACTTTGCAATCGAGAGCAATGAAGAGCTCACAGTTCAGAGAAGTAGATTCTAACAAACGATTAGTTCTCTACTATCATACCACCCCGGATTTCCAACAGGTAGTACAAATGGAGTGGTCCAGTCACATCAAGACGTCAGGTGATTCTCATTCTCTGGCCCTCGCTCACTCACATTCGTTGCTGCCTTGCCTTCTTGCTCTGTTGGCATGATTCTCTCATTTTCGGAATAAGCTGGGACGGAAGGATCCACTTCAAGAATAGCTCGTGCGTATCCATGAGTCTTCATGCTTCGCCCTCTACTTCGCATTCCAATAGGCAGACACAAACACTCTATTGCACAAATAGTTGAAAGTCAACAACGAAAGGGTACACGTAAAACTAGTGTTGTATATTCTGGTATGGTCAAGTAATTAGTGTTGTAATGTTGTTTATGTATGTGTTGTACGCTGCGAGGTGCTTGCTATGTTCTGGTCGAAGAATAGAGACCTTCCGAGGCAGGTGGTGGTGATGGGGATAGAGGCGCAAGTAGCACCTCCATGCACCATCCGTGCCATCCACTCGTTTCGGTTATCAATCCATTCATCAATAGCAAGTGTGCGATGAGCATGATCAGGGAGACCATCAAGGTCAAGCCGGGTGATCAACCATCAGAGCACTATCCTCTCAACGACTGAGCATTCGAGATGGTGTTCCATTTGAGCCATTGCTGGACGTCTCTTCCTGCACACGCCTTAACCGTGAACACGTCGAGAGCAGGCAGCTCGGTTTGGCCCTTGGCAGTCCTGCCTTGGATCATTGATGGTGTATGTAGACCTGGCGCGTACGGGACACATATCCGTCCTGACACAGTCTTGGCAGCTGCCCCTCCGAGCGCAGGTACGTGGAGCAATGACAAGGTCATCAACGGCAGCGTCACTGTAGGCGACACCATCGCAGCTGTTTGTCGACGCGCATGCACCATCCCCAATGAGAAGACTTCCATCAATCTTGGAATCACCTCTGTGGGCATTTGTGCACGCATTCCTTCCTTGGCATGCGTTTTTTTTCGATGATGATGTCAGCGATGGCGGGCGAGGCGCGCCCTTCCTGGATGCCACGACGTCCGAGATCCATGCAGCTCTGCGCCCCACTGCATGCTCCACGCTGAACATGGATAGAACCGTAGATGTTCTTTCCGAGATTCTGGCAGCTGGCAGGAGCGGTGCATGCATTTGGTCCAATAATCTTGTTACCGATGACAGCGCTGCCTTGTGGGCCAGCTGAGTTGAGCCGTCCAAAGTTGCTGCAGGAGCCCCGCCCCATGCAGCTATGGAAGATCATGATGTTGGGAGCGACGTTGGTGCAAGAGTTCCTTGATGTGCAGGAATCTGGGGTGATGGTGAATGAACCGTTGAATGAGCAACCACCGCGTGGACAGCAATCGTATCCTTCGGCACGGCATGCTGTAAAGAGTGCCCTGCCTCCTCCGGTCATGATCCCGTTGCCTCGGACAGCATTCAAGATGGTGTCGATCGCGTCGTCATCATTCTTCACACGGTCGAAGCGAGTCTGGGAGATGCCTTGCGTGGTTGCCTGGTTTTGTCCGTTGCATGCAAAGATGCTCTTGACGAGCCTGCCCTTTTTGCCTGGGAGTCTCTTGATTTTCTTCACAAAGTCGGCACATGTACCATCGACCTCGTCGCAAAACACTTTGGACTCAGAGCGTCTCATGTCGAAGTTGCTGTTGACATCTCCTGGCGTTTGGAGGCAGCCGACGACCATGGAAGGTGGAACAGGAGTCTCAGTCGGCTCCTCTGATGGCATCGACGACGGCATCGACGTTGGCGGAGCGAACACCGAATCTTCAGCCGGATCCAAAGCCAGCGTCATTGCCGTGTTGGCAAAGACAAGAACGCCGATAATAGTCGTCTTGATCTTGAACATGGTTGCTATCGGTTGGTTGGTTGGTTGGTTGGTTGGTTGGTTTGTCAGTGTGCGTCGTTATCTGCATGAAACGAAACAGTGCGTACGCAGATGCAGATGGGTCGCAGACGTGTTGTACCATGCGAAGAATAGGTGGACACGAACCACATCATTGACCGTAGCCAGATCAGATAGGAGTCAACATGCGATCCGTCCAGCGATTTGTTTGTTGAGAGAAGCGTCGTGGTTTGGGATGGACGAACAAGTGGACAATGTGATGAGCGTGTGATGAGCGAGTATGTGAGAATGAGGGAGAATGAGAACGAAGTCTGCTGTTGTCGAACGTGGTGGTAAAGTAGAGTGGCATGGCATGCCTTTGCCACATTGTGACACCGGTGGACCACCATGAGAACAGCTCGCAGGTAGAGCAGAAGACGATTCCAAGAGTGTGTAGGTGGCTGGCAAGCTGGACCCGGAAAAGACTCTTCAAGTCAGGCACAATGGCGCGTTGGCATCTGCTGCCCTGTGCCATGGTGTTGACAATGGCCGCTGCCATGATGAACACAAATGAACGTACCGTTGACTTCGTTCTGTTTCGGTTTTCGATCAGTTGGTGGTGTGTTTCGAGATGGCTGTGGTTGTGTTTTGCTTGCACTTAGGTGTTGTACGACTTCTATAAGTTATCGTTGTTGTCGCTGTTGGTGTTGTGAGACAGTTGTTTTTATGAGATGTTATGAGATGTGAAAAGGGATGCAAGATCGTTCAAAGTGAGTATGGGTACTTTCATGTGGAGAAGTATGGTATGGTGCATAGGAAGAGGACGATGACTCTGCACAACACGTCCTTGATAGGCGACATGCCTCCCATTCATGTTGGTTGTTGAGAGGTAGCAATCTTCAGTGGTCCTTGAGAGTTCTACGAGGTGGCTGTGTGCTCAATTGTTTGGCGCACAACATCCAAGAAGGAGAAAGCACGCTCTTGACAATTCTGACTGTTTCTTCCAAATGAGAAACACGGAAAAATGCATGGGCGATGTTCGGGGCGACCCAACAGAAGACGTTTTTGGCGTTCCACTCCAAACACAGTTCAGCCGCCGATGCTGCACATAACACACAAGGAGGAGCGGAGACTTATGCGGCTCGATACCTCCACAGTCCGAAGTATAATAGAATAGAACGAAAAGGATCTCTCCCACGAAACACTTCTGCAAATCGTGGCGTATCACACTCATTCTCTTGGTCAAGGTATACAACCACGAATGGTGGACCATGACAACTTTCACTCTCTTTCGCAATGCCTTTGTTCGCAGTCGTATGTCACGAGCAAGAGCAAGGACAAGAGCAAGAATAATACGAGAGGCTAAGAGTGGAAGGCGATGCCAGGTGTTTCCTTGTGCAAGGAGTATGACTGTTCCATCAACGCGGGATCCTTGTCTCGTATTCGTGTAGTAGACACTCAATGACTCCTTATTCTTCTTGATTCGATTGGAGTGATCACGACTACGCATCCTGCTCTCTTCACGAATGACGACGAAGAAGCACAGCCAATCATCGTCCCCACATACTCATACACACACGTGGGAATACTCGAGGCACGTTCGTACTTGAAGCATCGTGACAATGAACCACCGGTTACTTCGGTCTCAGCCATTTCTTGGCAAGACAGGGGGAAGTGTGTCTCTGCTCTCGCAGGCGAAATGATAGAGCATATAATACCTACTCTGCTGCGTATCATTCCTCGATGCACATGGCTCCCCTTTGGCTGCCTTCTCTGTTTGGATGTGACCAGCGAAAAGAATTGGATTCATCTGGGGAGAAGAATATGTAGAGCAGGACGATTCTATACTGAATGGTCGTATGGTGCATTGTATGAACTAGGCATAGTCCAATTCGTCATGATACGTGTCAATTCGCAGCCTAGTGCACGTACAGAACGTGAAGCGAACAAACAGAATGGAAATATCGGCAATAGTTGGAATTCAGTCAGGGACAGACTATCTCCAAACGTCCGATGTCCCAAATTGATTCTCGAAAATAGCATCACACAACATTCCAACCTCAATGACTACAATGACCTCCTCCTCCTCTTTGTCTTCATCAATGAATCATTGCCTGTATCTGTACCATGATTGATCTGATTCAAACACACTGAGTGCTATTCTCTTCAGATCTTTTGAATTGCAAACCTCTTCGATTCCCTTTTTGACCATCAGCAACAGCATCACTACAGCAATGCATTGGAGATCCAACCTGCTTTAATGATGACAGGGAATCCAACAGCAAATTCCAACAACAACAGCTGCAACCACTTGATTGCAACTTCAACAGAATGCTGAGTGTTGTGATGTAATACATTTCAAAGCAACAGCAGTTCAAAAGCGGAGTAGAAAAAACAGTGGGTCTGTCCTCAGAACACTGAACCATGAGGATCAGTGCAGAGCTGTGAGAGTTAATAACACATCCAACACTCCAACTACACTCGTCATTGGTGCCATGCAAATGAGTCGTGTAGTATTTGTGTACCACAGGACGAATACTGATTCAGTCACGAGTTCTTCGTGTGTGATGAATTGTAATGTCTTGATATCTAAAATTACCACAAACCCCAGTATGTGATCGCTTTCTCATGTTGCAGACTGGCTTGCAATTCAGATAAATTGGTTCATCCAATATATCTGAATATTGATTCCTCAATTCCACACCATCTTGTTGACACCTTGCAATTCAGATGCATTGGTTCATCCAATATATCTGAATAAGAAGTCCTCAATTGCACAGCTTCACAATTATGGCGGTACTGGTCATCGTGGACCAGAACGTGCCATCTGATCTTGCTTTTACCTCTGCACTTGCAAACATGCACTTCCTCTCACATGTGAATCCAACAGTGCAAGGCATCATTTCACAGCAGTATTTCTGTGAGCAACTTGTGCAATCTCTTTTCTTCATCATCATCTTGCATTGCACTCTTCATGCTCACAATTCTGACTTGAACAGATCAGAATAGGGCCAGCTTTCATTGACTTAATCATCATCTACTCGAGCACACACAATACCAATCATCTACATACTTCATTTTCAGATATGATCAGTCTTTTTTTTAAGTAAGTACCCTGTATTGTATTATGTTGTATCATACAGTGCAAGAGTCATCTGTGCACAGAACTTGCCAACAGCTTTGGCCGCCTTGCTGAAGTCCGTCTGAGAGAGGAAAAAGCAAACCATCCTGGTGGGAAAAGACATGGAATTGAAGGGTAAACTAAGAATGGTATGGGCACAGGACACGGTGCTTTGCACTCCCCATGGCCTTTAGCTGATACGCATGTTATCACCTCAAGTGCCCCATTTAACGCCTCCATAACCGCTGTTAATGTCGGTGTCTCCTCAGGAGGACATTTTCGCCGCTCGTCAACACCAAGTTTGGAGCCAGTGACGAGCCTTTCCCATGCCGCATGCCAAAAGCTGAATCTAAAGCACGATACAACACGACAGAATAGGTACCTTCATGACCTCCTAACCCATCCAATCTAAGGTATAATAATGTAATTCTTCCACATATATCTACAGGAAGTATATGTAAAAGCCTCGTGAAGTTTATCTTAGGATCGCGGATGCGACGCGGATGCGACGCGGACTTGGGTGTGCTATTTTCGCTCAGGCGTAAGAGTGCGCGTACCATTCCACTGGTGGAGCACTTGTTGGCATTTTTGCTTGTCGCCAGTTCCAACATTTACCACCGCTCGTATTCATACAATCATGCATGATTCTATCCCCAAGGAAGCCAGCTCTTCTTCTTGTCGCCCCCTTGGTGCTGGGATGACGAGGCATCCGCCAAGGACGGCATGTCAATTCCCGCGCCGACGGCGTCCATGTCGGTCGTTTCACCGAACGCCATGAGACCATCGTCGAGGCCAGGATTTGCGGGCGCGCCAAACGAAAGTCCGGCGTCCAACCCGGCGTCTCCGTAATAAACAGCCGCGGCTTCCATCGATGTGTATTGTTCCTGTTCTTCGTCGCCTTGGTATGCTCCCGCGAGGTCTTCCTGCCCAGGCGCGTAACCTGTGGAGCTGGCTGGGGAATCGGTGAACAGGATGGACGCTGCGACCTTGGCAGGTGTGACGATCGGTGGTCCGCTTCCCTGTGAGGATGTGTCATCCTGCAAGATGGACTTCGCAATCTTGTGGATGTTTCCCGATGGTGTCGTTGGTTCGCTGTTCCTGCCATCGTCGTAGGCGTACGGATCGTCGTTGCTTGGAGGCAGTGGCTGTGGTTGGAAATAGTCGGAAATCCCAACACTCTGTTGGCCAGCATACTCATTCTGCCCGCTGTATTGATACTGCGTTTGGCGGTAATTGTAGCTGCTTTCGCCGTCCATGTTCATGTCGTCCATGTAGGTCGTCGTTGTGGCAATCGTCGAATCGTCATCGAAGTCGTTGGGGTCGGCAAGGTCTCGGCCTGCCTCGAAGTTGGCAACGCTTTGAGTGTCGGAATCGTTGACCAGCTGCGTAGCCCAGGTGCTCCAGTTGGCGATCGTATCGCCCTGCTTCCACGCCGATGAATTCTGACCACCGGCCTTTCCTCGGTTTTCGTCCGTCTCCGTGGATACGGTAAAGTTGGCGACTGAAGAATCATCGAAATTCTTGAATCTCGGATCGTACGACACCAACGACGCATCGTCGTCGACATCCTGCGCTTGGTTCAAGAAGACCGCGAGGGGTTTGGGCCGCGGTCCAGGTTCTTGACCATTGGCTGAGGTGGGCGATTCGTTGGAACCACCGGAACTCTTGTGCCTCGGCCTGGAATTTTGCGCAAGGAAGGAGGAAAGCGAAGGTCCCTTCTTGCTCTTTGCTGATTGGACGGGAAAATCGAGACCTCCCTTGCTCGGCTTCTGCAGAGTTGGAAGGCTGGCGAGTCCATCCACCGGACTATTGGCGATGATAGCTCCGTTCCCATTCTGGGAGGCGTTTGATGAGCCGGCCAGTTTCCTGGACTCGACAGCGCGCGAAGGTGATCTCAGCGGTGAAATCAGCTCTGAGATGGGTTCATCGACAGTCATTTTGGGTGAGCTGACTGCCTCTGTCAGAGCTGCAGGCGCACCCGGAGCCTTTGCATTTGACTTGCCACCAGCATGAGCCTCGTCGATTTGCTGCTGCTGCTGTTTGGTTGCCTCCTTTGCAGCGTTGGCGACATCGTCGTTGCCAATTCCATCGCCTCCGACGCTGAGCTTTCGCTGCGACTTCTTACGACGGTATCGCGCCGCGGATGATAGGAATTTCGATCCCTCTGGCGTGCCTTGTCGGGCGCCATCGTCGTCTCTGTTTCGGGACGGCGTTGACAGGGATGGGGTCGATTTGGATTCTGCTGTATTGGCGGCGTGATCTGCATTCGACGTACCAGGTGCTTCATTTCTTCTGCCTGGCGTGCCATGCATGGATCCAGCAAACCTAAGGTTCTTGTGCTGAGAATCTGGCATGTCATCATCCAAGTCAAACGCTGTTCGGCTATGCCTGCTGCTGCCCGTGTCGCCATCCTTGTCGTCCTTCTTTCCACGTTTCTTCCTGTACGCCGCTGCCTTGGCTGCGAAGGATTTCACGCTTTCCGACACGTTCTCGTCGTCGCGGTTGGAAATGAGCTCGCCCTTTTCATCGTACTGGGTGCTCTTTGCCTTGAGAACGGCGGCAGCCGACGCGAATGCTGCGATGCCAGTTGGTTCATCTGCTGCCTTGTGTCCAATCAACGCATCCTCCAGCGCAGATCGTGAGCGCTCCTTGGGTTTGTCGCTGCCTTTGCTCGAACTCTTCTTGAGTGCAGCTGCGGCCGCGAGAGCACCAATACCTTGTGGTTTCGAGTCGCCTATTGCCTTCTCATCTCTCTTTGGTTTCTTCTTGAGAGCGGCGGCTGCGGCAAGAGCACCGATTCCCTGGGGCTTGGCGGCCGCCTGCTTCTTATCTGATGGCCCGCCGCCCTTGCCCTTTGCGACGATGGCTGCAGCGAGCGCAGCTTTGGGATCCATCGGTGCACTTTTCGCCGTGGACGCCTTGTCTGGTTTCGTTCCCTTGCCTGCAGCTTTCGCCGCTTTCGCAGCCTCTTTGGCAGCTCGTTTCTCAGCTTTCTTCTTCTCCTTGGCCTGCAATTCGGTGCAGTAAAGAAAGGCATGCAGCGAGGTGCACATATGTGCGCGTGATTAGTTGGTCAAAATTGGGTGAGTTGGTGGGTGTTCAGCCGTAATGTGCATAAATCTTCAACTTGGCACACTTCCCATGTCCCGTGACTGTATTCAACATGCTCCCTGGAGCTATCCAAATATGAAGGCGCAAGCACAAGTCCAATGCACATCTACGCACGCATCCAAATCAACAAGAGTCCATCCAATGTATCCAATGCACCCCGACCAAAACTTACAGCTGCTTTCTCAATCGCTTCGACTTGTTCGATCGCCTGTTGCCATGCGGTCATGAATCTCCTCAGTGTGCCGAAGAAGTCTGTTGATGGCATCTTGTCGTCTTCACCAAAGTATCCCAGCAACTTCTGATACTTCTTCTTGACCTTCTGGATCGAGTCAGCTGCTTGTTCCGCAGCTGTCTGTGCGTTGACCGTGAACCGTTCCATGGAGGTACGACCCGACTTGTGATCGACCTTGTTGAATTGCTGCACGCCCTCCACGTTCTGGACGACAGTCACTTGTTCCTTGAGCTCGCCTAGTGACATCGGACGCAGTTCGCCAGTCTTTTCCAGCCGGTCTGCCTCCTCCTTGACCGTTTCGTGCACAGGACCGAGATCTTCTAGCAACAGCTTGACATCAGCGCTCAGTCCATCCATCACCACGTTCTCGGCTGCGATGACGTTCTTCAAATCTGAGTCGAAGCGCAAGAGCTCGATGTCATTCTTCTTCACAAGCTTTGCGAGGTAGTGCAAGACGCTGGTCTTCTTGTCAAATGCCTTTGCCTCGTTGAGCTTGAGTAGCGCATCCAACGTGAAACCGATGGCCATCTTTCCTTCACCACCAGTGTTGATTTCATTCACAACAGTGAGGATCATGGCCATCAGTTTCCTCAGCCGTTGCGAGGATCGCACCTCGTCACAGGCCTGATTGAGCGTCTTGATGTCAGTCTTCATCTCCTCGAACCTCGATTTGAAGATGGTCCTGAAGAGCATGGCATCGAACTTCTTCCCTGGGTCCTTCACCACCATCATGGTCACCATGTACTTCTCAGCCTCGCTGAGATCGGCCATCGCCTTTGCCTTTGCTTCTTCAGATGAATCGCCCTTCTTCATGTACGCCACCAGCCCACGGCGTTCGTCTGCATCTGCGAGGAATTCCTTGAGTGCTTTGAGTTGGGTCGCATCGAACTTGCCGTGCTCCCTGAACAAGTGTAACAAGTCGGCCGTGTGTGTGAGAGAGAGAGATGAAGGATCGAAACAGGAGACCATGCATGGCATGTTTCGCGTCAGCCGGCGCGAAAAATTGATGAGTGGAAGTATTCGGTGAAGTAGCACATGCACGTGAAGTGGGAACGAGAGTGGTCAGGTTTGTGTTGCTTGGTGTTGTTGCAGAGATGTTGTTGCATGAATGGTGCTTGAAGCGACGAAATGCAAACCATACAACGTTGCCAATCCATACGTACATCTTGTCCACGATTTGCGATATCTTCGTGTAATCCATCTTCAATCGAGCAAGGATGATGCCACCGTTCATCGAGCGCTTGCCATCAATCACCTGGACGCTCTTCTTGGCGGAGGAGCTGCTGGCTTTCTTCTTCTTCTTTTGTCCGGGATCGGCGGACTCGGTGAACAGATCCTCGAACTCCTTCGCATCGTACGACAGCTCGTTCATGCGGAATTTGCCACGCACGATATTCCACATGGAATCCTCCTCGATCTTGTTCTCGTCGATTGGCGTCCAGTAGATCTTCTTACGTCGCACCCGTTTCTTCTTCTTCGAGGGTTTCTTTGCCGCGCCTGATCCCTTCTTCGCGAGCTGGAACGCGACCGATTTGCTCGGATCCATATCCATGACGGCAGCATTCTTGCCATCTCGTTCCAGCGCATTCTTCACCGCGCCCATGGGCAGTCCCATGGTGAGCATCTTGAAGTACTTGGTGTAGTCGGGGTCGTCCTTGAGGGGGATGCCAGTGTCCTTTTCTTCGCTTCCACCCATCTGGGATTTGACGCTCTTGTTGGGATCCAGGTCCATGATGGAAGGATCTTTGCCGTCTCTAGTGAGGGCGTTCTGAACGGCACCCTTCGGAAGGCCCATGCCAAGCATCTTGAAGTATTTGGCGTATTCTGGGTCATCCTTCAGAGGTGGCCCCGTGTCTGCTTCGTCGTCCTTCTTGAGCTGCGATTTGACGCTCTTGTTGGGATCCAGATCCATGATGGAAGGGTCCTTGCCGTCTCTGGTGAGGGCGTTCTGAACGGCGCCCTTCGGAAGGCCCATGCCAAGCATCTTGAAGTACTTCGCATATTCTGGATCATCCTTGAGAGCGGGGCCGTCATCTTCATCGTCACCGCCGGTGGCAGCCGCTGGCTTGCGTTGGGATTTCAGACTCTTGTTCGGGTCAAGGTCCATGACGCTTGGGTCTTTGCCGTCTCGCGAGAGCGCATTCTTGACTGCTCCGATCGGCAATCCCATCTTGAGCATCTTGAAGTACTTCTCGTAATCGGGGTCGTCCTTGATTGGAACGTCATCCTTCGGCAGCTGAGACTTGAGGCTTTTGTTTGGATCCATATCCAGCACTTTTGGATCCTTGCCGTCTCGTTGGAAGGCATGCATAACTTGCTCCTTTTGCATTCCCATCTTGAGCATCTTGAAGTACTTGGCATATTCTGGATCGTCCTTGAGCGGCACATCGTCACCGGTTGCACTTTTCTCGTCCTCGCCTTCTCCTTCTTTCTTCTCTCCTTCCTCGGCTGGCTTAGCCTTGGCTTTCTCCTCTGCCTCCTTCTTTTGCTTCGCATCTGCCTCCTGCTTCTTTTTCTCTTCCTTTTCTTTCGCTTCTGCTTTCTTGGCATCTTCCCATTTCTTTTGCTGACTTTTCTTGGCCTCCTTGTTCATGCTGTTTGCAGACTTCGCTGCGTTGCCGGTTGCTTCCTCCTCGGTCGGGTCGGCTTCTCCCTCCTCCTCTTCTTCCATTGGATCGGGTTCGAGTATGTCATACCCAGTCCACTTGCGCGATTCCTGGATCATGTCGCGGATTTCGTCGAAGGATACTCCCGTGTGATTGATCTTCATGAAGATGTCAATCGCGGTTTCTTCGTCTGCGTTGTACCGCGGGATGTGGTTGTTAAGGTCGGGATCTGTGCGTTCCTGAGAGTCTGGTTGCTGCAGGTAAATCGCAGGGAACATGTTGGGGTGTCGTCTCGAAAAGAACGGGAGCTGCGGCTGATCATGAGCGTCCCCATTGTCAATTTGAAGGTTGTCATATTCTGGCCGCTGCATCTGTTTGTGGTATGGCCCGAAGGCGCCAACGATATCACCTGCCTGGGGATAGTGCATCGGCGGGAGGCACAACGTAAACCGCTGTACGTCATTATGTTGATCACGAATTGTGAGAGATTTTGACCCTGCTGCGCTGGAGGTTGCTGTATCTTCTACTGCGGCCTCCCCACTTTGGCTATGGCCACCATCAATGCCGAGCTCTGCATTGACCTGATCCAGCAGTGCGAAGATGTCATCGTTCATTGGCTGACTGGCTGGCTTGGCCTGATCATCGTCTTGAGTGGTGTTGCCGTTTGCGGTAGGGTCGGCGGTTGGTTTGCCACCTTCGCGATCATTATCAAATGGCGCAGCGTCTTTCTCTTCGTTCCTTGCATCGTGGTCGGCGATTTGATCACCTCCTTGAGTCAACGACGCTCTCGTGCTGGTCATTGAATTCCAATCAAAGACGCGCCAGTTCTGCGACTGCAGGGCACGCGAAGCCAGCTCGAGGTCAAAGTTGGCCAGCTGCAAACAGATGGATAAGACTTGCTTGGGACAGCTGGCGTAGCGAGGACAGTACCGCACAAATCGAGCATGATCGATGGTCTCGGGACGAGCGCAGTGATGGCGGAAGATCAACTTCCAACCTTCCTCGATCGTTCTGGGATCATCGCGATCAAAGACGCGAGAACCTGCGGTGGGCAGAAGTCGATCGGAATCGGTTCGCAATCGCTGCTGCAGTGCATCGGAAATGTCGTTGTTGTGATTCAACTTCGTCTCCCAATGGGCTTCCCACAGGAAGGTGATGAGGAAGTCATCGTTTTGGAGGGACGTTCGATAGCGTTTCATCAAATCCACATGCTGCGATGACAGCTCGAGCGGGCCGCCGCCAGCCAGGTAGGCAGTGGTCGATGCGTACCGGAAGAGGATCTTGCTGGGGTCGTGGATGGTCGTTTCCTTGGCGTAGTCGCCACCGAAGCGGCACAAAAGTACAAAATCGCCTTCCACCACCTTGTTGACTTTGTAGAACCCTTCTTCGTCGGCCCACTGTGATGTGGGTTCCGTTCGCTTTGGCTTGTTGCTGGTGTTGCTGCTGCTGATATTGGCATTGTTTTTGACATCTATGCTTGTAATTCCGTTTGTATTTGCACGAGCTTTGTCATTGCTACCCTCATTTTGATCCGTCGCGGGTTCGTTTGCATTGGATGAATCGGCATCTGCTTTGGTCCACATTTCTGGATGCGACGAGTAGACGTGCTTGCCTGGTTGCGCATCATCTTGCGACGAATCCCAAATATCCAAGCACGGCTTGTCTTCCACGGGAACGCCCTGGATGGCAATGGCCCGCAGGAGGAGCGGTTTGCGGTTGAGGACGCAACCCATGTTGATGGTTTCGTCAAAGTGCTGCATGAAGAGCAGCAACGATGGCGGCAGGTGAGGAACGACGCGATGGACCGGATCCTCGACTCCACGCTGTCGCAACGAATGGATGAATCCATCCATCGTTGTTTGCATGCGTCCGCAGAATTTGAGGTAGCAGCCGAGGACGATGGACGTTCGTGTCTTTCCGTTCGCGCAGTAGATCGTCATGACGTTGTTGCGGTTGGACGATAGGTAGGCGTGGATCATCCAGCAGATCTTGAGGAGGTGCGGGATGGTGGGTATCTCGCTGCGCTCCGGACATGGCGATGCCCACCCGACGTGCACGACCTGCCGACGCCAGATGGTGAGGAATCTGTCATCCGGAGGGTCGTTCGTGAGTCCAAGTGCCATGAAATGTCCCAGACCATGCTGCTGCTCCAGAAATGACGACATGTTGGCTGCTGAATTGAATATTCTATGCGGCAGAGCAGAAGGTGTGCTGGTGTTGGGCCGTGGCTTCTTTGCGGTGGAGGAGTTCTGATCTTTGGGGTCTGTGATATGGGAAGGCTGCGACGGCGTCGGTGGTTGCGACTTGATAGAATCGATGGTAGCAGATGATGAGGGTTGGATTTCGTTTCCATTCTCTTGTTGCGGTTGTCCTCCTTCCGCTGCTTTGCTGCTGCCATGATGACTTGACTCATGCAGCGCTGGCAAGGCAGCTTCCTTTGCCAGTCTGAGCTGATCCTCGCACGCTGTTGCATGCTGATCAGTTTGAGGAGGATACATGGCTGCTTCATTTTGACGGCCATGCGTCGTTGGCAAAGACGTTGCCTTCGCAGTTTCAAGCAGATCGTCCAAAGCAAAATCCTGATGTGCGGGAGGATATTTGGCCATATGTTGCATCGGGGGCGCTGGACTGGTTGGCGCATCCATGATTTGTTGTGCGCTGTTTTCCATGTTGTTGGACGACTCGGTGGATTTGGATCGGGATGATGTGGACACATCCGTTTGCAAAGGCGCTGGAACTGGACTTGCATCTTCCGAGTTGTTGGAGACGGCTTGACTGTTGGCGCAATCACTTTCAACGTCGTTGCTTGGAACGCTGGACACGATCTCGATGCCTGAGAGTGACGGTGAACTGTCCGGCTGCGAGGTCGAAGGTGTCGCAGATGCTTCCTTCGAGTTATCGTCTTCTATCATAGATGAATCTGGTGTGACAGGCAAAGGTAGCTTGATGGCCTCTGCTTGAATCTGCATCGAGAAACCGCGCTCTATGGTTTCGTTTGGTAGCGCTGGCAATGGCATCGCCACGGGGATGAAAACAGGATCTGACGGTCCCTTCGTTTCGTCCTTATCATGAGATGATGCATCGCAAGATGATCCTTCGGCTTGCGCTGAATGGTGTGTTGCTGGTCGTTCTTGCACGGAATGATCGTCACCACCCTCCTGAGGATTCTCCATGATCGGCTCTGTCGCTGTTTGAGTCGCTGGCGTTGTACCTTCCGCAGATGGTGGGTCTGCCGTTGCTCGTTCCGTATCCTGCACCGATCGTCGGTCCGCCTTCGGCGCGGAAGACGACATGACGATGGGCCGACTGGTTGCGGCAACGTGCATGGCCATCGAAGCGAACTGGGCCGGCTTCAATTCGTGCTCGCTGTCTTCGCCATCGCGTCCCGTGTCGTGATACGTCGCATGCAAGGGCTTGGATGGCGCCGATGCGGAGATGAGACGGTCCGTGACGTAGATCAGATCGATGTTCTGCGGCACGGCGCGCTGTCGCGAGTAGGCCGTTCGGCCAGCATTGGGATGATCCTTGCGCAGCCGTGGTCTGGTTCGCGAGTGCTGCTGGATCCATTCCGATGCCCAGCTGGCGGCCGCCGCGAGTCGCTCCTTCTGTGGCAGCGATGGGGCATTGCCAATCTTGCTGGCGAGGTTGCTGCTGAGACTGCTGCCAAAGTCCAAGGCGGAGTCGAGATTCAGGTCAAGGCCGCCGAAGCGATGCTGCGGTCCGTGGCCATGGCCGTTCTCCGCAAAGGCCGTCGGAACCTCGTGGTGACCGCTGTCCATCGTGACAATCCTTGCTGCTGCTGCTGCTGCTTTGATGGATGGATGATATCCTCCTCCCAATCCGATTCACTCGTTTAATATCTTGCTGAGTGGCAATGCTGCACTCTTCAATAGAGTCTGTGGAGAATCTACTCTGCTCTCCTCTCCACTCTGCCCTCCTCTACTCTGCCCTACTCTACTCTACGACAATCTATCTTTATCTCCTTGTCGCTCTCTGCGACTGCCGTTGCTCCGTTCTCTGTCCTGGTGCCGTCTCCTTCTTCTTGTCGTTCTTCTTCGTCTTACAACCAACAGACTCCACACCAAGGCCTCGTCACCGATGCGCTTCCTCAGGTTTTCGCAATCAATGATCGTCAACGCCCAACGCAACCACTTGCCACCAACAGTCGCGGAACCGATGCCACGCAGGTTTTGTTCGTGCTGTTGGTGTTCTTCTTGTTGCGCTTTGTCAAATCGAGAGGAGTTCGACGAAATTCCAAAATTGAAGTCATTTTAAACCCGTATAAGTTTCAGTCACAGGTCTGTTATGGTTACATTCCGTTTGGTCGTGTGCGTGCGGCTCCTCGTGCTGGACGATCTTCACCCACAGCGCAACTCTCCGCCATTGGCATCAAAGCAAACCAGCATCATCGTCAATCAGCAGATCTCTCTCCGGAGCGCACACATTTTCATCGGAGCACTCTGCGAGTCATGCGTATATGTGCAATGCTGTTGCTTTATAGATTATGCGTGTACCCTCAGGCTGAAGTGAGTGCGCGCTGGTACTACTTTTCGTAAGAGGCGCGAGTGGATTTCAAAATGTGGGCACTAATTGCACCTTACACGATGGGTGCTTGCCGCGTCCTAATCTACACACTCAAAGAGGATACGTATGATTGATCCTCATGTCGTTCGTACGTACTCGCACTTGTGGAATCCTCGTCTCGATCCTGGACAAATCGCAGGCAATCCCATGACGGCGACCTTTCCATGGATACCCGTAGGCATGCAATGCACTGTAGATCTAAGCGAAAGCGCAGATCATCAGCATGGAAACCACACACCCCAGAGCCATTCCGAATCGGGCTGACAGTCCTGCTGGTGCGGCGGATGCGTCGAAGTAGCAGTCCGTCGACCCGTAGTACCGCGCGGAGGAGCACTTCCCGCACGCCACGTTGTCAGTTTCGCGGCCGTACTGATTCCCCCTGCCTGGCGGGCACAGGATGGCATCGCAGCCGACCTGTCCGACGGATCCGCCCAGCCATTGGCTCTTCTCGCAGACGCTCAGCGGGATGCCCAGAATCTTGTTGTCGCGAAGGTACAGCGACAGGTTGTCGAAGCGTGCGAGTTCCTCTGGGATGACGCCGGTCAGCCGGTTGCTGGCGAGGTTGGCGACGATCGAATCCCCGTGATTCAATTTGTGCAAGAACCTCTTGGAAATGTCACCCGTCAGCAGGTTGTTGTGCAGACGGATCTCTCTTAGGAAGTGCAGATTGTCGAAGGCAGGCAGGGTGCCTGTCAGCTTGTTCGAGTCCAACGACATGGATATCAGGTACCGAAGATCAGACATATCGGCTGGCAATGATCCTGACAGAGCGTTGTTGCGCATGGCCAACGTGCGTAGATTCGTCAGACCGAGAAGCTCGTTCGGGAAGCTGCCACGGATGGAGGTGAAGCTGACGTCGATGTTGACAAGCGACTCACCAGCCCCGATGCCGTGCATCGAGTGCAGCTGCGTGTTGTCCAAGCGGATGTCTTCAAGCTTCCTCGCGCTTCCGATGTTCTCAAAACTGAAGGTGATTGGATTGGAGTTCAACCACAGAATCTTCAGCTGTGGCAGATCGAACAGCTCGGGAGATGGAAGGCCCTTCAAGTTGTTCGAGGCGAGGTTGATCGAAACGACGTCACCGTTGATGCAGGCCACGCCGTACCAATCGCAAACGCCCACGTTGCTCTTCCAAAAGTCGGATCGCAGCCACTTATCGCCGTTCATATCGTGGTAGAAACCCTCGAGGATGGATCTGGTGTCCGGCGGCCCTGTGCACGATGTGCTTCCGAAGAAGGGAACGAGGCTTGGATCGGTGCAGTTCTGGCAAACCAGAGTGTCATTGACAGACTTACCAAGTGCGCTCGCGGCGCCGGGCGGACACAGAATGGCGCGACAGCCGAAGTCGCCGACGGCGCCATCCATCCAATCGTATTTCGTGCAGTACTCGTCGGGCAATGTGAGGAACCTGTTGTCGTGGAGGTTGAGGTAGAGCGACGGGACGTTGTCGAGGATGGGAGGGATTGGTCCCGTCAGCATGTTGGATTGCAGATGAACCTCCTCGACGGACAGCGAACCAGCCAGGAAGTTGTCGGGGAGCCTTCCGCGAAGTTCGTTGCCATGCAGCAACGCGTGCGTCAGCTTGGGCAACCGATCCAAGGGTGGAAGGCTGCCTGTCAAGCGCGGCCCTGACTTGCTTGAGCGGTATACGGACAGGACCTCCAGATTCGGCATGGAGGACAATTCTGTCGGAATTTCACCGTAGATGATATTCTCCGCTAGCACAAGTTCCTCAAGGTTGGACAGCCTGCCGATCTCCGTGGGAATGGTGCTGATGAAGTCGTTGTTGTAGGCGTAGAATGCCTGCAGCTTGCTCATCTCGCCGATGCGGGTGGGGATCGGTCCGTTGAAGAGATTGAAAGCGAGGTACAGACTCTCGAGGCTGTTGGAAAGCTTCAGCAGCTCCTCTGGGAACGGGCCGTTCAGATCGTTGCCTGTCAGGTGCAACACCTTCAAGTTCGTCGCCTTCGAGATGCCTTCCACGGACTGCAGGCTCACCTCCGAAAGGTACAGGGTTTCCAAATTCTTCGCCTTCTCAATGCCTTCGAAGTCGACCACAAGCTGCGGATTCCCCTTCAGGCTAAGCGTGCGAAGGGTGGGAAGCGTCCAGATCTCGCTTGGCAACGTCCCCACCAGTCCATTCTTGGATATGGTGATGGTCGTGATGCCAGATGTATCCTGCTTGTCACCCTCCTCACAAAATACGTCCTCCCAGCTGCAGATGGGCTCGTCGGATTTCCAGCCTTCGTTGCGTGACCAAAACTCTCCGCCAGTGGCGTCGTACAAAAGATCCAACGTGGTGCCCTCCGACGAAAAGTTCTCGCAATGATTCTGCCCGAGGTACGGCACGTCTTGCAGATGGACGCAGGGGACGCAAGGGCTGCCGGGCGTTTCGAATCCCTCGGAGTTGAAGGTTCCTTGCGGGCACAGAATGGCGTTGCAGGTACCGACCTTATCAACATTTCCGTTCATCCAAGCATCAAGAGCGCAGAGCTCCGGTGGAATCTTCTCGATCCTGTTACCCGAGAGGTTGAGATCGATTTCGTCGAATTTGATCAGACTGGGGGGGATTGTCCCCGTCAGCTCGTTGTTGTTCAGGTACACGCTGATCTTGTCTTTCTGAAAGACGGAACTCAGGAGGAAGTCGTCAGGGATGGGGCCTGTCAGATCGTTGTCCGAAATATCCAAGTACCACAAATCTGGAGCGTTGGAAAAGCTGGGGAGAGGGCCGGTGATGAGCTCGTATCCCTCCTGATCGTAGATCGAGAATTGTTGAAGCTTCTGCATGGAGCCAAACTCGTGCGGAATCTCACCACTGAGCAAATTTTTGGCGAACACGAACTCGACCAGCTCTGAGAGCCCGGTCAACGCCGTCGGGATGACGCCGGTGAAGAGATTTCCGAATCCGTACAGCTGGCGAAGATTTGTCATCTCGCCGAACCGAGGCGAGATTGGTCCTTCGATGGCATTGAACGAAACGAAGAATGCCTCCAGTTTGCTGAGTTCGAAAATCTCGCTGGGCAGTGTCTGCAGGTTATTGTTGGTCATGTGAAGCGCCTTGAGATTGCTGGCACGCGAGACGCCGGTCAGTGTCTTCATTCCCGTGCCTGAGAGGCGCAAGAACTCCAACTTGTTGTCTGGCACGATACGGCTGAGGTCCAACTGGATGGGATTTCCCTTGAGATCCAGCACCTGTCATCGTTGAGGGAAATGATAGTTTATGATGCCGATGATGATCATGATCATTCGGTTTGACAAAGAGTGATTCACGTGCGTTGGTGAGAGATGCGATGGCGAATGGCAGAGCAAAGTGGAGCAACCGAGTATGTGCCTCCACACACTCCGACTCGTTTTCAGCACGAACAGTAACACAGCGTACCATCTCCGTGGCAAACACATCGGTCATTTGCCATCGAGAAGACCAACAGAAGAAAAGATTGCAACGTAAATCAAACCAAAGCAAGACGAGGCGAGGCGAAGCAAATGGAGCAAGGCGCACATGCTGTGGTGGACTCGTACACAAACGTACCTGCAGATGCTTCAGCGTCAGGATCGCCGACGAATCGCCAAGTCCGTCTCCTTGGATCAGGTTGGTCTCAAGGTTGACTTCGGTGATGTAGCCCTTGGCGTTGCAATGCACGCCGTACCACTCGCAGGCTGGTAGGTCGGACACCCAATTGTTCTGGACCAGCCACTTGGTTCCATTGTTGGCCTTGTAGAATTTTTGCATGATTTCCAGCTCTTCCACGATTTGCGGGTCGATGCATTCCACCGCTCCGAAATAGGGTGCACCAGCAACGCCACCGTCGCAAGCTTCGCAGCCGGAAGTGGGGCCAGTCATTCTACCTGCGACGTTGAATGTTCCTGGCGGACAAAGGATGGCGTTGCAAGCCGGATCGAACAATCCGACTTGTCCGTTGTTCCATGAGGCCTGCTCGCAGAGCTTGGGAGGCAGTTCTGAGATCCGATTGTCCGATAGGTCCAAGATCAAGTTGGGAATTCTGCTCCATTGTTCGGGTACGGCTCCCTCGAAGCTGTTCGATGATAGGTCGACTCGGATCTCTTCCGAAATGTCCACGTCCCTCAGAAAGTTCGGCGGCAATGCTCCCGCCAATCGATTGCCGCTGACATCAACGCGGGTTAGCTCTTCGCTGTGGAGGAATGACGGCAGAGGGCCCTGGAACTTTGCCTTGCTGGCTTGTCGCGCCAAGAGCAGCTTGTTAAGGTACGACAACTCCTGCAGCTCAGTCGGAATGAAGCCAGAGAGCATGTTGTCGCTCACGTCAAGCACTGTCAGGTCCTCCAGCTTCATCAAAGTGGTTGGCAAAGTTCCGGCCACCTCGTTGCTGTGCAAGTGAAGCTCCTTCAGCTTCGTCAGGTTGCCGATGCTGGTGGAGAGGATGCCCTCGAAATGGTTGTTGTTCAGGAAGAGTTTGCGAGCGTTGGAAAGGTGGAAGATGTCCTCCGGGATGAGCCCGTTCAGCTGGTTGTAAGCCAGATGGATCTCAGCCAGCCGCGATGGCGCATTGCGCAATCCGTCCAACGAGCGCAGATGACACTTGGAGCATTTGAAGACGCGCAGATTGCTGGCCTTCTCCATGCCGACGAAGGAGATGTCGACCTCATTCCCTGTGAATGCTAAGGTGCGGACGTTCGGAAGAAGCCAGATCTCCGATGGAATCGTACCACGCAGTCCGAAATCAAGCAGCCGCAATTCGTCGACGCCGACATTTTCGTCACCGCCGTTCCCGATGCATGACACTCCCTCACGTTGGCAGATGGGCACACCGGGTTGGACCCAGTTGTCGTGCGTGACGTTCCAATACCGACCGCCCGTCGCGAAGTAGAGCCTGTCCAAGATTTGCCGTTCCATATTGCCGACCGTGTCACCGCACGATATTTGACCGAACTTGTCTTCGTTGGTGAGACAGGTTTGGCATGTGGTTGTGGAGGTAGCCTTGCCATTCTCTGCCCATGTTTTGGGTGGGCATAGGATGGCATCGCACTTGTTCGCAGTGTCGGGCATCTTTTCAATCTCGCCGTGCATCCACTTGAGGTTGTCGCAAAGCTCTTGTGGTAGCGCTGTGATGAGATTTCCCTCCAGGCGGATGGTCAGGAGGGTAAAGTCGTCGAGTATTGGTGGCACGCCGCCCGTGAGCTGGTTGCCAATCAACGTGATGAATATGGATTCGGACTTGTCCGGGATGCCCTCCAGGAAGTTGGTTGGGATATCGCCCGTGAATGCGTTGTTATCCAGGTTCAACTCTCGCAGCTGCAGCATATGGTGGAAGGACGGCAGCTTGCCGCTGAGCGACTTGTTCGTGTTGGTTTGGTGGATTGTGATAGATTCCAAGTTGGTGCACTCCGTGAGCAGGTCCGATGGAATGCCGCCCGTGAATTGGTTCTCCGAAAAGTCGATGGTCTGCAGCTTGGTCAGCTCGCCCAGCTCCGTTGGCAGGTTGCCCGTGAAGCTGTTGCCGTACACGTTGAGCAACTCCAGGTGCTTGAGTTGCCCGATCCGAGTCGGAAATTGGCCCGAAAACTTGGCATGCTGCAAATGCAGCAGCCGCAGCTCGGAGAGTTCAAAGATTGTGTCCGGGATGTTGCCTTCGACGTTGCATCCGTCCAGGTAGAGCAGCCTCAACGTGCTCTTCAGCTTCTCAATGCCGTCGAGGGATTCCATCTTGATGTTGGTCAGGACCATGGTCTCTAATGGTGTGTTGTGCGTCGCGGCAGGCTCGAAGTTCTTGAGCAAGATGTTGTTGTTGGAGATGTCGAGGTTCTTCAACTTGGGCAAGGCGAAGATGGATTGCGGGACGGTGCCGAACATGTCGTTCTTGGGCAACGAGATCTCCGTGACGTCGCCATTGGCGTCGCATTCGAGACCGTACCAGTTGGAAGTGCAGGGATCGAGGTTGAGGTTGTCGATCTGCTCCGACGTGTATTCGTCGTTGATGATGGTGTCGATGATCTCCCAACCGTCCTTGTCGGCCCATTGAGAACCATGCATGATGCGGTAGAATTCCATGAGGTAATCCAGCGTGGAGGGAGGCTCGGCGGTGCCGCCACCGTTACCACCACCGTTACCTCCACCAGTATCCGTGTCATCGCCGCCGGTATCGGTGTAATTGCAAATCATGGCACCCATGTAGGGTGATCCAGGACAATCCTCGCACTCCTTCTTGCTGCGCACGACGCGTCCTTCGTCTGCCAGGAAGGTGCCTAGCGGACACAGGATGGCATCGCAGCCGTGCGATTCCACCAGACCCCCCATCCATCCACCGATCTCGCAAAGCTCGGGTGGGATGGAGGTGATTTTGTTCCCGACCAGGTCGATGCTCAAGGAGGCGAATCGTTCGAGTGCCTTTGGAACTGCACCTGAGAGGCGATTGTTGGCGAGGCCGATGGAGACGGGTTCGTTGGTGTTCTCGTTGTGACGCAGGAAGTCGTTGGGGATGATTCCCGTCAAGGCGTTGCCGTCGAGGAAGAGGAGCGCCAGGTAGGGCAGGTTGCCGAAGGAGAGCAAGGGTCCCGTGAGACCTGCCATGTTGCCGCTGGGATCAATCTTGTCCTGTTCGTCACGGTCGGCATGGTGGATGGAGATGTCTCGGAGGTTGACCATGCCTTCCATCTGGGTCGGCAACGTGCCGTGGATGAAGTTGTTGCCCAGACCCAGTATCTGCATGGAAACGAGCTCCCCCAGCTCTGTGGGCAGCGTGCCCGTGATGGCATTTTCGAAGCCGTACCATTCGGCGAGATTCCGGAGCTTGCCAATCTTGGAGGAGAGGCTGCCGGATACTTTGTTGAAGGCAATGTAGATGCTCTGCAGGTGCACGCAGTCGTAGAGATCGTCGGGCAAGGGCTGCGTGAGCTGATTCTTGTCGAAGTTAATGTGCGTGAGGGTTGGGGCGAACGCGCCAATGTTCTGGAAGTTCGAGAGCTGGTTCTGCGGCAAGTAGAGTCCCTGCAGAGGTGAGAATTTGGTGCCTGATGACGGCGTCAATTCGGAGGGATCGATGTCCTCAAGGCCGATCGAAGAAATTGCGTTGTTGCCGAACGAGGCCTGGATGAGGGATGGTAGCGTCCAGAAGGACGATGGAATTTGACCGTGCAGGTTGTTGCCCTTGAGCGTGACTTTTTGCACGGATTTGGTGATCGCGCCGCCCTGTGCACCAGCGCACGTGATACCAAACCAATCGCAGAAGGAAGTGTCGCTCTTCCAGCCAGCGTCTATTCTCCAGTGATTGCCCTCCATCGCATCGTAGAACTCGTTGAGGATGGCGAGCTCGTCATCAGCGTCGAGGTGGGCTGCCGCAACAAGCATGGATGGCGATTGCTTTCCAAACAGGCCGCATGGAATGTTTGCGGTTGCAATGATGACAAGTGCAACAAGGCTGTTCAGCATCGGGCGACATCGAGGCCTTGTTCGAGTTCGATGATTCATTGGAGACCTACGGTGGCCTTCTGCTGTCGCTGCCGTTGTTGCTGCTGTTGTCGCTGCTGTTGTTGCTGCTGCTGTCGGTGTTGTGGCTGTTCTGTTTGCATAGCCGCACTGCTCCACGTGCTCTTCGCAACAATCATCGCTGTTGGTACTGCTGGTGGGTGCCATTTCCATCTGGCAGCCATCGCTGATGTTGCCTTCCATGTTGCCTTCCATGTCAATGTCAACGTCGGTATGGCTATTGCCTTGTGAGTCAGCTCGCATTGTGAGAGGCTGTGGCTGAGGTTGGGCTCAATTGTGCGCACGAAGTTCAAGTGACTTCGATGACGGCTCGCCGACACAACGAGAGAGTTCTTTTGCCACTTGCCCACGCTTCTGCTGCTGCTTCTGCTGTTGGTGCCAGTTCTGTGGGTCTTTGGCAAAATGTCTTCCCCCAATCAGGCGTTGGTGCGTGCTGTGACTGTCGCTGCGTTGGCGGGCGTTGTGTCGTGTTTCGAGGATTCTGTCTTTGTGCCTCTCTGCGAGCATTAACCGTGTCGTGCGGATGGGACTTGTGCGCCGATGAAAGGGGAGGGAGCCTGCTCTTGCCTGTCCTGACTATCCGCGGCGGTACCCTGCTTGTCTTGTGTCTTGCTTTCCCACTTGTGTCGCTGACTCCTGGTTGCTGCCTTTCTGGCTCAGGCAGTCTTCTTGCGTTTTGTCTTGTGCGTTATGCTGTTATGCTGTTTTGCCTTTCTTGGTGCAATGCAATACAACTCAATGCTGATCTTCTGTCCGATGGCCAAGAGAAGAGGCCTGTGTTGTGCTATGTTGCTTTCCTGTTGGATGGAATTGAACGGCGCCCAAAGATAGAGTGGATTGATGGACCAATTGATCGATCAGTGAATTGATTGGAGCAGTCGCCTCAACAAATGACGATGAGACGAGTGATAATGATGATTGGCGCGCTGAAATGCTTTGGAAAACCACCAAAAGGCCAAAGGGACACGAGCAATGACAATGGCTCTTCTGTCGGAACGCGCTGTGTTGTTGTGACGATGTTGGTTTGAATGGATGGATGGATGGATGGATGGATGGATGTGTGTTCTCCAACCGCCAATCTATTGCTCTTCTCCTCTTGTCTCTTCCTTGCTTCCTTGCTTCCTTGCTTGTTGGTGGCGTCAGGGACACAAGAGTGAGGCGATTGCGGATCGTATGATACACGCCTCTCTTTGTTGCACAGATGGAGTGCTCTTGCGTCGGTGCGACCACGAGTACTCGCGTGCATGACGTGAGATTCACTCTCCCTTCGCTTTCTTCGTTCTGCCCGACCAACCAAGAAGACACACCCAGACAGAGAGACAACCAACACGCAACAGCGTGAGAGAAGAAGGACGGTTGGGATCAAAAAACGACGCGCAGAGATACAACCGGGTTGATCAATTTCGCACGACAGAATTAGTGCCCACCACGTGCAACACACAAGTCATTGTTGGTGTGACATTTCCTGCGCGAGCCAACGGAAGCTGACCATGTGTTTAGCGTCACATCAGATATATGCGTGATTCAATGGTGACATCGAGTCACGCACATTAACCATGTCCGCAGCCAACCAACCAAATCATTCGACAAACCACATCACGACCAATCCTTCCTCTCCCAAAGATCCAACACGAAGATCGATTGCGCAGGGTGCCCAACTCCACCCTCCACGAACAGAAGGAGAGAGACCATTCCATTCCATTCCTCAAGCCAACTCCAAAGCAACCACACTCACATCTCCCAACATTCGCAAGATTGCATTCCATCAGCAGAAACATCGACGTCGACAGCGATTGCACAGAGCACCAAATGAGGCGTACAACTACTCGTGGGAGCACGATCCGAACCGACAACCATGAGCGATCTTTGCGTTGTCTAGTGATGGGAACGGCGGTCTGCATCATGTGCTGCGTGTTGCAGCCATTGCAAGCCTTCCAGCCTCCTCATGCAACCACCACCCGCAACCGGATACGATTGCCGACAACTGCAACGGCAACGGCAACAATGGAAGCACCACCATCACCTTCGCGCCTCGCTGCAGCCCCTCGATCTCAGGAGGACATGTACAGCGCCGTCCATCGCAAGGAGTACGAGATGCGCGCTGTCAAGCAGCAGCACACCAGCACCACCGACCCCGTCCGCATGGCCATGTCGTACGCCCAGGAATCCGTCTCGCCCATGCGCCTGGCCAAGGCCCTGCGACGCGTCCACGAGGACCCCAACAGTCCCTCCAACCCCAATGCCGCCAAGCCCGACGCCAAGGACACACAGCGCAAGGAGAAGCTCGCCGACCTCGGCATGGCGGAGATGGGCATGCGCCGAGCTTCCTTCATCGTCGACATCAAGCGCAAATCCTTGAGCCGGCCCGGCGAGATCTTCTGCCGCTTCGACGATGCCGGGTTGGTGGCCGAGGCGATGGTGCGGCTCGGCGCCGACGTCGTCATGGTCAACGTCGATTATCAGGCCTACGGCGGCGACATGATGGAATTCAAGAACGCCGTCAAGGCCGTGCGCCGTGCTTCCGATACGGCGGCCGTCGTCATGAAGGACATCGTGGTGGACGAGATCCAGCTGGGCTTGGCCAAGGAGGCCGGTGCCGACGGCGTGCTGCTCATCTCCTCCGTGCTGGGACCGTCGCTCGAAGGATTCATGGAACTGGCCACCATCATCGGATTGGAGACGATCGTGGAATGCCACACGCGCAACGAGGTGGAACGGGCCATGGAGATCGTGGCGCCCAACGTCCTCGTCTCCAACTACGACCGCGTGCGGCAGGAGTACCATCCCCAGCAGGCCATCCAATTGGCCGGCATGTTCCCGGGATCGGGCGGACCCATCATCTGTCTGGCGGGCGGCGGCATTGACGACACGGAAAGCATGAAACGACATCTGGCCGTGGGATATGACGGCATCGTGATCGGCAAGGCCTGCATGGGCAGCACGCAGGCGCCGGAATTCATCCGCTTGGTGCGAGATCGCACGCTGCTGCCGGCCGAGTTGTCGCAGTGGGGATTGGAAGGCGTCGAATTCGATCCGGAAGGATTCCCCATGACGGGGCCCAAATCGGATGTGCCCATTCCTGGCGATGACGGCACTTTTGCGTAGAGTAGGGTCGTGGAGTAGACGAGGAAGTCTCAGATAATAGAAATGAGGATGGTTGTGAGTTAAGTGTAGTGTAGTGCCACGTGCAGTCGTATATAACATGAAACATATCATATCATAATTACTGATCTGCAATGCAACGTCGAGCATGTGTTGGTTCATTGTTTCAAAGTATTGTAAAACAGAGTGGAGTGGAGTGGAGTGGAGTGGAGCACAGCAGTTTGGTGCCACGGTGATGGATCCACAAGGTTCCGTTCACCATGTATCTATATTCATATTGGTTAGACTCGATTCGTGATTGTCAGGTGTCTTCCGAGTCGTGCCAGAATCATCGTTCTTCGCGCAGTTTGACGTTCTTTTGTTGTGTGTTGAATTTTAGAGAAGTTGTTGTCGCAGACAAACAAAGAAGTCAATCCAACAACGACACCAATACTTCAAAGAACACAAGAGAGGAGAGCAATCGCAGCACAAGGAGATCGCATCTGTGGGTCTGCATGGCATTGCATTGGACTGTATTGGAGTGCGCCTAGATTGGATTGGACTGCGCTGAGGCAATTGACGAGTGCTGGGCTTGGCGGAGGTTGGGATTGAATTGAATTGCGTGCGTCGAATTCATCTGCGCAGATCTCTCCTTCTTGATCGCCTCCTTCCTTCCTTCCTTCCTTCCTTCCTTCCTTCCTTCAGGAGTGCATACGAGGAGAGTGGAAGGAAGAACTCACATTGCGAATCGCACGATACGATAAGGGGGCATCGACTGCCAGTCTCAAGCTGTGTGGGAAGGCAGACGATAGAGAGTGCCATATACTACATACTCGACATCACTTGGATTGGAGCGTGCCTGATCATCCCAGAACGGTCCTTCGGTTTTACGTCAACGAAAACGTGCTTCGTTGGAGTGAAGAGAACAAGAAGGAATAGCAAGTGCGTGGTGCTCCGCTCGCACGGATACAAAGGCAAACAGAGAGAAAGAAGGAAAGAGAGGAGGAAATCTGCACCGAGACGATCTCTGTGTTGAATTAAAGTGATCGCGAGGCAGTATCCATCAAGACCAAGCCATTCAGCTACGTACGAGCGAGAGCAGTCCAAGATGACTCCCTCAAAGCAGCAACGTGAGGCACCCCAATCCAGAAGGTTTGCGGTGAACATCTTGGTGGTTGGAGATGGTACGTTTCGCGGGATATAGATCTTGCCATGTCAGGGAGTTGCACATGAATGTGGGCATGTTTGTGTGCTCTATGTGTAATCTCCCTGAATGTTCAAGATCTCTGCTCTACCCACATGTTGTTTAAGGCATGCCAATGGACGAAATGCGATCCAATCTCGACCTTGGAGCGAAGGGAACGGTAGATCCTTCACTGCTGCATTCTCATTGTCGACCTGTGCTCCCTTTTTGCCATCCTTCCCTTCTATTTTCGTCCTCTTCTGTCTCGTTCCCATCCCGAATTCTCTTCCATCGTACAATACATCATTGCACACCGCAGAGCATGTCGGCAAGTCTTCGCTCATATCCACCTTCGTTTCGCGCCACTTCTCAGACGTCGTCCCAGCTATCATGACGAGAGTGAAGTTGCCACCTGATCCACAATCCAACTGCACCACGACGATCATCGATTCTCAGCATGCCGATGTGGCAATCATGGCGGCGGTTGCCAATCAAAGGCTCGATGAGCAGCAACAGCAGCATTCTTCCGGCAGTCCAAACGCTGCAGCAGCCAAGCAAGTTCCGATCTCCGACGACAAATCAATCTCGTCTTCCACCTCCATCGAGACCAACCGAACCGCAACCACGGCCTCTTCCTCCACTTCGCTTCCCGGACTGGACAGCGTCGATGTCATCGTCCTTGTCTACGATGTCGATCGTGACGATGCGCTGCCGCGTCTCGAAAATCATTGGTTGCCCATGATCGAACGTTGCTACAGCGGAGAGGTACGTGCGGCGGTATCCAAAGCAAGTGCGTTTGACTTTGTTATGACCCACGATGTGATGTGATGCAATACTGTACAATGAACGCGAAGCTCACCCTGACCCCCATCCTCATATCATCTACTATTACGTTCCACCATGCCCTGCAAACACAGTTACCGGTGATCGTTGCTGGGAACAAAACTGACTTGATACGGAAAGCACAACAGGAGCAGCAGCGAGAGCAAGGTGCGGCGCAGCATTCTGCGGAAGCAGCCCGGTTGCATGAACAGCACCAGCAGCAGATCGTGCGGTCTCGCCAGCAGGTCGTCACGCTCATGCAACGATTCAGATTCGTGCGTCAGTACATACGGTGCAGCGCCAAGGAGCTCTTGCATGTCGATGAAATATTCTTGAAAGCGCAGCAGTCGGTCCTCTATCCCATCGGCCCGCTCTACGATCTCGAAGAAGGCCGTCTCTCCATCGAGTGTCAGAGAGCGCTCAGGCGCATCTTCCGTATTTACGATCGGGATCACGATGGCTTGCTCAACCATGCCGAATTGGATCGCTTTCAGTACGAGACCTTCGAACACCCCGTGTACAAGCGAGATTTGATGGGATGGAACAAGCTCATTCAGAACAACAACTCCACCGAGGATGAAATTGTCAGGGACGGCAAGCTCACGCTCGCAGGGTTCCTGGCGATCTTTGATGTCTTCGTCAGCCAGAATAGGCTCGAGGTGCCGTGGCAGGCGCTGCGCAAGTTCGGATACGATGATGACCTCCGGCTGTTCATTCCAGAATCCATGGCGTCATCTGCAACGTCAGGCATGGTGTCGCGGTCGGGGATCAAAGCAAAGCCATGGAAGTTGTCCAGACTCGATCGGCGCTTCCTCGTCGACACTTTCTTTCAATTCGACTCCGATGATGACGGCGTGCTTTCGCCCGAGAATGTGGCCGACATCTTCTCCGTCCTCCCGGCTCCGTCGCTTCCGCCGTGGCATCCAGCGCAAGCGCAGTACGCATATGACGGCGCATTCAGCATTCCCAAACTCCCACGCAGACCACCATCTCCAACCGGGTCGGCAAGTCCCGTCGATGACCAATCCGCAGAACAAACCTTCACTCTGCCAGATTCTTTGTCCGCCAGCGGAATCACCATCGCGAGCGGCGAGACGTTCCCAAGCATCGATCTGTCCAGCGTTCACCGCAGCAGTTTCCCCATCTCCGAACGGCTATCGGTCCTGCAATGGATGTCCATGTGGCACATGAGTTCCACCATATCTCCGCAGCAAACACGTACCGAGTTGTACCGCCTTGGCCACATGGACACCGCGAAGCATATCAAGAGGAAGCGATCGCGCATGAAACCGATCATCACGCCGTCGGGAGAGAAGATCATAGATCATCTGCTGTCGAGCCGAGAAGTGCGTGTGCTGGTGTTTGGTTCGCCAGGCAGCGGGAAAACGGCCATACTGAACGCACTGTGCGGCACCAAGGAAGCGCTCCTCACCACCAAAACGCGGTATCCAGAAACCAGCGCGACGTTCAGCACCATGATGCGACAAGCCAAGCGATCCGGCAATCTGGGTAAGGAAGTCGCGATGGAGAAATTCGTGGTCCATTTCATCTTCACGGAAGTACCAGAAGCGCAGGCGGAGGAACAGGCACAACGCAAGAAGAATCTCACAGAGATCTTGTCCATGCGCCAATGCGATCTGGTCATGCTCACATTCGATGTCACCAACAGCGCGAGTTTGGCGTACGTCAAGCACATGGAAACAACCTTGCTCGATGATGACATGCCGCGTACCTACATCGCCACGAAGGCAGATCAGATGCAGCCTACGGATGCAGCAGCGAAGCAACAGCAACACATGGGGGATAGCAGCGACAAGCAATCGATGACCGTGGTCGATGAAGCCGCGGTGCATTGTCAACAAACAGAGTTGGAAGCCCCGTACGTCACATCCGCTGCTGCGAACGATACCAATCGCGATCAGATTTTGGAACATCTGGCGCAGTGCTGTTTGGAGGAACCCGGCGTGGATCGGAAGCAAGCCAAACCGTACGAAGAAAAGAAACGCAAGGAAGCATCCTCGAGGCGTCGCACACGCAAGATGATTTGGCTTGGCGTCGGCGTCGGCGTGGCGGTTGCCATGGTTGGATATCTGTGGACAAACCGATCTGCAACAACAACGAAGAGTGGAAGCAGCGATCGCAAATCAGCAGATCGATTCGGCTGGCTGCGCAACTGGTTCGTGTGATGCAGAGGAAGTGTGTGCGGCACCGGACATTGCAGCACGGAAGATGAAGCACTGGACCGCCGTCGTGATAGACGTGTGCGTGCGAGCGATGGCCAGCAACTATGCCATACTCGTTTGAGACTGCACTCATACTACACCTTCGGCAATCTTCTAGAGAGAGAGAGAAACTGAAGCAATCCATCTTACTCGTGCGATTCAACGAAGTCTTTACTCAAGATTGAACGATGACTCTGTTCTCTGAGATGTCACGTCATGTTATCGCGTAGCGTCGTAGTTCTTGTACTTGTACTGCCGTATCTGTTGTGTGCCGTTCAACGTCCATCCCCAGGACGCCCTCGGCCTCTTCCCCTTTCGATACTGGTACCCAAGTACACGCGCTTCTCTCCTCTGCGCTTCTCTACTCTACGCTATTTTGCTCATCGCCATCATCTGCTTCATCATCCGTTTGAGTTCTGTGAGCTCGGAATGAAGCTCTCGCGATTGATCCAGCGTCATGGATTTGATGTCCTTCGCCGCGGTCACTGCACTCGTATCTTGTTGTTGGTATGAATTTGCACGTGGCACCTCCACAAATTCACGGCCATGCAATTGGAAGATCCATCGCCGCACCGTCGGTGGCCACAAGATGCCCAATGTCACCAACCCCAATCCCAGCCAGATTGGCACGATGATCAGCGCAATGCTTCCGCGACACAAGATTGAGAGTTGCATCGAGTACCATTCCTGCGAGGATGGAACGCCCATCGTCAGCCATTCCCACATGCTGTCCATCGCTGTGCAATACTGTTGCATGCAGGATGGATGTTTCCAGACGGTTGGTCGCCGCGGGATCATTTGCAGGAAACGGAGCTTGGACTCCCAGTACGCATCCAAGGTGATCTGGTGCTTGTGCAGCGTCCTCAATTCCACCGCGATGGTGGCAAAGACGGAGCAGCAGACCCAAATGACGACGACGGTGGAAATCGCGATTACGGCGATGGAGCCGGTGGAGGCTGTCGCACCTGCTGTTGCTGTTTGCACGTTCCACAATGGTTGCAGCAGCAAAAGGCTGTATGATGCCGTGAATGCGTCTTCGAGTTCGCACGTTTTCAGGATGTCCGCATCGTTCGTTCCGTCGATGCAATCGATTTGCGGCAGCGTGAAGATCATTTGGGACGCCGCCACTACAATGATCCCGGCAGTGATGAGGGGCCACACCAACGCCTTGCGTGCCATGTACAAGGCGATGTACCCGTACACCGCCATATCGTGCCACCAGCGCATCAGGTATCCAACAAGGCTGAGGTACAACATCCCGGTGGTCCAGGTCGACAGTTGCACGATGGCTTCGTCTTCCAATTGAGGATGCTCCCGTGCCACGGCGATGGTGACAAAGAGGACCAAGCCGACGGAGCACAAATCAACCCAACTGGTCGTGATGGATTGTCGAATATCGATCCATTCAGAAACTTGCAATGCCATGTGCGTGATGGCCAAACCGAAGGTCGTCCTGCCATAAAGCTGATTCATGTCGATGTCTGCGTTGGTCGTGCGGATGGTGGATAAGTAATCATCGACCAAAAGTCGAAAGAAGGTGATCAATGCGATGAGGACGCATCCGTTCAGCAGGATGAGCGCCGTGATGAATGGATTCGTGATGTCATCGATGATCACCTTGCGAACGGAAGCGCAACCGCAGCTCTGACGTCGCAACCATCGTGGCAGTCGCGATAGCTTGTGAATGCCTGGTTCCAAACTCTGTCCCTTGCTGTGATCGAAAGAACTTTGGAACATTCGGATGTACACATCGCTGATCAGGTTGCCGGATGGTTCTTTGAGACACTGCGGACGGGCCAGGACGGCATCCATCGGAGACTGATCCATCTGATCACGCAGCTTCATGGCAGAATCGCCATACAGCAATTCCAACGTCGATTGATCCACCGGGATCTTGCCGATGTTCGACACAGCCAAATGCAATGGCGTGCGCCCACGAATATCTGGCACGTTGCGCGCTGCCGGGTAGGCTTGCAGAATCATGGACAGCAAGGCAAAATTGGATGGTGCGTCCTCGCAGGCAACGTGAAGTGGCAGCTGCTGCGTTGTGGGTAGCCCGATCATGGCCGGATTGGTCCATCGTGTCATGGATTTGGTGATGGAATCGTGATCCATGTCGTGCGCCCACGGTGGCAAGGGTTGGCGGTAGGGCGTGCGCAAGCCCAAGAGTATCTCCACCATCTCGTTGGATGCCACCGTCTCGTCGTCGAGCAGCGCGAGCAGGACGGGCGTCTGACCCGCCTCGTTGCGTTGGATCAGAGCATCGGGATAGGCATGGATCATGATCTGCATGAGATTGGAGATGCGTGCCGGTGTGGTGGGTTCCTGTGCACCGGCACCGGCCATCTGGCGCAGCTGCTCCTGCTGCACCGCATCTTCCGCGGATAGCTCGTACTGCTTTTCTCTCAGGGCATGTCGCTTGACGAGGAGGTGGAGGGGTAGGTGCTTGCCGGACTTTGTGGACAAGCTGGCAGGATTGGGAACGTCGTCCATCTTCAGAAAGGACGATTCGAATTGCAGATTCCTCTGGACGGTGGATCGATCGTGTTTGCGTTTCCAAAAGACCAACTTCTGCCATGCCGCGCGGATGTCGCTGGGATATCCCTCGATGAAGCCTTCGTGCGGCGCTGGTCGGAATCTGTTGAACGCGTTGGGTTTGTGGTTGTGCTTTTTGGATTCGTTGAGGTCATCGACATTCATATTCAAATGATCTCCACGCCGCTGCGAGACTATGTGCTTGCGAGATGGCTGCGTGGGTGAATCGGACGACTCCAACGTCTGCCCCAACAGGATGCGCAGATGCTCCACGGACAGAAAGCGAACATCGTCATTCTTGAGCAGCAGATGCAAGGGAGTGAAACCGTAGTCATCGCGATGTGAGATGCCCCAGGGATAGGCCTCGACCAGGGCCTGCAGAGTGGCGACGTCCGCGCTGGTGGCCGCAAGGAGATGCAACGGTAAGCGGCCTCCGCCATCGGGCGCAGATGCGGAATTTGGGTGGACGTGCAGCAGCGCGCGCGTGATCCACAACGGCGGTGCGGATCGTCCCGAACAAGCCACGTGCAAGGGCAGGGTGCCGTCAGTCGGTTCGCGCGTTTGCGCATGCTGTGGTTGATTCGCGAGGAGATGCAGAGCGTTGCGCCATGCGAGGTCCTGCGGTCCCGTGGCTTCGTCGCAGAGATCGTGCAGCGTGTATCGCAAGGAATCGTCGTCATCATGCGTATCGAGGTTGCTGTTCTGTTGCTGCAGTTGCTGACGATGTTCTTCCGCGTCTCTTTCGGAATCGTCGTCGTCAATGTCAATGTTGATGTTGTAATTCTGATCATGCTGAATTGCATGAGGAGATTCCGCGTTGCTGGTAGCAGCGGGAGTGGTGGCGCTGATGTAGTTCGCGGAAGGCGGCGATGGCGTATCAAACGAAAGACTGCCTGTCATATCAATGCGCTGATGCGTGGGAGTGACGAGGGCAGGCGAAGTTGTCAGCGGCGACGGCGTGGACGATGAAAGACGCTGCTGTGGCGCATCCGTTTGGATCCCTTCGAAAAGCTCATCGCTGGGTCCATCGGTCTCGTTGCGATATCGCGTGGATTCTGTCTCCTCGGATGTTTGGAGGAACTCATCCAACGAGTCCACGACCGATGCCAGCGGCTTGGACGCATTATGGCTCTTGCGAAGGTGTTGTCCACTTCTGTTTCCTTTGATCTTGACTGTGATGTTTGTGGTGGGCACCCGCGGTGGTTGTCCATGCTGAGGTGATGCCCGTGCTGGTGCCCGTGCTGGTGCCCGTGCTGGTGCCTGTGCTGATGCTGATGTTGGCGTTGGTGGTCCCGCAAATGGGTTGTTGTCGCTGCTATTCGTTGGAGTTCTCTGTTGTTGAATGTGCTGTTGTTGAATGTGCTGTTGAGCGTGCTGGGGCGACCCTGACGAAGAACCGTCAAATGGATTGGTCGGCTTGGGCGTAGTGCGAGAGAATGGACGCGTTGATACAGGATGCTGCGGCCTTATCTGCTGCTGCGGCGACTCCGGTGAAATGGGCTGCCGTTGTCGCGACGCAGACGACGATCCAGCCACCGAGTCGAAGGGGTTGATGTGCTGCTCGACCGCTCCTCTGGCTGCGGGCGGCAACGAGCTGGCGCTGCTGTCAGTGCTGGAAGCATCGAATGGATTGTTCGTTCGGCTGCGTCTCGACGTGTTCCTCATGGCGTGCTCCAGCTGGCGCTGCCGATTCTGCTGCAGCTTGTGATGCTGGTGATCGGCAAGCCATGGCTGCTCGTAGGCAGCGTGCTCCTCCGCGGACCTGGAGTCCGCCCTGCTGCGGCTCTCGCCGTCCTCCGACGTCGCTCGTTGGTGCATGCCAGCCCGCGCTCGGAAGCGGAAGGCCGCGGATGAAGACACGGACGCGCCGTCTGCGTTGGGAGAAGCCGCAGGCAGAGGAGGCCGAGTCCATGAAGGCGCCGTCATCTGGTCTCAGCTTGCAGTCCTCAACGATTGCTCCTCTCTCTCTCCCTCTCGTTCTCCAGTGGAATAGTCGTGTGGTATGAACTCTACTGCACCCAACTGTGCTCTGTCTTGTCAAGTCAGAGGCGACGATGGAGGTGCAATGGAACAATCCTTCCACTTCCATGCGTTCCACTCCTCTCTGTCCTTCGCCTTTCTTTGTCTCTCTCTCTCTCTCTCTCTCTCTCTTTGGGTGACCTCAATGAAGATGGATGCTTCAATGGCATTCAATGGCATTCATTCGTATTCAATCAGTGGACTATCCACTCACAACACTCCACTTCGCTCTGCCACACGCTCGGCTCTATTCTTCCCCCCATCAATCACCTGATCGATCCACTCCACCCAAACTGCGCATTGAAATGGACCGTGCACCTTTCTTCCAGCGCGCGCCATGGGCAGTTTCTTCTTGGCTCGTGTTGGCGGCAGAAACACCACCATTACGAACTTGCACATGAATTCAATTAACCTCTCGATAACGTTCAACGGATTTATCGAGTGTGACGATCTCCACATTGCGCAATGCCAACACAAATTGGAACAACCATGTGATTGTGCGGAACTACTCGTACTCGGCTCATAGTCGTACGTTCATGCTCCGCTATCATGCTATCAAAGAGAATATTAATCGAGTCTGCATGCTTGTTGGTAATGAACTTTCGATGCATGATCGTCGTGCGGGAAGGGAGCCATGTGGGAGGCGCTCACTTCTGCGTTGACGACTGCTACAATTGATCGACAACGTACATATCTGTGCAGAGAGAAGGCGGAACTCGGTTACAGCGGTATAGTAATGCTATGATACTTCCTCTCTGGCGCAACTACAATTCACCGGCGACCACAGAAGAATGATCCGCAACAGCCTCTTCTGAGCTGCAACAAATCTTGTCGTTGGCTCTCCGGGCAGGCCTGCTCCGCTGAAATGTGAGCACATCTGCGGTCATTGATACAATGCACGGCGGGACTTGATCAACTTTTCAGCATCATGTGCGAACTCGACAGCACAATGCGACGCTGCGGTGGGGAGAAACACGAAGGAGCGAATCCGCTGAGGCCTCCGCGCTAGCTCGATCCCGGTACTGCCGAGAGGCGGATGTCGCCGTCTTGATGAATCGCACAGCGCACAACCGCTCTATGGCGCAGTGCCGATTGACATCACTCAGACAAAGGGACAGAGAGGAGGATTGAACGAGAAGCATGGTACTCTACCCACCAAAATGTGGCGCGTACCACTCGCGCGATGCCTCCTTCTGCCTGCGCTGTGCACTTTTGGGTTTCAATGCAAAAGGTGTATGAACAGACGTGCTTTTTCAACAATGCACAAAGATAAATTCATGCTTCGCACAGAGCATGTCATGATGCAACAGCGACGTCTCACCGCGATTCCAATCTTATGGGAGAAGCCGTCTTGCTCCGAGAACCTCAACATGCGAGGTGACATGTCTCACCTCGAAGAAGAACGCACGTGCAACTCCAAGGTATTTCCGGCCACAAGAAGCAAGGGCAATCCAGGGAGTCATCGTAAAAGTTACAAAATAAAACGTTTTGTATTTAGGTCACGAATTATCAACGTTTCGTTACAGTCGAGTAAATCGACAACGGCAATCCCTTTGGTGGTCGGATGGCGACTGTGGCAAGTCAGGTTTGTTGTGTTCGTTCCTGTTGCTACTATCGGTGTTGGCTTATTCTAGTAGCGCACTGACTTGGTTCTGTTTGTTTGTGGGTGTTGTTGTTGATGTGTGTGGGTGTGGGTGTTTTGGTTGGTGCTCATTTGTTGCCCATTGTGCGCTTTTCACTGCCTGATGTGTTGTTGAGCGAGCATCCTCTTGTAACATGAAATTGGTTGGGGCTCATGTATGCACTGTTGATGCAAGTCCATCCTCAGAGACAGCAGCTGAATGACCTCCTGTTGTGACAGAGATTGGAACGCCATCCATTCGTTGGTGTACGGAATCGTTTTGGCTCAGCACATTGTCATTCTCGCCACGATGGACAAACCCTGCAGTGGGGGCTTGTGGCATGTCCGAGATCGAGAAGGTGGTGTTGTCAATGTTGGTTGCTGCTGCGCGCTGCTGCTCCACCATGCGAGCATACTTGGCCTTCTCCTCCTCAAGTGCTCTCATTTTCTCCACGAGACGAGCATTGTGAGCTTGCGCAGCACAGACCTGCGCTTCTGCCTCGGATGAAGCTCTCTGTTGCGCCAATTTTGTGCGAGCATTTGCCTGCTCAATGAACGCTTGGGCTTCCTGCTCTGGCTGGCGACGACGGGCTTCCTCCTGTTGTGCATGAGCCTCTGCCGCTTGGCTGCATGCTCCCTCCTCCTCGTTCTTGTGGCGCCCAATAGAGCACAGTGCAAAGTTTGCAGCTCCTGGCATGTTGCCAAAATGGCTTGCTGCTCCTTGCTGTCCTCAACCAAACCCTTGTTGAAGTGGCTGAGTTGGGGTTGCAAATGGCTGTGTGCCAAACCCAGTAGCAGCGAATCTATGCCTGTTGGCAGCGACACCATGGTGTCCTGAGAATGCTGGGGATCCTGGTGATGGAGAGAAGACGCTGGGCGCAAACCAGTTGTGGCTGCGTTGTGGAGTTCCAAACGGTGCTCCACCAAATGTGTTGTTTGGCTCCATCCCCTCGTTAGTACGTGAGATGGTGTGACCAAGTGGAATCGCCGCCTTCTGCTGCCGCTCAAAACAGAATGCCGCAATAGTGAATGACCCAAGACTGTTGTAGATGATGTGGTACTGTGCAGGCATCGGCATCTTCATCACAGCATGCCAGAAGTTGTTGTCTATCTGGAAGTCAACACTTACCCTGCGCATGACTGCAAGTTCACTGTTCTCATCGGCTTGCAACTGTGCTATTGAGCAAAGTGCTTCTTGTCCCTGACAAAGGCCAACGGAAATTGAGGACAATCCGTGAATGGCCCATAAATGCTGCTTGCAGAGCAATAAATCACTGGCAGCTTGTATGCCAGTTTAATGCTCCACCTGTCATCCTTGCTGGAGGAGCAAATAGATTCTGGGTTGACAGGAGGCTCGAGCACAAAGAAGATGTGGACTCCATGATGGTTGCAGATCAGAATGCCTCCCAACACTGGATCCAGCGCATTCTCTTGAAACGATCCTTGCTTGACCATGTTGGCGCTCGAAGTTGTCACGATTTCCTCGTTTCCTTTCACATGGTTGATGTTGAGGCTGCGCATTGCTTCTTTAATGTTGTTGTTGTTGTTGCAGATAGGCGTTGTGCTCTTTGGTGTGGTGTTTGGTGTGAACTTCGTGGTTTTGGGCACTGTGGTACAATGAGGCATGATGAATGGTGAAGTGGCAAGGCTGAGATTGTCGTCAATGAAGTTGGGTGACAGTTGATCCATGGAAGCTCTGTCCGATTTGGAGCCAGCAAATGAGAAGCTATTGCCAGTGCTGTTGTTGATGTCGTTCGTACCGCTGGCTCTGTTGGAGTGTGGTGCACTTACAACTGTTGGTGAATTAGAAAGCTTCTCCTCATTGTCACAGCTGGCATTGTCCTCATCTTTGTTGTTGGGTTCAACATCCTTGTCATTCGTGTCATCGCTGTTGTTGTGGCCTGATGGGTGGTACCAGAGAGTGTCTTGACGTTCTTTTGGCAAATCGCTGTAATTTTCAGGCATGCTCAGCCACACTTGGCACGAAACTTGAGTCCAAACCCTGAAAGCACAAAGAGGATATGAGTGGTTGTGGTGAGCAACACAAAGCCAACATCAAACCACCATCAGATGCTCTCAGTCAATGCATACCTTTGCCAGTTTGCAGGAACTTCTGCAAGGCTTGTGACAGCTTCTGGAGTTGCGTTGGAGGTTCTGCTTCATGTACTTTGCTTGCCAATCGGTGTGCATTTCCCAGAAATGGTTGAGTCCTTCGATGGAGGGATGGAAGTGTGGAGGTGTTTCGCTGAAGCCTTTGATTGTGTACGTTGCGTGGTTGCCTGTTGCTGACCAGCAGCCATCGTCATTTCGATTTTGTGGCATCGTGCATGATTTGTGCACACATGACGATCCGCATCGATTCTACAACAACAGCATGAGTTGGGAGGAAAATAGATGGATTGAAACGAGCAATCCAAGAGTGTTATGCTTGCAAGTCAGGGTCAGCACATTCACAAGTTCTATCGAGCGAGTGCACCTCTGATGTGCAGAGAAGGCAAAGTCACCCAAAGCCACGAACGACGAATCGCTACGACTTGTTTGTACTACAACTAACAGCAAGGTTTGTAACACTATGATCTAGAGCACTCAAGTATTCAAACAGGCTCATCGTGGAACATCATCGCACCATTCATCTCTCGCCATTTGCAGTTCGAGGAGGAGGACGCTTGTTTTGTGGCGCTGTTGTGCTCATTTCGTGATTGAGTTTTGTTTGTGAGAAGTGCACATCCCCGCTTGTTGTTCAGTTTTTCGGTTTGCGGAACGGACACAAATCATGTTGATGTGATCACGTGTTATCGGTGACGACAACTCGAATTCTTGTGACGTCGTCGTGCCAAAATCGTCCGACAGGACGCGTTTTTTGTCCGACAAAGCAAACCTTCAAGTCGTGTCGTATTATCAACGAAACGTGAACGCAAGCCGGTTCTCGGTAGAACTCCAGTAGGAACTGTTCGTAGGATCTTCCCTCAGAGAGGTTTTGTTCCCCAAATAACGACAAAACAAAACACAACTCGCCAAACACCGTTTCAAACAGAAATGGGAGGAAGGCCCGGTGCGATTCTTGTCTGTCGTCAATTTGTTTTGCGATGTCGTCAATTTATTTTGCGATGTCGTCACTGTATTTTGATTTGTCGTATCGGACGGCAGGGGGTGTCGTTGTGACAATGGTTTCCGTTTGATGGAACGAATTCAACTGTTTGATGCTGGCCATTGCAGTCCCGCCTCGCGCTCTGTTCACATGGTGCTGTGTGCGCGCATTCGTGTGCGCGTGACAGTGCTGGATGCGAGATTTGCGTGGTTCTGATTCGTGCACGCTGTGTTTCCTGCCAGACGTGTCAACCCAGCGTTCGATTTTCGTGGCGGAGCAACTTCCCGCCAAAAGCCACACAGAGGAATGAACCAACAGCAACGCCTGTGCGGGTTGAATTGCGATCGGCACCTCTCGAGCATCACAGCACATCACATCGACCACCAAACGTGGCCCCCTGCTTCTCGTCTCTGCACCACGACGCCTGGAATCCACGCAAGAGGCACCCAACACAACAAACAACGCAAGCCTGCTTGGCGTGGCATTTTATCGCCAGATACGATCCTGACAAGTTGCGGTTGGTGTTTTGCCTGACAGTGCGGTTTGTTATCGAATGGTGTTGGTTGCGAGACATGCGTATGATACAAACTTGGTGAGGAGTAGTACATCATCCTGTACTGATGGTGAAGACGAGCTTGGCACGGTTTGCATGTACTGTTTACTCTGCCATCATTGTCTCTTCGTTCTACTCTTGTTCGTCCAAGAAGTCCGTCATTGTGATCTGTGCTCAAGAGGATCATGGTCCGCACAACTGAATACCTAGTGCATTCACTGCCGTGACAGTGTTGTACGCAATGGCTCGTCGTCGCTCATCAAGCTTCGTGTGGAGTATTGCAATTGCATACCATGTCGCCTGCAATATTGCATGGAACAGAAACCATGAATGCAGCATGTCCGGTATCGACCGACTCGATGAGTTGGCTCACACAACCTCCATGTGATCAATCGCGCTATCAAGATGTTTGGAGCGAACAATGAAATGAATACCGCGATGTGGAGCATACTACTTGCACTTGCAGTGGCTCCTATTAGAGCACATCTGAATAGAATAGAGACAAGGTGTGATACCATGTGAACTTGGTTGCTCTCAGCTGATACTGTGCTACTGATGGAACAGATCGAGCCCATCTTTGCCATTGCTATGAGCAGGTGAATGGTGAATGATGTCTCAGTATGTGACATGGAATGGCTGATTGCCTGCATCGATCCGAATCTGGGTGATTGTGGCAATGGCCTTGAGCATATACTTGTGTAGGTTGCAATCATGGAGGAAGCTCTTCTCAAGGATCTTCCGGTTCTTGAACCTGCCAATAATGGTCTTGTGTCGTGCTCTTGCGATGCCCTTGGCCCTCTTCTCTGCCATGGAGACGAAGTCGCCAGATGTTCTGATGCATTCATCGCCGCGATATCCGCGATCATCCTTGATCATCTTGCCATCGTCAAAGTAGTTCTTGAGACCTAATTGAAAGATCTTGAGGTATAGATGAGACCCACAAGGGAAGGACCCATTGATCCAAACAATGCCGCCACGTTGGATGGAGATCCCAACTTCATATTGCAACCAGGCCCACAGAATTTGTGGGAGTACCACTTCTTGTTGAATAAGGTTGGCCCTGCGATCTGGAAATCTGTGCCATCCACCGTAACCTTGCATGAGAGGTCAACTTGGCCAAGGTTACAGTGCTCCCACACAACCTGAAAAGGAATATGCACAATGAGTGTGAGTGTGCTCATTTGGAATCGAGCAATTGCACATTGTCACAGCAAAGTAGACTCAGGCAGACTTCATGTGAACTTACCACAGTGTAGAGCTTCGAAGCAATCTGCTTGATGACTTGCCATATGTATCTCTTCAGCATCCAATCTGCCACTCCAAGGAAAAACAAGCCATGTGCACAGTGGGATAGTGATGCAAATAGTACAGTATCCACAACAGATGCTTGGGCTTGAACAGAGCAGCAAAGTTGCAGTGCTCCCAGATGCGAAGGCACAAGTGTGGATTCACACCGAATGTGGATGCGAAGCTCTCTCCAAACTGTGACTGAGCAAAAGGGTGGTTGCCATTTCTGACTTTCAGAGAGATGTTCATCAGGAACTGACCAAAGATCACAAGTTGCCAACATTCACATTGACGGAGTCGAAACAAGATGTCATGCTTGTGTTGATGTGTGATGACGATTGTGATGGCTTTTGTTTGATCAAATTTCAGAACGTATCCGCTCGATGATGATGTTGGGTGCATGTTTTTGTTTGTGGTTGTTGTTTCAGTGCCAGGATGGCATCATGGAGATCTTTTGTGGCTGCCAACCTCAGTTAGCTGGATTGTATCAATGCACAAATGAGGAGAGGGAGATCAATGGCATGGGAATCAACATGGAATGCAGATTGAGGAACCCACATTTGATCCAATTGCTACATGATGCATCACAACAGCAAAGACTGACACCACTCATCCTTGATGTGCTTGTCATGATGAGCAGTGGGATGAAAGCAATGACACTCGAATCAAGGATTGTCAATGGCAGCGATGGTCAGAGGAGCAAACCTACCAAGAGGAGTCAAATATTCCATCAGCTTGCTTGGAGTAGTTTCATCTTGTGAAAGACATGTGAGTTTTCATTGGTGGGATGTGATGTGATGGGATGTGTGGCAACTGGTCGTTGATCACGACTTGATGTAGGGGACGGAACACACCACACCGGTGCGCCAACATTGTTGAATCGAAGAAATATAGCCAAATTAGAACCTTCTGAGGAGGAATATTCAAAGTAGCCATCTCACTTGTTCTTGATGTTCGAGCAGATTGTTGGTGTTGAGGCGGATTGTGTTGTAGTTTGGCCGAGTGGGTCAATTGTATTCGTTTTGATTTAGTCGAAGTGGTCGTTGTGTTCTCAGCTCTTCTGTGCTCTTGTTATGGGACCCGTGATGTCAGCAAAAAAGCAAATTATAGTTTTTTGTAACTTTTACGATGACTCCCAGAAAAAAACATTCTGGAGAGACAAAGCGGGCGAAGGAAAGGCAGATGCGCTCGTGAGGGAAGAGGGCAGTGCAAGAGAGCGAGCACCAAAGGCCGCAGCACATCTCCACAGAGCGTTGGGACGAGCATCGTGCCGACGGTCTCCAATCTTTGCAGCGCGACATGATCGCATTGCCTGTACTACTATCTACGCTCTGCTCGCCTTCCATCTCCCAACCACATCACAAACAGGCAGCGCAGCCACATCACAATCTTCGACGAAGTCCTCTCCAACCATGGATGGGCTATCCTCCGAACAGGTACTCCAGCTGGTGACGAACGACGACGAAAGCGAAGGTGACTGCGAGACAAACAGTAACGATGAGGGAAGAGGCGGCGATGCTGGCAGCACCTCGGATCTCATGACTCCAGATTCCAACACGATGGCCGATTCCGCTTCTCCCCATGATGTTCATGATGCCTCTTGTCAAGAAGACGGCGACGATGCCGAAACGGACATCGACACCGAGACACCAACAGAGACGCAGGTGATCGATGACATCGTTGCGGTCAAACGTTCTTCGCGAGGCGAAACGTCGCAATCCTTTGGATCTGTCGAGAATCCAAGCACCAGAGCACCTGTACAAAGGCAAACCTCCTTGCAACAGTACCAGCGTGTGAGAGTGCAATCTCAGACTGAACGCAGGGAAGGTGAAGAGCCCGAGACGACGATGAACGCAGATGCGAGGAGACAGCCGAGGCCGTCCCGTGCAGGAATCTACCTCGCCACGTCAACGGCCGGTCCATCTCTATCGTTCGCCAAGAAGCAGCAGGATGAGAAAATTCCGACCCACAGCCAACGACATCATCGCCGCCCTCACCATCAGAGCAAAGTGGCATCGTGGGCGAGCCGTCCATCCTCCGATGGAGAAGAACCCACGGATGCGGCTGAAAACGAGCAACAGGTGCAGATATCGTTTTCCAGAAGGTCTTCAGACGCATCATCTCGCCCACCAATCGGCGCGATTGCCGTGGCGGGGCTAGATGATCCTGATTACCCATCCGATGACCAGAGCAGCGAAAGAAGCATTTCAGATTCTCAGAATGCCGTCATCCCGAGCATATCAACGAGGGGAATGGACAACCAAAGCTTGGACCTCGACAACTCCAGCCGTGCCGACCACCTGATCCAGGCCGTCGTCGTGGAGGAAACGAGCACCGGAGCTCACCAGCGCGACATCGAAGCGTTGCAGGATGAGCTGGCGGAACTACGCGGGCAGCCGAGGGTGCATGCGACTATCATCGAGGAAAGGACCAGACCATCCACCCACCTTCAGAGTTCCGACCGTCACATCGACGACACGGGCACACCGAAAGACGGCGCCCAGTACCGATCATCGCTGGGCACACGGTCTGTCTGGTTTGTCCTTTGCGGGATCTTCCTCATGATCATTCTGATCACTGTCGGCGTCATCGTCGGAGTCGTTCTCACGAATGACGATGGCTCAACCAGTTCGAACGAGGGCGCAGTTGTTGCTATCACCAGCGCTCCGACACCAGGGATCGTAACCTCATCCCCTTCTTCCTTTCCATCGCAGCCACCAACGCCCGAGCCAAGCACCGCAACGCCGAGCATGATCCCCACCATCCTTGCTCCCTTTCAGTACGACTCGAGCCAGTCCATCTTGGTTGGCACGTCAACTCTACTCTCGAACGAGGCCGGACATGAAGGATGCTGGGAGCTCTGCTCCGATTTAGGCCACGTCGCCTCCAGTTTCATCCCTTCCAGTGGCATGGGTGGGGAATGCTCCTGCTTTCTCACAGCCCAGTGCCTGGCTCCATTCGATGATAATGTTGCGCAAGATTTCTCGACTGCGAGTCTCACCTACAGCCAGCTCGATATCGAAACGTGCAGTCAGACGCTGTGCGAGATAGAGCCAAGTCATTATCTGTGCTACACCAACCAGGCGAAGCTCAACAACGAGGAGGCGATCCATGGCGACACGCTGAAACTCATCAAGCAACGCAGGGCATCTGATGAAACCGATTGCTTGAGATACTGTGCAGGAGACGACGTCGACGCCGTTAAATATCTGTCGGAAATAGGAGGCGGGGACAACTGCTTCTGCTACGCTGGCATGGAGTGCTTCCTGCCATGGGCCCCGCAGGTCAGCGGCGCCGAAATCGCTCCAGGCAAAGGGTTCATCAAGCGCAAAGACCAGGCCAAGATCTGCGATTTCACCTACTGCGACAGGCACCCGCTGGATCCTCTGTGCTTCACAGGATACCAGAGGGATCTAACTGAAGGCACCTTCCTTCTCGATCCCATGAATGCGACAGCCGTCAAAAGTAAGGATACGAATCGCCTCGAAGACTGTCTTGAGTTCTGCATCGACTCATTCGCTGTCGAGTTCACTGAGCCACTAGAGGACCCGGACAGTATCAAGGATGAGCCGTCCTGCTTGTGCTTCGACTCCGGATCGATCGATTGCATGCTCCCATGGGGTAGCGATCGCGTGGGTGCGGACTTCAAGCCCAAAGGACGGCTGCTGGCAAAGTCCAGCATCGATACATGCCCAACCGACCATTGTCATACCTTCCCGACCAGTCCGTACTGCTTCACCGGCAATACGGCGCAGTACAAGGAGCAAGCCTTCACCGGCGATAATCTGCAGATCACCAAGTCCACGGAGTTGGGCGACCTGGGAGATTGCCTGAGGCACTGTTCCGATTCTTTCGCCGTCATGTACACAGCGCCGCCGACAGAATCGAAGGACAACTGCGTGTGCTACGACAACGTGGACTGTCTCCGAAGGTGGGGCCCTAACGTGAACACGGAGGAATTCGACGATGCGCAGCTGTTCATGAAGGATCCTGTGAACGAGTGTCTTGGCGGGGATTACTGCGATGTCAACCCAGATGACTATCTATGTTTCACGAATAACGTCGTACGTCAATCGCGACATACTATCTACGGAGACAACATGCAGGTGGCCAAATCTGTGAACGCCACTGGCCTCACGGAGTGTATGCAGAAATGCGCGGAGCACGATGCAGTCTCGTTCGACCATTTTGACCAGGTGCCTGGCCCTGACTGCACATGCTACGACAACGTGCAGTGCAAGGTGCGGTGGGGGGCCGGAATCAGCATTAGTACCGTCCCAGCATGGGAGATGTTCTCCAAGACAAGCCTTCCGGAATGCCCACAAGAGGGCTTCTGCGACATCTGGCCTGACGACTACCTTTGCTTCACGGGCAGGCGGTGGTCGCGAGACTTTTACTCTCTGTACGGACAGAACATGACGCAGAGCGGCTCTACAGTCGCCGAGAATGAAATTGAGTGCCTCAGATTCTGCGAGGGCCATGAAGGTGTGGATTACATCGACGATGGGCAGCTATCGTCAGGGCCTAACTGCCGGTGCATGGACGACATCCAGTGCCGACTGGACTACAACTTTCGAATCGACAAAGAGCGAATTTTGGACGGGAGGATCTTCTTGAGCGTCGACAGAGATCCATGCCCAGGCGTCCGATTCTGCGACTTGTACCCATCGGATCCTCTCTGCGTGCAACGTTGATGCAAGTGCACCCGTCAAGTCATGGTCGGAAGGACGCGCTCGGAAGGAGGAGCAACTGTGGCTGGATCTCATCGCGATGACGTGACCAGTGCAGGGCAGAATAGTTGCGCAGTAGTTTCGGAGTGATCGCAAATGATGTAGCGTCCGGATAGAGCAGTTGTAAAGCAGTGTCCAATAGATCGTGCTCTACTCGATTTGCGGCAGAGTCTGTGAAGCAGCTCGTGCCCGCGTGAGTGGGTCGTACCACCATAGTGTAGTGTGGGCCAAGAACACGCCTCTGCGGTTTCACTATTTGCAGACCGAGAGCGGAGATTTGTGACAGTTTTCACGTTGTGGCGTTTCGCAAATCGGGAAAGGAGATTCATCACATCCATCACCGTATCAGCCAATCAGATCGCTTTGATGTGTCCCACAGCTTGTGAATCGTGCAGACTGAAAGCGCGATGATGGTTTATTCACGATAATACAAGACTGGATCGTGGTTCGGCGACGTTCGCGAGAATCACTCACACTTGTGTGTGAGGAAACATGGCGTCAACACGCGCTTCCGTGCGACACGAGGTCCCTCGCTGATCGTGATTGACCGTAACCGGCGTCGCTGCGGTAAAAACACGAAGGCAGCAAAAACAAGGTCAGCAGCTGCGAGAGACAGCAACAACCACACACCAGACAGACGGCAACAACCATCACAACCACGACCACAATCACAACAACGAACATAACAACCAGGCCAAAAGAGCGGAGCCATTCCAGAGAAGGAGAGTGGCAGAGAGAACATCGTTCGTGCTCTTCTGTTGTCACAACTTGCTCACAAGAGAGAGAGAGAGAGCGACAACAACATCAGCAACATCAGCAACATCATCAACAGCACTTGTTTGAGCAGTAGCTGAAACAGAAACAGAAAGAAAAGCAAAGAGAGAGAGAGAGAGAGAGCCAACACACGTGCAGAAGTTAGCATTCTCGTTCTTGGACTCGCACGTACTTGGACACGTACCTACTTCACCATGAGACTGTTCTCGATTTTGGCGGTGCTGGTTGTGTTTGTTTCGCGTGCCGATGCCTTTTCGCTCAAGAAGAAGGAGAGACGGTCCGTCTTTCCGGCAGGCACACCGAAGCAACAGCAACAACAGCAGCAGCATCATGTTCCAGAGGAGCAAGCGGCGCATGCACAGCAACAGACGATGCAGCAGCATGAATCTCCAACTTATCACGCCCATCAGCAGCCGCAACAGCAACAACAGCCCAGCCAGCAGCATCAACCACAACAGCAACAACAGCAAGAGAAGTCAGAGTTCCAAGGTGATGCAGCAGCCGCGTTCGCCTTCGCGTTGCCTCCAAACTACGTGGTGACGATGCCACAGCAGTCAGGTGGTCCACCGCAGAACAATCAAATGTTGATGGAGAAGAGCTACGGCTACGGCCACATGGAGGATGATGACGAGGTTCAGATTGGTTACGGCACTGCCATCGCGTCCTGCTTGTTGTCTCTCGCCTTGGGCTTTGGCCTTGGCTACGGGACCTAAACAGGCGCACATCAGCAACAGCACCATCAACAGCAACCACACTTCTCATTGCGCATTGCGAGGAGGAAGGAAGTGAGGAAGATGTCCATCACAACCTTGTGCGCGCGTTGTTACATATGATACATGTATTGCGGCAATGGGCGCACAAGTGCGATGATCTTCACATTTCCACCTCCGAATGCCAATCCTAACAAACAAATACGCATACAAAGAGCAGCCTAGAGAGACAGAGAGCCACATTCTCTTCTTCTCCCTTTGTGGCCGACGAGCTGATTGCTTGGGCTTGCGCACGAGTGTGCCAAAACTAGAGTCTTTCGCGATCCCACACAATCCTGGACGCAACAGACAACAGGCAACGCAAACCTCAGACAACCAAAGCAACCGCACTGAAACAACAAAGGAACCAATCAAGCAACAGAGCCACGGGGCTTGCTCAATCTCCAACTCGGGGATCTAAGCAGGAGTATCTACAGAGCATGGATAGGACTACTGCGCGGACCAAACATCCGCTTACCAACACCATACACAGAATTGAAATTCAATTTCACGCTAATCCATTAAAAAGCACAAACACTAACGAAAGTGTAGCATCTCTTCCACGGCATCAGAAGTGTATTGTGCATGTTCCCGCGCTGTTCTGCCACGTTTTGCTCCGTCTACTTTCTCGACATTCTGGATGCGTCCTCTCATTCTCTCTCCTTACCGTTCAAGACAATCTGAACCAGTACATGCCTGGCAGGTGCGTCGAGTACCAAAGATACATGCTCCGCAGTCCCTGCGCCCCCCAGCAGACGCAACACAGATATGTTTAATGATATGTTCAACGTTGGAGGACATCATACGAGTGCTCTGCTATCACGACATACAAATATAATAATTGTAATCTTCATGGACTGCGCGTGCGTAGAGAACCATAGTGTTACAGGACTTTGGAGCACGAGCGCGCATGGTGGAACAGTGAGAATGTCTACTACTATATTCTGCACCCTTCTAATCTCATGAGACAAAACTACCAAGCTGGTTGGTGACTTCAAGAAGCCGAAATTCTGATTGGGCAGTTGGTGTCACAACGAATCCTCTGGACCTGATCGACCAAAGAGAACTTACGACTCAATGGACTAAATGCCACTCCAAAAGTTCAGGAAGAAAAGGCCTCCAAAACGGATTGGTCCGAACTGTCATTTGGGATTCCATTTGCCAGTTGCAGCAGAGCGACAAGAGGGAATCTCATATCTTTCTGAACGACACAACCAAGATATGACTTCAAGAATGGCATATCCAGTTGGTTGTGGAACTTCCACATGCGTGGTTGACGTCAAATCATGGGACTCTTTTGGTGATGTCGCGCAGCCGTGTCAACCCGGTTTCGACTGCGCGCTGTGTTGTTGCGGATCCGCGGATCTGTGCTGCCTGCTGTTGTGTCTCCTTTTTTGGGTTGATGTTTCCTTCGTTGTATCGGAGCTGCGGTTGTGGATTGGTTTGTGTCGGTCGCGTTGTTTTCGCTGGCACCAGCACCGCCGTCCCTTTCTTCTCCCATCGTCGCTGACGCTCCTTGTGTCTCTGCTCGAACTCCCTTCGCTGCCCATCGCCACACAACCACAAAAACAACACAGTCACACCTTTTGTCCATCATGAAGTTCACTGCCGCCTGCTCCCTCGCCCTCCTCGCATCGGCTTCTGCCTTTGCCCCATCCACCACCTCCAGCGTGAGTCTACAGCTACGACAACCAGCACGATCCATCCCCCTTGCGTCCAAGCCGTCAACCGCCCCCGTCCTCGATCAGTGACAAGCGAAGACGCAGAGGGTGGATACTGTGTTGATGGATCGACGCATTGATGGAATGATGCATCCGAAGCCAGCCGCAAACGGAAGCCGAAGCCTAACCATGTCGAAGTCCGCACGCCCATTGAGACATCAGGAGCATCCGAGTTCAACCTTCAACAGCGGCAGCATGCCATGATGGCGCGGACGACTGTGATGGCCAGGGCGACGTCATCACACGTCTTGCCATCAGGTGGTTCGGCTGTTGATTGGTGATGGATGATTGGATGGATGTCTAAATGGACGAACGGATGGATGGATATACACGACATGAAAGACTTGCATCCGTTCTCCTCGCAGCGGTCCGCTTATCGCCAACCACGGCGAGGAAGAGCGATCAGAAGCATCGTCGATCCATCCTGTATTGGGCTGCCAGTGCATTGACAACCTTGCCTCATCATCGCCAACAAATACTCACTCAAATCTTTTCCCCTTCTATCTTCAACTTGATACAATTGCATGCAATTGCTGCGGATGTCGCTGGATGCACTGGACCATGGCGCTCCGCAATGCATCAATCTCGGGTTACAACACTTGCCACAACACTGGCATTTCAAACAAAATGTCACCGCTTTGCGCATTACTGTGTTGGATGGAACGTGTTCACCATGGCATCCCGCGATGGCGCTAATCTCATCCATCGGTGGACGCATCCACACGCGCACACACACCACTGTGTATTCGGATGAGCGCAGCGCGACTCCGCCCTCCAGCTTTCCAAGCAGGACTTCGCCAATGCCGGAAAGATCGCCCTTGCCGGTGTCGCCGCCTTCTCCCTGATGGGCCAGCCAGCCAACGCCATCACCAAGGCCGAGCTCAACGAGCTCACCTACCTCCAGGTCAAGGGAACCGGCCTTGCCAACCGCTGCCCAGAGGTCGTCGGCGAGGACAGCATCACGCCAAAGAGCGGCCAGAAGCTCGTCGATATGTGCATCGAGCCAAAGGCTTGGGCCGTCGAGGAGGAGATCGGAAAGGGAGGAAAGACCGAGAAGAAGTTCGTCAACTCCAAGGTCATGACCCGCCAGACATACACCCTCGATGGTGTTGAGGGCCCACTCGATACTTCCTCCGGAAAGATCGTCTTCAAGGAGAAGGAGGGTATCGACTACGCCGCCACCACCGTGCAGCTTCCAGGAGGCGAGCGCGTCCCATTCCTCTTCACCGTCAAGGACCTCGTCGCCAAGGGATCCGGCCCAGCCTTCACCCCAGGCTTCCAGATGGGAGGAGACTTCAACACTCCATCCTACCGTACCGGACTCTTCCTCGACCCTAAGGGACGTGGTGGAACCACCGGATACGACATGGCCGTCGCGCTTCCAGGTCTCCAGTCCGGAGAGGAGGGAGACGATGAGCTCTTCAAGGAGAACAACAAGGTCTTCGACGTCACCAGCGGACGTATCGAGATGGAGGTCAACAAGGTCAACGCCGAGGAGCAGGAGATCGGAGGTGTCTTCGTCGCCACCCAGCTTTCTGACACTGACATGGGTTCCAAGGTCCCAAAGAAGATCCTCACCAAGGGTATCTTCTACGCCCGTGTTGACTAAACGAGTTTCATCATGCTAGTGCAGCGGAAACCCAACAAACTGTCACCAACCACAAAGCAACCACACACCATACATGACGCACCACCAGTCACTACCACTATACCAACCGCAACGCAAGCAGCGCCGTGTCGGAGCACCACAATCGTGTGTCGTGCCTCGTCCTCACCGTCCTCCCCAACAATGAGTGGGATGGTGCGCGGCGGATCAGCATCCTTGTCCCTCTTGCCTTGCGCATTGACAATCACTGTGAATATTCCCTATCCCAACAACCACACACGATAGATCGGTACCGCAATCGCCGATGGGTGAGCAATCAACCCAAGGCACGTCAGCCATGCGAACGGACGTGCGTACATAGATAATGCAAACTATTCTAAGCATCGACACTTTCGCATTGGCAAACCAACAGCAGCGTAGTATTTGTTGAGCTTCATGAAACTTGGTCTTGATATTTCCGCGTGTGCGGAGACGTGCACGGATCCAGTCAAGAAATACGTGCGCGAAGCGTTTGGGAAGAGAGATGGCCCAAGCCCACATTTCGAGTTGGGAGGTTGATGAGAAAAACCGAACACCGATGATCTGTTTCGTGATTGTGGTACTGACGTTTGGTCTGATCTCCGAGCCATCCTTTCATCGGCAACGCATGAGATCTGGCACATCATGGTGTGTTGGCAGAAGTATCATTACTCTGCTCTCTCTCTCTCTCTCTCTCTCTCTTGTATTTGGGCTTGCACTTGCAGTGGTAGGTACTACATCCAGCAGAGGTCGCAGTGGAATATCTAATCAGGAGTGACACCAGCACTCCATACTCCCTACTCCTGCGACACCGTCTTCCACGAGCCTCCGGGGCTGCCGGCGACTACTTCAACCACCCCCAGCGCGCCAACTCGCGTGAGCAGCCACCATGACACTCCGACACCTCCAGCGGCTGGATACTGCATTTCGACGATGGCGAAACGATACAACATGGGAACATCTGCGCACATCACAAGCGCATAGTCGCACTGTTCTGAAATGAAAGATCATTGCATCCATCGCATTATACGATGGCATGGCATGGCATGGCATGGTATACAGACGAGCAGCTTCACACTCGTCGGAGGGGAGTGCGACCCACAAGCACCGCAGCGTGAAGGCGAATTGATGCATCAACGATCGGTGTATCCATCACATACTCGAGTATGGTGTGTGCGAGCATCTCCACAGGCAGACTGCGACCTACAAGCACCGCGACGCGAACGCTGGTCGATCAATTCTCAAGCGAAAGAACAACTTGATGTCGATGCAACGACCAGAGACTTCCTCATAGTGGAGGCGAGTGAGTGGCCTCTGGTACAAAGCCTGCGCGCAATCTTCAGGCGCTGGGGCCCTTTCAACGGAGGTACGAAACCGATTCCGCAGTGCGATCATGTATCCTCGGGCTTGCCATCTTCTGCTTGTTCCAGTGCCAAGGTCAGGATCGACATCATGAATGGCGAGATCGATACCATAATTCCAACAGCAACAGTGCGCCTCCCTCTCATCAATTTCAACCAACCCTCGACGAAAGATGGCAGCATCCACACCAGCCTTCACCATGAAGACATTGCTCATCGCAGCTTGCCTGCTATGCCTTCACGCCACGAATCACCAAGCCCAGGCATCTACGGCAACCAAACTCCGTCGCAATTCAATCGTCGATATCACAGTGAAGGACGATGTGCGTCCCATGCATCAACGAGGAACCGAGGGCAACGATTTCCTCGGGATGAAGGAAGAGGAGATGCGTCATCTGGACCGTATCCTTCAAGATGCTCAGATGAGCATGAAAGGTTCTACATCAAGTTCGAGCAAGTTCGCCAAGGCAGCGTAAGTCAATACCAGCACTCTGCTTTACTCTTCTTGTGTTGCGACAGCATGCATTGTACGGGTGCATCACATGGCACAATCCTTGTGTTCAATGCTTCCATCCCGAGCAACAGATCCAATCCGACCCTCTCCCTCTTCAGTATCGACCCCGCCCGTCCTCGTGCCAATCATTGATCTAACAATGTCTCTATTTGCCTTTGATTGGCCCTATGTACGTCAACAAATGTCCCTCCCATACAATCATACGCCATACATGATGCCGACATCTTGGATCGTATTCTCCGCATCCCTCTTCCTTATCCCTCTGCGCACCTCGGAACGGCAACATACCCAAGTGCAAAATCAGCCAAAACTCCCAAATCAGCCAAAAGCTCCAAATAGGCCTCTTCAGACGACGGCAACACAAAGGGCAACAAGAATCGGCGTGCAGTTTGATGGTAAAAGGAGTCCGGGTGCCAACTCCAGGTGCTGATGTGTACTGGAAAGATCCTCCACTGCCAAACAGGGTTCCGATCAATCTCAAGCCTATTCCGCGCGACCTCATTCAGGATTCGCATGTAGTGATTTGCATATTTCAGGGATGAACACATAGTTCGCCCTCTTTTGTAGTGGAGGGTATTGTCTATGACCCACTCGAGTGAACGAAGGTGCAGTCGTGCCTGATCGTGACTTAAACATTACAAAATAAGTACATATTCGGAATCTACGTAAAATTCTGTCGAGGGGATATTTAATTTAAAAATCGGGAGAGTTGTGTTTCAAAAGTTATGGACCTTGCGATAGTTTTTGTTCTTAATCGTTGTAGACCCTCCTTAGACCTCGCTGGGCATCGCCAAAACTCGCTGATGATGTCACACCTGTTCCCATTTTGAATTATTTCTTGCTTGCGATCTGCTTCTGACACGATTCACAATTTCCACGCCACATTTTCCTTCAATGTTTCCGCACTTTCGACTGTTTGTTTTGCCGCATGTGGATGCAAATCATCGTGGGTTTACTGCAACATGTCGTCTTCCTTGACTTTGCACCGTACACATTTTTCTTCGTCGCAACCAAAATCATGGAGTGGTGGTTGCGCACTGGCGCTCGCAGTCATACTTACCATTGTGCACTCCATCGTTTCAGTGGTTTTTGACTTCTTTTCTTGTTCTTTTTTGAACTTGAGATAGTCCATGGTGAGACATGCTTTTACTCTCAGTGGTGATACGTGTAGTTGAGCGTACCAGTCTGTTTTCACCCATTCCATCGTCATCAGTTGTTGGCATGCGTCGTACTCTGACATTCTGTTCCTCGAGTCATGGCAAGCAAGTACACAGATTTTGTTCAGCTCTGCCAACACATAGTCAGGGATAGGCCAAAACGATCAAGTCTTCTTTGCGGTGCAAGCCGGGGTTGCAACAGGAGGAAGATCCATAGCAGCAGTTGTATCCTTCCACTTCGTGTTGTGGTCAGCAGTTTCAATGAGGTTGTTGCAAAGGGCTGTTTTGAACACATTCGCTTCATTCTGTTTCGCACTCTTCTGGGCTTTACGCCTCATCTTTGCCTTTTTGTATCCACTGGTACTGGTTGGCATGACTACTCATGGTCTTCCTTCACCGTCGTGCCAAGTTCGTTCACAACGGAGCACTCCCAACCCTCTTCCTCCACCAATTTGGCATTGGTGACATTCGAAGCTTCAATTAACCAAGCTTTCTCATCCTTTTATATTAGCGCAACGCTAAATCTCTAACAATAGCAACACCTGTCGACCAATCAGAAATCTCCACTTTTCTTACCTTTTCCGTTCCGAACGGAAATTTTGGTCGAAAATCCGTTGTGTCAAATTTGTGTCACATTTCGCGTCGCAAGAACCGTTTTCCCGTCAATCACAGATCCAAAATGTCGCGGAAATTGATTTCTTGCCAAGATGAACCACTCTGCCCAATCAAGACAGACTTGGATCTTGGGTGTGACACGTGCGAATCTTACCAAGACCTTCTCAAGTGAATACGATCAATCGTGTGATCGTACTACTAGCAACATTGTGAGAAGACGTAATTCACAACACGGGGTATCGCGGTGTTTTGTTCATTGACCTTTTGCAACTCATCTTCACGCAGTAACACACACATTTGTCATGTTGTCTCCGTGTTAATTTCACTTGCAATTGCATGAGATCATGTCATGTCTCTCTCATGCTCACAGTTCCAAGAATAAAATCTTGTTGTCGAGATGTACATGTGAGTAGATGTCGAGATGTACGTGTATATGTGCATCGTTCACCCGTTATTCTCTCATACGCACTTGGACGGTATAACTACATTTGTGTCAATAGTATGCTGTGATTCGTCATATTAGCGCACGCTAAGTCTCTAACAATAGCGACACCCGTCAACCAATCAGAAATCTCCACTTTTCTTACCTTTTCCGTTCCGAACGGAAATTTTGGTCGAAAATCCGTTGTGTCAAATTTGTGTCGCATTTCGCGTCGCAAGAATCGTTTTCCCTCAATCACAGATCCAAAAATGTCGCGGAAATTGATTTCTTGCCAAGATGAGCCAATCTGCCCAATCAGGACAGACTTGGATCTTGGGTGTGACACGTGCGAATCTTGCCATGACCTTCTCAAGTGAATACGATCAATCGTGTGATCGTACTACTAGCAACATCGTGAGAAGACGTAATTCACAACACGGGGTATCGCGGTGTTTTGTTCATTGACTTTTGCAAATCTTCTTCACGCAGTAACACGCACATTTGTCGTGTTGTCGCTGTGTTATTTTACTTGCAATTGCATGAGATCATGTCATGCCTCTCTCATGCTCACAGTTCCAAGAAGACAATCTTGTGAGCTCGACAGCATTCCAACTACCATACGAATAACACAGTAAACCAACACTCTCCTCACCAACAACAACGACTTGATCACTCTACATTATCGGTGCGGTATCTTCAAACCCATCTACGATTACGTTCTAACACGTCAGAATTACAGTGGAAATGGAACACACGAAAATGAGCAGAATTTCTGGAAGAAATTTGTAATCGACGATTTCTGAGAGAATTAGAACATCGTCAGTCCATCCATCAATGGTACCAAGAGAATCTCGAGGTACTTCCCAACTAAACCTCAGATGATGATATCATCTGACAGAGCACCGCATCACCAATGGAACGTGACATCTGGAGAGCAGAATGATGCTTACTGACGTCAACAGGATGTCATCGTGTCACCATGTCGACATCTGTCTCCAGGTCAGAGCACGAGGTGAAGATCCAATGACCGAAGGGCATCAAGATCATGGATACAGAAGGTGAACTTCAAATGGTAAGTACTCATGGAGTAGGAACCAGCAGTGAATGAACAAAGTGTCAAGTGCGGAGTACGCATCGAATGCGGGGTATCGTGTAGCATGAAGCACACAATATTGAGACAGAGAGAGAGAGAGAATACGAAGAGCAGCAAGAGAGCATCTCACACACCAACTCATAGTCGGAGACCAAATCTACGATACAGATTGAAGCGCCGAAAGCATCGGGCAAGAGAACGAACGGACACTGAGAGGATTGGAGTGCCAACGTAATGAAATAGCAAACGAACGACTATCAACCAACACCATCTTCCACGATCGTAGGCTTCCAATCACGGAACTTGCCAACATAGTTAGTACTGTGATCTAAGCTGCTGTTAGAAACTGTACCATTTTTACAACTGTGAGCACAATCTCACTTTCTCTTCCGATTTCATTTTCATAGTAGGCATCTGTTGCGGTGGCGACACGGGGTATCCCTGCGTTCCTAGGTGCTTCTCTCCATATTCATCATGCTCTGTTCTTGCATCCTTATCTTGGCATCATTGTTGCTTGCCTCTGCATGTTCGTAGCTGTCTACGTTCGCATGGTAGGAATCTGCAGTCCTGAGGACTTGTCTGTCATATGTTTTGATCCTTGATCCCATGACACCATCATCTCACAATTGGTGTCATCCTTGGTGATGTTCCAAACCTGCGGATGTTCTGATCCTTTCTGATGTTCCAAACCTGTGGCATGTCTTGTCCACAGGAGGGGCGCGTGCTGTTCCCCCCGGAGGGGGGGGGGGGGGGGGGGGGGGGGGCGTCACTAGCCCATTATCCATCTGTTCTGATCGACGTCGCTGTGTGCATTGTTGTCATGGTTGGTTTGGTATCGGAACCTCCTGATCCGTTGTCGGTGTGGTCCTTGCTTCTCCAGAGGACAGACTATCTTCCTTGCGGTAGGACTGGTGTTAATCACGTCCGTGTCCTTAAGAATAGTCATAATGACATGGTATTCAAAAGTGTGACGAAAAGTCTCCAAACATGTGACGAATAATATTCAAACATGTGACGAATAATGTTGGGAGGTGCGGCAACCATGGGTATTCCGACAAAATCGTACCCTAGATTCCTAACACACACGAAAATCCAACTGAATGTCCCTAATTGAATCTCAACTTGCAAGACTATTTTTTGCATGTTTTGGCGAGTTTGGTCTCTTTCCTTCATAACTGTTCCTCACTTTGCGGACACCTGTTGTAACCGTTGGACACAAAGATCACAGTCAACACTCAGCGATTTGCCAGAGGAGGCAAAGGAACATGTCATCATTCCACTCCCAACAAGGGAGGGAGGACAGCATCCAACTGCATCGCGCCGGTTGTGGCGGAGAAGGGGGTGCATACAAGATGTCCTGATGTCAAAAGGGGCACATCGGTGACCATAGCACAATCGCTGGCAGCAGCAGCAGCAGCAGCAGGAGGAGGAGGAGCAACGTCTGTACGACCACCATGTCGTTGCAGACGACCACCAAGTCGACCTGCACGCAAAGCGATTTTCATCCTGGCATGGTCTGCAGCCTGGGACAGCCATCCATCAATCCATCTCGCTCACTAACGTCAACTTGGCACCAGCGTTGTATCCCTCCTCATCCGGAGCGCACACCCACCGAGACCAGCTCCGCTTTCCTGCAGTCTCTCAGAGAGGACCGCAGACAAAATTGGAAGCTTCGAGCAGCACGTCAAATGCATGAGCGTCAAACCGCAAGCAGGGCAGACTGATCAAGAAATCAAGTTTGATCTCGTTGGCTTCCTCTCATCATCCTTCGGCTCTGGAATAAGCGCAGCTATCACCGTCGTAGGCTTCATCTGCAGCTCCGTTAAGGCTTTGTGGCATGGCCGTCGCAAGTCGTACACGCACCCTCAGCACCATTCTGTGGAGGCGAAGAGCATTCCGAAACGATCACCATGGCCAAGGTGCTGTGGCGTGTTGTGGATACGTATATCGTGGATGCGTCTATCATGGATGCGTCTATCATGGCTGCGTTACAATAACACCCAACCTGCAAGCTTGTCATCACTGGCCATTCTCTTGGTGGCGGTACGGCTTCGCTGTTGCATCTGTGGATCCATTCCATTCTGGAGCAGCGAGATTTCGTGTGTGCAACTCTTGACACACAGACGCCTCCTACATGTAGAGTACGCACAAGCACGGCACCACTCTGCGGATGAATCTGCCCTTGCCTGATCATCTTCATCCGTCCAATGTGCACTGCTTCTCTGTTGGTGGACCGCCGGTGTATTCCGTGTATACCTTGCATTCTGACAACAGCAACAAAAGAGAGAGGGAGACAGAGTCCAGCGTCGATGCCAATGCTGATGTCGACGTCCACACTGGCAAGCAACAGGATGCGAAACAACAGGACCCTGCAGTTTCACCTCAATTGATACGGACCAAGCAGGAATCGTCTTCAGGCAGGGATCGTCATCAGGCAGCATCAGCTACCCATTGCCCAGCCATGCTTTGGAGACATCCACACACGTGATCCACGCCAACGACTGCGCTCCGTTCCTTTCGGTGAATGCAGTGCGACGGATGCTGTCGCAGGCACACGCCGTGGATTCGTACTGGGAGGCAAATATCGCAGCGGCCAGCTGCTTTCACCATCTGCTTTCACTGTCCCAAATAGTGGTACGCCCGTCAGCAGATCAATCATGATGGGGTGGATCTTGCATGTTCGTCTTTCTTTGAGATCATGGACGTGCCGGGCAGTCTGCCATCCGTTACGCCGAAGGACGGTGCTCCAACTCTCCTCGTGCCAGCTGGTCAGATGGTTTGGATGGTACCGGAACAAGTCGACGGAGGCAGCGTCCATGGCGATGTGAACGGGGATGGTACTGCTGATGGAGTATCCTACACTCTGCAGACGTTGAGTGAAAGCGGTCAGTTGATCTGTGCTCAAGTGCCAGCATCGCATGTGCCATGCGCTGTGTCCCAGACTGGAGAGCTTCACTCATCACAGGAGGGGAAAGGTTGTTTTCGATACAGCTATCTGCTATACTATTCTATCTTATAATATTGCTCACCAAAGTTATCTGCGTGGTTGGAGTCAACGAGAACTATGCTTGATAGGGGAGAGAGTGCAATTCTCCACATTGACTCATGGCAGTGTTTCAACGTTTGTATTGTAATAGTTGGTGCCACAGGACTCTTGAAGTTTTGAGTTTCTGAGGTCTGGTACGAAGCCATCAGATCTCACCGCACCCTCGCAAACAACGGCTCCAACCGCCGAAGTAAACTCGTCCACCCGTGGTACCAGATGGAGTGAGAGCAGTGCTGTACCATTCCATCATACAGCCCTCGTGTTAGTACTCGTGCTCATTTCGTATCTTAGTATAAGTGGTTGTAGCAGTTGTAGCCGCATGTCGACACCAGCGATATACTTCATGTGGGAGATGAAATCCTAGTATCGGTATTCTGATTGTGTTATTTCGTGCCAGTCTTAGCTGCAGGAAGATTGTTCTGGACCAGGACAACCAACCTTTGGGGCGCTGATGGTGTATGTTTCTGAGGACAAATCACATGACTGGACGCCCTTCAAGCAATCTCGGCACGTAACAGTTCCAATGCAGGCTCCTTCTTCGATGACAAGGTCATTGCCTCCAATCCCGTCCTGATGAAGATCGCCGCACACAGACTCTCCGTTGCATGCATTCTTCTTCACGGTAACACTTCCCGTTGCGATGGCAGTATTTTTATACATCGATGTGCAAGCGATATCATCTCGGCACGCGTTGGTTTCGATACTAATATCGACTCGGATTGGTGATGCGATATTGCCTTGACTCTTACGTTGTCCCAGGTTTCGGCAAGCGAACACCCCGTCAGAGCAAGCCCCTTCTGCGACTCTCACGTTACCATAGACGTCTTTGCCCATGGCCTTGCAACCCTCCAGATCTTTGCAAGCATTTGGCCCAATCACTTTGTAGCCAAGCTGGGCAGCCGAGTTTGGGGCCGTGGTGAACGTACCAAAATTGGCGCAGGTATCATCAGTGCTTTGACTGTTGGAGGTGCAGCTGTCGATGATAATAGCGTTTTCGACCACAAGGTTGCAGTTACTGTCTCCGACCATGCATGAACTTTCGGTAATCGTCATCACACCAGTGGAGGGACTAACCACACACGCTTCGTCTCCTGTGCAGCAGTTGCCATTGCAAGCTGCCGTCAACTGGGGTCCACCACCAGTGAGGAGGTTCTTGGTCGCCACTGTTGTCAACAACAGTTGGGTCACCTCCGCGTCATTCTTCATGCTGTTGAAGCGTTTCTGGGCCACCTCCTGCGACACAGCCACCCCTGATGGTTCGCAGCCAAAGATACTTTTGATCATTTTGGCTTTGCCATCGTCAAGTGCGTTGATATAATCGATGAAGTGGGCACATGTTCCGGTCGCGCCATCGCAGCTGACTACATCGGCAACGGGGTTGAAATTCGATGATCCATTTCCAGGAGTTTCGAGACAGCCAACTTGAATGGTGGCTGGGGAACGGGTTGGCGCCATCGTGATCGTTGGTACTTCAGTTGGAGCAATGGATTCCGAAGGAGCTAGGCTGGGGGTGTCTGAAGGCACAGTCGATGGGCTGTTAGATGGGGTTTCAGTCGGCATTGAGGACGGTTGGTCGGACGGAAGATCAGACGGTTGGTCAGATGGGGCACTGGAAGGTTGGTCGGATGGAGTGTCGGACGGTTGGTCGGACGGAAGATCAGATGGTTGGTCAGATGGGCCATTGGAAGGTTGGTTGGAAGGAGCACCTGACGGGAGTGAACTTGGGCTGTCCGAAGGCAGTGAGCTTGGAACATCGGATGGTTGGTCAGATGGGACATTGGAAGGTTGGTCGGACGGAGTGTCGGACGGTTGGTCGGACGGAAGATCAGATGGTTGGTCAGATGGGCCATTGGAAGGTTGGTCGGATGGAGTGTCTGATGGGAGTGAACTTGGGTTGTCCGAGGGCAGTGAGCTTGGGACATTGGATGGTTCGTCAGATGGGATATTGGAAGGTTGGTCGGATGGTTGGTCGGACGGAAGATCAGATGGTTGGTCAGACGGGACATTGGAAGGTTGGTTGGAAGGAGCACCTGATGGAAGTGAACTTGGGTTGTCCGAGGGCAGTGAGCTTGGGACATCGGATGGATTTTCGGAAGGAATATTGGAGGGGGCCTCGGACGGAACTGTGCTCGGCATGGCCGACCCAAAGACAGTTGGACTGTTGGTTGGTCTTCTTGTGATGGTCGGAAGAGGTGTTGGAAAGAAGGTCGGGGTCTCTGTGGGCAAGCTGTCTCTTCCAATGCAGTACTCCTCCACCCTCTCCCCAGTCGGATTGCCACCGGAGCTGCTGTCTCCCTTGGGGCAAGCTCCATCGGTGTTGCTGATGAGATACGCCCCACCGTTGTCGCAGTCTTTTGCGGTGATGCATCCCCTGCAGGTGCCGGCGACACTGCACTCACCAGGAGCAACGATGATGTCCATTCCTAACCTGTCGTTGAAACCAATCTTTTCGCAGGAGCGGTCCTGATCGCAACCGCCGTCGCCGATCGTCAGACTCCCTTTGTACTTGCCGGCAGTGCCATAATTGACTGTGGAATGGGTATCCTTGCAGGCATCGATGCCAATGCATGCATTCGGTCCAATGCTGATGTGGCTTGGGAAACGGTTGGAGGTTTTCTGCTGACTGCGGCGTCCGGCCGCGTTGCATGCATCTGAGCCGACGCAAGAGGCATCCAGGACGACGACATTGCCGTAAGAGCGATGCCCCACTCCCTCGCATGATCCTGGATTGGTGCATGAGGCTTCACCCACGAAGGTGACTCCCACAACGGATGGATTGAGATCATTTTCATTCATGGATTCGCATGCACTCTCGCCAGTGCATGAGAAATCGAGGATGAGGGGATTGGGCCCGATATTCTTGCATGCGCTGTCGCCAGTGCAACCAGTGATGGCGACGGTCATGAATGGTGGAGAGCTGGAAGCGGAGGCGGCGGCAGAAGTACACCCCGAGGATCCCTGGCAGCATGGGTCTGCGACGGCAGTCGAATGCATGGCAGCGATGGCCGCGCATGCTGCGTTCATGGCATCCGGACGTTCGGTGACGAGGATCGCGTTGGTGGCAGCGATCATCGTGAGTTGCTCAGCGAGCACGGCGTCCGTTGCGTACTTGTTGAAGAGCTTGCGCGCGGCTCCTTCTCCGAGATCTCCAGCGCAACCGAAGAAGTTCTGCAGCTCTGCGGATTCCTTGACAGCGGTCACCGCCTCGCGGCACGATGGGTTGGTGGCATCGCAGATGATGGTCTTGGAGCTGGATTCGGCAAAAGTGAGGGCGGTGTCACCGTCCGGCTTACAAGCGACTTCGATGATGGCATCGAAGGAGTCTGGGTCAGACGCTGGTTGAGTGGTAGGCGACATTGAGGGCATCTCAGCTGGAGGGCCCGTCGGCGGTCCTGTTGGTTCATGCGTCGGCGAGGCAGTCGGCGAGACAGTTGGCAACGCGGTTGGCGCAGAGGTCTCGGGAGTATCCGGGTTGTCTGTGGGAGGCTCTCGTTCGGCCTTGTTTTGTTTCGTCCCCTTCGTGTCTCCGTCGACACCAATTTTGAGGGCGCGGATCCTGTTCATAGCCGTGCGGAGTTCCTTGGTTGGATCCACGGGGGTCCGGTTGCCACGGAGCACGGCGTGAGTCAACGCCATGTTGGAGAGGAAGAGAACAGCCACGATGGCTGCCTTCATGTTGATCATGCGGATCATAGTTGCTATTTGCTGCTTGTCGGTTGCTTGGATTGTGTGCTGCGATTCATTTTCGTGTTGGACACGGATAGAGCAGCGCAGCGAGGAGTAGAGAAACGTGGAGTGCGGAAGCATACGTACTCGTACCGGTGGGATACAAGAGGTGTGGGATTGAGTTGAGTTGGGCAGAGCAGCGGAACGTGGCAGCAGTGTATTGGGCAGACCCGAGTCGAGCGGAGTTGGAGGCGATGACACAATATGCCACCAACACACAAAGCAAGCATATGGTCGGAATGACAAGCGTGGGGACGCGTGGAGCCGTTACACAGCACGCCTCCCATGACGATGGCAGCTGATTCGGTAGGAGCGTCCTCCCTAGATGCTGTCGGTGATGCTGATGCTCCCGATGTGTGCATCTCTTTGGGGCAGCACGCTGTGTCGGGTAGGACGAGTGCTGCGAACGAATCCTCCTGACATTGCCTCCTCGCCATGCAGACATTCATTCATCCTGCAAACCTCCATCTACAATTGATCGATGCCCGGAACGTACCTTTGGTTTGTATCTGGCTTTGGCCGGAGAGAGGGTTGCGATCACCTGGCAATGCTTGTCGATTGCTGTGTGGTGATACTGTGCTTCGGAGTACGATCTGTTCGTCGATTGTTTTTTATGAGAGATGCTGTGTGGATGCTGTCGAAGGCAAGAAAGTGATTTTCGCAGACGCAGACGCAAATCCACACGCGCACGCAGTGAGAGACAAAGAGAAGAAAAATGCGATGGCCGTTGTGGTTTCGTTGTTGCATCAACGACAGCGTCCAGCTCGCTCTGCCCCTGTGTCATGTCACAGTTCGCATTGAGTCTCGAGTTGTGAAACTGCACAGGACTGTTTCGTGACACAATCCCTCTTTGATTAATGTGACCTGTATTAACTCATTCCATGACAAAGATATCTATTTTAGACAAGTTCAATTCAGTTCCGGTTTGACGACATGCTGTGTTGGCCATGGCTGTTCTGAGATTGAATATATGATAGCCAGCAAATAGGAAGAGATGAAAGTCTGACGAAATGGGTGTGCCATTGTTGTTCTCTTGGATGTTGTTGTCCGGAATTGGGTCCATATGGAGTAGCATTGTCACAAACATAGATCATTGAGAACGACAAGAACGACCAAAACTGTCGAAATAAAGCATCATGATTGGCTGCTTTTTGCTTACGCGTGGAAGTGATACTATTGCCGGGACTGCACGAGCTGAGAACACTTCAGTTCGGAGCACGCGGACTGGAATCTCCTCCGCTCGATTCAGCACGCTGAGGGGGAAGTCCGCATCCCACCCCTCAAAAAGTGTCTCTATCAGGTTATGAATCACTCGTGGGACTGCTTGGGGCTGGCTGAGCGGAATGCGAAACCCCCGAATAGAGAGCTTGCGTGAGCGTGGACGTGATGAGGAGCACAACCGAGAGCAAGACCAAGACCAACCTCAAGACTCATCGCCATGTGCGTAGATGGGTGTTTTTGTGCAATGCGTTGTTTCGACAAAGATTCAATGAGCCTGGCTCGGAGAAATGCAAACGTGGGAATGGTTAACACCATTGTGGTGACATGGCACGCTCTCTCCGTTGTTCGGCAACCGTGTGGATCCATTGTCGGTGTCGTGGGTTCGACTCTCACCGGCTAGCCAACTGTTGATGATGACTTTGTTCCTTCACACAGCAGTTGGCATTTGACACATCGGCATCTTCCCATGCCCGAGGACGAAGGTCTCGGCGAATGGAATCCCATGCTTTCAGTTCCAAGATACCGGGCTCGAAGAGTACAAGTGAGGTGCCGAAACAACGGAAGCGAGGAAATGGATGCGGCAACATCCCAGCCCCTTCGAGGCGCGCGGCAATTCCGAAATAACCGGTCAAACCCCTCCATCAACACTCCAAACAGAGAAATAGAAGACAGACAGCGAGAGCGATGCCAGACCAGCTCACGTTGGTTGACAAAACACGGCGCAGCGGAAGCGCTGGTCGATTTGCACATGTTTCGTGTGAGGTATGGTGCTTCGCTCAGGCGTTGAGTGCTGTCTCTCTCCCTCTCTCTCCCCAAAGTTCTGGACTTTGAGATGACTTTTGGATGCATCACGAGGAACCACCTCATTCGACAACCAAATGGGTGGACACGATGGCAACCACACACGCAGATTCCACTTCAATGAGTACCGGTTGGACACAATTAACGTATTCGTTCAAGACAAAATATCGCTATGCCCTATGTTACCAAGCGGAATGAGATCAACCATGTCTGGCCTTGACGTCGTGGGGTTCCGGGAGTGCTGCAATTGAATATCAAATTGAGTTGATTCGCATGGGCACACATCACATGATCCCAGGATCCTCTCCGCATTCTCCGACACGATGCTGACGATGCTGACAATCCTGTCGTGGTGCATGTACATTGTGGAATGGCAGGCAGCTGTGCAGTGTACCTGTACAACTACAGCAAGGAAGATCCACCACCAGAACCAACCACAACGAACTGCCTTCGTTTGGAGTCTGGTGATATTGTGGCCGATCTGGCAGCCATGACCGTGCAGCACAGTGACATGTCGTTGTACAACGACAAACGATCCAAGTTGGGTGACGATCCCTTGCGTGCTGATGCCGATCCAGAAGCGCTGTGGCAGCGAATCCCGAGATCCAAGAAGTCCATCGGTGGATTGCTGATGGATCAGAGCTAGTTTGCTGGTTCTGGGAACATCTACCATGCGGAGATCTTGTTCAAGGCGGGCGTGCATCCTGACGTGCTGGGCAGGGCACTGGAGCGCTCCCAATGCAACCGGGTGTGGGCACACACCGTCGCATTGCTACGACGTGGAGTCGAGACAGGGTTCCATCCTGACGGTGGATCCTTCTGAAGCCAAGGCATTGGGCAGGCCGAGACTGCGACGGTACATCTACAAGATCTCCAGATGTCCCCGCTGTTCCACTCATATCCAGACCTGGCAGATCGCGAATCGCAGGTGTTACGCTTGTCCCAGATGTCAACCGGTGCATGACAGCGACCGGAAGAGCACAGTGATCACCAATGCAGCGAAGTCAACGAAGATAACGAAGACAATACAGACAGCGAGAGTAGCGAAGGTAGCGAAGACAATCACAATATCTCGCACCAAATCCCGTACCGCATCCCGCACCACGTCTCACGCCAACACAGAGAAAGAGAATTGCGTTCCATTCAATTCGCACTGTGCACCTGAATCAGTGGCGGAACGATTGCAGGCCGACGGGCCTGGAAGGCTCACCATTCGTGAAATCAGGAGCGAGTTACATCGTCGAAGCCAGACGATTCTCACAAACTCGAAGAAGGCAGTGCTGGTGAAGCAGCTGGAGCACGTCCTATCGCAGGACGCCGTGATGATATCGGCGGAAGATGATGCGATGGAGAAGGCCATGGTAGGGGAGAGTTTGGCGGTGGAACAACTTGCGGAACTGGGACCATCGCAGGCCCGCAAGGTCAGGCAACGGGCGGCAGAGTCAGCGATAGCGATAGCGATCAAGAGAGAACCAATCACTGTCGAGTCGTCCACAGATTCGGAAGACGATTGATGACGCTGCGGATACTCGTACGTATGATTCATGCTCAACTGTGGAGAATGAGGGTGGTATTACAAAATTAGAGGAGGAATTGGCACAGAGAGAGAGAGAGAGACTCCATTCACTTCGAAGACGCGAAAGCTGCATCGATCGAGTGCTCGATAACGACAAGCGATGAGAGCTGTTCTGGAGTAGATAGAGCTGCACCAGCGCCGGTGGTGGACGGATGGACGTGATCGTGTCGATGAGGGTGTAGCAGATTCAACATGATATGAACATGCCTCTGTGTTCATGCTTCATCGTCGATGTTTTTGCCTTCGCTCACTCTTGCTATTCCTCTAGATGTGGCTTTACCATGCTATCCTTGTGAGTGGTCATCACGCAACGCAGAGTACGAGTATAGTAGTCGGATCCTTCCAAAAACGACCAACGCGGATCACTACTACTCGTACGACGTGTGGCCACCTTCCCCGTCACCTTTGCCGCCATCTATAGAGCTTGCGCAAATATAATAGATTGGTTGATTCGTACGAGTGGAGTATGGTGTAGTTACACTCCTAGTTCTTCCATGATGTTCCCTCCTTGGTGCATGCCACAATCACATCACCGATCAAAATCATGGCCTCCGCAGCCTTGGCACGCGCAACGATGGAATCCACAACGGTGGGCAAAGGCGTGTTCTTGAATGATGTCGACGACGATGACGATGACGACGATGGTGACAGCGACGAGGTGACCCATCCATTGAGCTGCTCAAAGTTCATGTAGTAGCCTTCGCCCGACAGCACCTTGCGACATGCTTCCTGAATGATTTCATCCATCTCTATCTTGGTGACCTTCCACAAGGCCTCTATCTGCAACACGAACAGCAATGCTTGCCGGGCCTCGAACTGTCTCAGGAAGAGGAGGTCTTCCTCGTCATAGTTGCTGACGGCGTTTCCATCTGAGTCATCAAACATCGTGGTGTGATGGTCCAACAGGTGCCAATTTCCTTCCAAATCCGTATCGAAATCACTGACATCGTTGTCGTTGTCGTTCTCATTGTTATTGTCGATGTCACCATCCAAGTAAGCCTTCCCCTCGTCGCCCCGTTCCAACTGTTCCTTTCGCTGTCGACGCTGCTTGCGTTGACGTTGCTGTTCCTTCCACAGTTCTTCTCGCAATCCCCACACTTTCTCCATCACCACGGCACGCCCACTGACGTACGTCGCCTCGGCGACATGCTTCATCTTGCGCCAGCTATTGCGCAGCGGATTGCCATTCGAGGACAGGTAAGATTGGCCTGCGTGACGGTACGCACGTCCGATGCATCGCATGACCTGCGCGCCATCGGCAGATGCTTCAAGACATCGCATTCCACAGCCACCTGATGCATGAAGATGTACCGTTCCACGGTACCCTCAATGTACGGTCGGAGACGTTCCGACAGGCGTGCTGTAATGTACCGAATACGCTCGTCGCGGTCGGCCCTGCAGCAAGCTTTGGCATTCGCGCCAGGGTCGTGGTAGCGGCGGTGGTAGTTGTCAAAGTGCTGGTCAGGTGTCTGGAACTTAGTGTTGCGATAGTCGGTTTTGGGTGACATGTTGTACCCGATCCATTCCAGTAGCTCCCGCTGTCGTGGATTCAACGACGCTGGTGACGCGACCATGCTCTCATCGGGTCCCACCATGAGCATGATGGCCATCGCCATGTCCGTGATTCCGTATTGATGATACATCAATCGTGCCGCATCGTCCTTCAAGACTTCGTAGGCCTTCTGCACATCTTCCAACTTCTGTTGAGCATACTCGTATGCGCTGCCTGTGTCGTTCTTCTGCGTTGATCGGATCTTGTCGGGATGATACTTGCGAGACATCATGCGGTACTGCTTCGTGATCTCGGCTGTCGTTGCGTTGGAGCGCACCTGCAGAACATCGTACAGGGTGGTGTCGTGCGGTGGTTGGGAGATGTGCTTGCGATGCATCTTGAGCAAGATCGAGGACACGTCGGGTGCCTTGGCGGCAGCCATGGTGATGGCCATGCTCAGCGCGATGCACAATGCAATCCATCCCGTCTCCATCATGGTGGTCGTTCTCATCTGAGCAAAGCTGCGACTAATCCTGGTATGAATACGGGTACTCGGACGGCCACTGGTGGTTGGTTCTGCCCGTCGATGACAGTGTGCGAGTACGGATGAGATGAAAGTCAAACAGTGACGTCCCGTCGAATCATCGTTGTTTGTGTTTGAGACTTTCTGGAGAAAACTGGTCGTCCACACAAATAGTAGTAGTGCTATACGAGAACTTGTACGACTACTCGTACGATCTATGAGGATGGTGACAACAAGATCGATGGTTGTGTGTGTTGACGATGGTGACAGAATCGATGGAACAAAAGAGGGAAATGTGTGTTGGTTGTGGCGCCAAATCGTGCGTTGTTGTCACGTTGCGGTTCTCAAACGACTCGCTGGACTCGTTGGACTCGTTGGACTCAATGCGACACATCAAACGTGAACCACAAATGACGAAAAAAGCCATTCACGCAAGCAACTTGACATGCGCGGAAAGATGAGGAAAGAACGAACAAATCAACAAGGGAAACAATCAACGGACAAGTCTCCATCTTGGCTACCTGTGTACATCCATCCATCCATCCATCAATCCATCAATCCATCTTGACTTCGGAGTGTCCACATCAAGCCCAGAATCACTGGCAATCGAGGGAACGAAGGTATCCGCAAGCGGCTCTGTCCAACAGCAATCCAAATACTTCCATCTTTCAGAAGAACGTCCGTGGCATGCATACTCGGACATCCTCTGCAAAGCCGTTGGCACTCATCGTGATGTGGTCGTCCTACATCGGACTGTTGACGTCGGTGGTGCAGAATCTACCGCGAACTCGGGCCTTTACTCCTGTCACAACACGATCGTGGGCCGCCACTGCGATACAGTATTCAAATTATCGCCGTTTCTCCTTCAGTGCTCTGTACGCAGCAAATGACAGCGACGATGACGATTCAACAGCGACGACGTACAACCTGCCAGGATTGCGCAAGGAAGTGACACGCCTCGCACTGCGCGCGCACAAGAAGGTCGGCAAGGCTAACCAGCGGTTCCAAAAGGCAACGCAAGAGGTCGATCGGCTCGCATCCGACCCCGACGCCACTTTACTAGAATTGGAAAAGTGTCCCAACGTCGATGCTCTCGAAGCCGATCTGAAGGATATCCAGCTGCGCCTGAAACGACTGAACCAGCTCGAGGTGTTGCTCAGCGACGTCAAGGGCAAAAAAGCGTCGTCGCAGGATCTGTCGCAACCCATTCTGGATCTGATCGATGAGCTGGAGGTCTCCGACGAGCCGCCGGCCAAACAGGGACGAGGTCCCAAGAAGGAGAAAGGACCGCGCAACATGCAATCATTCCGACTGCCGTACCGGCGATTCTATACGGCAGGCAAAGTGGAGATCCGCGTCGGCAAGCAGGCACAGGACAACGACGAGCTGTCGTGCAACCCGCAACATCGCGACGGCGCCGATTGGTGGATGCACGCGTCGGGGTGCCCTGGCAGCCACATCGTGATCCGGTCGCACGATGCCAATTTACCCGACGACGTTGTACAGGATGCCGCGGCATTGGCGGCACGGCAATCCAAGTGCTCGGGACAAGTGATCACGGTCAGCTTGACGCGTGCTCGCGATGTGAAGAAACCGCCCGGTGCCAAGGCTGGCCTCGTGCAGCTGACGGGGTCCGTCAAGACCATCCGCGTCAACATGAAGAAGGCGCAGGAACGGTTGGATCGGTTGGATGCGACCATGCTGGTGAACTGAACGCAATAGTAGAGCATTTGTAGAGCATGTCATTCCATGATTTTACATTCCTTACGTGGTCATCATGCCGTCTGAAGAGGATTATTGTATCACGTATTATATTATATGACACAATCCATGGTGTCATACACACGAATGCTCTGAGTTTTCGCCCCAATGTTTCCCTATCTTATTCGCCTCTCTAGATAAGATATCCGTAGAATGGCGAAGACGTTTTCGGGATACTGGATCCAATAGGTCGAATCCAAGATTCGCACACGTCAGTCCGATTGTGCGAATCCTTCTCGGTTGAGTTGGCTGATGGGTGTGACGTGATTGGGTACGTGAGAAGTGACGGTGTCAACGACGCCAGATGCCAGCGACGCGACGACAGGTCAGCAACTCCACAAGATCGACACCAACTCAACCCACATCATCATCAACACAAGACAAACAAACAATCGACGACGACACAGTCCACATCATTCGGCAATAGCAGGAGCAGCCAGACCAGGAATCGAAGCACCAGAGCGCAGATTCGCATAGTTCCATCTCCTGTCCGATCCAACACCCTTATTCCATTCAACATTCGCATCAGTCTAAGCCACACCAATAGCAACAATAGGAGCAACAGCAACATCAATACTCTCTCAACCAGTATCAGCAACACAGAAGCAACAACAGCAACAACACAGAACAACCATGATCTCAAGAACAGCAACCACCGCAGGACTCCTCGCCCTGGCTATCTGCGTCGTCACTTCCAACGCATTCTCAACACCGGGCACGTACGTCGCCGGAAGCCTGCGCAGCGGTCTGCAGCAGCCGCTGGCCACATCCTTCGCCTTGCGCATGGCCGCAGACGATGGCAAGGACGTCGCCGCCGCGACAAAGTCGGACGACCCCATGGCCGCCGCAGAGGAGGAAGAGCTCGACGAGGCAACGCGCGAGGCCATGGAGAAGGCGCGCCGTGCGGATGAACTGCGTGCGCAGGAAGTCTTCATGAAGAAATCCACGGGCGTATACGCCTGCACGAACTGCGATTGGGAGTACGACGAGGCCAAGGGCGACAGCATGATGATCGGTGGCATGATCAAGCCGGGCACCGAGTTCAAGGATTTGCCAGCCGATTGGCGTTGTCCGGTCTGCCGTGCCTCCAAGGATGCCTTTGAGGAAGTCGTTGAGGAAATTCCAGGATTCGAGGTCAATCAGGGATACGGATTCGGTACCAACGCCTGGTCGTCCGGACAGAAGAATGCCGCCATCTTCGGTGGACTCGCCGCGTTCTTCTTGCTCTTCCTGTCTGGTTACGCGCTTTCGTAAATGCAAAAGCGTTGGACTCTACCAAAGCATTCTCAATCTCCAGGAGTAAATGTAGCACATTCAATTTGGCAGCAGCAGCAGCACAGAAACGAGTCAAGCAGAGCACTCTAACTGACTCCACACTCGAGACGATACCAGAGTAAGGGATCAGTTCGCGTCGCAGATTCAAGCATCCGGCGAAACAGAACTATTACTTCGCGCGCAGGAAGAACCTAAACTGAAAGAACAGGAGTGTGCAGTCGCACACTCGCTGTGTTGAACAATACAATAGAGTAAAGTACTTCCAGTTGCCACAGTTCCATATTATATTATACTATTGTCGAGTTTCGGCTATTATATAGCATAGGAGTCGAGAGACACCCACGGTCGGAGATGTCGCGCATTGTCGCCATCTCTCCGAAGACCAAATCGTCGAAACTCCACGATGATCAGAGCAAACGCTGCTCTGCTGTGTCCCTATCAACAATACTGCTGCTGTTGTTGCTACTTCCGCTGCTGCTAGTAAGCTCGTCCCCGTCACGATTCCCGTCCGCGTACTCGTATAAGTACACACCGACCGCCACGAATAGGATTGCCACGTAGAACGACAACGTGGGAATCTCGTGCACTACAATGATGGAAAAGACCGCAGCCCACAGGCTTGACGATTGCAGGGATAGATTCAGCAGGGTCGCATCGGATTGGATCATGAAGTAAGAGGCGCTCATGTAGTACGCCACAACCGATGCAACGTACCAAGCGCTCGTCCCAACGATGTCTGCGTCCAATTGCGACGTCAACGACAACAAACGATCGCGTTCCAGGAACGGTATGAGGACGGAGGTCGTGATGGCACCCAGCAATCCAAGCATGCCCAAGTATTCGTACCGATCCACGTTCTTGACGAAGTACTCTCCCACGGCGTCGGCAGCACCGTACGTGATGGACGCCATGATAGCGAGGAAGTCACCGAGCAGCGGGTTGCTGCCGGAACCATCGGCGCTGTCGTCGGAGATGGCGCTCGTGCTGTTGCCAGTCATCGTCGCAGTCGCAAGGACGGATGTCCATGTGTCCGTGGATGATTCTGCCGTGCTGTAGTCTGACCACACGTTGCAAACTCCGCCGACCAAGCAGAGCGCCGCCCCCACGTAATGTTGCAGATGAAACCGCTTCTTCATCAGCCACCGGCACGTCAACATCGCGGATGGAATGGTCAGCGTGCTCAGCAGCGTCGCGCTCGTCAAGGACGTGTACTGCAAGGAGCACAGCACCATGAAGTTGGGAACGATATCCATCGCCAAGATCAGCATGTATTGCCAGAGTGGTGCCTTGTGGGGGCAGCAGAAGGAGGATGGTGATTGATGTGGCTGTCGTTTGCGGAAGAAGAGATGCATCGCGAGGCAGACGTAGCAATTCCACAGCAGGAACAGCGGAACGACGATGCTCAGTTCGTTCTCCATCGTGTAGGATGCCATGTTTTGGGATGCTGCGATCAAAGCGATGACCTGACCGAACATCAGCTGCAGCCAAGCTTTGCGTTGCTGTTGATCGGGTTGCTGGTCCTGTGTGTTGCTGTTCCACCACAGCAATGATGCCTGTTCGTTCTGTACTTCGCGCTGCTGTTGCTTCTGATGGTGTTGTGGATGTTGTCCTTCTTCCACACGCACGATTGGGACACTGGGATCTCGGATGTCATGGTTGTTAGGAGCATCATTGATACTGGCAAGGCCCCCATCCACCAGATCATCGGCGGAAGATGATGAGATCAAATGAGACCTTGACATGGGAGTGTTGTTCTCGTAGTCTTGAGTACTATGATATAGCGCAGCGGTCGGCATGAAGCTGACGTTTCCGCCAGTGTCTTCTTCACTCTTCACTCTCTATGGTCTTTGGGCGTTTTCTATGATGGGAAGTCGCAATTGAGTCATAAAATACATTCTCCACTCCGTGATGGCGTCGACTTGCAATGGAATGCGTGGTCGTGCAACCCGCAGTGGCCGATGAACTGCGGAAGAGGCAGAAAGGGCCTCTGCATGTTGCGAGGGTCGCCGGGAACTGCTCTGGACCATCACACTCAAATGGCGTCTGGTCGCTCTTTGGTCCCATCGTTGCTTTTCTTCGTTGGTCTGAGTTCTCCTCACTTGATGTGTCGTTCCACGTTTTGGAAACCATTGGATGTCATGACACAGATCGCGAACACAGTTGGTTCGACTGCAACACAGCTCGAACAAAAACAGGTCAGGACCGTTTGATCGTCGTCGGTGGACTAATAAATTTGAACAATCAATACTACAACTGTCCTTGTCACGTCAATGAATAGTCTAGCGAGTCGATTGATTCTTGCGCAGCCGTTAACATCAAGCGAGGCGTGTCAGTTGACACCACAAAAACAAGAACAAGAGCGAGCTCGCCACAAAGTTGTCCCAAAACGAAAGTACGCTGACCTGCCCCAATACAGTCGCCACGAAAGTATGAGTAGTCTCGGCAACAATGCCATTTCGTGTACTCAACGAATATGTGTCGTACTATTCTATGCGACGGGAAACCATGCGACAAAATGGGCCAAGAGGCATCTGTGCCCCTGGAGATCAGTGCGAATGAATGTATGACCTTCATCGAACTAGCTGTGTGTGCTCCGTCGAGTAGTCACAGAGGCAGTGACGCTGTCTACGATGGAAATCGTTTGAGTTTAGGTTGGTGGGTTGTCTATTGGTCTATTGGTTTGGCTTTGTTATGTTGTGCTATGACGACATGTCGTCTATACTACAAGTGCTTCAGTGCACTCCCCCTCTCCCCCTGTCTCTTTCTCTAGTAGTATGATACGTTGGTTGGTGTCACACGGACTGCCGAGTCCATCCCATCCATTCGACTGTCGTACGCAGCAGTCTGGTTCGCGTAACCACCATGATGTTGATGCTGATGCTGCGAATAGTGATGGTGATAGTGGAAGTGGTGGTGGTGATGACGTTGGTCGCGATCATACTCGTAGTGGTGACTATCTGTGTGGACAAGGCCCCATTGAGCTTCACTGCGCCGATGGCGTTTGTTGGAAACGTCATGAGCACGGTAGTACTCGTGTTGTCCACTGCTGTCGTACAGATCATCGCTCACGTACCCACATCCGCTGTCATAGTCGCCATTGCAATCGCAGTTGTTGTTGTTGCAGCTGTTGTAGTAGTTGGCCAACATCTGACAGTGCTTCTCGTGACGGATGCTCGATGCTGCGGCGAAGGAACTTCGCAACTTCTCAGCTTGCTCACGTGACATGGCGTTGCATCTGTCGCTGGATGGATAGTACTTCTCGATATTCATCGAAGGACTGGTGTGCAATGCATCGATGATGCTGGCGATCTCCATCTCGAACTTCATCAGCTGCTCGTCGGTCTTGCTATGGAAGCGCTGCTTCAGGTAGTTGTGCATCATGGGGCCGACGCTGCTCTTCATACTGATGCTGGAAGTGTTGCTGGCATTGGCGTGGCCACCCTCGAGGGCGATGGCAACAGCAGCGACCGCGATCTTTCCTGGTGCGTGCAGAAAGTGGACATCGGAGTAGGCAAGAGCATTCTGCGCGATGGCGAGTGCGCGTTGGCTGATGCTGGAGGTTGATGTAGCAGCAGCAGTAGACGAAGTAGATTTCGATGTCGATGGTGTGGCTGAGAATGACGCCGTTGATACAGATGCCGACAGCAGTGGTGGTGTCATGTTTTGGTTCTGCGAGATGCATTGTTCATCAACGTAGTGGCACACTGATCGAGGCGAGTGAGCTCTTGCATTGGCTCCAACTCTGGTGGCCTCATCCATTTGCGCAGTGTTCATTGTGTTCATGGCGTTGGTCGTGGCAGCGAATGACTCCAGCTCCTGAGACAACACCCGGATGGCCCCGTACGGGTGATGGCATCGCAGCTGGTAGTTCAAGCCAGATAGAAGGTTGCGTTCTGCTTCTTCGATTTCCCCACCGGAAACAGAACGCAACTCATGTCGGACAAGCGGCAATCGCCGTGCCTTATGCTCGATGACAGTTGTGGCATGGGACAGGACGTCGATCTGTACCATGGAATCATACAAAGAATCGTGAATAAAGTAGAGTGGTGAAGAATGGAGAATGGAGGCATCAGGAGATGGCAGAAGAGGTGGAGAGTGTGAGATGACATTCGATGGCATACTCATGGATGACCTTAGATGACACGGTTGCATTCAAAATGGGGGTTGTTTGAACTCACATTCAACCGAGCGTCGCAGTCGACCTTGACAGCGAGCAATGCGCTAGCAGCAGCAACGTTGCGAGGGTGGAAGTCAATGACCGAGTTGGAAAGGAAGAAGCGTCGGAAGATCATGATGGCTGTGGAGACGGTGGATGTGCTGCGTCGCAGTTCAGGAAGGATGGCCTTGGGTCCAACGAGCTGCTGGATCTGATGCGCATGGAACTGAACCAAGGATTCCTGATCGTTGGCTGAGAAGCTGGAACTGGAATCCACGTTGGCAGAGATTGATGGAGATGGAGATGATGACTTGGCGGAGAAGCCAGAAGCGAAGTGTTGTGCCTTTGGCTTGGTGGCCTGGCTCATTTGTGGCTGATCACGGCGTCTCTTGTTAGTCGCATTGCAAGATGCTGGAGACTGCGGCTGCGACTGTGGCTCTGGCTGTGCTTCTTGCTGATGCTGAGAAACGGCCATCTGACGACATTCATCCAAAGATGATTGAGATTGAAAGATCCAGAACTTGGCCTGCGTCGACCGATCGAAGTTGACTACCATCTTTCCTTCTGTTTATATCTATTCGAATGCTTGCTGTGTATTGGTATGCACCAGTGTGTGTGGATGCGGATGTGAATGCAGGTGTGAATGTATCTCCTTGCTCGTCGATGCACAATTGGTTGAGTTGCGATTTTGTGTTCTGAGATTTGTGGTGGTTGACATTCGCGTGGACGTTGTGGTTGGTGATGGTGGTGGTGTGGTTGCTTCTCCTTATTTTTGCTCTTCCGTTCTTTGGTCCGCGTGATTTCTCCTTTCCTGTTGTTGCCGGTTTGTGTCGTGTGTATTTGTTCGTTGGTCGGTTGTTTGTTTTGTTGGCGGTTCACGTTGGTGTGACTTGAAATTGGTTTGGCGTGTCTCAACCCTAATTTCAATCCCTTTCGTCCGTGTGTTGCCGCTCTCAATTCCGCCGACTCCCTCCCTCGCTTGGGGATGGAGTGAGTTCAAATCAGTGACGATTGGGGTTTTTGGTCCGATGGGATTCGCACTCGTGCAAGTGTGACATGATTGTGAGGTTGTGGACATTCTTCGTTCTTGTGACCAGACCACACAAATCAAGCATCGAAACGTCCAAACGGTCGAACGTCCGATGATGGGAAGTTGTTCCATGTGTGTCGAAGTTGTTGCGGTGGTTATTGCGGTTGGAGCGAAAGTGAAGCTAAGCGCCAAACACGACCAAGAGTATTGTTTTGTGTATGGACTTGGTTAAAACCAAATGATGTTGGTACCCGACGGTTAAGTTGAGGGTATTTTGACGTGGGAAAGTCATCGAATCACGGATAACCGTCCAGAACGGACAAATCAGCTCTCGTTCGACGAATTGACTGATTGGGATCTTTGGGTTGGGGTCGATGGGGTCAATCATGTCGACTCCAAACCTGTGGTTGTTGTTGTTGCCGGATGGTTGTGGCGGATGGCATCAAGAATCCACCGCACACATGAAACCTGCGCACATCATTAACACATCCACACCACGAATACACGTACGACTACAAGTATAGTGGAATCAGCAACGACGACAACCTGGAATCGCAGGACGTCACAACAGCAAGGGTGATGATAGAAAAGACGACGATGATGCTGCGAAAACAGGCTTTGACAGCCATCCCGTCAAGGGCGAAGACATTGTTTCGGTCTACAACCTGTGTCAACACAGCTCTGGTTGGAAGACTTGAATCCGTCGCGCCAATCCACAAACAGGTGGCTGGTGCTGGCGTCTGTACCCCCGCAAGCCTTTCATCACGATATCTATCGTCGTCGTCGTCGTCGTCAGCTCCAGTTCCGACTTCGCGAGATACTTCAATTGCAAACGCAGCAACGAGCTCCGATGGAGTCGTCGGGTTCCCAATCAATTTCGATGTGCAATCGAAGATTGAGGGCAATGAGTCTCAGATCGCCATCATCGAACTCGAGCCAGGACAAGTTCTGCGTGCAGAATCCGGTGCCATGATGTACATGACCGATGGTGTGGAGATGCAGACCACCACTGGGTACGTTCGTGATTCTTGCTTTGGGTGGAATGCGGTCACGCGGTGACCATCAGTGCCTGTGCATATCCGCGCTTCAGCATGCCATAGACTACTCTACCCTACTCTTCTATTTGATTCTGTTCTCGTATTATACATGAGTATCTGACATTCTTGTTTCCTTGTCTTATTCATTACATTCTTGGGCATCATTCAACATGAAACGTTCGTGCTTGCTTACACACACGCCACAATCATAAACAGAGGGGGTCTCTCGACAGGGTTTCAGCGCATGTTGACGGGGCAGAACTTTTTCATTTCGGACTACACCTACCAAGGCGATACCAAGGGCACCATTGCGTTGGGAACAGATTTTCCAAGCAAAATCATCCGTTTGAACGTGGAGGAATACGACGGCAAGCTGGTATGCCAGAAGGGTGCCTTGCTATGCGCTTCTCACACTGTCGACATTCAAATGGAATACAGCAAGAACTTCTCAACCGGCTTCTTTGGTGGAGAAGGATTTATCTTGCAAGGGTTGACAGGCAACGGAGACGTGTTCCTGAAAGCAGGCGGGACGCTCATTCGGCGAGAATTGGCAGATGGAGAGGAGCTGCGCATATCGTCGGGTTGTCTGGTCGGTTTCTCCAACGGTGTCGACTACGGTAAGTCATCGAGCGGAGATACAAAACAACGAACATCAAGTCAGGCAATGATGTGCAGACCCTACAGAACGATGTTTCATTCCACCTTCTCCTCTCATCCATTTTCTCTTCTTCGCTCATCAACCACCGTCCTCCACTGCCAACCATCTCCTGCTCATTGCTTGCTTCATTTTGCAGATGTGCAAATGGTCAAAGGCTTTCAAAACGTCATTGCTGGTGGTGAGGGCCTTTTCATGACAACGTTGACAGGTCCAGGTGTGGTTTGGTTGCAAGGGCAGCCGCCACAACGGATGATCAGCGAGATTGCCCGCCGCGTTCCATCCGGAGGATCGGGAATGCCAATACCCGTTGGAGTTGGCGGTGGTGGCGGCGGCGAAGGCAATGAGAGTGGAGGTGGAGGTGGACAAACCTCGCAATAGTGGTCCGCGTTGGTCGTTTTTAGAACGATTTCCTACAGCCATCCAAATTCTTTGGTATTGTGTGACGAAGAAATACAGGGAAAGGATGGAGGAGAAGAATCTGCAGGAATAGCAACAGCGAGGCAATGGACAGCTATCGGCGATGAAGCACAGATATAGAGGCACGCCCACATGTTGTTTGCAACCATACACTTTCCTGGTGCTTGCTGTGCTCCACCCTCTTCTGCTCCAGTCGATTACATCCTTCCGCCGCCGGTACAGGTGCAGCTCTATCTACTCCAGAACAGCTCTCATCCCTTGCTGTCGTCAAGAACTCGATCGATGCAGCTTTCCGCGTCTTCGAAGTGAATGGAATCTCTCTCTGTGCCAAATCCTCCTTCAGTTATGCAATACCACCTTCATGCTCCACAGTTGAGCATGCATCATATGTACGAGTATCCGCAGCGTCATCAATCGTCTTCCGAATCTGTGGACGACTCGAATGTAGTTGGCTCTCTTGGTCCTATCGGTATTGCTATCACTGTCGCTGCCGCCCGTTGCCTGACCTTGCGGGCCTGCGATGGTCACAGTTCCGCAAGTTGTTCCACCGCCAAACTCTCCCCTGCCATGGCCTTCTCCATCGCATCATCTTCCGCCGATATCATCACGGCGTCCTGCGATAGGACGTGCTCCAGCTGCTTCGCCAGCACTGCCTTCTTCGAGTTTGTGAGAATCGTCTGGCCTCGACGATGTAACTCGCTCTTGATTTCGCGAATGGTGAGCCTTCCAGGCCCGTCGGCCTGCAATCGTTCCGCCACTGATTCAGGTGCACAGTGCGAATTGAATGGAACGCAATTCTCTTTCTCTGTGTTGGCGTGCGACGTGGTGCGGGATGCGGTACGGGATTTGGTGCGAGATATTGCGACTGTCTTCGCTACCTTCGCTACTCTCGCTGTCTGTGTTGTCTTCGTTATCTTCGTTGACTTCGCTGCATTGGTGATCACTGTGCTCTTCCGGTCGCTGTCATGCACCGGTTGACATCTGGGACAAGCGTAGCACCTGCGATTCGCGATCTGCCAGGTCTGGATGTGGAACAGCGGGGACATCTGGAGGTGTTGCAGATGTACCGTCGCAGTCTCGGCCTGCCCAATGCCTTGGCTTCAGAAGGATCCACCGTCAGGATGGAACCCTGTCTCGAATCCACGTCGTAGCAATGCGACGGTGTGTGCCCACACCCGGTTGCATTGGGAGCGCTCCAGTGCCCTGCCCAGCACGCCAGGATGCACGCCCGCCTTGAACAAGATCTCCGCATGGTAGATGTTCCCAGGACCAGCAAACTACCTCTGATCCATCAGCAATGCACTGATGGACTTCTTGGGTCTCTGGATTCGCTGCCACAACGCTTCTGGATCGACATCGGCACACAAGGGATCTTCACCCAACTTGGATCGTTTGTTGTTGCACAACGACATGTCACTGTGCTGCACAGTCATGGCTGGCTGCCAGATCGGCCACAATATCACCAGACTCCAAACGAAGGCAGTTCGTTGTGGTTGGTTCTGGTGATGGATCTTCCTTGCTGTAGTTGTACAGGTACACTGCACAGCTGCCTGCCATTCCACAATGTACATGCACCACGACAGGATTGTCAGCATCGTTCCCAAAGAATGCAAAGAGGTTCTTGCCGACGGCTTCGATGCGCAAAAATGGCTGCTTGTGTATGGCTGATGTGCCATTGGTGAATCGTCCATTGGGAGACCATGCCTTACATGACCTTCCCACAAGACCCTGTCAGAACCGATGTGCGACACGATGGACAGAATGACCTTCGACCATCTTCAGTGGGTGCGAGAAGGGTTGGACTGGATTTGTTTGGATCACAAGGAGAGCCCAGAAGGCAAGGGTGACAGGAAGGACAAAGGTGAAGATCCGGATGCTTGAAGGTGCTGATGCTAGCAATGATTGTGATGGCACTAATGATGACAGTGACGATGATTGAGAAGAATGGGTCCTGATAGAACACAGACAAGAATAGGCACTCACTTCGAAATTGCGAGTGATCAGATCAGTCAAATGAAGTAGAGTGAAGCTGTTAATAGTTGTCAGTGTGCTCTGAGTTGTTAGTACAAGTTAGATGGTGTATAGCTGGCCCAATTCAGAACTGTTGGAGTCTGAATTGTGAGCAGATGGAGATGAAGTGATGCAAATTGGTGCTGAGGCAACATGTTAGAGCACTATCGAAAAATCACAAGGGGAGAGCAAAAGCAAAGTACCATGCCAGGATTCGAACCCAGAACCTCAGTGAAAATTGCTGGTGCTCTGCCGTTGAGCTGCAGGCATTGCGATTGCTTAACCGAACACAAGTGAAATTTATAGATAGTGGGGGATACAGGAGTAACGTACTTAGCACTATATGGTTTTGTGCTGATACAACATGTGTTGCAACACAGCAGTGCATGAAGTGCAGAGCATGAAGATGTTGTCAAGTTTGCAAGACTGAGGAGGTTCATGGCGCCTCCAATACCAACCTTGCTTCTTAGAGCAACATTGATGCATGCAACAAATCCGACCATTGCAGAAATGTGATCTTGCCAAATTTGGTGGGATTTCTGAGCCTTGTATCTGAGCCAAGATGCTCAGGTACATTCACTCAACAAGACAGTAGACATGCATGTTCATGTGCACATAAAGGCGATACCAGGCAGGGCCTGACATCCATGTATCAGCTTGCTACCATCTGTGGACACCAAGATAGGTATCTGAGGGCTGTCGGGAGTTGCGGGAAATAGGGTCAAGCGAGAAAGAGAAAACGGTTCATGACCAAAAGTCTCATGCGTGACCTGACTCAGTCTACGTAGAACAAGATTAGACATAGACTAAGGTGAATATAGATTTTTGATCTAGTAGGTCATGTGATGCATTGATACTCGCACTCCATAAATGATCATGTCGGGGTTATCATTTTCAATGACTTGACTGTCTGTTGAATGAGTATGGCATTGGTCTCGGCGTTGGTGTCGGTGTTGGTGTTTGGTTGCGTCAGCGACAGCAGCGGGAGAGTGATGACAACAACGATGATCTGACAGGATGTGTGGTTTGTTCTTTGATTTTGTGTGGTGGCCATTTGAGTCGGATTCCGGATCTGTGTTTTCGTTCCACGGATCGTCATCAACATCGTCATCAACATCATCGTCATCGTTGTCAGTAATACCCCCAACCATCGTAATCAGAGTCGCCGTTCTTCGCTGTGGCACGGATCGGTGAGACGCAAAGGCAATGCCCCCAGACTAGCAGCATTTGCTGCAGGAGCGTGCCCCCTCCTGGTTCCCCTCGTCAAGCTGATCGTTTCGAAACGGCGAGCAGCATCCGGCATGAACACAGCTACGACTGCAAGTACACGTATGATTAGCCCACGTAAATACAAGAGGATGTGTCGTTTGGTGTGACATGACACTGTCTCCGGCTCAACCACTCATCTCTTCTCTTCAATTCAAATGTACATTAGTATTGTATTCTACTGCATCTTTTCCAGCTGTGTTCCAGGTCTCTGCCTCGACAGAGACATAGACATAGGACCCCACTTAGTGAGTCGACCTGCACTTTGTTACGGGACTCCGACCCCACTTAGTGAGTCGACCTGCACTTTGTTACGGGACTCCAGAACTTTTGTCTCAGATATCCAAACAACGTACATATTCGTATTCTCCTACCTCTCCTTATAAATAATTAACCATTACATTTTTGAGATAGATCCTATTTTAAGTTTTATGGACCCGACAATGTGCGCATTTTTAGACTGCTTTAGGGACTCGGCCGTCTTCTACCGACTACATCGATCCAATTTAACCCTTTGCTGTTCTTTGTTTCTGCAACTTTGTTCCGATTTTGAATTGTTTAGTCTCTTTTTCAGGTGTTCGGATGAGACCATCCAACAGTCCATCCACGATAGCACTAGTTGTAGAATGTTGGGGGAAGCGGCGAATTCGTGTTTACGTTAATTGCACAATGTGCTTGTCCAATCCGTCATCGACGTCACGAAATTGGATACTTCGTCATGAAACACCAATCATATCACGATGCGGAAAATCATCAGGTCTGCTTCGTCGTGGCGAAGTGGTTGAGAAGGGTTGGTACTCCTCGAGTGTTTTGTGTAGTGGTCTTTTTGGACATTCGGTACAATTGGAGGTAAATCTCCACATCCCCCAACATGTGAGGCCGGTTGAGAGTGGCAAACTCGACACACCGACATGGAAGTGGAGCAACACCAAAAAAACACCACAATGGCCGTCGAACGGTATGCTTGGCGCCGCAACAACCAGGCGGCCAATTCAAGATCCAAGCACATCGCCGTCATCTCCACGCAACGTTTGATGGGTGGACGAACAGAGGTGGGGAGAGGGGTTGATTTGGGGCCGTCGTAGGCCCCCAAAATACGATCACAATTTGGCCCCAAATCGGCTGGTTGGTTTTGGCCAATGTGTGACACACACAGACCATATCAGCGCCTATGGATGCGCAGGATGCGTCGAGAAGGCCAATATGAAGGCACCCTCGAAGTTTGAGGGCCGCGGAGCACCGGGAAGGTGTCCGCGCAGAGGCAAAGGTGGTTTTGAGGAGTTTTGGTTGGGGCTCGCGCAGCACCGGTCGCGTGGCTTTGGCGGTGAGGGGCGATGAGACGACGCCCCTCAATCGTCAAGCCACCCATACAAGATGCGTGCGGCATCAATTGAAGATGCACGTCGTGAAGCATGCTCTTCTCAAGTTGTCTGGAAGACGCTGCAGCCAACCATATCTGCGGAATGGTCATGTTTGGTGGGAGCAATAAATGCACCACCACATCATCATATGGAGGTGCATCACGTCGGCCATGCACTCCCAGCCCAGTATGGATGCATCCGCGTGTCGCCATGGAGTGTGGTAATGCACGAGGAGCGCTTGGAGGGGGTGAAAGGATCGTATGGACGAGATACGGATCCGTATCTGAACTGCATCCACATCGAAAATGATTTTTCGAACATGCTCTGTTTCAGTGTGTGGATGCATTGCTGCATGCAGAGCCAATATCTGTGGCCATGCTTCATGGAGCGGATAGCTGGGAGGTATGCAGAGCGAATGGTATGCACATTTTTCTGAAATACAAGGATGATGATGATGATCATGTGTGCTCATTGGAGGGCAACATTGTGGCATCAACAATTTTTTCTCGAATCCACCACACAACACACAGCAAACCAACATGACTTCCATAATATGTTCTATATTCATTTAACTTCGATATTCTGATTAACAGATAGCCAGCCGTCTGAATGCAATGTTTACATTTAATTTTAAGCGATGTGTTGTTGAGATATAGCATGATAAGCCGATATTTGGATGTGTTTTTTGGATGGCCTCTAGACTCGTTGTAGTAGCATGGTCTGCCACCCGCAAAACTCCACAACTCGTGTTATCGCAGCGATGCACACCCCTCACAAAATTTTCGTGCCATCATCATCCAACACAGCCTCACTTTCTGCATTCGCCTTCACTGTGTGAGCATCACACCACCTCTGATTCTCCAATTCCTCTTCCTCTCTCTGCAACTCCTCTTCGATTCGTTCCTCCTCTGTTCCATCTGGCACATTATTGATGGCCACGATTGCAGATGCTGTTACTGTTGCTTTGCTTGTTGTGTTGGTGGTGGTGGTGGTCAGTGTTGTGGTGGTTTCCGTCTTGATGAGGGCAGCCTGCTTCTTTTCTTTGCGTTGTTTGGCACTGTACGCCGCAAACAGCGACGATTTGACACGCATGGGATTTGCGTGCAGTTGCACGTACCAGTCAGTTTTGGTTCTTGCGTTGTTCATCAGTTTCTCGTGTGCTTCGTGCTCCGATGGCCTGTTTTTTGGGTCCTTCGCGGACGCTTCACAGATGTCCTTCAACTTGTCCGCGATGTAGTCTGGTAGTTTGGCGTTGGTCCGTGTTGTTTTGCTTGCCCAGCCGGGCACTGCAAGTGGTGGATGTTCTGTGTCCGCGGTCTGGTCTTGTAGTGCTGTGGTGTGATCGGATGGTAGATGTTGTTGTCCGTCTTGGAGGGCTTTGCCAATCGCGAACGCCTTGCTCTCTGTTGCTGTGCGCCCCATTTTGCGCGTCTTGTCCGTTTTCCTGGACGATTCGGACGTGATCGGCAGCTTGTCGGACGTGTGCGAATCGGCAGGGACGACACCCAACTCGTTGATGGTCCACCCTTCCCATTCAGCGCTCTTGACCACGACGTCTTCCGTGATACCAGATGCAGCCACCAACCGCGCCTGGTCATCATCATACTTCACCTCGTGAGTTTGACGTACCTGTTGCCCATTCGCGCGGAATCGTCTTTTTGGTGCGCCAGGAAGCGTCGTGATGTTGCCTTGGAGGGACGACGCGTTGGCAAGTACCGTGGTTGTCCCCGCGATGCTGCCGGCTTGGAGCGCGAGGAAGAGTTGGAACGGGGTCTTGATGTCCTTGCCACTTTGCACGTATTTTCGCAGTACACGTGTGATGTACGCGAAGTGGGTGTCCAGCATGCTCTTACCGGTTTGGGCCTCCGTGTAGATCCACATGATGATTTTGGCCGCGTTTCGTGTCACAAGGTTCTTGTTGAGTTTGGACGTGATGAGCGCGATGTGCTCGTGACTGGCAAAACAACACGCATTATCGCTCTGTAAGATGATTTCAGTCACGGATGGGTGAATGTCTTTGACCTTTTTTTGCACGATCTCCAGCAGTCCACCAACTTGAAGAGTGTCTTGTGTCGGTCTTCCATCGACCACAATGTCGATGAACCGATAAGTAAAAATGTCATTGCGACACGTGATGACCATCGCCCCAAGCAGTGACATTCCCTTCTTCCCCCAATATTCTTGTTGGGCTTCGCCTTGGCCTGTCGGTAGAATTTTTTGCTTATGGTCAAGTACCACATAGGCTCTTTCAGGCTTATCATTGAGTTCGGATTGATAAAAGGCGATTTGTCGGAATTGAACTTTTGCACGCACTTTGTGAGCCATGTAGTTAACAATTTCGTTGGCGAATCCCGGCGCCGCCGCAAGCATGGATTGTAATTCGTCCTTGTGTTCTGCGAGTTCGTTGTCCTTAAGCATTGTGACAAAAGGAACAAAACGATCATTCACAAATCGCATTGCTGATCCACAACGGTTGCATACTTTACAGGGTTGGTCATTTGTAGTGGTGGGAGAATTGTCATTTGTGACGTTTGGAGTGTCGTTGGTGACAGAGGTGGTCTTCTTGCGCTTGTGCTTGTTGGTGCGTGGTTGGCGTTGATTGGTTGATGTGGTTGTTGCCTTCTTCTTCTCCTTGTTGGTGGTGAGTGCGAACGCAGCCGAATGCATGGGATCGTCACACTGAAGCTGCATGTGGGAGGCGGTGAATTCCCATTTGAGGAACACAACAAGCAGTTCAAGTGCATGCAAGAGGGAATCGGCTGTGCGCACATGTGGCGCGATGACGTCATCTGGCTCGTCGTTGTGGTTGTCGCTCTTGTCATTGGCATCGTTTTGTTCCTCCCCGTCTGTTTCATACTTAGCCTTCAGTAGGTCTACTAGGCGCGAAATCGCCTGTTTGAGTTTCTCCGTCGCCATCCAGAAGTAGCTTTCGAAGGAAGAGAGGCCCGTCTTGATCTTGCTTTTGCGTGTGAGTAGGTTGGTGATGAGGGTGAAAGCGGGCATTCCCACTGGGTTGTTGGTCGTGGATGAGTACATGCCGAATAGTTGTTCGATGGTCGTGCTTCCGCGATCGAACACGGGGACATTTTCAAATTTGACACCTCCAAACTGTACCGTGTGACTCAACCCTGCCTTGTACGTAGTGGTGGTCATGAGAAACGACGTCACACCAGACAGGTTGCAAGCACGCACACGATACTGTAGAACCTTGGGCGGAATGATTCCGCCACAGCTGAATATGTCGAAGGCGCGTCGCAACGTTGTTAGTTGACTCCTAGTGTTAGTGGCGCGTGCTGGTGCGACACGAATACGTTGTTCCTCCGGCATGATTTCCACATGACGAGACAGGATTGCAGTGACGTTGTTGCATGAAGTAGATGCAGCGAGAACGGCTTTCGCCACGTTAGCAATTGTCTTTTCCCCCCTCACACACAGGGTGTACAGATTTGAACCGAGTGCAGGCGGCGGCAGGTCCACGCGAGCGCGGACAAACTCCACCACCTGTTTAATCTGACGAGTTGGCAACTCCTCCTGAGGGAGCAAGACACCCCAGAGCGCAGTAGCCACAGTGACCCACACGCGTGTCAAGTTCCACCATGTTGTCCTATCACCGTTGCTGTCAAGAACGAATCCTGTTTTGGGCATGTGGTACAACAGTTCAGGATCTAGGTTAGATCCAAGCACTGCCATGACACGAACAATGGCATCGCGCCTCCAGTTTCCCGCCTCTTCCGGATCAAACCCGAACTGACCTCCTCTCCTGTTCCTGCTGGCACGCGTTCGTTCACCCCTGTCGTTGTCGTCGTAGGTGGTGTCGCTGTCATTGGAGGTGTCTGCGTAGACACCAGCAACAACAGCATTGCAGCGACGAGGGAGCCTCGCCGGTGGGGCAGGCTCGGCAGGTGGTGCAACATCAGCTGCAGCAGGCGGGGGTGGCGCGTTCACGATAACGCTCACCAACGTACCATCGCCAACACCTCGTCCCTCCGAACGCACCCTGACATTGGAGTCGTCGAAGACGCTTCCGTTATTGTCGAGGATGTGAACGTACACATGCAGCTCGCGAGCGTGCGCATGCGTACTGTTCGGGACGAGGTTGCCATCCGCTGCATGCATCGGCTTCACATCGATCACTCGCGTGATGGTGCTCGGCTTCCTCAACGCAGCGGACGGCTTGTCAGGCAACAGTTGCTCCGCAGTTGGCAGCAGGAACCCCTTCGAATCGAAGGGAGGAGATACAGGGTAAGGAGAACGCGGTTTCTTACTGGGGGAGGGGTTGCCATCCTTGGAGAGGGCCTTGGCAGCAGCAGAGGGAAACATGGTGGAATTGTTGGTGGAGAGTGTAGTTGTTATTTGGTCGGATGTGATGATCTGCACAGGTTTGAGACGAAGTGAGGAGAGGAGAGCATGGGATGAAAGGCCACCATTCATTGACAGCCACAGCAACTATTACTACTACTACACTACTAGGGCGAGCACAAGCATGGAACACAACAGAGAGTACACATGACATTGGCGAAGAAAGTTGCGAAATGGAGCGAAAGTGTGGCGATGATGCCTGAATTTGTGAACAGATGCCGATGATGTGTGATGTGTGATGTGTGATGTGTTTTGTGTTTTGTGTGATGTGTTTTGTGTGATGTGTTTTGTGACGAGCAAAATGTGAGATCATGTCGCAGATGCTAACGTGTATTTAACGCGTACCAAACGAACGACAATCCCGGCGTCTATTCCGTGATTGGATACCATACGATAAATGCATGAGAACATGATCGAACTTTCTGCAAAACAACTAGGAATTTCACAGGGATCGACCCATACGACTTCAGAAAGCCTTTGAATATGCATAAAACTTAAAATAGGATCTATCTCAAAAATGTAATGGTTAATTATTTATAAGAAGAGGTGGGAGAATACGATTATATGCTTGGTTTGGATCTACTGAATAAATGTTCTTGAGTCCCGTAACAAAGTGCAGGTCGACTCACTAAGTTGGCTCATAGACAGAGACATGAGGTGAGACGAGATGAGATAAAGTGGCGACAGATTTGGTTTTGGTCTCGCCTTCTCCGAATTCGCCTCGTGTCGCGCGTGATGTTGGGCACAAGACCGACTCGGAGAAAAACAACATACGGGCATAGTGACATGCGCAAGCGCAACCAAATCCACGAATGCGATTTCTTGGTTCGTTGTTCATTCCTCACATGTGGCTGGTATGGTGGAGGCGCAGAACTATCACGGCAGAAAAAGAAGTAAAAAACTCTGCTGCAAACGAAGCGCTGGGAGCTTTTCACAAAGAATACACGGATGAGTATGTCTCTCTGGCCGCGGCGGCGTTGCCAACTGTGCGTGTTCACATGCACGAGTGTATCGAAGTGAAAATCTTCAGAGTATCAGCACTCGCATCTCTGCGCATCACTCCGATCTGTTGTGTTGTTTCCAAACAAGAGACTTCCGGAAGTACACGCGTATGCGTGGCCATGTTCGTCACTGCTATCGTGATCATCGTCGCCTCCGCTATGGTCGTGCGATGATAATCTCGAGTGCTGCTTCAAGAGAGAGAGAGATTGCTGTGATAATGAACTTAAGGAGAGCGTCGGAGAGTAGAATGGAGTGGAGTGAAGCGATGTGGAGTCGAGTCGAGTTGAATGGTGACGACATGCATACGTATTACACGAGTAGTCGTATAGCACTCGTTCCCTGTGTCTGGCTCGTACTACTCTCATAGTATGGACCACAGGTTGTACAATACCGCAACTCGCTGCGCCACACCACGCCACACCATCCTGGCTTCATTTCCATGACCATGTTCTCCTCCATCGCGTTCTCTGTGACCATGTTCTCCATTTGGCACTTCTCCCTTCATCACGCGTTCGCTTTCGCAATGTTCTTCCTTGAAATTGTTCAATCATTTGCCACTCTTGATCAACACTGTGGCGCTGCGAAGCCATTCAGCGCTTCCGTGGTTGCATGAAACGACTTCTCGCCGTCCACTGCTCAGTCCCCTGCGTGATGTTGTTTGCCTTTCTCACGAGATGCGGTTAAGGGGTATGGCCAGTGCCCCTCCAGTAGGCACCAAGAGAAGTCTTGCCGCTGTGCTGATAGCGACCATGTAGTAGAGTCGTCAACTGGAAGGACCGACGAGTACCGTGGTAGGTCTGTGTATTGGAGGAGAAATACCCTCCCAACATCGTCCACTCACTGAAACGGCATTGGCCGAGAGCACAGCCTGTACCATACTATTATACTGTCGGAGGCTGTACAAACTTCTGTCTCGTTCCCAGATTTTCTTCGTGACACAAACCAACAAATAGAGCGGACCAAGAAATGCTATTTGCGAAAAGTGGCGTCCAGTTCTGTCTGCGACCACAGAGCCACAGAGAAATAGAAACCTAGTGGCGATCGTGAAAGCACTGGGCTTGCTCCGCCGGTGGTGCACCAAAGCGCAACTTGTACCAACGAGGTCATCAACGCGAGTGCGAACGAAACAGAGGAGAGCCCCTCCAATTCACACGAACACCAAACGCACGCACTGACGGCGCTGGAACCTGTCGTCATTGGTTTGGATCGCGCTGGTGGACTGCGCTGAAGAGATGAAGGATTGGATGAAAGAACGAGCAAACAAATGAACGAGCAATTCTCCTCCAAATACTCGATTCCACAAGTGGGTGTGCGCACGCACGAGCAGAGTAGCGGAGGGAGGAGTGTTCATCTGTCGTTGATGCAACAACAATACCACAGTGTCCATCGCACGCTGTGTCTCAGTGTCTCTCGCTACACGTGCATGTGGATTTGCGTCTGCGAAGATCACTTCCTTGCCTTCGACAACATCCACACAGCATCTCTCATAAAAAACAATCGACGAACAGATTGTACTCCAAAGCACAGCATCACCACACAGCAATCGACAAGCATTGGCAGGTGATCACAAGCTTCTCTCCGGCCAAAGCCAGATACAAACCAAAGGTACGTTCCGGGCATCGATCAATTGCAGATGGAGGTTTGCAGGATGAATGAATGTCTGCATGGCGAAGAGGCAATGTCAGGAGGATTCGTTCGCAGCACTCGCCCTATCCGACACAGCATGCTGCCTCAAGCAGATGCACACATTGGGACAATCAGCATCACCGGCAGCATCTAGGGAGGACGCTCCTACCGAATCAGCTGCCATCGTCATGGGAGGTGATGCGTATTGATGTCATGCCCCCTCCCACCCTTGTCATTCCGACCATATGCTTGCTTTGTATGTTGGTGGCATATTGTGTCATCGCCTCCAACTCCGCTCGACTCTGGTCTGCCCAATACACTGCTGCCACGTTCCGCTGCTCTGCCCAACTCAACTCAATCCCACACCTCTCGTATCCCACCGGTACGAGCACTTTTGCTCCCGTACTTCACACTGCTCTGCTCTACGCTGCGCTGCTCTATCCGTGTCCAACACGAAAATGAATCGCAGCACACAATCCAAGCAACCGACAAGCAGCAAACAGCAACCATGATCCGCATGATCAACATGAAGGCAGCCATCGTGGCTGTTCTCTTCCTCTCCAACATGGTGTTGACTCACGCCGTGCTCCGTGGCAACCGGACCCCCGTGGATCCAACCAAGGAACTCCGCACGGCGATGAACAGGATCCGTGCCCTCAAGGTCGGCGCTGATGACAACGCGAAGGCGGCGAAACAAAACAAGGCCGAACGAGAGCCTCCCACAGACAACCCGGGTACTCCCGAGACCTCTGCGCCAACAGTGTTGCCGACTGGATCGCCGACTGCTGGACCCACGGGTCCTCCGACTGCCTCGCCGACGCATGAACCAACAGGACCGCCGACGGGCCCTCCAGCTGAGATGCCCTCAATGTCGCCTACCACTCAACCAGCGTCTGACCCAGACTCCTTCGATGCCATCATCGAAGTCGCTTGTAAGCCGGACGGTGACACCGCCCTCACTTTTGCCGAATCCAGCTCCAAGACCATCATCTGCGATGCCACCAACCCATCGTGCCGCGAGGCGGTGACCGCTGTCAAGGAATCCGCAGAGCTGCAGAACTTCTTCGGTTGCGCTGGAGATCTCGGAGAAGGAGCCGCGCGCAAGCTCTTCAACAAGTACGCAACGGACGCCGTGCTCGCTGAGCAACTCACGATGATCGCTGCCACCAACGCGATCCTCGTCACCGAACGTCCGGATGCCATGAACGCAGCATGCGCGGACATCGCCATGATGCAATCGCCTGCGGTCGCAGACCCATGCTGCCAGGGATCTTCGGGGTGCACTTCTGCCGCCGCCTCCACTTCCAGCTCTCCACCATTCATGACCGTCGCCATCACTGGTTGCACTGGCGACAGCGCATGCAAGAATATCGGGCCCAATCCCCTCATCCTCGATTCCTCATGCACTGGCGAGAGTGCATGCGAATCCATGAATGAAAATGATCTCAATCCATCCGTTGTGGGAGTCACCTTCGTGGGTGAAGCCTCATGCACCAATCCAGGATCATGCGAGGGAGTTGGACATCGCTCTTACGGCAATGTCGTCGTCCTGGATGCCTCTTGCGTCGGCTCAGATGCATGCAACGCGGCCGGACGCCGCAGTCAGCAGAAAACCTCCAACCGTTTCCCAAGCCACATCAACATTGGACCGAATGCATGCGTTGGCATCGATGCCTGCAAGGATACCCATTCCACAGTCAATTATGGCACTGCCGGCAAGTACAAAGGGGGTCTGACGATCGGCGACGGCGGTTGCGATCAGGACCGCTCCTGCGAAAAGATTGGCTTCAACGACAGGTTAGGAATGGATATCATCGTTGCTCCTGGTGAGTGCAGTGTCGCCGGCACCTGCAGGGGATGCATCACCGCAAAAGACTGCGACAACGGTGGGGCGTATCTCATCAGCAACACCGATGGAGCTTGCCCCAAGGGAGACAGCAGCTCCGGTGGCAATCCGACTGGGGAGAGGGTGGAGGAGTACTGCATTGGAAGAGACAGCTTGCCCACAGAGACCCCGACCTTCTTTCCAACACCTCTTCCGACCATCACAAGAAGACCAACCAACAGTCCAACTGTCTTTGGGTCGGCCATGCCGAGCACAGTTCCGTCCGAGGCCCCCTCCGATATTCCGTCCGAGGCCCCCTCCGATGTCCCGAGCTCCCTTCCGTCTGGTATCCCAAGTGCAATGCCTTCGGGTCTGCCGTCCCAACAACCATCTGATGCACCTTCCGATGTTCCGTCGGAGAACCCCTCAGGTACTCCGTCTGGTATTCCATCGTACCAGCCGTCCAGTGTGCCATCCAGTCTGCCGTCTCGCCAACCGACCGGTCTACCATCCGAGATTCCATCTCAGATGCCATCTGCGACTGCGTCCGACAGCCCGTCCGAGGTCCCCAGCTCAACGCCGTCGGAGGTCCCCAGCTGGGCCCCTTCGGATTCCATGGGTCCATCCGACGTGCCTTCAACCACCCCAAGTATCGCTCCTTCGGAGTCTCAGGCTCCAAGTGAGGCCCCGACCACTCCACCACCTTCCATGGGAGTTGGATGTCTTAATACTCCTGGAGATGGATCATCGACTTTCAATGGGATTGTCGGCGACGTCAGCTGTGATGGAGGCACCGGACCATGCGCGAACTTCCTCACCGCAATTGCTGGACTGACCGACGACAAGGCCAACATGATCAAGAGCATCTTTGGCTGCGGAAAGATAGCAGGTTCGACTGTGTCGCTGGAAGTGGCCCAGAAACGTTTCAACAAGATCAAGAACGACGCGGAGGTGACGCAACTGCTGTTGACAACAGTGGAAACCAAGAAGCTCTTCACTGCCGGCAGTAATCAGCTGACGGCACCATGCAATGGCAGATGCTGTACAGGATCAAATGCGTGCACGACCAGACAATCGGGTGATAACGTGTTGACAGTGAGCGAAGGGTCCTGTATGAGCCTCTTCTCGTGCAGCAGCATCCATGGAGACAGCATCGTCCTTGAAAGCTGTACCGCGAAGAATGCTTGCTCAAACTACGGCATCTTCGATACCGTCCCAAACACCGATGTCGCCGTTGGCCACAGGGTGATTGGGCCAGGAGCTTGCACAGGTGAAACGAGCTGCACTTTCGCCGGCCGAAACGTCATGGGCAATGTGAGAGTTCACAAAGGAGCTTGCACCGGCACCGATGCTTGCCGAAGTCTCGGGGGTCGTAAAAATCAAGGCACGAATGCGTCACCGATCGTCGTCAATATCATTCTCGAGGAGAACGCATGCCAAGGAGCCTACACTTGCGGTTATGCATACCGAACAACCACCCACGCCACAGGAAGCTTTATCGTCAAGAAGGGCGCATGCAAGGGGGGCCCTAACATTGCGTGTTACGACATTTCCAACGGGGACGCAGAAAATACTCTCGTTATCGCCGAAGGAGCTTGCAGTGATGGTAGCGATAGCTGTAAGGATTGCGTCAAGGGGGGGAAATTGTGCGAACTGAGCACACAAACATACACCATCGACGACCCAGCCACTGAGTGCCCTGGCCCAGTTCAATCTGCCTGCAGCTAAGATCCGGGGGCATACACGCAGAGAACTATGCTACCATTCATTGTGACTACACATCAAATTAGAGAACACCGTTTCTACCATTCTTATAACTTCAGCAGCCAGAGATATTCGAGTCAGGATGCTATTCGTGGTTGTGTGGTGAGGTGCTGGCAGCTCAAAAGATTTGAAAGTACAGTGCTGCTACTACAGTACTTTCAAAGCAGAGACTTATCCCAGCACAGGCCCACCACCCCATTCACTCAACGTCTGCAGATAGATTCTTGAATGCCGTTTCGTACTGGGGTGGGAAGTGATCGACAGCCATCCTGGAATGACAGAAGATGTCCAGCGTTTGCGCCAACGTGATGGTGATGAAATTCAGCGTCTGCAGAGTGTAGGATACTCCATCAGCAGTACCATCCCCATTCACATCGCCATGGACGCTGCCTCTGTCGACTTGTTCCGGTACCATCCAAACCATCTGACCAGCTGGCACGAGGAGAGTTGGAGCACCGTCCTTCGGCGTAGCGGATGGAAGACCGCCAGGCACGTCCATGATCTCAAAGAAAGACGAACATGCAAGATCCACCCCATCATGATTGATCTGCTGACGGGCGTACCACTATTTGGGACAGTGAAAGCAGATGGTGAAAGCAGCTGGCCGCTGCGATATTTGCCTCCCAGTACGAATCCACGGCGTGTGCCTGCGACAGCATCCGTCGCACTGCATTCACCGAAAGGAACGGAGCGCAGTCGTTGGCGTGGATCACGTGTGTGGATGTCTCCAAAGCATGGCTGGGCAATGGGTAGCTGATGCTGCCTGATGACGATCCCTGCCTGAAGACGATTCCTGCTTGGTCCGCATCAGTTCAGGTGCAACTGCAGGGTCCTGTTGTTTCGCATCCTGTTGCTTGCCAGTGTGGACGTCGACATCAGCATTGGCATCGACGCTGGACTCTGTCTCCCTCTCTCTTTTGTTGCTGTTGTCAGAATGCAAGGTATACACGTAATACACCGGCGGTCCACCAAAAGAGAAGCAGTGCACATTGGACAGATGAAGATGATCAGGCAAGGGCAGATTCATCCGCAGAGTAGTGCCGTGCTTGTGTCAGGAATCGGGTGTTCTGAAACACCGAATTGCCGCACCTCCCAGGAGTAAGGAGCCGAATGTCATGATATGCTACATTAACGCAACTCCCACCTTTGGATCTTTGTGACAGAAAAATGTGAGCTGCACGTGTTCTGATGATGGAGAACGACACGTGCCGAATGCGAACCGTACCTTGGCGTTCGTGACCTCAATGCAGGAATGCCAATCACACGTGAATGTCGCAGGGGGCAGGGATGTTGGAATCGTGACCAACATCACGATACGAGCGACTACGGCCCCCATGTCGCAACCAATGAGAAAAGAGTACTAGAGGAAGGCCGATGTCACGAAGTGTGAGATGGCCTGTGAACGAACCTGGTATGAGGAACCTCCAGGAAGCCGGTGAAGTGATCGGCAAAGTAAGCGGAGAAACGACAGGCGAAACATCGGAGATGATCGGAGATGATCGGAGATGTGTGATGGTCGAGGAGCTGAATGAGCTCCCAACCGAGGTGTTCCCGTGACGAATGGGAGACCGTGATCTGGTTGAATGGACCGACCTGTGTGATGCCTACGACTCGGCGATGTCTAAAGCATCGAAACTATCAGTGGAGGACAACGTGCTTTTGTGCACGAACATGGGGTACTCGGTGGTGCATGCATGTTCATGATGAACTTGCAATGAATGCAAGATGAATGCCTGCTAGACCAACAGAGGGACCCATGGTGATCTCAGGAGGAGATCGAACTTTGCAATTGAGAGCAATGAAGAGCTCACAGTTCAGAGAAGTAGATTCTAACAAACGATTAGTTCTCTACTATCACACCACCCCGGATTTCCAACATGCTTGTGCATACTCTACATGTAGGAGGCGTCTGTGTGTCAAGAGTTGCACACACGAAATCTCGCTGCTCCAGAATGGAATGGATCCACAGATGCAACAGCGAAGCCGTACCGCCACCAAGAGAATGGCCAGTGATGACAAGCTTGCAGGTTGGGTGTTATTGTAACGCAGCCATGATAGACGCATCCATGATAGACGCATCCACGATATACGCATCCACAACACGCCACAGCACCTTGGCCATGGTGATCGTTTCGGAATGCTCTTCGCCTCCACAGAATGGTGCTGAGGGTGCGTGTACGACTTGCGACGGCCATGCCACAAAGCCTTAACAGAGCTGCAGATGAAGCCTACGACGGTGATAGTTGCGCTTATTCCAGAGCCGAAGGATGATGAGAGGAAGCCAACGAGATCAAACTTGATTTCTTGATCAGTCTACCCTGCTTGCGGTTCGACGCTCATGCATTTGACGTGCTGCTCGAAGCTTCCGCTTTCGTCTGCGGTCCTCTCTGAGAGACTGCAGGAAAGCGGAGCTGGTCTCGGTGGGTGTGCGCTCCGGATGAGGAGGGATACAACGCTGGTGCCAAGTTGACGTTAGTGAGCGAGATGGATTGATGGATGGCTGTCCCAGGCTGCAGACCATGCCAGGATGAAAATCGCTTTGCGTGCAGGTCGACTTGGTGGTCGTCTGCAACGACATGGTGTTCGTACAGACGTTGCTCCTCCTCCTCCTCCTGCTGCTGCTACTGCTGCTGCTGCCAGCGATTGTGCTATGGTCACCGATGTGCCCCTTTTGACATCAGGACATCTTGTATGCACCTGTCAGGAATCGGGTGTTCTGAAACACCGAATTGCCGCACCTCCCAATAGTAAGGAGCCGAATGTCATAATATAATACATTACCGCAACTCCCACCTTTGGATCTTTGTGACAGAAAAATGTGAGCTGCACGTGTTCTGATGATGGAGAACGACACGTGCCGAATGCGAACCGTACCTTGGCGTTCGTGACCTCAATGCAGGAATGCCAATCACACGTGAATGTCGCAGGGGGCAGGGATGTTGGAATCGTGACCAACATCACGATGCACGCGACTACGGCCCCCATGTCGCAACCAATGAGAAAAGAGTACTGGAGGATGGCCGGTGTCACGAAGTGTGAGATGGCCTGTGAACGAACCTGGTATGAGGAACCTCCAGGAAGCCAGTGAAGTGATCGGCAAAGTAAGCGGAGAAACGACAGGCGAAACATCGGAGATGATCGGAGATGTGTGATGGCCAAGGAGCTGAATGAGTTCCCAACCAGGATGTTCCCATGACGAATGGAAGATCGTGATCTGGTTGAATGGACCGACCTGTGCGATGCCTACAACTTGGCGATGTCTAAGGCATTGAACCTATCAGAGGAGGACAACGTGCTTTTGTGCACGAACATGGGGTGCTCGGTGGTGCATGCATGTCCATGATGAATTTGCAATGAACGCAAGATGGATGCCTGCTAGACCAACAGAGGGACCCATGGAGATCTCAGGAGGAGATCGAACTTTGCAATTGAGAGCAATGAAGAGCTCACAGTTCAGAGAAGTAGATTCTAACAAACGATTAGCTTTCTACTATCACACCACCCCGGATTTCCAACATGCACCCCCTTCTCCGCCACAACCGGCGCAATGCAGTTGGATGCTGTCCTCCCTCCCTTGTTGGGAGTGGAATGATGACATGTTCCTTTGCCTCCTCTGGCAAATCGCTGAGTGTTGACTGTGATCTTTGTGTCCAACGGTTACAACAGGTGTTCGTGAAGTGCGAAACACCAACGAATGTGTTGCATTGAGTCCAACGAGTTCAGCGGGTCGTTTGAGAACCGCAACGTGACAACAACACACGATTTGGCGCCACAACCAACACACATTTCCCTCTTTTGTTCATCAATTCTGCGTTGCCATCGTCAACACACACAACCATCGATCTTGTTGTCACCATCCTCATAGATCGTACGAGTAGTCGTACAAGTTCTCGTATAGCACTACTACTATTTGTGTGGACGACCAGTTTTCTCCAGAAAGTCTCAAACACAAACAACGATGATTCGACGGGACGTCACTGTTTGACTTTCATCTCATCCGTACTTGCGCAGCGTCATCGACGGGCAGAACCAACCACCAGTGACCGTATCTGTATCTGTATCCGTACGAGTATCCGTATCCGTACCAGGATTAGTCGCAGCTTTGCTCAGATGAGAACGACCACCATGATGGAGACGGGATGGATTGCATTGTGCATCGCGCTGAGCATGGCCATCACCATGGCTGCCGCTAAGGCACCCGACGTGTCCTCGATCTTGCTCAAGATGCATCGCAAGCACATCTCCCAACCACCGCACGACACCACTCTGTATGATGTTCTGCAGGTGCGCTCCAACGCAACGACAGCCGAGATCACGAAGCAGTACCGCATGATGTCTCGCAAGTATCATCCCGACAAGATCCGATCAACGCAGAAGAACGACACGGGCAGCGCATACGAGTATGCTCAACAGAAGCTGGAAGATGTACAGAAGGCCTACGAAATCTTGAAGGACGATGCGGCACGATTGATGTATCATCAATACGGAATCACGGACATGGCGATGGCCATCATGCTCATGGTGGGACCCGATGAGAGCATGGTCGCGTCACCAGCGTCGTTGAATCCGCGACAGCGAGAGCTACTGGAATGGATCGGGTACAACATGTCACCCAAAACCGACTACCGCAACACTAAGTTCCAGACACCTGACCAGCACTTTGACAACTACCACTGCCGCTACTACGACCCTGGCGTGAATGCCAAAGCTTGCTGCAGGGCCGACCGCGACAAGCGCATTCGGTACATTACAGCACGCCTGTCGGAACGTATCCGACCGTACATTGAGGGTACCGTGGAACGGTACATCTTCATGCATCAGGTGGCTGTGGAATGCGATGCCTTGAAGCATCTGCCCATGGGCGCGCAGGTCATGCGATGCATCGGGCGTGCGTACCGTCACGCAGGCCAATCTTACCTGTCCTCGAATGGCAATCCACTGCGCAATAGCTGGCGCAAGATGAAGCATGTCGCCGAGGCGACGTACGTCAGTGAGCGTGCCGTAGTGATGGAGAAAGTGTGGGGATTGCGAGAAGAACTGTGGAAGGAACAGCAACGTCAACGCAAGCAGCGTCGACAGCGAAAGGGACAGTTGGAACGGGGCGACGAGGGGAAGTCTTACTTGTATGGTGACATCGACAACAACAACAACAATAACAATGACAACGACAACGATGTCAGTGATTTCGATATGGATTTGGAAGGAAATTGGCACCTGTTGGACCATCACACCACGATGTTTGATGACTCAGATGGAGACGCCGTCAGCAACTACGACGAGGAAGACCTCCTCTTCCTGAGACAGTTCGAGGCCCGGCAAGCATTGCTGTTCGTGTTGCAGATGGAGGCCTTGTGGAAGGTCACCAAGATAGAGATGGATAAAATCATTCAGGAAGCATGTCGCAAGGTGCTGTCGGGCGAAGGATACTACATGAATTTTGAGCAGCTGAATGGATGGGTCACCTCGTCGCTGTCGTCGTCATCGTCGTCATCATCGTCGTCGTCGACATCATTCAAGAACACACCTTTGCCCACCGTTGTGGATTCCATCGTTGCGCGTGCCAAGACTGGGGAGGCCATGATTTTGATCGGCGATGTGATTGTGGCATGCACCAAGGAGGGAACATCATGGAAGAACTAGGAGTGGAGCACTTCTGCATCCTCCAAAAAGTAAGTGTGTGCCTCTATCGTTGGTTTTGTCGAGTTGTCAAAATTGGATTATACGATACGAACTATTACTTCGCTACGCAGCGTTCATTCCCCGACGCTCTCTATTGCTTCGTCGGCGCACGAATGCCTAAGATAGCAATGTATAATAGAATAGTATTCACATGCTCTGGACTGGTCGTCCATTTGTTGCTTGGTTTCAAAATTGTTGGGTCTTCAAAATTGCTCGCATCAGTGTCTCACGAACTGGTTCGGTTTTGCGTCGCACAATCCGACGCATGGTGCCTTGCTGATAGTTGGCCGTTGTGTTGGAGTGGCTGTTGTGATGTGTTATGTTGTGTTGTATTGCGATTGTCATGTCGCGTTGCGTTGCCTTGTGGAGTACTCCATATGAGTCTCGAAGGTGACCTGTGGATGCCTTGCAGGACATGGACTGAACGCCATGGAGCTGATTGTCGCAGCTGCTGTTACCATCACTGGATGCAGATCCGGGGTGGCGGTTCTCTCAATGCAGCGCACTGTTGACGTGCGCAATGACGACGAGATCTTATGGGAGACAGTGTGACTCTTTGTGTGCGTGTATGTGTGCCTCAGTAGTCATCGTCCAGATCGACTTGCTTTTTCGGCATGCACTGATCCATATCGAAGTTCCTGACGATATACGTCACGATCGCGATGATGACAATCATTGTCGATGTGATGTCGCGCGCGTTGTCGATGGATGGGGTATTGCTTGATGTGTTTGTGATTTGAAGCGGTTGGCTATGGCTGGTGCTTGATGACGAGAACCGGCGTGGATGAAGTTGTGCTTGTGCTCGAGGTTGGCCGCTGTCGTTGACTATTCTTGTTGTTGTCGCTGTTGCTGTTTCTCCCTCTTGTGTGCTGTTGTGGTCGACAGATCCTTTGTCGTGGAGTGTGCGTACGTAATCGTGTGGCTCTTGCTTTTGCTTCTGCTTCGGTTCTTATTTTGTGCGATGAAGGCGTTCATCGGCAACTCGGCCGCGATTTCGTTGGAACGTGTGCGAGGAACGCTTCCGATTTTCGAGAGTGGCACGGCATAATAACCAGTCACTTCAAAGCAACACACGACACAACGCGCGCAAACAAGACGATGACGATCTCCGTTGTTGTCACGAGTTTGTTCGTGGATGCGGAACTGTGACATTTTGCGTACTGATTCTCCGTTGCAACGTGTGTGTCCTTGCACACGTCTGTGACAACAGCGAGTCACAACGACATGAACGCTCCGGAACCTTCGTTGCTTCTCCGAACACGAAGGGAAGAGCAAAGGGAACTGTTCAACCCACAAAAGTGCAATACTAATGATAAACTGAAGAACAAGAGTGGCGTTGTTTTCGTGATGTCGGCTGTATCGTGTGTCGCGCTCTACCCGGTTGAGTGTGTCATGGTTGTTCAAAAGGTCACTATTTTCCTCCATCGCTTGTTCCTCAAGTCGTGGGTACACATAAGGCACTTGCAACCCATGAACGCGTCATGTCGCAGAAGGTCTTGTGGGGAATTAGCATGATGTGTCGCTTGAACAACTTCGCTAATCCCTGGATATTTCTTCGAGTCATCGTTAATTACAACCAACAATCCCGGGTATTGAAGTCGTGGTTGGCGCGCACACACGATAAGCAACGGCGCAATTTCACCCATTCGTCGTGACGTGGGCTCTTCCACTTTGTGGCGTTGTCGATCATGAACGAAGCGACTTGAACATCACATGCGCGGTTCACAATTTCGGCAGTGGAAATGGACTCGCAGACCTAAATGCCTCTGTCTGTTCATCTTCTACGAGTACACTGCCCGCATGCCTCTCTGTCTTCGTCCTCCTCTTGTATCATGATGATTTATCCTTCGCTAAGGCCACTGCCACAACCACAAACCACGCCAAAGGCGGTGGAGCGCATCGCACGTCACAACCCCTCCTTCGTCATCGCCATCGTCCTTCGCGGGATCATTCCGTTCTTTCCATCATGTTTGGCGCTGGTAGAGCATCTCGAAGTGATTCCAACGCCGCCATGACCTGTGCATACGACTACAGCTGCAAGTGGTACACGAAAGATCTCGCCGTTTCAGTTTTGCTGACGGTAACCATCGTAAAAGGCGATCATCTCCGGCGTGATTTGACCATCGATGTCGTCCAGCGCCGTCAGCAGATGACGCATGCTGATTCGTGGATCATCGTCTTCGCCTTCGTGATGCTGTTCCAAGGCCAACAAGGCGGCGTTGCGGCAAACGGAAATGATTTCGGCACCGGAAAGACCTTGGCTTCGCTCGTGCTGGGCCAGAGCCTCCACCTGCATCGTCACAAGGTTTCGATTGTGTTGTGGGAATCAAAGGCGGTATTGAGACAGCATTCGAATACAGGTTTAGTCCCACCAGCGCGGTGACGCCAGCACCATGCAAAGCATCATGAATGAAGGAAAGGTGAGCGAGAGAGTCGAGTGAGTGACGGAGCTGAGTCAAAGTACCAGAGCACAAACGAAACAATGGACCAACGCAGCAAAGACAATGGCATCAACCACAACACCACTCACGTCGATACCATCCGCGCAGCTCTTGCCTCGCAGACCAACGCGAAAGATCTCGACACGGCTGCGTGCATCCGGCGCTCCCACGTAGATCTTGCGATCCATGCGTCCCGGCCGCATCAGGGCGCTGTCCAACAGATCGGGACGATTCGTCGCTGCCACCACGACGACGCGGGCCTGCCGCTGCACGCCGTCCATCTCGGTCAGCAACTGCGACAGCAACCGATCGCTGCCGACGCCGCCTCGTTTTGATGCGATCGCATCGATCTCATCAAAGAAGATGACGGCCGGGCTGGCCATGCGGGCGCGTCGGAACAACGAGGCCAAGGCACGTTCGCTCTCGCCCAGCCATTTGCTCAGCAATTCCGGTCCTTTCACGGCCAGGAAGTTCATCTGCCCTTCCGTGGCCAAGGCGCGCGCCATCAGCGTCTTGGAACAACCGGGCGGGCCGTACAGCAGCACACCACGCGGCGCGGCGATGTTCCACCTGCGGAACAAGGCACCGTGTGTCATGGGCAGTTCGATGGCTTCGCGCAGTTCCTTCTTGACTTGCTCCATGCCGCCGATGGCAGACCAGTGGACTTGCGGGACTTCGACCGAAATGGATTTGATGGCGGACGGTTTGGTGCGGCGGATGCCCTTTTCCATGTCTTGGTAATTGCAGCGCACGATGATGCGGCCCTCGCCGTTGGTAGTGCGTGCAGAATCATCCTTGCACTCCTCCTGCTGCCGCAACACAGCATTTCGCACGGCTTCCTTGACGGCCAGCATGCAATCGGCTCCCGTAAATCCTTTGCCCAATGCCGCCAATGCAAACCATTCCGGATCCGTATAGTTGCACTCGATCTGGGGCATGGATCGGACGTGCAGCTGCAGGATGTCCCTGCGGTGCGATGGTTCATCGGGCAAGGGAACTTCGATTTCGACATCCAACCGTCCCGGACGTCGCACCGCCGCATCCAACGCATTGGGATTTGCCGTGATCCCCAGCACGACGACATTGTGGTTGCTCGCAGAGCGCTGTTCTTTTGAATCCGTTCCATCCAACAACGCCAAAATGGTGGACGTCAATCGATCGGCGCCTGCATTCATGCCATTGCGGCGCGGGCAGATTAAATGGATATCATCCAGCACGATCAAGCCTCCGACGCATCCGGGCCGCGGTGTTTCTGCTGCGCGAAAGAGTTGCGCCACCTTCTGTTCGGCCTGTCCCATGTGACCTGTGGCGGATTGGATCGAAGTGCAGTTGATGAATTCGACGTGGACGTTTTGTGCTTGGAAATCGCGGACGATCTGACGTGCCAAGCTTGTTTTGCCAGTTCCGCTGGAGCCGCACAGCAGTGCGCCTCGCGGCGGTCGCAGCGGTTCTTGGAAGAGGTGGGCGTGGAACAGAGGCTGCGAGAGAACTGTGGAGATCTTTTCCAGTGTTGCGTCCAATCCTGCGACGGTCGCAAGCGTCGACGGGGCTGACTGATTGCGTCTGCTGCTCTTGGCATTCGTTGATGATTCGAATGTGAATTTTGTCGATTTGGTGATTTGCAATAGTCTTAGTTTGCGCGCGACGCATGAATCCTGCATCGCATCTCTCAATGCCGCAAGTAGCGCACTGCCACCCACATCGAGCGACATCTTCGAAAATTGTTTCTCGATCGTTGAAACATCCGCGTTTGGTTTCAGTTCGTCGGACGCCACCGTGCACTGCCATTGCCGTCCATTCAGTGTGAGTCTCAATGCGTATCCTTGCGCAAGGCACGATCCATGCGTGTAGGCCAGGAACATTTGATGTTTGATCGCTGCTGACATGTTGGAATGCATCGCGTCGTCAACATGGACGCGGGCTGCTGCTGACGACAAGAGGAGATCTGCAAGGACATCGCCTTGTGCGGATTCGCGCGGTACAATCCATATTTGGTACGCATTGGTCTTTTTTGCGGTGACGTTGACAGAGGATGGTGAGATGATGGCATCACCGCCACCGCCTTTGGCAAATGAAAATCGGGACGATGACTTGGATGGCGGTGTATTGGGCGTCGTTGCTGGTGATGTTGCTGCGGACGGAGTGGATGGCGCAACGAACTCATCGCTGGGCGGCAACATGGCTTCTGCCAAATACTTGGGAAAGATGTTGCAGGTTCCGACAGCGATCTTCTTCTGTGCCGCGCCTTGCGATCGCGGTGATGCGTGCCCAATGGCCTTGCCAGTCGCAGCAATGACTTTCACCTTGGCATAGGCTGTCTTCGTCACTTGCATTGCTGCGCTGCTTTGCGTTGTAGAAACCAAGAACACGCAATCGCCGGACGCAACATCCAATCGACTGGCATCCGAGTCGCAAAGCACCACGATGGGATTGAATTTGAGGGTGCTGCGCAGTGGAGAAGACGACGACAGCACCAGCTTGAGTGGCAGCATGTCAACCGTCGATGGCGGGCTGCTGGTGTCCCATGGTTTGGTGTATCCCTTCTTGGACGCAGGCGACTTCGTCGATGGCTTGCGCAAGGCAGGCGATGCGGCCGCAGTCACGGAAACCTGGGGAGATGGTGGCACTGAAGCCGCAGGTGGTGGACCATTGTCGCGGCTCTTCTTCTTCTTTTTCGGCATGATCGATGGATGGAGTTGTTGGAGTTGGAGTATCACTGGTGGATCACGCAAGTGGCAAGCACGTGCAGTGGATGTCGCAAGAGATCCAACGTCAACCTCGCGTGTGTCTTTGGCAACAGAAACAAGGATGATGATGGTGTTGGTGGTGGCACAACCGACAGAATCCAACACATCGAGTTTGGGTGGCGCCAAAATGATGTGGATGTAGATACTCGTGAATCGTTGAGTCATGAATGATGAGGTAGGTCTAGTCTAGATTATAGTAGCCTTGTATGGACCAGAGCAACTCGTAGCCGTACGCGTATCCGAGCTGCAAACTGACATCACCGAAGCATGACAAGGACGAGCGCACGAGTAAGAGAATACTACACTACACTTCACCATGAGAGTTCACCTACTGCGCTCCCAAAACGGGAAGAAAGACGCAATCCCCGACGCAATAGCTCTCGCTTTGGAAGGCCGCGCAAAGCTGCCTGATTTGGGAGTAGCTGCATTCGCTGGCCGTCGTGAGACAGACGTTGCCAGGATGATCCTTGGACACGGTAGCAACGGAAATGCCATGCGACCTCGCAATCTCCTCGACTTTGGCGATCACGCCCGTCGTGTTGCCGCTCTGTGCGATTTGCGCGGCGCATGGAATGCGGACGTAAAAGTAGTGCACGAAGTCGTGATCGATGGCGGTCGCGATCGTGGATGGTTTGGGAAACGCCGGCGACGGCGCCTCGTGGGCCATTCGGCAAATATCTGCCACGACGCTGTTGGCCGTCGCAAAGCGCCCCGCACCGGGTCCCATGTAACAGCACTGTCCCATATTGGCGGACTTCACGGCCACGCCGTTGCCGTTGGAACCGATCGAGGCCAGCACGTGCGACGACGGCACGATGCAGGCGCTGACGTAGACCGACAGCGCCGTCGACCGTTCCGCGGTGCCCAACAATTTGATCGTGCAGCCCATCGACTTGGCGAAGGCGAAATCGACGCGCGTCAATTGGGAGATGCCGTGACATGGAATATCGTGCAAATCCTCGATGGACACGCCGAACGCGAGCTTGGCCAGAATGGCGATCTTGGCGCGCACATCGTGGCCTTCGACGTCGGCGGTGGGATCGGCCTCGGCGTATCCCAAATCCTGGGCTTCCTTGAGGACGTCGTCGTAGGCGACGTCGCCCTTCTCCAACTTGGACAGCATGTAATTCGTCGTGCCGTTGCAGATGCCTTGAATCGATTCCACGATATCGCCGACATACGCCTGCTGCAGCGTCCGGATGATGGGAATGCCACCGCACACGGCGGCCTCGTATCCGAAGGCGACGTCGGCTGGCAGCAGCTGTTCCAACTCTGTCATATGTTCCGCAATGAGCGCCTTGTTGGCCGTCACGACGTGCTTCTTCGATCGCAGGGCCGAAAACACGATGTCCTTGGCCAGACGCGTGCCGCCCATGACTTCGACGATCATGTCGATCGCCTCGTCGTGCAAGATGGAATCGACGTCGGTCGTCATCGTTGTCACGGCCTCATCGATCGTGAAGGATCGCGGTTTGTCGAGGTCGCGCACGCAGATCTTCGTGATGAGGATGGGTCGCTGTTGTGGCGTTGCGCTACGCAACCGGTCCATGATGAGTTCGTAGACGCCTCCGCCGACGGTGCCGGCACCGATCATGCCAATGCGGAATGGGCCATCACCTGTCATTGTTCTGTCGTTGGGAGTCAAAAGAATGAGTGAATGGTTGAATGAATGAATGAATGAAGCAAATGGATGGAAGCTGAACCAGCGATTGGTGCAAGACACTTGTTCTTTGATGTGATGGAGGATCAGGTGGATAGATGGATGGGTGGGTGGATAGATGGGTGGAAGGATGGATGCTCATGTTGAGTGACACGACTGGGAGGATGGATGGATGGATGATCATCAAAGAAGTTCGATGGAGGGAGGTGCACAGCGCGACTTGCGCGACGGCGAATCAAAGAGTCGTTCGACCCAAAACGATTCGTGTTTGGGGCGAAAAGATCCGTGAATCCCGAACGTGACGTCACTTCAAACAAGACGACTCTCATCAGTGATGTTACCAAGAGAAAGATCGAGATGAGAGCAAGTCTCCGATGGCAACATGACCATCTTCAATGGCTATACCCAATAGCCATTCCATCATCATCATCATCATCATTGTTTGACGCAGCTATAATGACGCGCAGAAGTGCGAGATCAAGCCAGATGAGATGCATTCGTACTCGCAGTAGTCTCGTGCTGCTCCTTCTTCTGTGCGTTCACTCCACAACGTTGCTCGTGGAATCGTTCGGTGTCGGATCATTGGCATCATCGCGAGGCAACGTGATCACCCCATCCACAGTGCGCACGAGATCGCCGCCTTCCTTCCAACGTCAACAACACCGCCAGGCATCCACACACGACAACAGCGACACCAACATGCATCCGCTGCGTCTCTACTGGCAAATCTTGCGTCCCATCACGATCGTGCAAGCCGTCGGTGCCTTCGTCGTGGGCCGCCTCGTGATTTCTCCGACGCTGCATCCCCTCCAAGACAGCTGCGCCGCGCTGTCCATCTACATTGCGTACGGTGCCGGGATGGTCATGAACGATTGCGCCGATGCTCACATGGATGCATTGTTCAAACAACATCGTCCCATCGCGTCGGGACGAATCTCCGTGCGCGACGCATGGCGATACGCGCGAAGTTTGTCGCTTGCATCGCTTGTGATCGCAGCGGGCGGCGTCAATCTTCCATTCGCAGCATGGAGCGCATCCAATTTGCTGTGGATGGCGCTGTATGCCGCCGGCGGATGGCAGAGGCTATTCCTCATCAAGAATCTCATCGTCGGATGGTTGTGCATCTCACCGTTGATCGCAGCGACGTTGGTGACACGCAGCATGCATTATCAGTTGTATCGCATGGCCATGACGGGCTTCGCCATTGGGACGGCGCGTGAAATACTGAAGGATACGCAAGATGTCGACATGGATCACGGTGAGAAGAGCACGATCCCGTTGGTGTTGGGCGTGCAAGTCGCGCGGTGCATCAGCATGAGCATGGTGTTGGGGACGTTGGCCGTGTTGGTAACACCGACGTACCGTGCCATGTTCGCAGGAGGTCCATGGTTCTCGTTTGGTTGGTCTGCGGCGGCCGTCGCGTCCATCAAGGCGTGTTTTGCGTCTCTCGACGAGCAACAGTCGCTGGTCAAGAAGAGCATCTACTTCATGCTGTTTGGTCTCATCGGGGGGTTGCTGGCGCAGCCGCGGTTGTAACGTATGTATGTACTCTGCCATACGTCTACCATACCTCTACCATACTCTACATACTATTGCTCTGCTATGTGCGCCACGGTATTGATCAGCGCGGGAGTACCAGCCATCTCAACTGGTCCACCACACTTATTCTAATTATGACATTCTACTCGAGTCTGCTCTGTACGGACTAGTCCATGGCATTCACCTTACCCGCATTCCCAAGTCGGCATCAACTCCGCAATGACCTCAACGAAGCCAGCTTCCAACCAACTCCGCATGAACCACCGCTCCGACAGAAACGAAACGAAGACGGTGACGCCGATCGAAATCACGATCGACGGCGTCTTGCGCAACACCGCCTGCATGCTTGCCGGACACGCCAATGCCCACACCGCATCTTCCACGATCATGAGGATCCCCATCGTCACGAAGAATGTCATGGCCAGACCAGGTTGGTAAGCGGCATGATTGTGCACCGCAAAGTTGTACTCATGCAGACCCCCCGACACGATGAAGGTGCACAACACGGCCACGATGGGACTCTGCGTGGCGCGCATCGCGGGTTTGTAAATGGCGCGTTTGAGCAGGACGTGCACGGGCAGATTCCATCGTTCGCCCCACAGATCCTTGAGGCATCGGCTTTCGAGGAGCGGATTGCGGAATCCCGATTGCATTTGGATACCGCGCGTGGCGATCGTGCAGCCGATTTGGGAAAAGTCGAGACAGAAGGATGCCCACAGGTAGATCAACCAGATGTGGAGATAGGCTTCGATGCGATGTTGCAGCTGCGCGCGCAGGAGACTCAGCAGCATCGATAATCCAACGATCTTGAGGGCGAAGCATCGCAGCAACGTCGCAAAGTTGGTCCACGTCGTGCGCCGCAGCTTGCCTTTGGCAAAGTCCGGTTCCGGCATCATGACGAACCAGTAGATCCAGGACTCCAGATCGGCGTCGGCGCCAGGCGGATGCTCGTGCGCGATGCATTTGAAGAACGTGGAGAATGCGAATGTCGCGGCGAGGAAGGCGACCATCCACGGCACGCTGTCGTTGTGCCGCACGATCAGCAGGATGGACAGCGCGACGACGACACCGAGAGGAGGGCCGAGGTATTTGCGATGCGGGCTGTAAAATAGCAGCACAGCGCATGGCAATCCACCCAGCACGCAGCAACCGGCGTGTGCCAGGACTGCCGTGGTCCATGCTTCCAACGACGGTGGGCTGAATTGGCATGTGGAGAGGTCCATGGTTATGTTACGTTGATTGGTGTGTGATGTGTGATATGTGATGTGTGTACCTATGCTGGTTGTGATTGTTGTGATGAATGACTCTGTCATTGCTGTCAAGGCTTCATTTGAGGACAATAAATGACACTTGCGTGTCTGAGCGTGAATGTCACATCTCATCTTCGTGATGTCTGAATCCTTCTGTGGAAGATCCCTTCTCATGGCCAAGACTTTGCCACAACCACAGTTCCCAACCGGCAGGCAACATCGCAACCATGAATGAGCGGACACTCAACTGTACTCTACGAGTACGTCTTACTGACACACTTACAGACTAGAGCATAACACAAGCATCCAGCACATGAATCAATGATTTGCTGCAATGCAAGATTCTTCACGTTGACTGCTGTCTAGAGCACCTACGACTATGTGACCGCTCACGCCCACCTGCCTACTTCGCGCCATTATCAAAGTCGGTCTTGGCCTGCGTCAAGGCGTCGAAGATACGCTTGGCCAAGAACCGCTGATCGGCCGGCAGATGTCCCGTCTTATCGGGATGCACGACGAGCGTCGCCTTATGGTAGAACCGCTTGACCTTGCTGTCATTCAAGACGTCGCCGATGCTGATCTGCTTCCACTTCGTGCCAGGCCACAAGACGACGTGCAACGAGGCGAGCAAGGCGCGCAGCTGCTTCTTCTTACCGTGCTCTTCGCTCCACGCCTTGATCTTGGGTTCGAGCTGCTTGCGCGCGACGTCTTCCTCGTCTTCGGCCTTCTTCTTGGCGGCCTCGCGTTGGCGCACCTCCTGCAATGCCTTCTGCTGCGATTTCTTCATGTCGCTGACGCGCTTATGGACGGCGGCCTGGACGTTGGCGCTCTTGCCGACGGCGTTTGTGGGATCGAGCGAGATGCCCTTCTCCTTCTTCTTATTGGCGTTATTCATGGCACCGGGCGGCGCCGATTTGGATCCCAACGAGGCGCCGGGCTTGACCTCGACCCATCGTTGATCCACGTCGTCCCAGACACGGTTCGCGCTCTGCTTCTTTTTGGCATATTCTCGCTTCAACTTTTCGGCGCGCGTTTCGTTGGCATGGAAGGATGCCGGGGACGATGTCGTGTGGTGCAGCACGCGGTTGTGGGCCGCTGATGCGGGCGCGGCGCCGAAGTCCATCAACGATGGTTCTGGTTGATTCGCTGGTCGCGCTGGCTGTCGCTGCGGTGCCGGAGCAGAAGCTCGGTAGGCCTGCTTTTGTTGTTGCTGCGGCGGATACGCCGGACGCTGTGGTTGCGGCGCTGGTTGTGGCCGAGCAGCTGGCTGTGGTCGGGCAGCTGGTCGCGCCGCTGGCTGTGAGCGACGCGAGACGGGCGTCGTGGGCATCTCGACCGCATGACCACCATGCTTCAAGTTGAAATCATCGTTGATGCGCACCAGATCCAACAGCTTGAATGTGAGCACCGCGACGGGTGGTCCATGATCGGCACCCGAAGTATCCTCGCCGGCGACGGCCGCCACGGCCTTGCCCATCATCTTGAAGGCGCCCTTCGCGGCCTTCGTCGCCGTGTCCGTGGAGGACGTCGCTTTGGGTGGCGGGAACAGCAGCTTGCGCAAGTCGTACTGCGACGACTCCTTGACGGGCAGCTTGGCATTGGAGTCCTGCACATCCCACCAGCTGTAGGTGCGGTCCGCACCGGCCGCGACCTTGTCCTCCACGAGCACGCGCCAGTGGTATCCCTCGGGTCCCAGATGGCTCAAAGAATGAGCGGCGGCGCAGTATCTGAGTAGGCGTGTGATAGAATACAATATAATATGGAATATAATGGTATATGTAATGGTATGTGAAAGTATATAATATTAGTAGAGTTGATGAGTGAGTTGGTAGGTTGGTAGGTTGATGGGTGAGGATGAAAGCAGAAGCACCCACAGCAAGCAAACTTTCGCGCCAAACAAGCAACCACAAAGATCACAAACAACTCATTATAAACAACGAACTCACTGCTTCACCGTCGCAAGGGTCGGACCATTGCCAAATGGCATGTGGAAGCAATTGAACAGCGGATCGGAGCTGTCCGATTCCGAGTTCACGATGCGGTACAGCACCAGGATGGTCTTGTTGGCTCGAGACATGTTGCTGATGTTGTGTTGCAATGGAATATAATAATAATAATAATGAAGTGATGGAATGCAATGAGTGTGTGAGATGGAGAATGCGCTTCCTATCAATCAAATGTTACGCCATGAACGCCACTTACATTGGGAATTCGCTGTATCAATGCTTGTTGTGCTGTGCTATGCTTCTTCTCTCCTGTTGCTGTTCTTGGATGCAAGTCACCATGTGATGATGGGCAAGACACTGCAATGACAAGATTGTGTTGTTTGGCTTCTTGTTGGACTGCCTCCACACGGCATCGCCAGTTTTGGTCATTGTTGACGCCGAAAAATCATCGCGAGCAACGGTTGGAATTGATTGCTTCGACTCACAAATCAGTCTACGCTGAGCCGTGTATGTCTAGAGAGGATTGACGCATCCACGAATTCAACCTCCAATACGACGCTTCACTCAACCAATCTAATATACCATATACTACCACCACACCAGTTGTCGCATATATCGTAGTCTTGTTAATACATAAAGACCGGATTATCCTTCGTCATGATCCGCGTATCGTCCCGCAGTTGCTTGCGCACGGGTTTCGTCAATGCGAACATGCGAGTATGCGTGATACCATCGTACATGCGCAATTCATCGTGCATGGCATCGTCAATCAACTGATCCAACGTCGCATGCGGTACCGTGCCCCATGCCGCATCGTGTCCGTTATAGGCCATGACGAAACCCCAATCGGAACCAAAGCTGGGAATGGACATCGTGTAGGGCAGAACGCAATCAAATACGGTCGCGAGGGTATTGCGGATCGGCCCGAAACAGGTCGTATCTTGTTGTTTCGTGTCGCCGATCGAATGCGGCGGCGGGATGGCATCGCCGGCGCCGGCTTGCGTGACGAAGACGCCGTGGGGGGAGAGACGCGTCTTGGCGTGCTCGTAAAGTTCTTTGGTGTAGAGCATGATGCCGGGCCCGGCCTCGATGGGATCGGAGATATCCATAATGATGATATCGAATATCTCGTCCGTGTTGAGGAGGTAGTCGTAGGCATCACCGACGATGAGATGAAATCGGTCATCGTTCTTGACGGCCTCGCCGCCCCATTCCGGCAGGTGCTGCACGCAGACGTCGATGACGGCTTCATCTAGATCGACCATGACGAGGCGTTCGACGGAAGCGTGGCGCAGGACTTCGCGTGCCGTGGCCAGTTCGCCGCCGCCGCCGATGAAGACCTTGTTGACCTTGCCGGTGTCGCTGCAGTGATTGAAGTTGAGCATGGCGGGATGCACGAGGCTCTCGTGGTAAGCGAATTCATCGAACTCGGCGCTCTGCGTCTTGCCGTCCGTGATCAAGGTGCGGCCGAAGTAGGTTTCGATGACGGAGATGTCCTGGTATTGCGATTGTCGGGTCTCCAGGATGCGCTTCAGCGCCATTTCGGTGTTGAGGCCCGGGGCGACGGATTCGCGGAAGACGAACTTGGCCTTGTCGCGTTGGGCGGCGAGGATGTCCTCATTGTTTTTCTCGTTGCTGTCGTTGCTGTCGTTGGTGGTGGACATGATGGTGGTGCACGTACGAGTATGGAATGTTCGATGGGAATCACGGGGCAGATGTTTGAACCTGGAAGCAATCGGTGCCACTGGGAAAGCCTGCGTGAAGGAAAAAGACCAGGACAACAAGAGCACAGCTCGCAATGCCATGAAGATACTGTAGTCGAGAGTGCCGAAACTGCGTATTGTATCACTTCTCTGCAAACACTGCTGAAGACGTGATGGCCTGGGGTATTGTTGGATGGAATGGATTGTGAGAAACAGTATCGCAATCGATCTCCATCCATGACGATCCTCAATCTGATTTGATGTGGTGATGGGGCAGAGAAACTTTCGCAAGATCTTGAGAATCGTTAGTGCCATCCTTCTTTGGTGGATACGACTTCGTACGGGTTCGGAGACGTGGTTGTTGACCACACGTTGACACGCACACACGAAGTGTTGGGCATGATGTGACGGACAGAACAAGTCTCGTTTTGTCCTGTTGTCCGACAGATTGGGTGTGTTACATAGAAGCAGTTTGGAATCAAATTTTGGGACACATCAAGTCAGAACGCAACGGCAAGTAACGTCTGATCGGACGCATTGGTCTAAGTGGGCGTGAGTTGTGCACGCGGAGTTCTTGTTGTGCACGTGTTGGTGTGAGGAAAGAACAGCGGCACGAGGTTGACAAGGTCGTCAGGCCGGCAAGAAGCAATCGTGACAATCGCTCTCCACAAAGTGATTGTGGGAGTTCACTTGGCAAGAAGAGGGAGTTGAGCGGAGTGAGGAGATTCATCAGCACAGACACACATACACAGATACAGACAGAGACAGAGACAACCACCATTGCGGTCTGCACTTTTCACACCACCCCAAAACTACCCTTCGCATCACTCAGACCGCCATTGCCATCACCATCGTCAACAACGGCCCCGCACCGCAGAGAGAACTCCACAGCAGCACGTGTTGTCTGCCTCCGTGAGAATCGAAATCGAAAGAGACGCGAACGGTTCGACTCGCATCACATTATATTTGCTGGTCTTTGGTCGAACAGCAGAAGCAACCATGGTATTCGGCGGCGACGGCGACGACGATGGCAATTATGTCGGTTACAACGAAACGACGGTCGACCCAGGCTGGCTGTTCCTCGTCACGGTCGTCTTCATCTCCTTCTCCCTCAATGCCTGCCTGCCCTGCATGGTCTCGTTGGGAAGTCGCTACGAGAAGCGCCGCCGCGATGAGACCGCCGCAGCGGAAGCCGCGAGGCTGCGTGATGAAGAGAATAACAACACTCCCACCAATACCACCAACAGCAATGTCATCTTCGATCTGCGCCAATCGCTGGACAATGATGCGCAAGGCGACTTTCATGGTGTGCGCCGCAACGACGATGCGCAGTCCACGCACTCCAATCCCAACACCGTGCTGTCGGGCGCCAAAGAGATCTTCACCAAGGTTGCGGATAAGGTATGTATGGTGTTCTGCATGATGTTGTGTTTTGCGATGCTCTATGGCGTGATGCTCTGTGTGGTACCATGTTATGCTCAAGCATACTCTATACCACTTCGACGCGTGCTCATTGCTTTTCTATAGTATAGTATACTCAGTGGGAACCCATTTAAACCAACATCCATGCCTCCACTCTCTTCTAACCTTACTCTTCACTTCACTGCCTTTCCAACACCCGCAATACTACCAACAACAATACTCACAACAACACTCACAACAACAACAACAACACCACCATGAAACGCTGCAGATGATCATCCCATCTTACCCAACCACCGAGGCCCGTTCCGTGGCACGATCCACCGCTCGTTCCGTCGCCATCTCTGCCGCAACCTCGGGTGTGCATTCCATCGCCAGCTCCTCGCTCACTGGCTCCGTCCTCGCAAATGGTCGTCCCAGAAGACGCCGTGGACGCTACGCCTACAAGGGCAACGGAGGGGCTTCCACTGGCGGAGGCCGAAGCAGAACCGGCAGGGACAACCGTCGCCACGACGCGCAATCCGTCAAGGAGTCCGTCCTCAGCGCTATGCACCCGGACGACATATCATTCTCCGACGCCGTGGACTACTACGCCCCGGGCAAGTACGAACTGCCCAAGAGCAAGGACGTCACGGAGATAGACATGTTCTGCGGAGAGCACGCATGGTGGAGGCCACGCATGATGTCCTCCGCCTTCGACAGAGTCGTGGGCATCGCCGAGTGGGACATTGAGACCAGGAAGATCGTCAAGCTCGCGGTTCCCTACTCCATGCAAGCCATCATGGACGGCATCTTCGAAGCCATCGGGATCAGTCTCATCAGCCATTACTTCGGCGTCAACGCGGCCAACGCCGTCATCGTCGTCGATCTTCTATTCGAGCTCACGGAGACCATCACGTACGGATTCTACGAGGGCCTCGGCGTCCTCCTGCCGCATGCCATCGGTGCCGAGAACTACAAGAAGGGCGGCAAGCTCATCACCGAGTCCACCGTCTGGTACATCATCCTCAGTCTGCCAGGCATCATCCTCTGGTACAACCTCACGGAGATAGCCGTCAAGTTCTTCGGATTCGACGACGAAACCGCAAAGATGGGACAGCGTTACGTCTACATCATCGGCATGGAGTCCTTGGTCGAGGCCGTCGACGGCATCATCTACCAGGTCCTGGACATCACGGAGCACGAAAAGTACTCAACCTGGATGACCCTCATCGGTGGCCTCGTCGAGCTCGGCATGTACTTCGCCGTCATCTCGGCAGGAGTCGACGACATTATCACCTTGGCCTACTGCGAATTCGCCCTGGCCGCCGTCTTCTTCCTCTTCAACATTGGTTTCGTCTCCTACATGGGATGGTTCAACGACTTTGCGGAAGGCATCTTTTCGATGCCATTCGGGGTACGTGGCTTTGTCGCGAATGGTGGATTGATTGACTGATTGATTGATTGTGTTGGCGTTACGGTTGGTGTTGTGTCATATCACATCATTCTCTTTGTGCTAACCATGACCTTCATTCTTTCTATCCTCGCTTTACCTTACTTTACTTGACTCCACACACCACCATCATGACACACGCAGGATCTGGAACAAACCATGCTCATCGTCAAGACCGCAATTCCATTGAGCATTGCCTACGTCCTCACGTACGGAGAATGGGAAGCGCTCACAGTCTTTGCCAGCGTGCTGGGTCCAGCCGAAGTCGCCGCGTGGGGTTTGTTCGGTTACATCTGGGGCATCCTGGAAAACATCAGTGACGGCGTCGCAGATGCCTCCGAAGTCCGCTGCGGCATGCATCTCGGCGCCAACTTCCCAGAACGAGCCCGATTGTCTGCCTACAAGAGCTTCTTCCTAGGTGTCATCACGTCGCTGTTTGCCACGTCCGTCGTCTTCATCGTAGCCGAGGATGCAGTCCGACTGCTGACACCGTCCGAGACCCTGCAACGGCTCATGCTCGACATGGTCCCCCTCGTGGGAGTGGGACAGATCGCCATGACGACCGGTGTCATGGCATGGGCCATCATCGGTGCGCAGGGACGTTACCGCCTCGCCACAACAGTCCAGTTCATCACCAGTTGGGGTGCCACCATCCCGCTCAGCGCCCTCTTCACATACGTCTACGACTTCAACCTCCAGGGCATTCTGGGAGCCATGACCATCGGTTACACGCTGGGCGGCACCATCAACACATACATCCTCATGCGATCGCACTGGCCGCTCATCGCCAAGATGATCTCCGAATCCAACGAAGAAGACGATTCCTCGTCATCATCGTCGTCTTCTTCATCGTCGTCCGATGACGAATCATCATCGGCATCGTCCAAGAGCAGCAGAAGTCGAGCGTCCGCAATGCCCACATCGCCCACCCCACTTCTCACGGTAGACCCCACCCTCAGCAGCGACGAAGATGACGAATCACCGAGGTGAAACATGCGAAAGCACAGCACAATCAATACTAACTAGTAGACTGCACTAATCATGGTCCAGAGTGATGGTATTTCAGACGTGTATCACGACTCCGGTTTCCAAACGTGGTATTTTGGTTGTCCGCGATTCAACATTTGCCAAAAAAATGCGGGGATACCTCCCACAAAACCGAAACGAAACGAAACAACCATGGCCATCATCTGGCCGCACCGTCCCACACAGCTGGGAAAGGCATTCGACTATGCCAATGCACACATCAATGAGCTCACGCATCACTACTTGAAAGATGGTTCATCTGCGGCCGCGTTGATGAAAAATTGGTATCCGACGAGACCACCATCAGCGCACCTCCGAACGGTGCAATGGAACGTGCATTACATGGAGCCGCCGTTCGCCGCGAAGCAACAATCGCATCAGATCTGCGATCTCTTGTTGAAAACGCAGGCCGACGTCATCATCTTGAATGAATTGTACATGTGGCAATGCGACGACACGACGGTGCAAGACCGATTGGCGCGTGCTGGATACAAGCATTGCATCATCTGCGACTGCAGCTTCCCGACGGCCGTCTTTGTGCGGCATGCGGCCACGATGCACCAATTCGCGTTAGATGAGGAGCGCAGCGCGGCCGTCGTGGAGGTTGGCAAGTTCCGCATCGTTGCCACGCATCTGGATCATGTCGATGCGATGCAGGGTGCCCAACGCAAGGAAGAGATGGAGGTTCTGTTGCAAAAAGTGCCGGGCAATTGCATCATTGCCGGAGATTTCAATCAGCAGCGCGAACAGGATTATCGCAAGAAAGAATGGGAGCAGATCATGAAGAGCAAGCGGCGGCGATCGAGTCCGGCCGATGATGGCGTGGCGACGTTGTTGTCGCAGCATGGGTTTCAATGTTGTTACGATGAGGCCGTGTTGCGAGGTGATGGTGTCAAGGATCAAGTTCCAGTCCAAGTGAACTGGGATCGGAATCATCCACCACCGTCGACGCATTGGAGCGGCACGATCATCGACTACGCGTACTTCAAGGGGAGCGGATTGTCGTTGGCGGGACTCTACGTCATGCCGTACAACCACTCCGACCATCGCATGATTATCTGCGATTGGAGGTTGGAAGGTGAGGAATGAAGTGAAACGAAATGCTCCTATTCGTATTTTGGATTGATACGGTCGCAACAACTCAAGACGAAATAGCGATCGGTACAAGCAGGACTGCAACAACGGCAGCGATAGGATACAACACGGTCATAACAGTGATAATTGCCTCATCTACGCATTTCACATATAGTATTTCTCTAGAGGTTCACGACAACCCATGCTCCCACTTGTCGTTGCTTCCTTCATTGATAATCACAATCGGACTCATCCTCGTACAATAACGATCGTCGATAAAATGCTCCACTCCATTCTACCAAATATTGACGCGCTTTTCTTCGGCACGGAACATCGGATCCTTCTCACCAACTTCGAACGCCCCATGGAACTCCGGCATGTTGGACAGCGGCCCGTTGCATCGCATCGCGTTGGGTCCATGCGGATCGATCGTCAGCAACTGCAACGAGCGTTCCTTCGTGACATTTTGGCGCCAGCACTGCGCCCACGACAAGAAGAAGCGTTGCATGGGCGTGAATCCATCAATGAGCTTAGTCTCATCGTATCCTTCCGTCACTTGCAGCGCGCGCATCGCCAATCGCAGTCCTCCGAGATCGGCGATGTTCTCTCCGCTCGTGAGCTGGCCTCGCACATTCTGACCGTGGACTTCGTAGCTGTCGGCCTGCTCGACCATGACGCCGACGCGGCTCTCGTATTCCTTGCTGTCGTCCTCGGTCCACCAGTCGGTCAGCGTGCCAGCGTAGTTGAACTTGCGTCCCTTGTCGTCGAATCCGTGCGTCATCTCGTGACCGATGACCGCACCCATGGAGCCAAAGTTGACCGCGTCATCGGCGTCCTTGTCGAAGAACGGGTGCTGCAGGATGGCGGCTGGGAAGACGATCTCGTTGAGATTTGGATGGTAGTATGCATTGACGGTCTGCGGCGTCAGGAACTGCCATCGAGTGAATGCAAGTGTGCGAATATGCGATTGTTGAATCAAGCAGTTGAGCAAGTGGAAATTGATGTGAGGTTTGGCATCGTCTTCGGTTGCAGAGCAAGCATGCCTAAACGCCGTTTCTGACGTACCCATTTCTTCCTGTTGGTGGGCGCGTTCATCTCCTTGATATCGAGGAGATTGTCGAACTCCCTGGCCTTGAAGATCATTTCCAGGAATGAATCTGAGCTGTTGATGTCGAGCGTGGAATAGTCAATCCACTCATCCGGGTACCTGGAGTGTTTGTTCGTTTGGGAATACGTATGTATGGAAAGCAGCATGGATCCAAGGATATTATCAACATCAGTGAGTGAGTGGGTGTAGATTCTTGGGTGACTGCAAGGCACGATCAATCCACATCCATCATTCCACATCCATCAATCCACAACAGTCAAATTAGGACACAACCACTCACCCGATCTTAACTCCGAACTTGGCCATCTTCTTGAGCGCTTCGGCCCTCGTGGAATCTGCCTTGATCCAATCCACCTCCTTGAGCCGATCTTCCAACGCCTGACGCACCTGCTCGACGATCTTCAAGGCGCGATCCTTGCTGTCCTCGTCAAAATACTTGGCGCAAAAGAGCTTGCCCAGCGCTTCACCCAACACGCTCTCCGTGAAGGCCATGGCACGCTTCCACCGCGGCTTAATCTGCTGCGTGCCCATCAAGGTCTTCTCATAAAAATCGAAGCGCGCCATGACGAAGGCCTCGGTCAAGTACGAGGCGCACGAATTGAGGATGCATCGCTTCAAGTACCACGCGAGGACGTCGGCGGATGTGGACGACGCGACTTCGGTCGCCTTCTGCAATGCGGCCTTGTTGCGAATATTGATGTCACCCAACGATTCGACGGTCTTGCCCGTGGCGGCTGCGAGGTAGGCCGCGAAGTCGACGTCGCCTGTCGTGGCCGTGAATTCTGGAATCGACATCTTGTTGTACGTCGCATGCGGATCGCGATTCTCCGTCTTGGTCATGTGGGCCTCGGCCAAGGACATTTCCAAGGCGTAGACGCTGTCGGCCGCCGCCACCATGGTGTCATCAACATCTGCGGACAACGCTGCTCCCCCATTCTGCAACAAGGCCAGAAGCTTCGCCACGTACGCTTTGTAGGCCGCGCGCGTCTCTTCCTTATCGTCGTCGAAGTAATAGTCGCGATCCGGCAGACCGAGGCCACCTTGCGAGATCTGCGCGATGGAGATGTCCGTGTTGGAATTGTCCGGTCCCACGCTGATGTTCCAGAACGGGGCAATGCCGTACGTCCTGTTCATCGTGCCCAACAACGTCGCGAACTTGGTCTTGTCGTCCTTGCTGTCGACAATCTCATCGGCCAACGCCAAGACCTTCTGCAGCGGCGCGACACCAGCCTTCTCAATGGCGTCCTCATCCATGGCGGCCTGATAGAACGCGGCCAGCTTGCGCGCCTCATCGTCGTCGTTGTCACTGGCCGACAGCCCTTGCAGAATAACCTTGAGATTCTCCTGACTCGCGACGTGCAACGCAACGAACGAATTCCAATTGGGATAGTCGGACGGGATGGGGTTCTGCTTCATCCAGTTGCCGTTGGCGTAATGGTAAAAGTCGCGGCTCGGTGGCACGTCGAAGTCCATGTTGCCACGCGAGATGCCGCGTTCCTCTTGCTTCGTCTCATCGTCGCATGTTTGGCACAGCTTGGCGAAGAATTCGCCCGACGCCCACGGGTTGTTGCAGCAAGGGCATTTGGTGGGGTGCATGGTGGGTGTGTAGGACTATGGTGGGAGTACGAATCTAGTCTATTTGTATTATAATAATGTTATGGAGTGATGCAGTGATGCTGTGTGCTTGGATGGGAGGATGCTGCCATTGAATTGTTGCCTGATTACTCTGAGGTTGTGCCTCAGTTGTCACGTCGACAACGAGAGGGAAACAGATCGCAATTGATGAAGAAAGAATCATGGTGTCAGTGGAAGGAGACTGTTCGCATCTCCAGAAACGAGAAACAGAACAAGGATCCTCGATTCGCTCGACTCAACGACGAGTCATGTCCATCAGTCTCCGCTCCAAGATAGAGCGTCGGTTGGAATGGTCCCACTGTCTTTCAGCCCAAGAGATCGTTATGATTGCACAGCTTCAAATCAAAATGTATATATAGAGGTATGGGTGTGTGCTGATATGGTAGCATACTATTTGTGTGTTGCTGCATCACATCCCAGAATGTCGTTCTATCTCGACGACGACGACGACGTCAATGACAGAGGATACAAATCAAAGCTGTTGTACATCGTCGCCATCATCTCGGGAATATCCGGACCCAAATCGGTTGGCGGGAATATCATCTGCAGCGTCGCAATCAGTTCGGCCATACTCGCATGCTCCTTGGCGTAGGCACCATCGCAGCCCAACTGCGCGCGCGGATGCGAATCGACCAACCAAAATGAACCACCGCGGGGCGGCAAGCACAACAGCACGGTTTCGGGCGTCTTCGTCAATAGCACGGCCATCCATGCATCGTGCTCCTGCCGCACGGCATGCAGCTGCACGTGAAGACCGATGAAGTGTTCGGGATCGTGCGACAGCATGCCTTGTCGTATGTCGTCGCAGCGCAGCGGGAATGGGTGGTCTTGCGACAAGATTTCTTCGGCCGACATGTGTTCGACGCTTGTCGACAGCGAATTGTAGGTCTGCACGCCTTCGGTGATCATCGATCGCAGAAAGTCGGCGTCGACGCATTTGGATGTGAGGAATTTGGTCGCGGCGGTCAGCGCGATGCATGTGCAGGCCGATCTGCCGTCCTCCACGCTGTACTGGCTGATGGGGCCGACGATTGGTTTTGAGGATGATACTGAAGATGGAGTAGGGACAGCATCAGTAACATTAGCAGCGGAAGGCTGCATGTCGTCTTCTATGCCCCCGTTGAGGAGGTAGCTCACGGCATTTTCGATGTTGCCGGCTGTGATGCGCAGAGCCTCCTCTGCGTGATCCGCCTCGAACCCCATGCCCATCAGCTGCTTCACGTACTTGTCGTTGCCATTGTTTCCGCCGTTCATGGTTGCGATTCTTTGTACTGTTCGAGTAGAGTACTCTGCATGTGTTGCGTTGCGTTGTGTCGCCTTGTCGGAATGAGCAGAGCGATGGATGGGAGTTGCGCACAATGCGAGCTTCGCCATCGTCAAGCCTCATCGTGGAAACAGCAACACGCGCGCTTTTTCTCGTGCGAAACGAAAACAATGATCACGTACTTCGTCTGTCATCAACCGTGTCGCCAGCAATCAACAACAACACAAACAACAAGGAAAACACACATCGACCATGAGGAACCACCAGATCCACATCACCAATCACCAGCCACCCACACCCACCCATACATCCTTCCCGGCTGTCACATCCTTGCGTGCAGAAATACAAGCCAGCATCGCCAACACCACCAATTATCATTTGCGCAACCACCCACAATGAACGCCGCAAGCCGAACGTTGTTCAAACAAGCGCTGCACAAGAGCAATGCTGTGTTGCGACCACATGCCGCCTGCATGTCCACCAACATGAAGCCAGGAACTCCGCTGCCTGGACTGGCCGTCTTCAAGGGGGTCGATGCGCCCGTCGTTCAGGAGAGCTACCCCGACTGGGTGGCCGACCTCGTCAAGCCAAAGAAGACGTTGGCCGAGCTTCGCAAGATGGATCTGATGAATGCACCCCTCAACGACGAGACTCTCGCGCACATGCATCGTCAGCTCAAGCTGGAACGGCGGGCCAAGCGCAAGGCAGCGAGCAGTTAGGAATCTTTCATTCTTCTTCTCTGCTCGCCTGCTTTGGTCATCATCATACGACCTGCGCCAAACCGTAAACTGTTCACGATAACACTAGTTGTGGAGTTTTACTCGTGATGAGTCGTGATAAAGTAGACTAAAATAGAGCACGCCCAAAACCATCCAAACAACTGCTTATGATGTTATATCTCGACACCATATCGCTTAAAATTTAAAATAGACAGTGCATTCGGACGCTTGGCTATCGCTTATTCTGAATATCGAAGTTAAATTTGTATGAACTTTATTTTTAATGTCGTTTTGGCTTGCTGTCAGTCAGGTGGTGGGTGCGAAAAATTCTCGATGGCATCATGCTGCCCTACCTTCACCACCCATGATCATCATTATCATCCCTGGCATTTTCACAATCTGCGCACCACACTGGCTCCGGATACCCCCCATCTATCCACTCCATGAAGCGCTCCGAGTCCAATGTGCATTTCACACTCCAAACTGTCCCTGCACTGAAACGCAGAAATTTCGAACACCCGATTCCGACGCGCATGCCGTTTGGATTTGGATCCGTATCTCGTCGATAGGACCCTTGCAGCTTCTTCACATGCCCCTCATGCGTTACCACGTTCTCTGGCGACACACTGATGTGTTCAAAATGGTTGGGGCGTTCATACCTCCAAAGGTACATCTCCATGGGCTGACGCCAACATGGAGTTTTTGCGACACCCCAAAAACACCATTTTGTGTGCATCCCAGGCTGCAGCCTCTTCCAGACAATCCTACTCGGAATCTCCTCCATATCCTTGTTCCTGATTTGATTCTGAACACATCTGCGATGGGTAGCTTGGCGATCTGGGTGACTTGTCAATGGCGCCCATCACCACCCAAGTCACGTGATGTGTCCGCCGCCACCCACCAAAAAACTCTTGCCCTCCACTTGTTTCTTGCGGAGGGCACCTTCCAGGCTACCCCCGACCCTCAAACTTCGTGTGCATCTTCATCGTATCCTCTTGGATACGTCTTGCCCATCCATGGTCGTTGGAATGGCCTGTGCATTCCAGGCAGAGACCATATCCAACGAGCTGATGTTCCTCCGAATCGTATCGTTTGCGCGTGGGCCTGCGACGGCCCCAAATCAACCACTCCGGCAACCCCCTCTCGCTCATCTACCAATCTTTCCATGGCGGTTCCGCCCATGTGCTCAGATCTTGCACTGGACCGCTGGTTGTGGCAGTGACGATGATGCTGTTCGACGGCGCTTGAGGAGTTTTGTTGTGTTTCTCCATTGTCGTGTTGTTGTGTTGTGTTTGGTGTTCTCAAACAGTTTTTGCTGTTGGGGGCCATGGAGATTAACCACAATTCTGCCGAATGTGCCAACCAATGAGAACACTTTTCGAGTCCCGAATTGCGCCTCCATTCCACAACGACAAAGCGGAGGCACAAAATCCTCCTCACAAAGTGAACACAGAAAAGACAGCGCATGTCAAACGAGTTCCTCCTGTTTCTCTGCTGCTTGTAGTCATAGCTTGCACAGAATGTAGAATGACTGTGACCTTCCCACAAAGGAAAGAGTGGATGGTACAAGGCACCTTGTGACCATCCTCCTGTGTTGTCCATGCTGTTCTGTGGTGCGCTGCGCCGTGCTGCGCGTCGATGACTGGTGATGCGCTGTGCTGTGCTGTGCTGTGCTGTGCTGTGCTGTGCTGTGCTGTGCTGTGCTGTGCTGTGCTGTGCTGTTCTGTGGTGCGCTGCGCCGTGCTGCGCCGTGCTGCGCTGCGCTGTGCTGTGCTGTGCTGTGCTGTGCTGTGCTGTGCTGTGCTGTTCTCCTTGTGTGCCTGGTGTGCGTCATGACCAGCCAATCTTGTACAATCAGCTTGCAACCTCTATTGGCACACAGCTAGTATTCACCATGAGTTCCCTTGTTGTTAGGCCATGTGTGCTGAATCAATCCAATCGTTGTTCGAGTTTTGAGTCCTTTGTGTCAGTCACACTTCGATTCGAAAGATCCAAGAAAACTACTCGATAGAATTCGGAAAATGTGATGCGGGTTTCAGACCCAAGACAAAATTAGGAAGATGATCCAAGAGGATCAAAGAGACTCTATTAGACCTCCAAACATGTGTCATAGCACATGTTTGGACGCAGATACACTAATTAGCAGGAGTAACCAGCAGTTTGGCATGGTTACAACACGATGGACAATGGTGAATAGCACCATTAGTGGAGCCAAGAAGTAGAAAACAGGAAGATGATGAGCTCTTATTGATGAGCTCATAATCTCAACAAACTTAACTTTGTAAACCATCACTTCAAACAAGCACACACAATAACACAGTTCTATCAACCTTCACCCACATTGGACATAGTTGTATCATCCTGCAATCACTGTACTCTTCACCTTGCAAGCATGATGCTCGCTGGTGACTGTGTGAAGGTGTCATCCCACACGGACTCACGTGGCAGGGTTCATGACCTCGGTGTGTGCCATGTCCAGTCGCTGATGAAGCTGACTGTTAAGGGCGCTACCGTCAAACGTGATGGGCCTCTTGCACCAGGAGAGGTGGAGATGGTCATGGTGACCCCAGTGATGTCCAGAGGGCACATGTACATCGTTCGTGAGGATCTGTGCGCGCCACACAGCCTTGCTACCTTCGCACAGACTCCAAACGCTGGTGGCCTTGCTAAGCCTTCCCTCCTTTCTCCCCAGCATCACTCCGTCGCTGCCACGCGTGCCAACAACAAGGCTGAGCCCCCCACACCATCCCCAACTACCATGGAATCGCAAGAAGCCAAAATCGCTGCTTTTCTGGAGGTCTCACGTCAACAGAAAGAAATGGCAATCGCCCATCTCAAGAAGCAGATGAAGAAAGGTCCAACAACGAAAGGATGGTTGCGAAAGGATGGAGGGCGTAGCAACACTAAGACCACCAATAGCAAGAAACAACTTGATAGGCAAGAAAAGCACAACTACATCGTTCTCTACTTCAATTTGGGTGGGATCCCAGCCAATGCAAAATTGATCGCCCATGCTTGGGATATTGGCACTTCTACTGTCGCCAGCAACATCCGAAAGTTCCAACAGAACAACTTCGAACGGAAGAAGCGCAGCGACACAGGCAGGAGCATCTTCACCAGCTCCCAGAAACAACAACAATGCTTCACGCCACGCGCTGCCTTCGCTAAGCAGTTGAGGCTGAAACATCCACAACAACGGTTGAAGTCTGACAACATCTCATCTGCATTTGCTTCTGCTTTGCCTGAGGAGCTGGCATCTGCGAAAGCCCTGTCCGATTTGTGGTTGGAGCGCGGTCCATTCCTCCAATACGACCTCCAGGATGTGATGCGACAATGCGGTGGCGCACTCTCGTGGGACGATATTGCACACGAACTAGCAGGAAGGGGCAATGTCGAATGTGTTAGCGCAGAGACCATTCGAACGTACGTGATGGGTTTGGAGGGCAGCGAATACCGCTCTACAACAATGCTCCCTCTGATCAATGGCACCACGAAGATGAAGCGCGAGATCTGGGCCAAGGACTTCTGTGTGTTCTGGGAATCAGCGCAGCTGTTCCCGAATACGCAAGTTGTTGTTGTCCACATGGACGAAAAGTGGTTCTACTCTATTGTCGCTCGGCGCAACCTCAAACATGTGCCCCAGATGGGAGTTAAGCCTATCGACCACCCTGTGCACCACAAGTGCCACATTGAAAAGACCATGGCGATTGCATCAACAGCGTTCGCACCAACAGGTAACTCCTTTGCGCAAGGAGGAAAGGCGTATCGGGTCAGCTTTGAACGTGTTGGGCGCATGGTCCCAGCGCAGAAGAATACGTACAAGCGAACTTGGGTCTCGCCAACCAAGTACAAACACCTTCCTGATCCCAACAAAATCTCTCGTGTGAAGGGTGAACTGTACTTCCAAGCACTGGAGATCACGGGCAGCAAGGAATCAGTTGGTGCGCCTGATAAGCCCAAGCCGAAGTACAGCCTCAAGAAATTCTTCTGCGAAACAGAAATCCCCGCACTGGATTCGCTCGCCAGCAAAATCAAGGCCGAGACGGGAAAAAACGTGGTGATTCGGTACCAGATGGATGGTGCGGGGCCACACAGAGACACGGAACTACTTAGGTTCATCAATGAAGAGTTCGACAGTCGCGGATGGCACTTACGACTGCAACCACCAAATTCTCCCATCACGAATGTGAAAGACGATGCGATATTCCCAGCAATGTCAAAACACGTGTCAGCATATCAAGGTAAGCACAACAGGAGTCGCATGTTCACCACTGATGCGTTGTGGGGTGCTTGCGAAACCTGTTGGGAGCAATTTGGGCTGGACAAGCTGGCAAGTGCGTATGTTTGCCACCATCAGATCGCCTACGCAATTTGTGCTGCGGAAGGAGGTGACGAATTTGTGATGGAGCGCAAGGGCCTGAGCATGAATGTGCGGAAACAAACGTTCACCGAAACTGACAAGAACGGCAACAAGATCGGCGTTACCGTGTCTCACACGGACTTCGTGTTGGAGGAGGAGGAGGCAACCAACGCAACCACCAAGAAACCAGCTGCAACAGGCAACAAAGGCAAATCAGCTGGCTTCAAATACGCCAAGCCTGACATCAAAGGTATGTACAATGATGCGCTCAAGGTGATGGCTGTCAGTGGACTGCAGTGCCTGAAAACGAACCTGCGAACAACCAGCAGCCTCATTCCGTTGCTGGAGAAGCAAATCGTTGTGACCACCAAAGCCAACGAGGAGGCTGAGCAACAGAAGAAAGGCAAGAAGAAGAAGACGCCCAGCAAGAGCAAAGCCGAGATCATTGAGCCTCACAACAACAACAACAACAACAACAACAACAACAGCAGCAAGACCGAAGCAGCACCCACCATGAATACATTCAAAGTGGCCATGTTCGTTGGCAAGACCGAGCATCACAGCAAGGCAGAGCAGGATACCAACACAGCAGAGATGTAAATGCAAGTCGAAGTAGTAGTATTATATGTTTTAGACACACCTGTGGTTTGAATGGTTGTGTGCGCATCGTCTGCTTGATGGCATGGAGGATTGTGATGTGATGTGATGTGTTGTGTTTGAGTTTTTTTGTGTTTTGTGATGAGTGGTGTGATTTTTGTGACGAGGACCGTTATTTTTGTGTCGTGAATGGTATGCGTTGTGGAGCCACCGCGTTGTGGAGCCACCGCGTTGTGGAGCCACCGCGTTGTGGAGCCACCGCGTTGTGTTGTGCCGCTCTGGTCGGAAAAATTCCAGCCGAACCACACACAAAAAACGCTCCAAGGCCTCAACTGCGTCGATCGGAGCGCCAGCACAATCGGTGTGTGTTGCGCAAACCAATCGAATGGCAAAGGCTCCTCTTTGTTGGTACCGCACTCGTACATCTGTACCACATCGTACCATGCCAGTACTCCACTTCCTTTTCATCATACATGTGCAACCCTCACAATCTTTGCTGCCATCAAGTCCACGTGTCTGTACTCGTCACTGGAGCACCAACGATGCATCCTCCGATCATTCATCTCTGCTCGTGCCCTGCCGACAGCACTGCCACTAGCACGATCGTCATGTATTGGTGGAGCAGAGTAGAGTAGAGCAGAGCGCAACGATACACACCACGCAATGCTCGTATGCTATGCTATGCTATGTTGTGATGTGCTAGTGCAGCTCCTATAATATGTTACATACTCGTACACTAAGAGCACAGTCCACTACTCCATGTACTGCTCGTAGACTTCACTCATTCGCGTACTCCATGCATGCTCTTGCTGCTTGTGAAAACCATTGACTCGGACTGCTCTATTGTTTATATATATATATATATCTGCACCGTGCACTGTGATGCTGATGCAGTTCCCTGATTTGTGTGCAAAGCAGATCGCATGTGCTGCAGTGGCTAAGCCGCCCGTGCCGTCAATGGATCTCGCAGCATGAGATCCATCACATTCGAGAAGAACCCGCCCAGGCCTTCAGTGCAGTCTGTGTACTCCACGATGAACATCAACGTTGACAGTAGTTGTTCAAAGTAATGATTCGATTGGGTTTGATTTCCATCCAGTCAATGCACCTGACCCAAGTTGTCGAGGATCGCCAGGGGGAAGATGTTGCGCACATTGCTTGTCGCCACCTGAGGCTCTGTCAGGAGGTTGTACGCCAGTTCGTAGAGGCACTTGGAGATGCGGAGGCTGCTGTGTTGTTGCGAACATTCCTGGACGGCCAAGAGGTGGTGGCACAAGCCGAGATTGAACATGCATGTGATGGCGTACTGCAGATGCGAGAAATCCTCAGCGTATCCGTCCTCTGGGATCGGGAACGCGGTCTGGAAGATACAGCACTGCCTGGCGTGGGTCCACCATGTGTGTTTGAGGTTCTGAGTAGGTGCAGCAGCCATGCACCGTTTCTTGGTGCTGTGATGGAGCACCTGCTGCTGCTGTCCGCGGTGCCGTGTTGGTACTGGCGTCTGCTGTTGCAGAAGGGTGGAGTCTTTCAAGATGCTGCCCTTGTTGGGTCGGTGCCATGAGTAATCATCTGCATCATGGGGCGCAGCAGCATCAGATTCTGGCAGCAGATGGGGCTGCAGATGAGGTTGCGGAGATGCGATGGAGGGCGGCGCCGATTGAACATCCTGATCATTCTCTTCGTGCTTGGATCCTTCAGGCGTCTCATTGAGCTCCGACGTGAGGATGAGATGCTTGGATGCAGCAAGGGCCTGGCAGAAAGGAGTGATGGCTGCACGGTGTGGGCTGCTCTTGGTTGCTTGTTGCTTGTTGTTTGTTGTTCGTTGTTCGTTGATCGATCGTTGATCGTTGGTTGTTGGTTGTTGGCTGATCCTTTTTATGACACCAAAGGAAGCAGTGCAAGAAGTGGAAGCGATGGAGCTGCTCCACTCTGCTCTGCTCTGCAGTTGTGTACGAGAACAAAGAGATTCAGACGCGAGGCCGGGCGCAGATGACATGCAAAGATTGCAAATGGTGGTTGACCGGAATGACGGAGCCTTGCCAGTGGAGTTGCTGACTGCGAGATGACGAACCTTCGGATCTGCTGGCATTCTGTTGTTGCTTCGCACGGTCATCACGTTGTCTTGTGGAGGAAGAGTCACACGATGTCTCTTCCTCTGTTGTGACTCGTTTTGCATGACGTGGAATCCGTCCCCTGTGACGTAGAAGACGGATCAGCGAGAGTAAACACGAAATAGCTCTAAATGTACAATCGCCGTTTCTCCCAAAAGCAAGCAAACCAGTGGCAACAAGGGGCCAAAACTCTACAACTAGCGTTATCGTGACCCAGTTTACGGTTTGGCGCAGGTCGTACGATGACGCACGCAGCAGTCAGCGAGATGATGGCGACTGTCAGAAAATTGCAACCGCGTTAGCGGCAATCGTGCTTGGGAACCGCGGTAAAGACCACATATTGGTCGGTTTGCTGATGGGACTCCAATAGTAGTCCAAGTAATCCGTTGCAACAAAGTAGACTATCTAGAAGGAACTACCGTAGACACCAAATCGTCCTAGTGTGATCATGGTGATTAGAGTTATTCGCTAATAGTGTTATTCTTGTTCGTGTGTTCAGGGGTGGTCGGGATAGTCTCACTCGGTCTCTGTGCTGTCGTCATCGCCTGTTTTCAAGTTCGCGGGTGCTGGTACGACTTCGAAATCGCTATCGCTCTCGGTGTCCATGTGGAGGTCAATCAACACGGCCTCACGCTTTCTACGCTTCGTTTTAGCGATGCGCGGTGCACGGGCGCAGGAGGGAACAGGAGGCGGCACCACGACCGAGACAGGGACGGAAGGAACAGCGGCTGGGCTGGAACGGCATGCCATGGCACAGGGAGCACGTTTGCGAGAAGCAGAACGGCGCGCAGGGCGACGAGAGACTGTCATCCTGTGCACGGACGCACGAGGTGGCGAAGGAGCAGACTGGCCAATCGGGAACAAAAAGAAAGCAGGTGTGAGTGTGCAAGTTCATGTCATGCACAAGAGGCGAGTGTGGCATCGATGGGGCTTACCTCGTAACATACTCCGAATCCGGTTCCTCGGCGGCCTTGTGGAATCGGCGGACGAACAGCAGAGGACGGAACAAATGTGACTTCGTCCTCCTCAAGCGAGGAGTAGTCATCCCCATCCATTGTGATGCCCGCGGAATGCTTAGTTGTGTTATTCTCCGCCTTGCGCCCGTAGCGTGCCAAGTTGGTGGCGCTGTGCACCACCGGATTCGCAGAGTACACCGGTACCAACCGAACAATCAAGAGAGGCGCATCAGCCTCCACGTCGCTGTTGCGGTCGTTGAGATTGACACCCGGATTGAGGAAGTCCACACCGTGCATTGCATGATCTGGAGTCATCTCAAAACGGTCACTCACTTGGATGGGGAGAATCTCCCTGTGAATGCGGTAGGGTTGGGGGTGTCCGCGACACATCCTGCGGACAGCAAGCGCATACGACTCGCCCCGCTCGCGTTGGCCCTGAAAAGAACGCTTGTTGAAGTTTGGAGGCAGCTTCTCATTCAGGCGGTCAAGCAGCTCCTTGTCCGTAGTCGCAGATGACCCGAGTTCGTGGTTCTGCTTCAACCCCACCTCCAAAACACGTCCTTGGTCCTTGATGGACGCTTTGACGTCACCGTAGCAAGTCCCACCTGGCAATTCGAAAGTGATTTCGAAAACCTCGCCATGGCCTTGAGGAGAGTACACGTGACGCACAGCAGGTAAGAAGACCAGGCTGTTCTTGTTCATCCAATCAGAAATGGATTGCGCACGACTCGGACCCTCTTGCAAGGGTGTCCCAGATACGGAAGTGTTCATAAGCATGCCGGTAGCAGAGGCAGGACGAACAGCAGCAGGAGAAGCCACAGGAACAGACGAGGGCTCAGGAGGAGCAACAGTCATCATGCTCGCCGCGTCGTATGCAGGTCTGGGGGTTGGTGGCGGATGGGTGGGGACAGGTGCCGCGACGTGCGCCCGGGTTGGTGGGGCGGACGGACGGGCAGTTGTCGCGACTTCGGTTTCGCCGACTGGTGGGGAGGCGTACCGAACCAAAACCGTTTGACAAGAAGTGGTACTCGTTCAAATTTCGCGCTGCCGGTTTGCGTTACGAGTTGGCTGTTGCGATTTCTACGGGCAAGATTGTTTGGGCGAATGGGCCTTTCCCGTGTGGCCTGTTGAACGATCTTTCGATCTTCCGCCTGGGCCTGAAGCCGAAATTAGTGCAACACGAAGTCGTCGTCGCAGATGCCGGATACCGTGGGGACCCTTGTGTGTTCCCCCCAACTTTTCGCGCGGATGGCATCATGCGGTGCCGCCACGAAACGGTCAACAGGCGAATCAAGCACTGGCAATGCATGCACCTGAAGTGGCGGCACCACGTCAACAAGCATCGCCTTGCATTCAACGCGGTTGCCATCCTCACCCAAATTGAATTGAGCAACGGTTTCCCCTCGTTTGACGTGGTTGTCGCGATGCAAGAAGCACGCGAACGTGCCATCGCCCAAGCAGATGAACAGCACACACACTAATTAGCCCGTCCCACTTAGTAGTAACAAATAGCCCAACTTTAGCAAGCACAAAAGGTTCATCCCACATGCCCCCAGTTGCAATATACCATGATGTCACTGAAAAATTGCTGAAAATTGGTATTTTTCCCTTCATGTCCCCATTGACCGGTGACCGAATTGTCTGTACTACCACCAGTACACACGATTGAGCAACAAATGGACAGGCACTCTACCTCCAAAAAAGACTACATATGTGAAGGCATCTGTCTGCAAGAATACAAGTGCATGACTCATCCTGCATGCACAGTTGATGCTTCTCACTTGCCTCTTTGCCATGTGTTCCAAGATTACATATGTATGAAACTGACATCTTCCATGCAGGATGTGCCGGTCTTGGATAAAAAGCAAGACTATCCTGCAAAATTGGAACAAGACTAAGACATGGAACACTCGCACCTTCACTCCAACAATTGGAGAATCAGCTCCCAAACCTGCCAAGAGCAATGAAGCATCGTGGTCTCATCGCCTGGGGATTGTGGAGCAATTTTTCAAATGTACAAGACCATGAACAGCGACAACCAACAGCAGAGCAGTGTGATGACCAGCCCATCTCGTTTTCCTCTCCAACCTTCAACCAAAACAATCTCATAAAAACAACAATCTTACAAAACTCAAGCTTTACAACCACCAAATCAACTCAAAACACATTCTCAATCGTCTCATCTACGTTCGTGGTCACACTACGTTTAACCGTGCTGACGTTGGCAGTTTCACTTCCCCTTTTGACCTGCCAAAGTCCGACACTGGAAGGCAAAGCCGGACACAACCGGACTTCATTTGCCCTCTATTCTCGCTGGTTATGAGCCTGGTCTTACGCTGAAGTCAAGATTCGACAGAGAGCCTCATCAATAGCGCAAGAACCGATCCCACGAAGTCTCAGACTTCCTCATCCAACTAAGTCGCTGCCACAGCGACCCGCATCCGTGGCTTGGACCCTGTGAGCTTCACTGCAGGAAGCAAGAGTCAAGCCGCCCACTGACAGCCCAGCTGTCCGAACGCCAGCAACGCAGTTGCTCCGACGATAATCAGCCGATCATCTGCTGATCTACCCGCAGCAGCGCAGCTGACTGCTTGCAACACAGTTGTTCCTGCCACAGGCACCCACTAATCTACCCGCAGCAGTGCAGCTGACTGCCCGCAACACAGTTGCCTCACTCCCAGACACCTGCTGACTGAAGCTCAGCAATCACAATTCGCAACGCAGTTGCGACCATCGATCGATACTCCAGCAGAACATCTGCGAACCAGCAGCTCAGCTGCTCATCAGGAAATCCGCAACCTCTCCAAGCGCAGCTTTTGAAGGATGGCGGATGATCAACCGGAGGCCACCGTCACCCAAGGTGGAGCCACCACAACTCAAGCCAAGGTAGCTGCCACTCAAGCAGCAACCTTGGAACAACTCAGCCAGATGCAGGCCCGCCTTCTGGCCCAGCAACAACAACTGAACGAAGCGAGCCAAGTCCTTCAAGAACGACTCGCGAATCTGACTGAGAGGGAGGAAGCCCACGAGCGTCTCCTTCAAACTGAGGTATCTGGTGTCAACACCTCCCAGGAAATCTTCGAACTGGGCCGCACCGCAGCCGAGACGGAACGTGAACTCGCCAATCGCCCAACCAAGCCGGTGATGGGCAACATCGTCAAGGTGGGAAAGAACTGGTTCCCCTTCACTGGGGGAAAGCCCAAAGCTGACTGGTCTGGGCTTGTTGACGAGCCCAACACCTACCTCTACGTTCTCCAGAAGCGCTCCACTGCAAGCGGAGCCGATGTCAAGAGCCAACCCAACATGGAGAAGGGCCTTGAACCCAAGTTCCACCGCCAGAGCGATCTCCAAGCCTTCCAGCGCGACTTCATGTCCGAACTCAAAGCCAGAGGGCTCGACACCATCTCCTACCTCAAGGAGCCATCCGACCCCGAAGACACGACCAGCGTCGTTGCCCATCCGTACCGCTTCAACCAAAAGACCATCATGGAAGAAGCAACCGAAATGGCAAGCCATTTTGATGAGTACGACCGCCGCAACAACGTCACTGCCTGCCGCTTTCTCCTCAACTCTCTCCAGCCAAGCCTGAAGGACGACATCTTGGCGCGGGTCCATCCGGATCAACGCGAGGATTTTGTCATTCTTTGGATGGAGCTGATCAAGGACTTGCGAACCACCACTTTCGACAAGTATGATTGCATCAAGCAGAACATCCGCCGTCGCACTCCCAAGACCTACACCGGTGAGAACATCAAGAAGTTTGCTGACGACACCCGCAAGGACGCCCAAGTTCTCGAAGATGCTGGCCAATATGACCACGCCCTCACTGCGGACATCCTCACCAAGTTTCTCTCTGCTGGCGGCTCTGGCACATCCGGGGAGCGCTACCGCTTTGGTCTCCACAGCAAACTCGGCAACCTCAAAGAAGTGCTGATCCAAATCGGGTGCTGCACCAAGGCCGAGAAGGACCAACGCATCTTGAAGGATCGCCTTCACTGGCGTGATGTCTGCAATCTTGCCACCGACCTGTACAAGCAAGAGCTTCATGCTGGACAATGGCATGCAGCCTCCTACTTGCGCAATCGCAAGAACAGCAACGCTGGGTATTTCCTCTCTGGAGAAAATGGAGGCATCGAGATCGACGAAAGCACGGCGCTGGCCCTGATGCAGAATGGTGGAAAGACGCCCATCATCTGCCACAACTGCGGAGAACCTGGTCATGTCAAGGCCAACTGCCCCAATCTGAAGAAAGGTGCAGGCTCCAACCACAGCAGCAAAGGCAAGAAGGGTTCCAACAACGCGAAGAAGGGTTCTTCCAACACCAGTTGGCGTTCTGTTCCCCCTTCCAAGGGTGAACCGCACCAGAAGGTTGTCAGAAGCTCCACTTTCAAGTGGTGTGCCAAGTGCAAGTGTTGGCTCACCTCCCATGGCACCAGCGAGCACAGAAATGACTTCAAGGACAAGGACAAGAACAAGAGCGAGACCGCTGCCAACACAGTCACATTCGATTCCACCGAATGGCACGTCTACAAGGTGACGGAAGAAAGTCCATCTGGGTGGTTCCAAATCATCCAGGCCTACCTTGGTCCATTGGCTCTCCTCTTTGGTGCCTTTCCTCTTTTCATTCCACTGCTCATCCAGGTCCTCATCTTTGCAGTCATGCATGGGTGGGAGACAGCCTCAATTGCAGCATGGATGGTCACTGCAACATACCTGGCACGCAAGCACCATGACATGCCTCGCCACCCTGATGGTCCAGTTCCCAAGCCTCGTTGGCAACGCCGCTGCGAAGCCTATTGGGAAAAGAAAGATCGCCGTCGTGACCGAGCCCAACCCAAGGATTGGATCAACTTTCATCGTCGTGCTCCGATTCGTCTCCGCCACCACCGCTCTCGCTTCGACCCTCCAGTATCTGCAATGCATGCATCAACCAACATGCATCCCAGAGCAAGAGCAGCTGGGTTGAGGCGACGCAGTCATCGTGTGATCGGTCTTGAGAACAACCCGAACAAGCACAGATTCAGAAGCACGGATTTCTCCAACCCACGGCCAAGAGCCAATTCCATCAGCCATGGTGCCAGGTTCGGAACCAGAGCCGTCCCTATTCGTCGACATGAAGTGCAAGGACCATCCAAGAAGAAACATCGCAATCAGCATCAGCAAATGATGGTATTTGAAGCTCATGCTCAGCGACAGCGACTCACCGAGAAACAAACTAGCAGACTGGCCCAGATCCTCAGCACCTACTTCAAGCCTGAGGACGCGCCTCTGTCAAATTCTGTGTGCAAACACGATGGACCATCCTCTATCACGAGTTTCTCGGCTGTCCGTCACAGCTCAGACGAGCTCGCCAACGTCCTTCCAGCCAAGATGATATGTGATGTCATTTGGGACAGCGGATCCACCGTCTGTATCTCACATGACAAGTCCAACTTCGTCTCCGAACCCAGAAGGCCAATTGGAAACCAAGCCAAGAAACTGACAGGGCTGTTTGGAGGACGATCTGACCACTTGGTGGGAACCGTGGAATGGGGCATCCAAGACACGAGAGGAAACATTCGCCGTCTCAAATTCCCGGCATACTATGTGCCAAGAAGCAACGCCAAGATCATCAGCACCTCTGTATTCGAAAGAATGTATCCAGGCGAGCTGCAGTATGTGAATGGCAGGTGGAAGGTCCAAGGAAGAGAGGGAGAGATCAACATCGAGATCAATCCCAAGAACAAGCTTCCAACTTCCAAGGCATACAACATGAAGTCATTGACCGAGCACATTCCACATGCCCTCAATGCAACCATCACTACTGTTTCCTCTGCCAACCGCAACCTGTCCGAACCACAGAAGGAGCTGCTGCGTTGGCACCAACGCCTGGGCCACAATGACATGCGGAAGATCCAGCACCTTTTTCGTTCGGGAACCCTGGCGCACACCGAAGCCGCACGCAAGCTACAAGCAAGCGCCTCCCGCCTCGCCACACTTCCAAAGTGCGCAGCATGCCAGTTTGGGAAACAAGTCTGTCGCTCAAGCCCGGGCCATCTGCACCGACCAGTACGTGATCGAGAGGGAGCCATCAAGTTCGGTAATCTTCGGCCTGGCCAACTCGTCTCTGTGGATCATTTTGAAGGGGGTGGAAAGGGACGACTCTTCTCGGGATATGGAAAAGGGAGCGATGACGAAATGTACGGAGCCGGCATCGTATTCGTCGACCATGCTTCAGGATTCATCTTCGCTGAGCCAGTCCTGTCTACATCTTCTCAAGACATGATCAGAGCAAAGGAGAAGTTTGAGAGCATGTGTCGAGATCTCGGCATTGTTGTCCAACAATACCAAAGCGACAATGGAAGGGCATTCACCTCATCAGACTATGCTGACCACCTTCGACACTTCCATCAATCCCATCGATATGCAGGACGCGGAGCGCATCACCACAACGGCATCGCCGAACGAAGCATTCGTACCGTGGTGTCAAGCGCTCGAACCATGATGCTCCATGCCACTCTGCACTGGCCCGAACTGGACGTCGTGCCACTCTGGCCAATGGCAATTCGTCATTCCGCATTCATCTTCAATCGGCTGCCAAACCTCGCGAACGGCCTCTCTCCCTTCGACATCCTTGCCCAAATTCGCTTCCCACAGAAGCATTTTCACAACCTACACGTCTGGGGATGTCCCACTTATGTGCTGGATCACAGAGTTGGAGATGGGAAGAAGATTCCAAAATGGAAGGCCTGGAGCGATCGTTTTGTGCACGTCGGCCTCTCCGAGAAGCACTCTTCTACCGTCCCACTGGTTCTGAATCTCAAGACTGGAAGCATCACACCTCAATTTCATGTGGTGTTTGACGACTGGTTTGCCACAGTGCCTTCGGATCCATCCAACCTTCCCAACTATAACTCGGATCAATGGAGGAATCTGTTTGGAGATACCGAGTACAAGTTCCCTTTTGATGAAGAAGATTTGGAACGCCTCGAGCAGCAGGATCAGGAAACAGAGGAGCAGGACAGCCATGACCAGGATCTGAATCGCCAACTCGCAGAGCAAGCAAATGCGGATCATCGACCATCAGAGCCGCTTCCTGTGGAACTTGGACCGGAGCTCCCACCATCACCATCAGATACTGCACCAGCGCCGGATGAAGTCTCTGCACCACCAACAGCTCAACCAACAAGTGCTGCAACTGATGCACCAAGAGAAGGCCAGAACAATATGGAGAAGGCCAACTTGCGAGACTCAGTCCCACCATCGCGCAGGGAGGCTGCTCATGACGACAGGGGTGACAACAACGACACCATGCCACTCCCATCTGACGATCAGGACACCATGGACCATGACAGACCCAGCATGGAGACACCTGATGCTAGCTCAGCGAAGGCTCAGCCAGCAACATCTCCAATCGCATCGAACCCAGCACCTCAACAGAGGGAGCGTCGCAGACGAAATCGACAGCAGCAACCAGTCCGTCGATCGGCACGGATTGAAGCAAGACGATCCAACCCCAGAAAGAGAGCTCCTCCACAACGCCTTGAATACAGCCAGATGGGTGGCATGGCTCAGGCCTTCGTCTGCCAACCAATTCACCAGACCTCACCATCCATTGATGCTGTGACGGCCGCCCACTTGTCAAGCTCGATTCTCTCAGCGATTGAACTCCTGAAAGGAGCCAACGGAAGCAACAGCCCAATCACTGAACCACTGCACAGCATTGAGGAAGCAGCAATCCACATGACAACTTCCATGTCCGAGCTTGAAAAACTCAAACAGGACTCCTGTGGACGTATCAATCCACATATCGCACAAGTGGACAGCAATGCCAGAGCCCGCTTGACTGCCGCTGAAGAAGCTGCCTGCGATATGATCAGGGCTGCACTCTCCACTTTGGCTCTCTATGACTCGCCGGACAACCACTTTCGCTGGCAGATCGCAGACATGTCTGAAACCATCTACGCAGTACATGGTCGCTTGCTTCAGCAAGACTGGAGCGACAATGATGATATCGATGAAGGAGGAGATCGAATCATGGTGCACATGGCTGTACAAGACGATGGGAGAGATCCAGACAGGAGAGACAACCAACAGGAAGAGGAGTTCGCTCTGCCTCAGGACTTGCAAAATGAGATCGATCAACTCGCAAACCTCCTCACCGCACTTCACATCATTGAGCACTACGGACTTGACGCATACTCAACCAACTTTGACTTTGATGAGCTCAGAGACTGGTGGACTCAGGTAGTTTCAGGCCACAATATAGATCCTCCGGAAGGGCTGCCTCGAGTCTCTCCCAATGGCGAAGAGAACTCCCAATCCAATGCCTCCAGGTCCAGTGACAACCCCGACAGCAACATGCCCGATTCCACTGAACAAGACACCAGCGACCATGATCCAGATGACATTGAGCAATGCCTGTGGATCGACTCCATCCCGCAGCTCGCAGATCCATCCATGACCGCCTGCGATACCAACGGAGCAGAGGAATATGCATTTCTGACAATGAATGAGGACGGCGAATCCGACCCACATGGCAGAGTCACTCCAGGAGCTGAAGCCGCCTTCCTGCTATCCAATGGCCACCTCGAGCTTATGGAGGAACCCAATGTCTTCAAAGCATCACCCACAGATCCAGATACCCTCTCCTTTGATGAAGCCATGAAGGATGAGGATCGAGAAAAGTGGATGGAGGCAGCCAAGAAAGAGGTCACAGACTTGGTCTCCAAGGGTACGTGGGTCGAGGTCAGCAAGGCCGAAGCAGTTGGCAAGATTGCACCGGGTACCTGGGTGTTCCGTCGCAAGCGCCGACCAGATGGGTCCATCAAGAAGCACAAGGCCAGGTTCTGCGTTCGAGGCGACCTTGTGGACGAAACGGAATCCACTCTCGCTCCTGTGGTCGCTTGGCCGTCGGTCCGCGTCTTCCTAATCACCGCAATCCTCATTGGCTGGGTCACGGTATCAATTGATTTTGTGAGCGCCTTCGTCCAAGCTGCAATCCATCGAGACATCTACATCCACCTACCTCGGGGATTTCGGTCAACCAACGGACCCAACGTATGTCTCAAGCTCCGAAAGAGCCTATATGGCTTGACAGTGGCCCCTCGGCTCTGGCATGAGCACCTACTGCGAGCACTAACAGCTGAAGGGTTCAAGGCCAGCGAGCAGGACCCCTGTCTGTTCTTGCGCCCTGGGATGATGCTGGCACTATATGTGGACGACGCAGGCATTGCAGCACCACACGAGAAGGACATCAACGATTTCATCCAGTCAATGACCAGACGTGGCTTCGAGCTGACCAAGGAAGGAACGTTCAACGAGTTCCTTGGAATCAAACTGGATAAGAACCGCGACGGATCGATCCACATGTCTCAGCAAGGACTGATCGATAAGATTATCGCGGCAACTGGAATAGAAGCGTGCAACCCAAACTGGATTCCTGCTACCAAAGCAGCTCTCGGTAGTGATCCGGATGGAGAAGCGATGAAGGAATCTTGGAACTATCGGTCAATCATCGGTATGCTGCTGTACTTGGCAACCAACACAAGGCCAGACATTGCGTTTGCTGTGTCCCAAGCAGCACGCTTCAGCCACGCTCCCAAGCAATCCCACGCCAGGGCGCTTAAGACCATCGTGCGGTACCTTGCGCGAACCAAGGCACAAGGCACCATCATCCGGCCATCTGGCAAGCTGGACCTGCAATGCTACGTCGATGCTGATTTTGCTGGGCTACATCATCGAGAGCCCGACGATAATCCTACATCAGTCAAGTCGCGTACTGGATACATCATTATCCTTGGAGGATGTCCTCTAATCTGGCGGTCCAAGCTGCAGACCGAGATAGCTCTCTCTACAACTGAGGCCGAATATGCTGCGCTATCAATGGCAATGCGAGCCCTCATCTCACTACAACAGCTCATTCGGGAGGTCGCCGCCCGTACCGGACTCAAGCAGGAGTTGCTCACGCATCTCCAGTGCACTGTGTTTGAAGACAACAACGCGTGTATCTCACTCGCAACGAAGCATCACATCACAAATCGCACCAAGCACTTTCTTGTGAAGTGGCATTTCTTCTGGTACTGGGTGAAGGAGGGATTCATCAAGATCCAGCACGTGGCATCCGCAGAACAAATCGCCGACATCTTTACCAAGGGCTCAGTGCGGGAGATATTTGAGTCTCTTCGCAAATTGCTCATGGGATGGTAAACGGTGAGATGGTTTGAAGAAGAAGAGGTTTTTCACGATACGGGTCCCATTGCTTGTCGAGAGGGAGAGTTGCAATATACCATGATGTCACTGAAAAATTGCTGAAAATTGGTATTTTTCCCTTCATGTCCCCATTGACCGGTGACCGAATTGTCTGTACTACCACCAGTACACACGATTGAGCAACAAATGGACAGGCACTCTACCTCCAAAAAAGACTACATATGTGAAGGCATCTGTCTGCAAGAATACAAGTGCATGACTCATCCTGCATGCACAGTTGATGCTTCTCACTTGCCTCTTTGCCATGTGTTCCAAGATTACATATGTATGAAACTGACATCTTCCATGCAGGATGTGCCGGTCTTGGATAAAAAGCAAGACTATCCTGCAAAATTGGAACAAGACTAAGACATGGAACACTCGCACCTTCACTCCAACAATTGGAGAATCAGCTCCCAAACCTGCCAAGAGCAATGAAGCATCGTGGTCTCATCGCCTGGGGATTGTGGAGCAATTTTTCAAATGTACAAGACCATGAACAGCGACAACCAACAGCAGAGCAGTGTGATGACCAGCCCATCTCGTTTTCCTCTCCAACCTTCAACCAAAACAATCTCATAAAAACAACAATCTTACAAAACTCAAGCTTTACAACCACCAAATCAACTCAAAACACATTCTCAATCGTCTCATCTACGTTCGTGGTCACACTACGTTTAACCGTGCTGACGTTGGCAGTTTCACTTCCCCTTTTGACCTGCCAAAGTCCGACACTGGAAGGCAAAGCCGGACACAACCGGACTTCATTTGCCCTCTATTCTCGCTCCCCCCTTGCCTGTTTGAGTGAGTGCTGTTAGGGTGTCCTGATTACGGGGTAGTAAATTTAGTGCTATGTTTTGCTGTTGGAGGTTTGAAGGACTACCTTGTTGTGGTTGCATGTGGGACGCACTGAATAGCCAGTCCAGGAGGACGAAGGAGACGAGGAGACACCAACGCTTGCCCAAGAGAGTCCCGGTTTACATCATGGACAAACGAAGGGCAACATCAGCAAGGCATCTTGGCCACCCAACCACAACGACGTTGAGCGGAGGGACGGGTTTGTGGTCGCCACCACTGCCCACAACGGTAGCGATGCCAGCGCCATGAGTCCTCAGCAAAGAATGCGGTGAACATCGCGAGGAACGTTGGGGAGTCACGTGACGCTCAGGCAGGAAGGAACAAAGAGAGTGTGACCTTTTCTCGTGTAGAGTTCTGCAGTTGGCAAATCAAAGCCAATGACTCTCCGGAGCACGAGGCATGGCGCATATTGTTGGGAGCCCTTCACCTGAATCAAACGTGGTGTGAACAGGAACCGCACGAGCAGGAAGCGGAAGAACGCAAACGGCTGTTGCGAATCAAGATTTGTGCGGAAAGCGAGGCTGTCGTACGGGACTGCCATATTGACAAGAAGACGGCGATGCGATGTCGTGGGTCTGGAAATTGGCATGTCTTGGAGCAGACACAACAGGGGTGGAACGAGCGTGAAGCGGACGTCATTGGCATTGGCACACAGTGCACGACACGTCAAACACGTACGTAAATAAACGCAACGTCAAGTCAACACGGGAAAGGCGTGCTCCAGTAATCCCATTAGTGCATCACTCGACAGATCCCAAAACCGTACAACACGCCTCAAGCGTGAACAAAGCAAAATCCGACCATTATATGGCCTTTACCGCGGTTCCCTTGCGCATTCGCCATACAAGCTCTGCCATCAGAAGGATGCTCAAGCCCGATACTGATTCGTACGGCGAAAGTCGGGACCAGGTGCAATCTCGCATGCAATTGCAACGATTGGCAGATGGAAGTGAGTGAGGAAGAGGCATTTACGGGCACTCTCCACAAGACGCATGTTGTTCGTCAATGGAGCAGACGGAGGGGCATTTGATGCGGTTTCGCCCAAAGAGGAATCTTGGTTCGAAACGAAGGTTTCACGAGCGATACACTCTGCTGGTGTGCTCCGGATATTCCACTGGAAAGAGATGTTGTAAAGTAGTGGAGAGCAATATGCCTTGGATGATCGGTACCGCCAAGTGATTCTGTCATCGGAGTTATTGGAGCTCCTCTACTTTGCGCCATTCCACGTTGTGCTACTTCCAAGTCTCTCTGCAATCACTTGCTCCGAATTGCTCTCCGCAGAGAGAATCACAAGCGGTGATCTATTGTACTTCACGATGTAACGAAACACTCAGGCGTCTTGAGTGCAATCGATCGTTAGACGGGTAGTCGTGCTTACGTGTAGCATCATCGTACCCTCAACGGCAAGGAGATGTCTTGCGTCGTGTTGCTTCACCGTCGAACACGACGGATGCGCGGAGCGGAATGCACTGTCTGTCTGTGTGTTTTGTGTTGTCTGTTTGTGAAAATCATAAATGTCTGTCAGTCTGATCATTGTGATCCGCATCACGACCACTGCGCGACCAACGCAAAGAGATGAGCGTCCAACACATCCCAGAGAAGCGCCGTTCAGCGCTTTCTCGACGGGAACAGAGCGAAGTCCAGAAGCGCAGAGGGTACGTCAGAGATCGGGTTGTACAAGAACTTGAGGTTTGGACAGCAGCCTCGCCACTGGCGGCCACTCTCTAGTCGTATCTCTTGACGAGCGACGAGCTACTCCTGCAATTCGAGCATAGCGCCTCCAATACTCATGCTGAAACGGTCATCACTTCTCTCAAGTACGAGCACAAGTGATAGTGCCACCCAACGAACCGTTTTCATCATTCGAACACACATCAGAAGACATGCGTGGTACATCCGCTTAAGTACAGCGGCATCTTCGCAACGCAATTCCAAAAGTTCTGCAGCGCTTCGATGACCATGATCCTGCCTCTTCGATCGTATCTGTCGGCATCATGCTTCTCTCAGTACAGTAGTACTTAATCCAGGCATTACGACCCTTTTACAGTGCAATTCGGTTCGCGAGAAGGCATCAAGTTTATCAAAACGCAGGCAGGAACTCTACTACGAAGCACAGACACCGCACGGCAACCAACCATCCATCGCATGATCAAGGCAAACGGTATTAGGCGCTTCTGCGTTTTGGTTGCGTCGGCCAGAGGCGAAGGTACAAGACGGTTCTCTCGAAATGGTCCGGACACCAACACTCACGCAGTGGATTAATTCGCTCTTTTCCACTTCCTTCGTCTTTCCCGATTGCCGTGAATACCCCAATACCGTTCTGCCGCGCTTATTTGTTGATTGTTATCCTGTGCAATTGTTGAGCGAAATGTACAGAACGGCTACCGTGACGTGTTTGTGTCATGTTACTCTCGCTTGATAGAGCGCGAATGAAGCAATTCGCATAAAACGTCTCGACGATGTCATCTCATTCGCATTCCATATGAAGCGAGACACCGATCCATTCACGACGCATTAAGTATTCCATCACTGACTTTGGTCAACAACATGTCAGGCAATTGAACGCTTGACACCTTCGTTGGGTGAGAAACGCAAGCCCCTTCTCAAGATGTCGTGCACAGCGGCCAAGACATCACAGCCTCACTTTGTCGCTGGGACGAGCACATTGCACACTCCGCATCGCACCAACGCATGCTGCATGATCGTGATGCGACACAACACACGCGATGACACATCACTGCTGACGGTTTGGCTCGCTGGGACTGGGTTGCTAGGCAGCCATGTGCAATGATGGTGCTGGTGGTGGTGGCTGTGGTGGTGATGACAACCAAAACAACACCGCCACAAAGAACTGGCAACAACTCAGGGGAGCAGTCAGCAACAATCGACACGAGATCATAAAATGCAACGAAGCAACATCAGCTCGCCACAACCAACACAGAAGCTCACACAACACACTCATAAATTTGAAACCACCAATCAATCAAAAACCACCATCACACATCATCACATCATCACATCATCATCACCATGACAGCCTCATTCAACTTCTTCGCAGAACTGCTGCAGAGCAAGTCCATCGAGCAAGGCAACGTCGAGCTTGTCACCGACAGCGCGCGCATGCCCACTGAAGATCTTCTCTGCGATCTGCACGATTCCGGCATGTTCAGTTCCTCCAGCTCTCTCCTGGAGATGTCTGCGGATGAGAACTTGAACGCCGACAGCGAACACACCCAAACGGAAAGCACCGACGAGGGCGCGCAGCAAGCCGCTCGCGACAATGATCACATCGAAGCAGCAGCTGGAATCGAAAGCAGCGACAACGCCGATGCTTGTCGACGGGATTCCTTCACAAACATGGGTATGGGTTCGCCGGTCCTCCCACGCCGTAAGACTGCATCCATCCATGCAACTGCAGTAACACCTTCTACTGACAGAACCAGCACTCCACCTCCGCCTCCGCCTCCACTTCCGATGCTCAGCCCACGTCGTCCAATGCAGCACATTCGCAAACAGCAGGAGCACAACAAATCCAACCTCCAGCGCATCATGTCAATGTCGACGCCCGCAGCTCATCCGCTGCTGACTGGTGCGAACCCACGTAGCTTGGCGTTGGGCATACCTCACACCTTCAACGACACAGAAGCATGCAGCCGACAGACGCTTTCCGACATCTTGGACGATGCGCTCGCGATCATCGAATCTCCAGGATCGTCGCAGTCGTCATTTGAGCCACAGCTGTCATCGTCGCTGTTGGCGTCACCATCCTCATTGGCGCGGCAACCACGCGGCATCCTGAAGAAACAATCCTCGATACAACAATCGCAGCAACAACGACAGCGCGCCCAACGCCGTCGACTTCAGTCTGCTCAGTTCGAGGAGTACTGCCAAAAGCTGAAGCTCGCCTTCTAAGCCCGGCACAACTAAATGTTAAAAAATGAAAATGTAGCAGGACAGAGAGTCCCGTGTCTTGAGGAGCCTTGTTATTCCACGCGCTCTCCCGCTGTCCGCCGCGCACGATTGACTCCACACTCACCAGCCGAAGCAACCGAGACAACCGTTGCATGTTCTTCTTATCTACCTTTGCTGACAAGTCTAAGAAAAATACGACTAATACGATCACATGCGGGAGAAACGCACAACAAATCGCAGAATTCAAAATCGGAATCGTTGTTGATGCAATCACGAGTGAAAAGGACGTATCCAGTCCCGTAATTCGTGAAGATATCGCCAACAACACGACACAACGACGGCGCAACTTTGCACGCCAAACGCAAACAAACAACCCAAAACAATGCGACGTTTGTGCTGAACGTGCACAAATTGCCCGTACAAGGTTTGGTGGAGGAACCGTCAAGTCTGAGAGAGTTGGCGCGAAGACACATTACTGTCGGACTCGGAACAGCCCTTATCCATAGCGCAATATACCCGACGAACTCTCCAACTGACCGTTCCTCAGAGCCCTGTACCCACTATAATCGTCCTTGTATCCATACACTTGCCATACACACAAACAGAAATGAATCCATCGAATGGCGACTTGAGGAGTTCGAGCACCATCTCGAGCGACAGCTCCGCGACTTCTGTCTCGCTGGAGCAGCAGCTCAACTTGCGCAGCAACTCCTACGGCAACAGCGATCAGAATGGCGATCAACATGTCGATCAACATGGCGATCAGAATGGCGGCGATGGCAATGGAGACATCCGCGCCACTGCCAGCGCAGACGAAGAGAACGACAACCCATCGTCCGTCACGAGGATCCTGTCGGCATTGCAATCCGTCCCGACGAACCGTTGCTGCGCGGAATGCCGAATCGCGTTGGTGGATCCATCGCAGGTCTTCCTGTCGTACTGCCTTCCGTCCAAGTCGGTGGAAGGCACGGCGATGCAGCACACGGCCACGGCAGCCCGCATCTACGACTTCCACCGCAACCACAAGGCCTTCGCACCACCTAACCGACAGGCGACGAACGATTCCATAGAGGTCAGCGACGCGACGCCGGCGAAGAATATCGACCCCGCCTTCCATCTCAACGAGCGCATGGGCGGCCATTGCGTCTTCGTGTGTCGGGCCTGTTCGCAGGCTCACGATGCGTTGGGTTCCGCCGTGACGACCATGTACGCCGTGCAGGACGCGATGGCGCCTTGGACGCCGCACCTCGTCGCGTTCTTCGAGGAGTGCGGCGGCAACGCGAGGTCGTGGGAAGTCTACGAACGCTACATCTCGCAGAGCTGGAAGGCGAAGCGACCGACGCCTGCGAGCGAACTTGTGGATCGCGTGCTGTTCTGCAGAGCCAAGTACGAGGCGCTGGCGTTTGCCTTTCCGCCGACGGGGCCGTTGGCGCAGCCGATATGGTCCAAGATCTTGCATCGCGAGCCCGAGATCAAACCGTACGTTTCGAAGAATCTCATCAAGCTGCGTCAGTTCAACCTCAACGCCGGAATCGACGCGAAATCATCGTCGCGCAGGAGCGTGAGGCGCAACACCGGCGCGCTGCCAAACCGCCTCGTGGACTACTTCTGCGTCGTGAAGCCGACCATGAAGCTGAGCCCGGGACCCACCAACAGCAAGGCGACCAGCGTCGACGAGTTAGCCTTCGTCCCGCACATCGAAACCTGCTTCCCGTCCAAGACAGCGCACAGCGACATGGAATTCCCGGACCACCTCGCCACCTTCGTGCTGCCGGAAGGGTGCAAGCCAACCACGCAGCAGCTGCCTCCTAGATTCTTTTCCATCGTCCTCACCAATTCGGACGGTCAGAGAATGTACGGCTGCGTTCTGCAGATATACGACGAACCCACGGATATGCACACGTTGAAGAAGCAGGTGCAGAAAAGTTACGCAGACGACGCCAAAAAGAAGATCCAGACAAAGAAAGAAATCCAGCAACTGCCCGAATGCATCACGAATCCCACCAAACTCAACGACGTGGTCTTCTTCGCCAAGTGCCTCGTGGTCCTATCGCATTATCCATTCCAAAACAAATTTCGTTCCGTGCTGCTGCGCTTGTACCGGCTCACCCTGGTCGAAGCACCGCTACCGATCGAACGATACATCTCCAACTTCGTCAGCGAAGTTCCGCTGCCACCAAGGGGGAGAATCCGGGTTGAGTTCGGCTTCGACGTCGACAAGCTCTTCACAATCGAGCGGCCACCGCCAAACCAGCTGCCAATGGCCGACATCTCCTTCCGTCCGCTCTTCGCTTCCCTCAGTGCTGGCAACATCATCACCGTCATCGGATGTCTCATGCAAGAATGCCGCGTGGCACTCTTCTCATCGCACGTCAGCATGCTCTGTCCCGTCGCGCAGGCGTTGCTCACGGTCATGTTCCCATTCACGTGGCAGGGCATGTACGTCCCCGTCCTGCCCGATTCCATGTACGACGTCCTCGATGCACCTGTGCCGTTCCTGGTCGGGCTGGGCTCCAAGTACCTCCACCAAACGCCTGCGAGTTACCGACCGAAAGGTGTCGTGCTCGTGGATTTGGATAAGGATGTCATCCACATGGGATACAACGAGGAACGAGACGGACTGACACCACGGATGCCGCCGGCTCTGCCGTACCAAGACGCTTTGAAGCTGCGCAACGCACTGGAGGAAAATGGTGGCAACGTCTACATCTTGCCAAATTCAGGGTTGAAGGGATGCATCATGACTGGCGGCTCCATCCTGTTGCAAAATAAGGACCGAGAGGTGTACGCACGCATGTCAACCGTCGAGGTGACGGGTGATCTGATCGGCAGGAAGGAGATATTCAGCGCGACGGATCGAGCGTACTCCAACGATGATCTCAACATGACCATCAACATGGTGGCGCACGGTCAATTTACGGATGACACGCGGTCGGTCAATTCATCCAACTCGGACAAGGAAGGCGCGAAGAAGGGCAAGGGTGGAAATCGGCACAGCACCTTCATGGGGATGCGATCGCCATTCAAACGACTTCAAGGCAAGAAGAACAGCATGGAAGACTTCGCCGATGCGTGCCTCCAAGGGCATTTGCTGGATCAAGCCGAGCCAGAAGGCTTCTCCTCCACGGCCATTCGCAACGCCTTCGTTCGGTTCTTCGTCACCATCTTCAACGGGTACAGGTACTTCCTGTCCAAGGATTCCGGCAACGACCTCTTCAAGGAGGAGAGCTTCTTGGAAGAACAGGGCATGATCCCGAAAAAGACGCTGGCCTTCTTGCAGGCCGTTCTGGAAACGCAAATGTTCCAAACATTCCTGGAGGAACGCGCCAAGAATCCATCCCAGCCTGAAGTCAAGTATTTCGACGAATCCATCCTTGCCAAGAACAATCGATCCAAGATGTTCGTGCTGAGGAACGGCGGGAGGAAGCTGGCAACGCCATTCCTTGACAGCCAAGAAGCGAAGGTGGGTCTCGTGGAAATTGGATCTTGTCGAAGGGTGGTGGCATACAGTGAAATGCTGCTGCGTGTATGGCATTCGCAGCTTCTCAATCGATTTTGGGTTCCTCCTTGTCTTTTCTGTGATCCGTACTCACGAAATGCTTCACTCCGCACCTCCTCTATTTCATGCATCTTTGTTGACACGAACCACTGAATGGACAACTGCATTTCATGATGTGTACTCGTTACCGCATGCATCTACTTGGACGTTTGTATACATACGCTTGCGCGGCTGCATGCATGCATGAATGCAAACAACCGAAATTGTACGTTTGGTCGTATTTGTTGGACAGATCACGAAAACGTACATCGCACCACGCGCATCGGACGTTGGTCTGCCACCGCACGAAGGTCTGTACCATTACGGAGTGTTTCCGAAATTGGACAAAGCCCTCGTCGGCAAACCAAGACCCGCCATGACTTGGAAGCAGCATCAGGGCGAGTCCTTCCGCAATCGCCTGACCCAGACGAAAAAGGTGCTCGAAACGCAGCAACAACTCGTCCGGAAGGCGATCAAGCCGCTGGTCATTGCCCAATTGGCCATCTCCAACATGGCAAGGAAGTCGATCAAAGACTTGGATTCTGCGCTGTTAGCCCTGGCTCCCATGACCATGAATAGTGCATTGGTGCCCATGAATCTTGTCAACCCTGCTGAGAGCAAGAATGCGGCGGCTGTCGCATCGGTGAAAAAGTGGAAGGCCAACCGCAAGAACAGCGATAGTGACAGAAGAAGCAGCAGCAGCAGGAACGACAACGGTAGCCTGAGCAAGAAGAATATTGACTCGTCAACCCGATCCGAGAGATCTGATGTTTCCAAGGCGAGCACCAGCAGCCGTAAGAACGAGCTCGTCATGATCGTGCCAAACATCAAACGATCGAAGGCGGAGACCTTGCTGCTCGATGCTCGTCGGAAACAGGCCACGCTGCTCATCCTCATCACCAAGATACAGCGCTGCTTTCGCAGGTACATGGTAGCGAAGCAACGGAGACTGAACGAACTTCCCCAGCAACCAGCACCGACCGATGATAGAGAAGAACAGAGCAAGATCATAGCGAAAAAGCAACGACGACGTCGATCATCAGTGGCGATCCAGAACTCCATCCGATCGTTTTTGGCCAGGCAGAATGCGCAACGGAGAAAGGCTGCGATCGGGCGCCTGCAGCGGTGCATGCGAGGAATGCTGGTGCGCAAGCATCTGTGGAGACAGCGAAATGCTGCAGTGCGTCTGCAGGCAATTGTGCGAGGACGGCGCATGAGGTTCATTTTCACTGTGCTGCGCAACATCATTTGCAAACAGCAGGCTCGCATCCGAGGCTACTTCGTCCGCAAGAAGTTGCGTGATATCATCCAACGTCGACTGGATCTTTACAGGACGCAGGTGTTTGGCCTATGGAGCGTGACATCCACGAGCTTGGCATTTCGAACCAAATTCTGGCCCTGCCTTCACACGGACCGGCCTTTTTTGACGACGGCGGTTGCCGAGAGTGAACTGCTCCGATTGTGGACAACCCTGCGCGTTGGCATCGAACCAAACGAGCAAGCGATCTTCGATCACGAACTCGTCACGAATGCGTTGGGTGGAGGCGTCCAGATCCGTGATACGGTGTACCGCCGCGCTCTCGACGTTCATCCTCTGCTGGAGAAGGCCGTGGAGGGAGAGGAAAATGCCGGCCAGGTATTCCCGAAGTACCGCGGAGATAGTGCTGCGAGATTTGAAGCAGCCGAGAGGGTCCAGATCTACGAACGCCTCAACGCAGACAGCATGGAAAGCAAGCTCCCAACCTTGTTCAAACGATTCAGCATCGACCCCAAGGGTAGCCTCAAGAAGGATCGACTGGCGCGAACAATCTGTACGTGAATCATTGAGCCAAGTGCTCCTCGTGTTTGTTGTGCGCTGATGGCAATCATCTCTTCCTCTCTCCAGAGTCTTTTCCATAGTTTGTGTGGAAACATTTTATTTCTTTTCACCGCATCTGGAACCAAGTATTTTCTCACCTCTATTCTTCTTGTAAACTTCCCCGTCGGCATCTTTCACCCTTTTCATTTTCACGGCCGCAGGGCAACACATGGCACAAAGCCAGGATTCCAGCATGACCATGTCGGAGCTATTCCCCGAACTGGACACTCAGGTGGCCATTCGATTCCAAAAGGCAGGCAACAAGACCCAGCGTCGATTCTCGGACGCCAAGAAATGGAAGGAGTGCCAGTCCTCTTGGACCATGGCACTGTGGGAGGAGAGTTCGCTGGAGGGACGCATCAAAGGCAACGTCCGGCAAGTGGCTCTGTCCATGGTGTCGCGTTCACCAAACGACAAGCAACACCTGGAAGCATCGATGAAGAAGCTTGAAGCAGACCAACGCTTGCAGAAGCAGAAGAGGGCCTTCATGGAAGCGCACCACTGCAGCACGTGGGACGAGTGCCAAACCATGCTGCTCAAGCTGTACGTCCTGCCGGCGGAAGAGCGCGAAGAGTCCATGAGAGAAGCCGCTCTACATTCAACCAGGAACGCCACCCCGACTGCCCGGGAAGTGAAGCCACAGAGGTCTTCGAACCCATTCGATTAGCCCTGAGTCGTTGCTTTGTTGATCGATCTCACTGTCGTCATTCTATTGCCAAACGAGAGCCACTGATATTGGTTGCGATTCTATTTAAAGACCGAAGTCGCACTTTGCAGTCAAGTCGAGTAGATTCGAGTGGATTAACTTTGCTTTACTCTCCCATGTGTGTTGTTGGACTCTTCCAAGTGTACTCGATGGAAGCTTGTTGCCTTCTGCTGATTTGATGAAGTTCATCTCGCTTTGTGCAGAAAACTACGTGCGACATACGCGACTAGAAACGGTTGATGACAGGCTTAAACATCTGCTTGTTTGTGACGTTGCGACGGAAGGACTGAACATGTGGCTGTTAACATGGCGAGACGGTGGCCAACCACGGAACAAATGAAACAAGAAACGAAACAAACGGCAGAGAAAGGCAATGAGACATCGCGAACGAACAAACAACGTCGTCACATCACATCACATCCCCACCGCTCCACCAACAGCGACACCCTCAACAAGGTCCAAAAGAGAAGACAAGCCCTCTCATCCCAGCTGAGAGTACTCCCACGTTTGGCTTCGAAGACAACGCGTGTTCGCAACAAGAGCATCAACGCCAACGCCAGCATCGATTCATACGGTCAGCAATCCACCATGGAAGACAGAAAGCAAAGACTGAAGGCGCTCGCCCTCAAGGCAGGCAGGAACCAAAAGAAGGACGATCCCGAAGAGCCAAAAACCAAGCTGAAGTTTCGAAATTATTCCGCGACGACGCAAGATGACGACGACGACGAGGCACGACAAGCCAAACGCGCCAAGACGGAAGATGCCAAGTCGGCGTTGCAAATCGCGGCGGAGCGAGCACGACGCGACGTCCTCGCAGAGAAGCTGAGCTCCGGCGATCCCAACGCTGTGGGTGGGTTGGCACCCAAGAAGATCAACTGGGATTTGAAGAAGGGCATCGAAGGCAAGTTGGCCAAGCTGGAAAAGAGGACGCAACGAATGATCGTGCAATTGCTGCGCGAGCGGTTGGAGAAGGAGGCCGCGGAGAGCACTGATTAGGGAACACAAGAATGCGTGATGAAGTCTACACTTTCTCTCTCTCTCTCTGGAGAGTGGCATAGGATATTACGCCATCGCAAGGCCATGGAATAAACGAGTGGAATTCTGCGACATGGGTCATCGCCCTTGACCCGGAGGATGCATCATCGTGGAAGATTCCATGCTTTCCATTCAAGCCACCCACCGCAGCCAGACGACCTACGAGTGGTGGTTGAGGAAGAGAGTGCAATCAGTCGCTCTACAACAGAATGTCCATGCCCTCGGTTTCGGTTTCCTTTGCGAGTCGCAGCGGATACCTTCGTAATACAAACAATGTTGCCGGTTGTAGGTCGACTCGCTGATCTGCGCCAAGGGAAGGCGCGGATGGGATTGCGCACCTCACATCAAAAGTCGCCTCTCCACGACTTTCTTCAAATGATCGAATGCCAAGTGAATAATGCCAATGGATTCTGTCGAGCGATAATAGTGTATTAAGTGTTCAAGCACAACAGCTGACTATTTGTAACATTCCGAAAGATGTGCAGAGGGTGTGCGAAACTTCACTTCTTTTCGCGTCGTTGGAAGAGATAAAAGGTGGCGTCCAGGACCATGCGGAAGGATCGCTTCGAAACAGATCCAACTCGAACGCTCTCCTCAACCTGATCCTTGGTCATGAGCGGGTGCACCTCCTCCGCCGCGTCCAACGATTGGTCGTCGTCGCGTGTCGTGGTGCCAGGTGTCTTCTTGCGGGATGATGATGATGATTTAGTATCGGTCTTGTTGCTTGCTTTGCGTTTCGCGCCTCGTGTCTTTTTGGGGATGACACGGAAACACGCATCCAGAGTGGCGGAGTCTTGATTCCATTCTCCCTCCTTCCAAACCGCCTTCAGTTCCCAGATGTCGGCATGATGCACAAACGCACGTCGTGCATCGGCATGGGCATCGGAGACCAACAGCCATGGTGGAGACGGTTCCACTCCGCCATCGTCATCTTCCATCCACCACGTCGTGGATCCGATGGCGTCCGTCACCAACCCAGCGCTCATGGAGATGATGAGATGATACGGCGGTTGGCAGCCTGACCTGTACTTGGGTTGCTGCCTTTGCTTCGTCTTCTTCTTGGCGTTGAAGAAGTCCTCGTACGATGCTTTCGTGACCGTGAAGCTGCCGCCCTTCATGCCGTGCTCTTCCATCCACGTGGTGGCAACGGCTGGACTTCGCATCATTTCCACCACCTTCGAATCGAAATCGACGTAGTGGACATGATGGAACAGCATGGATGCCGTCAGGTGACAATACGAGCCGGGATACAGGACGCGGACGGAATTGGTGGTATGCACGTCATCGTCGCCGGTCGATGGATAGATGGGGCGCAGCAACTCCGCGGTGGCCTTCATGATCGCCCAATGCTTCGTGTCCAACGGACCCTCTCCACCATACGAACGTCGGAATTGATCGATCTTCATCGTGATGGTAAGGATAATGAATTCGTTTCGATGGCCGTGTTGCTGTCAATGTCGTTCTCTGAGAAGACAACCCTTGTTGTTGCGAATGCAGGCTTTCGCGCTCCTCAAAGTATTGGTGGTGACACGCAAGGAGTTTGTGGTGTTCGTTGGAATCCAGTCACGGACAGACTATCTCCGAACATTTGGTGTCCCACTTCGACGCTCGGAAATAGCATCACACAACATTCCAACCTCAATGACTACAATGTGTTGTTTCCCAGCAGTGGACTCGCCTGGTTTGGACGAGGACGCTGCTTGGCTCTGGTGACAACTAGCAACTTAGGAATGCATTGTAACTGTGCTGCTAATTGTGAGTGTAATTATGTATGGATGTTGCTTCATTGAGTTGCTTGGCATTCGCGTTGCTATCTGAAGTTTCTCCTCTTTTGGTTTGAATGTATCGTGCATCCGTGTCATTGGTAGGCGGGACCTTTTGAACCAATCATGCCTCTCTTCCAGGATCCGATTTGAAGTAGTATACTGTGCGGGGCGGTAGAGCTATGCTTCTGGGATCCTTCTCAGTCTCGGATACGATCGCGTCACATGTCTGGCTCTCGGATACCTTTGAGTCGATCGATTCGTGTCTTGGATACCAGTTGAGTCCCGTATGTGATTCTCGGATACCATATTATCCCACACAATGCCCTCCTCCTCCTCTTCGTCTTCTTCATCAATGAATCATTGCCTGTATCTGTACCATGATTGATCTGATTCAAACACTCTGAGTGCTATTCTCTTCAGATCTTGTTGATTGCAAACCTCTTCGATTCCCTTTTTGACCATCAGCACCAGCATCACCACTGCACCACTACAGCAATGCACTGGAGAACTAACCTGCTTTAACAATGACAAGGAATCCAACAGCGAATTCCAACTGACAACAGCTGCAACCACTTGATTGCAACTTCAACAGAATGCTGAGTGTTGTGATCTATGATGTAATACATTTCAAAGCAACAACAGTTTGAAAGTGGAGTGGAAGAGGCAGTGGGTCTGCCCTCAACACACTGAACCATGAGGATCAGTGCAGAGCTGTGACAGTCATGCCAATAGAGCCCAAACATAGTGGCTGTGGTCTTCATGGTAGTTATTGTTGCTCATAGCAGAGGCTTCATTTCAAGCTGTCTGAACTTGAGTTCTTCTGTTCAGAAGTAGTTGATTGAGAGTACTAATGATGGTGAAGAAATGTGCAGATTGTGAGTGTTGCTGCTATGGTTCTTGCTGGTGTGGTACTCTGTGTGAGTTTCCCTCCAAGAAGGACTGCAGGGTCATGTAGCGCCAGTACCACAGGTGGTTCCATTCATCGGGGGTGGAAATTCGAAGGAGGTCTGCGGTGCAGGCTCCTGTATCTTGCTGTTCCTTGTGGCCATTTGCTGTGTATGGGCATCGAGTTTCCCGTAGAAAGGGTTCCAATGAGCCGGTCACTAGAATCCTATCGATCCTGGGTCCCAAAGATCTCTTCAATGGTTCATGCCGGCTCCAAACGTGGATACGTCTGGGACGTGGTTCGGACCAATTCGTGGGAAACTGGGTCATGAGTGCCAGGAAAGTCTCCCCCATACTACTACCGATGCTAGTTTAGCTCCATTCAAACACGACCAATGAGAATACTAGTTTGATGTGATACAAGAGTACGAACATGATGGCAGTACGAATGGAGGGCTCCAGTCACATCAAGACGTCAACCAGTCGAGCTCGGGATCGGTGCTTCAGGCAAGCTCCGCACACTCCACAAGGTGATTCTCGTTCTCTGGCCCTCGCTCACTCACATTCGGTGCTTCCTTCTCTCTTGGCATGATTCTCTCGTTTTCGGAATAAGTTGGGACAGAAGGATCCACTTCAAGAGTAGCTCGTACGTATCCATGAGCCTTCATGCTTCGCCCTCTACTTCGCATCCCAATAGACACACACAAACACACTCTATCGCACACACTCTATCGAGCAAATGGGTGAAGGTCAACAACGAAAGTGTACATGTATATTTAGTGTCGCATACTCTGCTATGGTCAAGTAATTAGTGTTGTAATGTTGTTTATGTATGTGTTGTACGCTGCAAGGTGCTTGCTATGTTCTGGTCGAAGAATAGAGACCTTCCGAGGCAGGTGGTGGTGATGGTGATAGACGCGCAAGTAGCACCTCCATGCACCATCCGTACCATCCACTCGTTTCGGTTATCAATCCATTCATCAATAGCAAGTGTGCGATGAGCATGATCAGGGAGACCATCAAGGTCAAGCTGGGTGATCAACCATCAGAGCACTATCCTCTCAACGACTGAGCATTCAAGATGATGTTCCATTTGAGCCATTGCTGGACGTCTCTTCCTGCACACTCCTTAACCGTGAACACCTCGAGAGCAGGCAGCTCGGTTTGGTCCTGGGCAGTCCTGCCTTGGATTATTGATGGTATAGGTAGACCTGGCGCGTCGGGAACACATATCCGTCCTGACACAGTCTTGACAGCTGTTCGTGCTATCGCAGGTACCTGAAGCAATGACAAGGTCATCAACGGCAGCGTCACTGTAGGCGACACCATTGCAGCTGTTTGTCCGCGCGCATGCACCATCCCCAATGAGAAGACTTCCATCCTTCTTGGAATCACCTCTGTGGGCATTTCTGCACGCAGTTCTTCCTTGGCATGCGTTTTTCCCGATGATGATGTCGGCGATGACGAGCGAGCGCACGCTCTGTCCCTGGATGCGACGACGTCCGAGATCCATGCAACTGCCCGACCCACTGCATGCTCCGTCGTGAACTCGGATAGAACCGTAGATGTTCTTTCCAAGATTCAGACAGCTGCCAGGAGCGGTGCATGCATTTGGTCCAATAATCTTGTTACCAATGACAGCTCTACTGTTCGGGCGAACTGGGTGGAACTTTCCAAAGTTGCTGCAGGAGTTCTGCCCAGTGCAGCTATCGAAGATCATGATGTTGGGAGCAACGTTGGTGCAAGAGCCATCAAACGTGCAGGAGTCTGGGGTGATGGTGAATGTCCCACCGGTGCGTGAGCAACCTCCGGATGGACAGCAACGGTATCCTCTGGCACTGCATGCTGTGGTGAGTGCGTCGCCTCGTCCGGTCATGATGATCCCGTCGCGTCGGACAGCCTTCAAGATGGCGGCGGTAGCGTCGTCATCATTCTTCACACGGTCGAAGAGCATTTGGGAGATGTGTTGCATTTTTTCCCGGTTATTTGCGTTGCACGCAAAGATGCTCTTGACGAGCCTGTCCTTTTTGCCTGGGAGTTTCTTGATGGCCTTCACAAAGTCGGCACATGTACCATCGACCTCGTCGCAAAACACTTTGGACGCAGGGCTTGTCTTGTCGAAGTTGCTGTTGACATCTCCCGGCGTTCGGAGGCAGCCGACGACCATGGAAGGCGGAACAGGAGTCTCAGTCGGCTCCTCTGATGGCATCGACGACGGCATCGACGTTGGCGGAGCGAACACCGAATCTTCAGCTGGATCCAAAGCCAGTGTCATTGCCATGTTGGCAAAGACGAGAGCGCCGATAATAGTCGCCTTGATTTTGATCATGGTTGCTATCGGTTGGTTTGTCAGTGTGCGTCGTTATCTGCATGAAACGAAACAGTACGCATGCAGATGCAGATGCAGATGGGTCGCAGACATGTTGTACCATGCAAAGAATAGGTGGACACGAGCCACATCATTGGCCGCAGCCAGATCAGACAGGAGTCAAGATGCAATCCGTCCAGCGATTTGTTTGTTGAGAGAAGCGTCGTGGTTTGGGATGGACGAACAAGTGGACAATGCGATGAGCGTGTGATGAGCGAGTATGTGAGAATGAGGGAGAACGAGAACGAAATCTGCTGTTGTCGAACGTGGTGGTAAAGTGGAATGGCATGGCATGCCTTTGCCACATTGTGACACCGGTGGACCACCATGAGAACAGCTCGCAGGTAGAGCAGAGGACGATTCCGAGAGTGTGTAGGTGACTGGCAAGCTGGACCCGGAAACGACTCTTCAAGTCAGTCACAATGGCGCGTTGGCATCTGCTGCCCTGTGCCATGGTGTTGACAATGGCCGCTGCCATGATGCACACAAATGAACGTACCGTTGACTTCGTTCTGTTTCGGTTTTCGATCAGTTGGTGTTGTGTTTCGAGATGGCTGTGGTTGTGTTTTGCTTGCACTTAGGTGTTGTACGACTTCTATAAGTTATCGTTGCTGTCGCTGTTGGTGTTGTGAGACAGTTGCTGTTGTGAGATTGTTGTTTTTATGAGATGTGAAAAGGGAGGCAAGATCGTTCAAAGTGAGTATGGGTACTTTCATGCGGAGAAGTATGGTATGGTGCACAGGAAGAGGACGATGGCTCTGCACAACACGTCCTTGATAGGCGACATGCCTCCCATCCATGTTGGTTGCTGAGAGGTAGCAATCTTCAGTGGTCCCTTGAGGGTTCTACAAGGTGGAAGTGTGTCCAATTGTTTGGCGCACAACATCCAAGAAGGAGAAAGCGCGCTCTTGATAATTCTGACTGTTTTCTTCCAAATGAGAAACACGGAAAAATGCATGCGATCTTCGGGGCGACCCAACAGGAGACGTTTTTGGTGTTCCACTCCAAACACAGTTCGGCCGCCGATGCTGCACATAACACACAAGGAGGAGCGGATACTTATGCGGCTCGATGCCACCACAGAGTCCGAAGTATAATAGAACGAAAAGGATCTCTCCCACAAAACACTTCTGCAAATCGTGGCGTATCGCACTCATACTCGTAGTCAAGGTATACAACCACGAATGGTGAACCACACCATTCACTCTCTTCCGCAATGCCTTTGTTCGCAGCAGTATCTTATAAGCAAGAACAAGGACAAGAGCAAGAATAATAGTCGTACGAGAGGCTAAGAGTGGAAGGCAATGCCAGGTGTTTCCTTGTGAAAGGAGTATGACTGTTTGACCTAGACTGATAACTAGCTAGAATATCCTAGTCTCCCAATTGAGTCCAGTCATGTATCTACTGTTGCCAGCACTGGATCAAGTCCGGTAACGTCCGTGACTGAGACCAGTCAGTCGAGTCCAACCATGCAAGACTCAACTCAGTCGTAACTGCAGGGCCAACATATGGAAAACATGCCACCACCAAACTTGATGCCAAAACATGGAAGCAAGTAAATGAGCGACCAGGTGGCGCAGGTTTGGAATTCAGGCGTGGTTCTTGGAACAGGCACGGAGTAAGCAGAGACGGCATGGCAGAGTGCGCTACTTGTGGAGTAACGCAAAGTAGAGCAGGTGGAGGCAAGAAGGAAGGAAGGTAATCATAATCTACAATTATCCCTCAATCGTCTGCTGGCATAAGGCACAGTGAATTCACTCCTTACGATTGAACATCGTACTCAACAACAACCAACCGCCAAACCGTCCAACGAACAACGATGACTGAAGTCAAGCCTGGGCAAGAGCCTGTCCTCTACTGGGAGAAGGAAGAAGCTCGGACCTACCCACGCAACATGTATGTGAAGATGGACGTATACGAGGATCCAAGTGATCCAGCCAACACCGACACCGTGGAGACTCAAGTACTCAAGTTCGATGACGGAAGCGCTGAAGAATGGCTCCGTTTCCGCCGGGAATTCGACACGCTGATGGCTGCGAAGCGCATGACGACAGCGACCCAGAAGATGGTGCACCTGAACAACCTACTGATGGGAGACGCGCAGAATCGATTCGCAACAGCCGTCCAAGCCGTACCCGGAAACACCGCCGCTGCTGCAGCACGCAAGCTCAAGGAAGGACTCGCAGCAGTTGGAGTGCCATTCTTCGGACACCCATCGAGCGCGTGGAGACGCCAGCGCAACTACATGCGTCAGTACGCAAAGTACGACCATGGTGAGCTGTCTGCCTTCCGTGCGCGGCTGCTGGAGCTCAATCAATACCTCCCATTCATGCCAAGCCCAGGCAATGGCAATGTTGCCGCATCCTTCCCTGACTTCGAGTTGGTGGAGATCCTGGATCGTGCAAGCCCAGAGGAGTACTGCCGTGCCCTGCTCCAAAGCGGGTACCAGGTGTATGAGCACTCCTTTGAGGACCTCTACCGCCGTCTCCTCGACGTGGCAAATAGCTGCCGCCCGGCAAAGAAGAACCACAGTGCCAAAAAGGGCAAGAAGGCCGAGAAGGGCTTGCGTGGCAACCGGAGCAACAAAGGGCGCAACGACCGCAACAATAAGCGCAAGAACCGCGATAGCGGCGATGCCCCACCAAAGTGTGGAAGATGCGGCCGAATTGGGCATAATACCAGCGCGTGCTGGAATGACCCAAAGAACGCAGACAGTCGCCCAAGTGGGTGGCGCGTTCCATACAAGGGCAAAAAGAGTCCTGGCAAGAACGATGAGAGCCTCAACGTGGTCTTGACCCAAGAGGTGTTCAACCAACTTGTCAGCTCCCTGCCAAGCAAGCGCACCAAGAAGAAGAAACGCCGTATCTCTGATGAGGACGACGAAAATGCCAACTACTTGCGCCAGTTGCAGCAAGCCAATAGTGATAACAGCTCTACTAGCAGTGACTCAACCAACTATCCCATGACTACTTTAGTCAGTGATGCGACCTGCTATAGCCTGGCTAGTAGAAAGGCAAAGAAGCGAAAGCAGCATCATGCGTCCACCGAAGTGATCGGTGAGGCCGTGAATAGAGCAGGCAACATAGCCCAGCTCCGCATACTGTTGGATTCTGGTACATCCAGCTGCTTGGTACTGCGTGAGTTTGCCCCACGAACATTGAAGAATGGGGATGGGGTGACCAAATGGAAGACCATGGGTGGCAGTTTCTGCACATCGAGCCTAGCTATGATGCAGTTCGTGCTGCCCGAGTTCCACGGGCGCAAGTCCATACGGTGGACAATGCACGTCGATGAAACGACACAAGCCCAACAGTCCCAGTACGACATGATCGTTGGGACCGATCTCATGCATGAGCTTGGAATCGACTTGTCGTTCTCCATGAACTCCATGACATGGGACAACGTCACCATTCCAATGAAGAACAGAGGGGTGCTGACCAACAAGGAAGCGTTGGATGTCGCATACCATGTCGCAATGCAGTCTACACTACTCAATCAAGCAGAAGATAGACAGAAGCGTATCATGGATGCAGACTATAGTGAGATCGCACTAGACACCTATGTGTCCCAACTGAACCACCTCAACCGGTCACAGCAACAACAATTGCTGGCTACCTTGCAACGGACACCACAGACCTTCAAAGGAGGACTTGGTACGTTGAAGATCAAACCTGTTCGTCTAGAGCTCAAGGCAGGGGCCAAGCCATTCCATGGCAAGGCATTCCCTGTTCCAAAGGCATATGAACAAGTGACAAAGAAAGAGAGCAAACGCTTTGAGAGCATTGGTGTGTGGGAGAAGTTCTCCAACAGTGACTGGGCAGCGCTCAGTTTCATCCAACCAAAGAAGACCGGTGATGTGCGAGTACTCACGGACTTTCGCGAGCTCAACAAACACCTTAAACGAAGGCCGTACCCATTACCAAAAATACAGGACATGCTCCAGAAATTGGAACAGTTCAAATACGCGACAGCATTTGATTTGTCCATGGGTTACTACCACATTCCGCTGGACGTCCCCAGCCAAAATCTGTGTACCACAGTGCTGCCGTGGGGCAAGTATAGGTATAAGAAGCTGCCAATGGGCATCTCCACAGCTCCAGATATTTTCCAGCGCATCATGAACGAGTTGCTTGGTGACCTCGAATTTGCCTTGGTCTACCTTGATGACATTTTGGTGCTCTCGGACACCAATGACAGTGACGAAGATCACTTGTCGAAATGTCATGTGGTGCTCGTCCGCCTCCAAGAGGCCGGATTCGCCGTTAACCTGCGCAAGTCGTTCTTCATGATGAAAGAACTAGACTACCTCGGGTATCACCTGACCCAACGCGGTCTAGAGCCACAGCCCAAGAAAGTGGAAGCGATACAGCGAGTGCTGCCGCCGTCGAATAAACGACAACTAAGACGTTTCTTAGGCATGATTAACTACTACCGCGATATGTGGAAGCGTAGGAGCCACACCTTAGCGCCACTCACGACCCTCGCAGCCAAGAATACGAAATGGCACTGGGGCAAAGCGCAACAAGTAGCATTCTGCGAAGCCAAACAAATGGTGATGTGAGAAGCAGCTCTAGCATACCCGGACTTCTCCAAGGAGTTCCATGTGCATGCGGATGCGAGTGACTACCAACTTGGTGGAGTGATTGCTCAAGAAGGGCAACCCTTGGCATTCTATACTCGCAAACTAAATGCTGCCCAAACTAGATACACCACAGGAGAGAAAGAACTGCTAAGTATAGTCGAAACACTGAAAGCATTCAACAACATTCTCCTTGGTCAGCAAGTAACAATACACACAGATCATCTCAATCTGCTGTACAAGCCGCTATCGTCTAACCGACTCCAGCGATGGCGAATACTACTGGAAGAATACGGACCCACTGTGGTCCATGTGAAGGGAGAGAACAATGTGGTGGCAGATGCCCTCTCACGCCTCCCAATGGAACATCGTGACGACGATGTGTCCAACACTACCGAGGAAGAAAGAGCCCCACTATCATACATGTCCACAACAGAGACTGAGAGTGCGGAATTCCCAATGAAACCAACAACAGTCCAGAAGTACCAACAAAAAGATAAGATATTGCAACAACACATGAAAACTAATAGCAACACAGACTACACGACAAAGAATGTCGAAGGAGTCCCCCTCATACATTACAAGGACAAGATATTTGTACCAAAAGGCTTACGTGCACGAATAACCGAGTGGTATCACCACTATCTGGTACATCCCGGGCAAACCCGGATGGAGGCAACCATTAGACAACTGTTCTATTGGCCCGGACTGAAGGCAGAGATCGCTGACCACTGCAAGTCCTGCAAACAATGCCAACTATCAAAGAAGAATCGAAAGAAGTATGGCCACCTCCCTGCAAAGCAAGCGGAGACCAACCCATGGGAACGGGTCAATGTCGACCTCATTGGACCATACACCATCACCACTCCATCCAAGCAGAAGCATGAGATGAGAGCAATGACGATGATCGACCCTGCAACAGGATGGTTCAAGATCGCCGCAATCAACAAACCAAACAGTGCAGAGACTCAAAGAGCATTCGACAGCCAATGGCTCGCACGCTATCCACGGCCCAGCCAATGTGGATTTGATAATGGAAGCGAATTCAAGCTACTGTTCTCGACGATGTGCGACAACTTCGGCATCAAGAAGAAAACTACCACTAGCCATAACCCACAAGGGAATGCAATACTAGAACGCATTCACCAAGTGCTGGGAGATGCATTCCGGACGTTCCAGCTTGACAAGCAGGAACATAGTGGAACGCAACCGTGGGAACCATTCCTCACAGCAGTGGCATATGCAGTACGCACAACGTACCACACTACTCTCCAGGCCACACCCGGACAGTTGGTGTTTGGTCGCGATATGCTCCTTCCAGTGCGCTTCAAGGTTGATTGGGCTCACATAGCCAAGCGCAAGCAAGAAGCAATCAACCGCTCCAACAATAGGGAGAACTCCAAGCGCATTGCGCACAAGTATAAAATTGGAGACAAGGTACTCGTGACGAAGCCTGGACTCCTACCCAAGATGGCACAGCCACGGGAAGGACTGTTCACCGTCAAGGAAGTCTTTACGAATGGGACACTCCTAGTCCGAAAGGGTATCATCACCGAGCGCATCAACATACGCCGGATCACCCCGTTCTTCGAGTAGTGCCCATCGGGAAGCGAATGACCTAGACTGATAACTAGCTAGAATATCCTAGTCTCCCAATTGAGTCCAGTCATGTATCTACTGTTGCCAGCACTGGATCAAGTCCGGTAACGTCCGTGACTGAGACCAGTCAGTCGAGTCCAACCATGCAAGACTCAACTCAGTCGTAACTGCAGGGCCAACATATGGAAAACATGCCACCACCAAACTTGATGCCAAAACATGGAAGCAAGTAAATGAGCGACCAGGTGGCGCAGGTTTGGAATTCAGGCGTGGTTCTTGGAACAGGCACGGAGTAAGCAGAGACGGCATGGCAGAGTGCGCTACTTGTGGAGTAACGCAAAGTAGAGCAGGTGGAGGCAAGAAGGAAGGAAGGTAATCATAATCTACAATTATCCCTCAATCGTCTGCTGGCATAAGGCACTGTTCCATCAACATGGGATCCTTGTCTCGTACTCGTGTAGTAAACACTCGAAGACTCCTTATTCTTCTTGATTCGATTGGGGTGATGACGACTACGCATCCTGCTCTCTTCACGAACGACAACGAAGAAACACAGCCAATCATCGTCCCCACATACTCGTACACACATGTGCGAGTACTCGAGGCACGTTCGACCTTGAGGCATCGTGACAATGAACCGCCGGTTACTTCGGTCTCAGACATTTCTTGGCAAGACAGGGGGAAGTGTGTCTCTGCTCTCGCGGGCGAAATGATAGAGCATATAATACCTACTCTGCTGCGTATCATCCCTCGATGCACACGACTTCCCTTTGGCTGCCTTCTCTGTTTGGATGTGACCCGCGAAAAGAATTGGATTCATCTTGGGAGAAGAATCTGCAGAGTACAACTATGAGGATTCTTTGTTGAATGATCGTATGGTGCATTGTATGAACTAGGCATAGTCCAGATTCGTCATGATACGTGTCTATTCGTGGAGTAGTGCACATGCAGAACGTGAAGCGAACAACGGAATGGAATTCAGTCAGGGACAGATGACCTTCAGACATCTGATGTCCCACTTTGATGGTCGAAAATAGCACGACACAAACGTTCCGACCCCGATGACTGCAATTCCCTCCTACTTCTCCTCTTCTTCTTCTTCATCAATGAGTCATTGTCTGCATCTGTACTATGATTGATCTGGTTCAAACGATCTGGGTGCTATGTACTCTTCAGATCTATTGAATTGCAAACCTTCTCGATTCCCTTTTTGGACTACAACATCAACAGCATCATGACAGCAATGCCTTGGAGATCCAACCTGCTTCAACGATGGCAGGGAATCCAATAGCGAATTCCGGCTGACAACAGCTGCAACCACTTGATTGCAACTTCAACAGAATGCTGAACTGTCGTGCTCTACTTTGCAATGCAACAATGGATTGAAGACAGAGTAACAGAAGAAGCAGTGAGTCTGCCCTCAGCACACTGAACCACGAGGATCAGTGCAGAGCCGTGACGGCCATGTGAGCATCATTTCTTCATCCCACCACTACAACTAACAAACTCATAAAACAAACATGAGACTAGTACAACAAACATCACTCTTATCCATTGTACTTTCACTCTGCTTTGACAAGCACACTCCATGTGAACTGCATCAAACGGTTATCCTGAACCAGCAGTTTGCAAGGCTTCCCCCACCGATCCGCGTCGGCAGGCAGCACATGAATCCAACTGCGCCGCTGGTGTTTTCCGAACAACTTCCTGCACACATGACTGAAAATCTACACATGATTCCACAAAGGACTCCAGGCTATGAAAAGCGTTCTAGAGTATGTGGATACCATACGGGTACGATCTACGCGAAGGCAAGAGCATGGCGCACATGCGTTGCTCGTACCGCACGTACACCCAGCCAAGCAGAATCCAACAAAGAGTCCGCTTTGGAGGCTCATGTCCTCGTTCTTCTCCTGTTCCATTTCGTGGGTCAAACAGATCAATCAAATACTGCGACCCCAATCCCATCCCACACTCTGCTCCTCCTCGCTCCACTTCAGATCGCTGCGCTGCTCACGATCAGCTGGCGAAGTCGATCCGCATCCGCCGCATCCCAACGATCGACTGCCAGAAAGCACTTCAGCAGTTTGTGTTCGTCGTCAGAAATCGTCGGTGGGTTTTGCACTCCTCCATGCGATGCCACACCATCGAGGAGTTCTGACATTGGCCACACTCGACGACCGCAGCGCATGGCATCGATGATCTCCCTTGCGCGAACGAGGATGCTTCGATCCACTCCAGCCTGCTTTGCGCACACCAGTCCAGCAGAGCTGCTTGCAATGCCATTCGCCAGGCGGAACAAGGGATTGGCGTTGTCGCCGTTGCGGTGGTCGGGAAGTTGGACCGTCATCTGCTTTGCCTTGACCCCGTTGCGTCCATCCTGCAACATGTTGGCAGCAAACAGCTCCAAAAAGTGCGTGGTGCAAACGACATGCGCGCCCACGGCGGCCAATCGGTCCATCGTTGCCTTGAGCAGGGCGATGCCCGATGCCGGGCTGGTGCCCTTGCCAAATTCATCGATCAGAACGAGCGAATGCTTGGATGCTCTGCGCAAGATGTTCCCCATCTGACTGAGATCGAGCTGAAAGGTGCTTTGGGGCACAGCGCACGTCTCCACGGACCCTATCTGCGAGAAGATCTGCTGCACGATGCATATCGTGGCTTCGTCGCAAGGAATGAAGGATCCGATATGGGCCATGTACACCAACAGCCCGACCTGACGCGCATAGCACGATTTTCCGGAGAAGTTGGGGCCTGTCACGATGTGCACGCGTTGGTGTTGCGTGAAATCAGTGCTGTTGGGAACAAAGCCCCGCTCCGCCGTGATCTCCTGGAGAGGATGGCGACCGTTGATGATCTTGACCTGGCGATTCTCCTTCGCCACGATGGTCGGCCGAACGTAGTTGGAGTTGGATGCACAATCAGCGAAGGCCAGGAGGCAGTCCAGCTCGGACAGGGCCCGGAATGCCGACTGGAGCTCCGACAAGGAATCAAGGACCTCCTCCTCAAGCTCTGTGATGATCATCCCCTCCATGTCCTTGATGTACATGTCCAGATCACCAATCTCTTCGTCCAGCTCGTGTGTCAGAGGGTTCTTGAAGAATGAGTCCGTGTCCTGATTGAACTTGTGCTCGAATTCGGCAGGCAAGTTGACGTTGTCGGTGTGAAAGGCGGTGATTGTTGGGAGGGAAATGAGGAAGCCAATCTGCGGGAAGAAAACGACGGTGACATCCAGCAGCAATGGATATGCCTGAAGAAGTTCGGTCGCTTTGTGTTCCAGGAAGACTGAATCAATCGACATCGAGCATGAAGAAGCATCGATTATAAGTCAGAAGAAGACACAGTTGTGCACTCACATAGTAGTAGTAGTAGTAGTTGTACGTGTGAAGGCAATCATCAATGTGTGAGCATATGCACCTCCACCAGTCGCGCCGACCATCATGGCACCGTCGCATGTCACAGCATGATGCTGCAGCAGATCAATTATTTTCCAAACATGGAAGCAGCAGCATGTAGCAGAATGGGAGGTATCCGGTTTCACTTACTGGGCAAGTCTTCGTACTGGTCCTTCCAGCTATCCAGCTGTTCGTTGAACCCCCGGCGAATCACGATGCCCTTGTTGTCCATGCAAGCCTGCTCATCAATGACGGTTGCGATCTGCTGCGACAACGCGTCCATGATATCGACATCAATCCGATCCGCAATGCTGCCAAGCAACCCTTGCTGCGCATCAGCCCCATGCGGGCCTTCCCCGACGATGCTGTCCGCGGTCACTCTCAGATCTTGCCGCAGGACGTGGTAAATGCCGATCGCTGATGACAAGGTCCGAACGAGGACGACGAGATCTTGCGGTTGCGTGACGCATCGTTGAATGCGGTGCAAGACGGTGTGAACCGGGCCTACTTTTGCAAGCAGAGTCAGAAGTTTACCGACGGCGGTCGCAAGATCCGGACGCAGAAAGAGCTCGACAGTATCCTGGCGTTGTCGGATGGCATCGATGCATTGCAATGGTCTCATCATCCATTCGCGCAGCACTAACCGACCGCCTTTGGATCTGGTTCTGTCGAGCAAGGAGAACAGGGACCACCCCTCCTTCGATCGCCCACCACCACTGCGGCAGGATCCGCCCGCCAGCGCGAGGGGATGATGGTCCGTGGCGAAGATGTGCAGCGACTGGTAGGTTTGGGTTGGCACGTACATGAATTGGTGAGGGTAAATTTGGGCGAGGCCGTTGACCGTCACGATTCCATCCATGGAATAAATGGGCGTTTGCAGGAGGAAGGAGAGCAGCGATCCCAATGCCTGCACCAGGATGCTGGAGTCCCAGTCGATGAGTGCTGCCATGGCATTGTACACCGATGGCTGACGGTAGACCGTGTTGTCGTTGGCAAACTGGCGCACGAGCGGAGGACCACGATTGCGTCTCTCCCGTTGTTGGGGTTGCTGGAGTCTCCGGCGCAGTGAAAGAACATGGAGGTTGTTCATGATCGTCGAGGTGCAGGTCGCCATGTTGTACGAGCTGCTCTTGAGGATTCGGTATGGAATCTTTGCCTGCGGCTGTTGCAACTGTTGCGACTGCTGTTGCTGCTCGGCGGGTTGGGCGACGGTCGCCCCCAAGTCACTGCGTGGTCGTTTGTTCGCGTTGCCAACAGCAGAGTTGCCGTCATCAGTCCCTACCGTTGGATCATGACGAGCACCCACTTGTGCAGCAACCACAGACGCTCGTTGACTGGTCAGCAGATCCATCAACGCGGTATTGCCCAACATCTTGAGGCTCACCAGGATCAGCGTCGGTTGCGTGCGTTGGAAGAACTCGTCGATCAGCGTCTCCACATCCTGGCCAGTCGAGGGACAATCCTGCACCACGATCTCGTGATCATCTTGGCGGTAGCAAGCAAATGCCAGACGCGGACCGCGATCGATCACGCTGACGCACACCATGCCTGGTTCGAGCGAGGGCGTCTCTGTGATGTCATCGTGCTGCGCGTGGCGAAAGTGAGACTCGTCCGAATGGCTGAACTGGTCGTCTGCGTGGTCGTGACTTGCGCTGTGACCATTGCTGCGCGATGTGCGGATGGACGATCCCTGTTGGCTTCTTGCGGATGTGGCCGCCGTTGCCGTCGTTCTCCGAGATGATGGAGAATCAACGCTGCGTGCCATCGTTCAGCCGTGTTGCGCTGTCGTTGTCCTGTTATTCGTGATCAAAGACTTGTGCCAGATGGTTGCAATGGAACGCTCGATGATTTTATGCGATGCTTCGTGGAATACGCGTTATGGTGTACCTCCTTGTGTTGGTTGTGGATGTTTCTTGCTTGCTCTTTGCAGCAGGTTACGCGCAGAGAGTGAACGAAGAAAAGATCACACCAACAACCAAGAATCACAAGGATATTCTGATTCCCGAGTCTGAATCACGATTTGGTGTCAACGACGAACATAATCTGAACACCAACAACACCAGCGGGAGGAACAACAACAGCCAAAACAACAACAACGCGGCATCCTGATGCCACCAAATCGAACGGCAACTCCAAGTATAGCCAACAACCGTAATAAGCTATACCAACCCTGACATCGCCTGACAAGGGGACATTGACACCGTTCGAGTAGCGAAGATGGACTCCTCATTTCCTTCGTCGACAAGCCGTTGTGGGACATTGGCGTCATAGACGTGGCTGGCAGCGGGGTCGTGCATCTCACGGGTGGATTCAGTGCCTTCATCGCGGCGTGGTTGGTGGGTGCCAGGCGTGGCCGGTTCCATGACGAAGTCACGGGGGAGATTCTGGGGATTCCGCGCAAGATAACGGGGCATTCCATTAGTTTGCAGGTACGTCGAGTTGTGGTGTGTTGTGTATTGGGAAGGGAAGTGAAGGCAAAGGCTTTGCCTTGTGTTGGCATAGCTCTGGTTGCTCCAGAGAGTAGTGTGGGGAGTTGATTGGCCGTGCCAAAGATCTTGATCCGTACCAGTACTCGTCTCCCTGTTGCCTGTGTGTATCTCTCTCTCTCTCTCACACACACACACCACCATGATCTCCCCTTCTTCGTCTTCAGATGGTCGGCAAGCTCATTCTGTGGTTCTGCTGGTACGGCTTCAACTCGGGCTCCGTGCTGCTGCTGGGATCGGACTTCGAGGCGACGATCGCGGCGCTGTCAGCGACCAACACGACCCTGGCTGCTGGAGCGGCAGGCATCACACCCCTCATCGTCAACATGATCGCGCAGGACATCATCGAAGGCCAGGCGCACTACGATCTCGATCCTGCCATGAACGGCGTCCTCAGCGGCCTGGTCTCCATCACGGCAGGATGCGGTGTCGTCGAACCTTGGGCGGCCGTCCTCATCAGCATGATCGGCGGCATATTGTACCTGGCCGGTTCCGCCTTGCTCGTTCGCTGGCGCATCGATGACGTCGTCAACGCCGTCCCCGGCCACATGTTCTGCGATGCGTGAGGCCTCATCAGCGTCGGTCTCTTTGCATCGCCCACGCGCATGCAGCAGGCGTACGGCGTCTCGGACCATGCTGGTCTGTTCCACGGCATCTTCAACGACGCCGATACAAAACTGTTCCACCTGCTCGGTGCGCAGTGCGTGGGCATGGTCTTCGTCATGGGCTGGGCGCTCGTCTTCATGCTGCCGTTCTTCTGCATCCTCGCCAGCCCGGGCCTGTTCCGCAGTTCCGTCAAGGACGAGGTGCTGCGACTCGACAAGTCCTTCCACGGTGGCATTCACCCTGGTGGCGACGGCGGCGGCTTCCTCGACGAACACCAACACACCATCTACCAAACGCTCGTGGATCAGACGCTGCAGACCGGCAGGCTCGGCACGAAGCAGCTCACGCCGCTGAAGATGCAGGAATTCCGCGACCGTGCCAAGGACATGCTGGGCGGTGAGCGCATCGCGCGGGGGCAGGCTGCGACCTTGACGGACGACGAAGATCCCAGCAATTCCACGAACGGTCCCCAGGCGAGGAATGAGAGACGGAGCGACGGTGACGAAGGATACATGCACCAGCAGTGAGCCAGAAATGCTGCTGCTGTTGCTGGTTTTGCCATCTTTGTTCGGAGAAACAAGTGCTGCCCATGCCTGCCAATATTCGGTGGGATGCGGCACGTTGCGATATCAGTACATACATACAAACAATGTTGTGTGGCATGGCTCTGGAGTGATACACAATGTCCGTCGTAGTCGTAGCAGCAGAAGTTGGAAGTCTCCTACTTCCATCGGACGACCAATTCCTTTTCACTTTTGATCGGTACCAATACAGTATCCAGCACATAGACTACGCGGGAAAAGGCAAGTCCTACATTGAACAGACCGAGACCAACACGGATTTCGCGAATGAGATGTCCACTCTGTGGCAACAATCGGGATTGCACGGCAAGGCGTTGTCATCACACGACATGGACATCCTCCTGTGGCAAAAGCTTGCCGCCAACTGCGTCATCAATCCACTGACGGCCATCCTGCGGTGTCCCAACGGACAGCTCCTCATGGAGCCGTCGTTTCCAGAGTACTTGGTGGGTGTCACGGAAGAGGTTGCGGCCGTCACGAAAGCTTGCGGCACGATCGACAACCGTCTGGAGGAGACGTCGTTGCTTCAGTTTGTGGGCGAAGTGATCCGTGATACCGCCAACAATCGGTCGTCCATGAATCAGGATGCCCGCAACATGCGGGAAACTGAAATCGATCATCTCAACGGCTTCATCGTGAGGAAGGGACGGCAACTTCGCATTGAGTGTCCTGTGAACAAAGAGCTGTGGAGTCGGATCAAGGACCTGTATTAGCAGAGTGCAGATATAGCACAATTCCCACCAAACATGTATTACATGTGCTCCATGTACGTACTCTGTATGAATGTACATACAAGTATCACGCTATCATACGAGTATTTGCCGGCGATGAGAACAAGTACGCGATGCGTAGGTTCCATACGGTGGGATGGATGTTGGGTCGTCGACCTGTCCCTCTATCTCGCGTCTTGTGAGTATTGGGAAGTGCTTGTTCTTTGATGCTTGTTGGGCTATTAGGCTGGTCTTGTTTACCTTGCATGTGGCATCGTGGATCATGTCGAAGCTATCATATGTCTGGTTTCTTCATCCTCCAAACGCAGTTCGCGGACACACACACACACACGCCCTCTCTCTCTCTCTCTCTCGCTCTGGAGGGCAAGAGCATAGTGAAGTATAATGTGATCACTCGTCACTCGACATCTTGCTCATATCATCCTCCATCAAGCAAGCAACTGGCACACAGTAGAGTTGCGGAAAGGAGAGCCACGATGAGAGCGGACCTGTCATCATGGTACAAGCTATAGAATGACCTGGCAGGTACAATGCTCGAAAGTTCGGGTAAGCACCAAATGCGACGCATGATCAGCATGTCACCACCGATTTCCAATTCCAATTGCACACGAACATGAGCATGAAACATCAGCAATAGTTCCAGCAACGGCAGCAATCTCTTACCATGCTTGTTCTGTCGCCGACCTATCCTCCTTGATCTGGGATCAAGCCTCGTCACCACTCCATCTGCATGAAATGCGCCAAATTTCCACTCACCATTCATCTCCTCTTGTATCATCTCATCTCGGAGCATGCCACATCATTTGGTGGAAGGTCTGCGATATGTCCGATTCGCGCCCCCCTTGTTATCGCCAATGTGAAACGCACCGTTCGAGCCACGTTTGCCTCCCTTTCGAAATGTCAAGCTCACGGGTCTGCCGTGGTTGTATTTGGTGACTGGCGCATTGGTACGTACCTTTGTGTGTTGCTTGCCTGGAGCTGATCGGATGTGCTTCATGGGGCATTCCATATCCTGGCAATATCCGAGAGAAGCGAATGTAGGCCAAACGGGCGCATCTTGGCTGATCTTGACGTGGCGGAATAGACAGTCAGGTCCCTTGAGGCATTGGCCTCTGGATTGGAAGAATGAGCACACCGGCATGACATGCTCCTTCGGTATATCGTGTCGCTTGCGGCAGTGCGGGTTTGTGCATTCCATGCTCTTGAGAAAGAGCGTGCAGATGGGCGTTTTGGAGTCGTTGGGACGGACGCGTGACAGCCCCATCGAACGGGGACGGTCGGTCTGGATGTTGGACCGTGGTTCATTCTTGGATTTGGACGTCCAGACCTGATGCCATGCCGTCTGAGTCACATGGTGCGTTGCTTTGTATGCAAATTTGGTCAGTTTCGTGACGGCCTTGCTTGAGTCTTCAGTACATTGACTTGTTGATGTTTGCTTCCCATTATCGTCGCTGCTGCTGTTGTTGCTGTTGCTGTCGTTGTCAGTGTGGTCCTCCGATGTTGTGTTTTGGTTACCTTGTGCTGACGTCTTGATTGTGTCCTGCTTTGCATGTGATGGTTCCTGAGCGATGATCGCAATGCGTTTGGCGCCTTGGTGTCTGAACGGTTGAGCATGTGAGGGGCGAGGTCGTTTCCGGCCTTCATATGCGTGCTGGTGTGATGAGATTTTACAACGGTGCTTTGCTTTAACGGGTGCGCTTGCTGCAATCTGATGATCATGGACTTTGTGGAGGTGATTGTTGTGACCACTGCTGTGGCCGTCGGTGCGTTTCGCTTGATCCTTTTGGCGCGCTTTGTTGAGGACCAGCTTGCTGTGACCAACGCGCTGCAGAGATGGTAGAGGCTTCTTCTCTGTTTTCGCAAGGTTGTGCTGGTCATTGGCATCCTGTCTCGCGCATGTTGCTGATACGAATGACGCTGCTGATTTCTCCGTCGCGCTGTTGTTGCTGTTATTGTTGTTGCTTCTGCTAGCATGTAGCGAAGCTTGCTGCAAGTTCGTTTCTGTTTCAACAACCTACGTCGCGGATGAGTTATCCCTCGGTCGGACCCATTGGCGGTGGTTGGTCGAGTTGGATTGGTGGCTGCTCGATACGACTACTCGTACGTTTGATTCAGTTGGTGCTCCTGGTTGAATGGGAGCTTGGCCTTGCTGTTGATCTTCACCTTGCTCTTTCGGTTCGTTTGGATCTCCCTTCCTCACGTCCTCACGTGCGAATACGAGTACGAATGAGGTTGCGGTTGCCGGTGCGACTGCGGATATGGCTGCGAGTGGGAGCGGTTGCTTTGATGTCTTCCGCGTCCTCGTCCGTGCCTACCGTAGCCACCACGGCCATGGAAGGATTGATGCCCTGAACCAGCAGACCCTTTGCGTCCGGAGGAGTTGAGGATCGCCATCGTCTCTGAGTATTGGTATGATGTGGGGTTTCTGGTGTGCTGCCTTTTGTAATTGTGTGCGATCAAGGGTGTTGCTTCCTGGATCGTTGTTGTTTGGCGTGGTGATTGTGGTGTATTTGTGTGTATTTGTGTGTATTTGTGTGTATTTGTGTGTTTTTGTGGTGTTGTGTTGATGTTCATCCTTTCGCTTCCGGATCTTTCGTGACTTGAGTCTTAATGACTCAACTCGTGAATCAGTCGTTTCGGTACGAAGTAGAGCAGTCTAGCACACCTGTAACTCTCTACGACCCAGAGAGAGGCAGAGAGACAGAGACAGAGGAACTTATTTTTCCCACAGCGATGATGATGCAACGCCAACAAACCCCACTCCATCCACACATGCACATAGCACATCCATATATTCTACTTGACGTATCTGCCCATTGCCCCCAACCTCATCTCATTGATGGTTCCCATTTCCGACTGGAGCAGCCAACAGCGACTCGCAAAGGTGCTGATCTGCGTGTGCAGACATGCAATTTCTGTGGTGTAGTGCGGTGTAGTGCGGTGTAGTGCGGTGTAGTGCGGTGTAGTGCGATGTTGCGCAGCTCCGACGTGCGCAAGAGCTGAACTGTTCCGTTCGTACACTGCTGAAACTCCATTTCATTTCATTCTATTCTATTCCATTTCCTTACTTGCATCTGCAATTATCAACTTGGTGGAGGAGGTGGTGGAGGATTCCACAACTTCTTACCTGTTGAGCTGCATCCAGCACTGTTGCTGTTGTGATTCTCGCTGTCGTCGATTTTGGTTTTGTCAGAGTTTCGCCCAGCTGTCTGCTTCTTCTTTGATTGTTGCACACTGTCAAATTATACAGAGTACTAATAATAATATTTTATGTAACGTATTAGTTGATCAGAGCACAGCAGATTGGTAAAGAGTGATGTTCTCTTGTGGTCGCAGACATGACTTGTTGCCACTTCAAATCGCTTTACCAAATTCTGATAGAGCCCAAACATGATGGATGTGGTCTTTGTGGTAGTTGTTGCTGATAACAGAGGCTTCATTTCAAGCTGTCTGAACCTGAGTTCTTCTGGTCACAAGTAGTTGATTGAGAGTACTAATGATGGTGAAGAAATGTGCAGATTGTGAGTGTTGCTGCCATGGTTCTTGCTGGTGTGGTACTCTGTGTGAGTTTCCCTCCAAGAAGGACTGCAGAGTCATGTAGCGCCAGTACCACAGGTGGTTCCATTCATCGGGGGTGGAAATTCGAAGGAGGTCTGCGGTGCAGGCTCCTGTATCTTGCTGTTCCTTGTGGCCATTTGCTGTGTATGGGCATCGAGTTTCCCGTAGAAAGGGTTCCAATGAGCCAGTCACTAGAATCCTATCGATCCTGGGTCCCAAAGATCTCTTCAATGGTTCATGCCGGCTCCAAACGTGGATACGTCTGGGACGTGGTTCGGACCAATTCGTGGGAAATTGGGTCATGAGTGCCAGGAAAGTCTCCCCCATTCTACTACCGATGCTAGTTTAGCTCCATTCAAACACGACCAATGAGAATACTAGTACGAGGTGATACTAGAGTACGAACATGGCGGTGGCACAAATGGAGTGGTCCACTCACATCAAGACGTCAACCAATCGAGCTCGGGATCGGTGCTTCAGGCAAACTCCGCACACTCCACATGGTGATTCTCATTCTCTGGCCCTCGCTCACTCACATTCGTTGCTACCTTTCCTTCCTTCTCTCTTGGCATGATTCTCTCGTTTTCGGAATAAGTTGGGACGGAAGGATCCACTTCAAGAGTAGCTCGTACGTATCCATGAGTCTTCATGCTTCGCCCTCTACTTCGCATCCCAATAGGCAGACACAAACACACTCTATCGCACAATTGGGTGAAGGTCAACAATGAAAGGGTACACGTAAAACTGGTGTCGCATACTCTGGTATGGTCAAGTAATTAGTGTTGTAATGTTGTTTATGTATGTGCTGTACGCTGCGAGGTGCTTGCTATGTTCTGGTCGAAGAATAGAGACCTTCCGAGGCAGGTGGTGGTGATGGAGATAGACGCGCAAGTAGCACCTCCATGTACCATCCGTACCATCCACTCGTTTCGGTTATCAATCCATTCATCGCCATTGCTAGGCGTCTCTTCCTGCACACGCCTTAACTGTCAACATTTCAAGAGCAGGCATATGGGTTTGGCCGTTGGCAGTCCTTGCTTGGATTTTTTATGGTATAGGTAGACCTGGCGCGTCGGGAACACATATCCGTCCTGACACAGTTTCGGCAGCTGCCCCTCCGAGCGCAGGTACCTGAAGCAATGACAAGGTCATCAACGGCAGCGTTACTGTAGGCGACACCATTGCAGCTGTTTGTCGACGCGCACGCACCGTCCTCAATAAACAGGCTTCCACGCCTCTTGGAATCACCTCTGTGGGCATTTGTGCACGCATTTTGTCCTTGGCATGCGTTGTCTCCGATGATGATGTCGGCGATAACGGGCGAGCGCACGCCCCGTCCCTGGATGCCACGACGTCCGAGATCCATGCAGCTCTCCGCCCCACTGCATGCTCCGTCGTGAACTCGGATAGAACCGTAGATGTTCTTTCCGAGATTCTGGCAGCTGGCAGGAGCGGTGCATGCATTTGGTCCAATGATCTTGTTACCAATGACATCGCTGCCGTCCGAACGAGATCGGCGGACCTCTCCAAAGTTTCTGCAGGAGTTCTGCCCAGTGCAGCTATCGAAGATCATGGCTTTGGGAGCAACGTTGAGGCAAGAGCCATATGATGAGCAGGAATCTGGGGTGATGGTGAATGACCAACCGTTGGATGAGCAACCTCCGGATGGACAGCAAGGGTATCTTTCGGCACTGCACGCTCTGGTGAGTGCCCTGCCTCCTCCGGTCATGATCCCGTTGCCTCGGACAGCCTTCAAGATGGTCTCGATCGCGTCCTTATCATTCTTCACACGGTCAAAGAGTGTTTGCGAGGTGGCTTGCGTGTTTGCCCGGTTAATTGCGTTGCATGCAAAGATGCTCTTGACGAGCCTGTCCTTTCTGTCTGGGAGTCCCTTGATGGCCTTCACAAAGTCGGCACATGTACCATCGACCTCATCGCAAAACACTTTGGACGCAGGGCTTCTCCTGTTGAAGTTGCTGTTGACATCGCCTGGAATTCGGAGGCAGCCGACGACCATGGAAGGCGGAACAGGAGTCTCAGTCGGCTCCTCTGATGGCATCGACGACGGCATCGACGTTGGCGGAGCGAACACTGAATCTTCAGTTGAATTCAAAGCCAGCGTCATTGCCATGTTGGCAAAGACAAGAACGCCGATAATAGATGCCTTGATCTTGAACATGGTTGCTATCGGCTGGTTTGTCAGTGTGCGTCGTTATCTGCATGAAACGAAACAGTACGCATGCAGATGCAGATGCAGATGGGTCGCAGACATGTTGTACCATGCAAAGAATAGGTGGACACGAGCCACATCATTGGCCGCAGCCAGATCAGATAGGAGTCAAGATGCAATCCGTCCAGCGATTTGTTTGTTGAGAGAAGCGTCGTGGTTTTGGATGGACGAACAAGTGGACAATGCGATGAGCGTGTGATGAGCGAGTATGTGAGAATGAGGGAGAACGAGAACGAAGTCTGCTGTTGTCGAACGTGGTGGTAAAGTGGAATGGCATGGCATGCCTTTGCCACATTGTGACACCGGTGGACCACCATGAGAACAGCTCGCAGGTAGAGCAGAGGACGATTCCGAGAGTGTGTAGGTGGTTGGCAAGCTGGACCCGGAAACGACTCTTCACGCCAGTCACAATGGCGTATGAGCACCTGCTGCCTTGTGCCATGGTGTTGACAATGGCCACGGCCATGATGAACACAAATGAACGTACCGTTGACTTTGTTCTGTTTCGGTTTTCGATCAGTTGGTGGTGTGTTTCGAGATGGCTGTGGTTGTGTTTTTCTTGCAGTTAGGTGTTGTACGACTTCTATAAGTTATCGTTGTTGTCGCTGTTGGTGTTGTGAGGTATAATAGTTGTTTTTTATGAGATGTTATGAGATGTGAAAAGGGATGCAAGATCGTTCAAAGTGAGTATGGGTACTTCATGCGGAGAAGTATGGTATGGTGCATAGGAAGAGGACGATGGCTCTGCACAACACGTCCTTGATAGGTGACATGCCTCCCGTCTATGTTGGTTGCTGAGAGGTAGCAATCTTCAGTGGTCCCTTGAGGGTTCTGCAAGGTGGAAGTGTGTCCAATTGTTTGGCGCACAACAGCCAAGAAGGAGAAAGCGCGCTCTTGATAATTCTGACTGTTTCTTCCAAATGAGAAACACGGAAAAATGCATGCGATCTTCGGGGCAACCCAACAGAAGACGTTCTTGGCGTCCCACTCCAAACACAGTTCGGCCGCCGATGCTGCACATAACGCACAAGGAGGAGCGGAGACTTATGCGGCTCGATGTCACCACAGAGTCCGAAGTATAATAGAACGAAAAGGATCTCTCCCACGAAACACTTCTGCAAATCGTGGCGTATCACACTCATTCTCTTGGTCAAGGTATACAACCACGAATGGTGGACCATGACAACTTTCACTCTCTTCCGCAATGCCTTTGTTCGTATCTCATGAGCAAGAGCAAGGACAAGAGCAAGAATAATAGTCGTACGAGAGGCTAAGAGTGGAAGGCAGTGCCAGGTGTTTCCTTGTGAAAGGAGTATGACTGTTCCATCAACATGGGATGCTTGTCTCGTACTCGTGTAGTAGACACTCGAAGACTCCTTATAAGGAGTCTTGAGCGAGTCGATCAAGACCTTGAAATGAAAAGTCTAATCGGATTTCTGGGATTTACAAACAAATCACATATTAACAATATTCGTCATCTCTTTATGTACAATTGAACCTTTCAGATTGTAGTTAGTTTCATTTTAAGTTTTATGGATCAATCAATGTGTTTAGTCTAGTCGCGTGAATCCAACAGCACAAAATTCGTTAGTTTCGGCCGAAGGTTCGATGATGTTCTCAAATATTTATCGTCTGGTGATCAGTCACGAACTTGCTTCCGAAGGTCTCAGTCGTTTGGTACACGTTAATTACACGTTAGCATGTGGCGCATGATTCCACATTCTGCTCGTCACAAAACACGTGACACAAAACACATCACACAAAACACATCACACAAAACACATCATCCCCATCATTTTGCAAAATCGCGCCACACTTTCGCTCCGTTTCACAACTTGCCTCGCCAATGGCATGCACACTCGCTCTTTCGCTCAATGCCCGTTCTTGTCAGAGTAGTAGTAGTAGTAGTAGTAGTAGCAGTAGTAGTAGCAGTAGTAGTAGTAGTAGTAGTTGTTGTTGTTGCTGAATGATCGGCCTTCATCCCGTGCTCTCCTTACCTCACTTCCTCTCAGACCAGTTCATCACATCCAACAAGCAAACAGCACTACTCTCCAGCAACAACTCCACCATGCCTACCTCTGCTGCTGACAAGGCCCTCCCCAAGGATGGCAACCCCTCTCCTCGTAAGAAGCTGTGTTCTGCTCACCCCATGCCTGCTCACCCATTCGACTCCAAGGGGGCCCTGCTGCCAGCCTCTGAGCAACTGTTGCCTGACAAGCCATTCGCTGTATTGGGGAGGCAGAGCACCATCACGCGAGTGATCGATGTGAAACCGATGCATGCAGCGGATGGCAACCTCGTCCCGAACGGCACGCATGCGCACGCTCGCGAGCTGCATATGTTCGTCCACATCCTCAACGACAACGGAGGCGTCTTCGACGACTCCCATGTCGAGGTGCGTTCGGAGGGACGAGGTGTCGGCGATGGGACTTTGGTGAGCGTTATCGTGAACGCGCCACCCTCGCCTACTGCAGCCGACGTTGCACCACCTGTCGAGCCTACCCCGCCAGGGAGGGTTCCCCGGCGTTGCAACACTGTTGTTGCCGGGGGGTACGCAGATCCGTCTATTGACAGCGACAGTACGTACGTTGACGAGGACGAAAAACAGGCGCGCGCTGGCTGGGACAGGAGAGAAGGCGAGTTCGGGCATGATCAGGAAGAGGAGGGGGGAAACTGGAGGCGCCATGCCATTGTTCGTGTGATGGCAGCGCTTAGATCTAACCTAGATCCAAAACTGTTGCAGCTCATGCCAAAAAAAGGATTCGTCCTCGCGGGCCGACACGATCGGACCATCTGGAGCTACATCAAACTGATGTGGAGTGTCACATCATCTGCACTTTGGACTGTCCTGCTTCCAGAAGAGAACGTGCCAACTCGTCAGATGGAACAGGTGATTGCATACGTGCGAGGGAACGTGGAGCTTCCTCCCACGATGTTGGCATCTAACCTCTACACCCTCTGCTTGCTCGGAGAATCTTCTTCTTCCCGCACGGCAAGAGTTGCTTTGGCCATGTCTGCACCGTCTGCACTGTGTACTGCTATTCTGGGTAGGCACACACATGGACTGTCGGAGGAACAGAAGGCTCGCATGCTTGCCAAACGCGACATCATCACACCCAGCCAGACATACACCTTGCGTCGTTACTACGACATGTTAAGCCATGGCGACAGCATTCCACAGCGAGTTCTCCAGTACCGTGTGTGTGCTTGCAACCTGTCTGGCGTGGTGTCCTTCCTCATGACAACTACTACATATAAGGCAGGGTTGAGTCACACGGTACAGTATGGTGGAGTTGTATTTGAAAATGTCCCGGTGTTCGATCGTGGAAGCACCACCATTCAAGAATTATTCGACATGTACGCGCCTACCACCAATACTCCAGTTGGAATGCCCACGTTCACCACCATGACTAACCTGCTCACACGTAAAAGCAAGATCAAGACGGGTCTTTCTTCCTTCGAGAGCTACTTCTGGATGGCGATGGAGCAACTCAAACAGGCAATTTCGCGCCTAGTAGACCTCCTGAAGGCTAAGTATGAAGCTGGTGGAGAGGAGAAAAACGATGCCAATGACAGGAGCCACAACGATACCGATGAGCCAGATGACGTCATCGCACATCATGTACGCAAAGCCGATTCCCTCTTGCATGCACTCGAACTGCTTGTTGTGTTCCTCAAATGGGAATTCACCGCCTCCCACATGCAGCTTCAGTGCGACGACCCCATGCATTCGGCCGCGTTCGCTCTCACCACCAAAAAGGAGAAGAAGAAGGCAACAACCACATCCTCCAATCAACGCAAACCACGCACCAACAAGCACAAGAGCAAGAAGAACACCGCGTGTAAAGTATGCAACCATTGTGGATCAGCAATGCGATTTGTGAACGATCGTTTTGTCCCTTTTGTCGAAATGCTTAAGGACAACGAACTCGCAGAACACAAGGACGAATTGCAATCAATGCTTGCGGCGGCCCCGGGATTCGCCAACGAAATTGTGAACTACATGGCTCACAAAGTGCGTGCCAAAGTGCAATTCGGACAAATTGCCTTTTATCAATCCCAGCTCAACGAAAAGCCTGAAAGAGCCTATGTGGTACTCGACCATAAGCAAAAAATTCTACCGACAGGCCAAAGCGAAGCCCAACAAGAATATTGGGGGAAAAAGGGAATGTCACTGCTTGGGGCGATGGTCATCACATGTCGCAACGACATTTTTACTTATCGGTTCATCGACATTGTGGTCGGTGGAAGACCGACTCAAGACACACTTCAAGTTGGTGGGCTACTTGACATTGTGCAAAAAAAGGTCAAAGACATTCACCCATCCGTGACTGAGATCATCCTACAGAGCGATAATGCGTGTTGCTTCGCCAGTCACGAGCACATCCCACTGATCACATCGGTACTCAACAAGAACCTTGTGACACGAAAAGCAGCCAAAATCATTGCGTGGATCTACACAGAGGCCCAAACTGGTAAGAGCATGCTGGACACCCACTTCGCGTACATCACACGTGTACTGCAAAAATATGTGCAAAGTGGCAAGGACATCAAGACCCCGTTCCAACTCTTCCTTGCACTGAAAGCTGGTGACATCGCGGGTACCACCATGGTGCTGGTCAACGCGTCGTCCCTCCAAGGCAACATCACCGCGCTTCCTGGCGCACCAAAACGACGATTCCGTGCGAACGGGCAACAGGTACGTCAGACTCACGAGGTGAAGTATGATGATGACCAGGCGCGGTTGGTGGCTGCATCTGGCATCACGGAAGACGTTGTTGTGAAGAGCGCTGAATGGGGCGGCTGGATCATCAACCAGCTGGGCGTTGCCGATGTTCACACACACAAGTCCGACAAGCTGCCGATAACGTCCGAATCGTTCAGGAAGACGGACAAGACGCGAAAACTCGGGCGCACAGCGGCAGAGAGCAAGGGGCTGGCGTTCGGCAAAGCCATCGCAGACGGACAACAACATCTACCTTCCGATCACACCACAGCGCTACAAGACCAGACCGCCGAAACCGAACACCCTCCACTCGCAGTGCCAGGCTGGGCGAGCAAAACAACGCGCAAACCAGCAGAACTACCAGACTACATCGCGGACAAATTGAAGGGCATCAGTGAAGCGTCCGCGAAGGACTCGAAAAACAGACCGTCCGAACATGAAGCTCACGAACAATTGATGAACCACGAAAAAACGAAAACTGACTGGTACGTACAACTGCACGCAAATCCCATGCGGGTGAAAGCATCGCTGTCTGCAGCGTACAACGCCAAACAACGCAAGGACAAGAAGGAGGCCGCTCTCATCAAGGCAGAAGCCAACACCAACACCAACACCAACACCAACCCAACAAGCAAAGCAACAGCATCTGTAATCGTGGCGACCCACTATGCGCCAGCTGAAACACAGGAGGAACGAACAGAGAAGGAGTTGCAGAGAGAGGAGGAGGAGCTGGATCATCAGATGTGGTGTGATGCTGACACACTGAAGGCCAACACAGAAAGTGAGGCTGTGTTGGATGATGGGACGGAAATTTTGTGATGGATGTGCATCGCCGCGATAACACGAGTTGTGGAGTTTTGTGGGTGGCAGACCATGCTACTACAACGAGTCTAGAGGCCATCCAAAAAACACATCCAATATCTGCTTGTCATGCTATATCTCAACAACACATCGTTTGCAATTAAATCTAAACATTGCATTCAGACGCCTGACTATAGGTTATACAGAATATCGAAGTTAAATTGACATAGAAATTGTTTTTATTGTCATGTTTGACCACCACACAGTTGTGTGGTGAATTCGAAAAATTCTGGATGGCACAATGTTGCCCTCCCCTCAGCACCCATGATCATCATCATCATTGTTGTATTTCTTCAAACTGCGCACCACAATGGCTCTGTATGCTCCCCAGCTATCCACTCCATGAAGGACAGAACATTTCTGCCACATTGCACACCCCAAAGTGTCGATACACTGAAAAAGAACGATTTCAAAAAACGAAGTGCAAGCCGGATGCGGTATGGATACGGATCCATATCTCATCCACAGGACCCTTTCAGCCCCTCCACGTGACCCTCGTGCATTCCCACACTACCTGGCAACATGCTGATGCATCCAGACTGGGATGGGTGTGGATGGTCCCGATGGCACACCTCCATTTGGTGATGGCCCTGTTGGTTTTGGGTGCCCCACCAAAAATGACAGGTATGCACTCATTCCATGCCGCAGCCTCTTCCAGACCGTTGCAGCAGCTCGAACTTCGCGACGTGCATCTTCAGGCGATGGCGCACGGGTCTTGTATGGGTGACTTGGAGATTGGGCAGCTTGATGATGCTGCCCCCTCACTGCCAAAGTCACATGGCAGGTTCGCCACGATCCGCCCAACAAAACTCTTGCCCTCCACTGATTCCTCCGCGCGGACACCTTCCCGGTCCTTCCCGAGCCTCAAACTTCGTGGGGACCTTGATGGTGACCTCTTGGATGCGTCTTGCCCATTCGCAGGTGTTGGTGTGGCCTGTGCATGGAATACACAGGCCACATCCAACGAGCAAATCTGCCGCAATTTTGAGACGTTTGCGCGGAGGCCTGCGGCTGCCCCAAACCAACCGCTCTCGCAGCCTCCGCTCGTCCACCCACCAAGGGTTGCATGGCGGTGACGGAGATGTGCTTGTATTTGTCATTGGGCCGCTGGTTGGTGCGGCGCTGACGATGCCGTTGGGTGTCCATTGTGATGTTGTTTTGGTGTTCCGCCATTGTCATCTTCTTGTGTCGAGTTTGGCGCTCTCGGCCAGTCGGGCATCCTGGGGGCTGAGGTAAATGTCAAACATTGCAACGAACATACGAAAATGCATGACACAAAACACTTCGAGAGTACCAACCTCACTCAACCATTCCACCACAACAAGGCATTGGTGAGAACCTAGCACATCGTGCTGTGATTGGTGGTTCATGACGCAGAAGCCAGTTTGCTGACGTCGACGACGGATTGGACACGCACAGAGTAGATTGGACGTAAACGCGCACCCGCCGCTTCTCCCAGAACTCTACAACTAGCGCTATCGTGGACAGGGTGTTGGATGCTCTGATCGGAACGCCTGAAAAAGAGACTAAACAATTCAAAATGGGAACAACCTTGCTGAAACAAAGAACAGCAAAGGGTTAAGTTGGATCGATGTAGTCGTAGCCAAACAGCTGAAACCCGAAAGAGATCGAAAAATGCGCACATCCATCGGTCCATAAAACTTAAAATACGGCCAACCTCAGATCTGGAATGGATTGGTATATGTTTTAGATCTACGAGGATTGGGAATATGTACTTAGTTTTGAAATCGCAGGAATAAAGTTGCGAGGTCTATTTCAAAGTCTTGATCGACTCGCTCGAGGGGCTCTTATTCTTCTTGATTCGATTGGGGTGATCACGACTATTCATCATGCTCTCTTCACGAACGACAACGAAGAAACACAGCCAATCGTCGTCACCACACTCGTACGCAAATGTGGGAATACTCGAGGCATGTTCATACTTGAAGCATCGTGACAATGAACCACCGGTTACTTCGGTCTCGGACATTTCTTGGCGAGACAGGGGGAAGTGTGTCTCTGCTCTCGCGGGCGAAATAATGTCTCCTATGTATCATTCCTCGATGCACATGACTTCCCTTTGGCTGCCTTCTCTGTTTGGATGCGACCAGTAAAAAGCGTTCGATCCATGTGGGGAGGAGAATCTGTAGAGTACAACTATGAGGATTCTTTGTTGAATGGTCGTCGCCACGTACTTGCACAAACTCGTATTGTGCCTCCTCCTCAAACCTACCATAATGTAATCAAAATGTACATCCTCATCACTCACACAAGAGTGGAACAACAACATCACTATCGACATTGCCTCTCCTGAAGTATCGTTGACATGTTTGCTTCCCGTTTGCATCATTGCTCGTCTTGCGGATACATGAAATGACCGAAATCACTGGGTGAGCATTTCATCATGGATTGGATTTGCGAATTGACGTCGCGAACGGGACGGAAGTTGTCACCTGTCGGGGAAACGATCGTGTCTTGTTCGCAGTCATCGTTCCTGGACTGCTTCAGCAGGTGCGTCAGCTGACGGTACTGCCTTCGTGAAATGCGTCTGTGTGGGTCGGTCGTGTTGTGTGCAATGCAGTATGTGTGTTCGTTGAAGATGTGAGTTGGTGCGAAAGTTGAGTGGATGGTAAGAGTGGCCGATGCAAAAATCACGACGAACTCATGTTTCAATGCAAGGAGAGCACTGTTACAGCGCTGGTCAATTCGTACATCGATTCGAACGTCACAGCAACTTACCTTGGCTTATCCATGATGTAGTACGTGACGTTGTCGCTGCAGGGCGGCGAGGTCATGGAACCGTAGTAGAAATAGTACCAAATCGATGTCCACAGGCTGTAAGGGAACATGCGCCGCCTGGGTCCCAACGGTTCGCAACCTCGTCCATTCTCGTCGCTTCGACAGGGACTGGCGGTGAATTGCAAATCCCTTTGCTTTGTCGATTGCTGGCGGGCAGTTTCCATCACCTCCCTCGCTTTTCGATCCTCGTTCATATTGCTGTCATTGTTGATGATCGCATCTGCATCTGTATCTGCATTCATATTTGCGTTGCGTGTTGCCATCTTCGGTAGAGTCTCGCCCATACGACGCCGCAGCAGGCGTTGAGATGATGCGCATGCCTGTGCCTCGCTGTCGGCAACCGCCTGCCACTGGTTCAGCATCCATTGGAACTCCACGTCATCCTTGTCGGCATCGGCCTGCAACATGAGACTGACGGTCGTCAATTGGTCGCGGTACACACCGCGATCGGCCTCGCTCACGTGCACCATCTGCAATTCCGCGTCGTACTGCTTGCCCTCCAACCAATGCTCGGATCGCGCATGCAGCTCCATGTACAGCAGCACGTTGTCGTCGAAGATGTTGGACATGGTCAAGCGTGGACGCCGGCATTCGGCATCGTCCAGCGGATAGTAGACGCGCAGCGATCCCGGCGTGATGGCGAACGACGCATCCAATGGACCACAGTACATGTCCGTATCGATTTGCGGACTCAGAGGTTCGTGCATGTCGGGACATGGCGCGCTGGCCACGAGGTTCAAGGGGCTGGGGCGCAGAGTCTCGGCACAGCGGTTCTTGAGCTGCTGCACGAAGCGGTTGTCGTACTTGGTCTCCCATTCGCCGTAGCCCTGTACGCGGTCCCATGAATCGGGGCCGTTGGGTGCATTGATGTCGTACGAATAGTCCAGTTTGTCAAAGTCCGACCATTCCACCGCCGACGCTTTGTCGCCGTGCAGCAGCATCATTATCATCCATGCCGCGCATGTTGCGACTATCGTGGATGGTGTCACCATTGTCATCATTGTCATCGCACCTCCAACAGAGCTTTTGTTCTTTCGTCCCATTCTTTATTCTGTGGTCTGCGGTTTGTTCTGTGGTTTGTTCTGTGGTTTGTTCCACGGTGTGTCTGTGCCGAAAGAATGCAGTGCATGGCGAGCATTCGCACAGAGTAGCGCCATTGTTGCTGTCGTCACATCTTACTCCGCTCCACTCCGCTCCGCTCCACATCGTATCGTATCACATCTTATCCGCAACGAAGTTGCATTCGTGCGACACCTCATTGTATCCTCGCAACATCGCATTCCGTTCTTGTGGATCATGTCAAACGACACATCATTGCGTACTTGTGCCGTTCAATCGCCGATACCGACACAAAACAACTCGGTCGTGAAGCAGAAAATGACGAATCTTTTTGTCCAACAATTTTGGTTTGCAAGACACGTCGAAACGTTTCCGAAACCGTCGGCTTCAATTTTTGCATGGTATGATTCAACGGAGTGCTTCCAACTGATCGACTCGATCGAATAAAGGATGCCCACCAAAAACTGAGATCTTGTGTCAATTTCGGTTTTGTTCCTTTCATCGTGTTGATGGCTGGTGGCGACGATGGCGGGAACAGAAGCGTTGCACAACTCCTCATCCTCCACCGACGCCACCCATCACACTCATCGAGAACAAGGACGAGCGAGAGCAAAACAGCAACATCCTCCAGAGCACAGGCGACGACAACGATATCGATATCTAGCTACAGAATCGCATTACTCACGCAATCGAGCATCCCACACGCACAACCATGGCAGGAATCCAGAATGTGGCGGTGGCCACGGAGATCATCGCTCTGAACGAGTCATCCCAGAAGGAGCGATTGGAGCATCAGCGCATGCTCATGGACCTGGAGGCCAAGAAGCGCGCCGCCAGCGTCGATGTGCCCACCTTGCCGAAGGATGTGCGCGAGGCCCTGCGAGAGATGGGCCTGCCCGTGCGTCTGTTCGGTGAGAACTTGGCCAACGTGCGCGATCGTCTGCGATTTGAGTTGGCGCGTCGTGATGTTGCGCAAGAGAAGGGATTCACCGTTGACGGCAGCGGTCAGATGATGCAAGGCGCGATGCAAGCGGTCGACGACGTGCACGACGAACCACGCAAGGAGACGGAATACACGACGGCGTCGCCCGAGCTGCTGCAAGCGCGTGAGAAGATCTCCAAGTTTTCCTTCGAACGCGCGCAGAAGCGTCTGGAGAAGGAACGCAAGCATCGGCGGCAATGGCAGGCCAAGCGTGCGCGGGCATCGAAGAAGGAAGATGATGACGACGACGACGAAGGCGATGCCAAGAGCAAGCGCAAGAGCAAGAGCAAAACCAAACATGTGGATCGAATTGATGACAGCTGCTTCGAGTACTACAAGAAGTGCAAGGCGATGGGACTGCAGGGATCGCAGTACGGCGATGCCAGAGTCATGTCTTCCATCTGCGCCAGCTCGGAAACGGTTCAAGGCGTCCCGTTGATCGCGACAGGAAGTTGGAGCGGGACCATCAAGCTTTGGGATGGCTCGTCGCCCGAGATGTCCATGCTGGGACAGAAGAACGTCTGCCACGAGGACAGAATCATGAACATTGCAGTGCAGAAGATGGCGGATGACACGGCGATGCTCGCAACCGCCTCCATCGACCTGACGGCCAAGCTGTGGAAGGTTGCGCCGAGCGATGTCGCCATGGACGACAGCGATGGCAACGACAACGAAGATGCGTCGCAGTGGACCATCAAGGAAGCGGCTCACCTGAAGGGCCACGCTGCTCGATTGTCCAGCGTGGCGTTCCATCCCATGGGCGATCACGTGGCCACCACCAGCTTCGATCACTCGTGGCGACTGTGGGATGTCGAGACCGGCTCGGAGATCCTGCTACAGGATGGGCACTGGAAGGAGGTGTACGGCATCGGATTTCACCCCGACGGATCCTTGTGCAGCACGACCGACTTCGGCGGCATCATCCAATGCTGGGACATGAGGATAGGCAAGTCCATCATGCACTTCATGGGACATGCCAAGCGCGTCACGTGCGCCGAATTCAGCCCCAACGGATTCCAGCTGGCAACGTGCGGAGATGACGGAACGATCAAGGTGTGGGATCTTCGCAAGAAGAAGCAGTTCGTCTCGATCCCCGCGCATTCCAACGTCGTCACGCAGCTCAGATTCGGAAGGTCGGAACACGGACGCGGCGAGGTAGTGGGATCGAGTTCCTTCGACGGGACGGTGAAGCTCTGGTCGACAAGAGATTGGAAGACGCTGTCGACCATGCGAGGTCACGAAGGCAAGGTGATGGGCATCGACTTTTCGCACGACGATTGCTTGGTCTCCTGCGGTTTTGACAAGACCTTGAAGATGTGGAAGTGATGATCTTACCCGTGCTGGTTTGTAGAAACAGGATGAAGGCAGAGGGGGAACAAGGACGATGGACCCAGCAATGGAACTGTTCCTGACTGCAGGTAGACTCCCAGTTGATCTATTCTACCGTGACTCGTCCCATATGGTACATAGACACTCTCCGACGAAAACTATATGCCTGAAAGAAGTAGAATGACGGAGTCAATGTCAATACAAGCGTGTGGAGCTTGCAAACCATCCTCACAACGGATCGTAGGAACGGATCCCCGTTCTGAAAGGTATCGCTGTGCCATGATGAGGCGTTGGTGTACGAGCACATCGGTGTCGCGAGGTGGCTGCAACTGTCCGCAACAGGAACACCAATACATTGAATTTCGTCCGATCTGGAGCTTTTTAGTAGTTTATTTTGTTGGCATAGAGACGATCAGTGAACGGAATGATGACGTTGCTCCTTTCGGCGGAAGATCCAACAGACACTTTTCCTTCGTGCCAGTTTTCATTTACCGTTGTCTCGGTCTCACCACAGGATCCAGAGAAAGCATCGCACACTCCGGACCAGCGTTTCCCTTGTCTCGTGTCTGTCAGCGCCTATATCAGGACTCTCTTCCTTCGCTTCTTCTCAGGTGCCAGACAAGATGCAATTGCACCAACATCGTTGCGTACATGTGGATCAAGACTGCCCAACCTCCTCAGATATTGCTCCATTCTCCACCACCCATTCTGGACCACACAGTGCAGCACCGTGTTCCCTTGACTGTTTGTCGCGTTCACATCCGCCTTCACGTTGCGAGCTTCGATCAACACCTCGAATTTTTTCAAGTTGTCGTAATCATTGCCTCTCTCTACATTGTTACAAATGCAATGCAATGGCGTATCACCATTGTCATTTCGAAGCGTAGCATCCAACGAGTCACATGCAATCAGATGCCTGAGATCCCCAACGTCGCCATTCTTGCAGGCAAGATGGAGAAGTGTGTCGCCGTGGCGGTTCTGGATGTGTGCAATCGGTTTGGCCTGGTCCATCAAGCGTTGGATGATTTTCATGCTCTCAGCATCACTGCTTGGCTGGGAGAGGTCGCTGAGATTGGTTGTGGATACGACTTCGTGCTGAATCACATTGGTACTTTGAGCGAGCCTCACGGCATGATCGATCTTGAGGAAGACGCTCTTGCTGAAGGCAATGTGAAAGGGCGTATCACCTTCCTTGTTTTTCAAATAGAAGCTGACATCCGCTATTCGTGATCGGATCAAGTCTTGCATCATGCGTTGTTCGCCCCGCAGACAAACAAGATGAAGGAGCGTGTTTCCGTCGTTGTTTTGGATCTTGAAGATGTCGTCGAGCTTGCAACTGCTGCCAACGTCAGTGGCTTCGGCGCTATTGGTGGTCGCGATTTGATACAACTCCACCATCGTACTAAACACCTGCCTTGGCGAGCCGCAAGTGCAAGGGCTAAAGGGGCCGGGGCGCTGCTGCCTGGTTCCGTCATGCGAGTGGTTTGAGGTGCAGAAACACTCCTGGGGATGACCTATTGCTGAAAAGTTCTCATCATCAGCTTTGCCAAGCCAACGCCGAAGAAGGACGTGAAATGGGGTGTCACCATCGCTGTTTTGCTTAGCGCCGTTGTCACGAAGCATGGTGTTGACGTCGAAGCGACCTGAATCCTTCAGATGTACAATCGCATCAGTGGAGGGATACCACCATTTGCAGATAAGGTGGAGCACCGAGTCGCCATCTTGGTTGGGGCCGATGGCTTCCGGGCTGACATCGATCCGATCGCATCCCAATAGAACCTCATTTATTTCCCTTCTCTGATGGCGGTAGGAGCAGTGGAGAGGTGTGTCACCTGCGCTGTTTCGAATGTTGGCGTTGACTTCCACCCCTATTTCATTTGTTTGAATCAAGTATTCAGCATTGTTACGGTTGTCGTAGCGGCACGCAACATGGAGTGGCGTGTCACCGTCCAGATTCTGGCTGTTGATGACAGCGGCGACATCCATTCGGCGCGATTCTATTAAGATCCTAAGCGCACCGCAATTTCTGTTGTAGCATGCGCAATGGACCAAGGTGTTGCCTCTCCTGTCCAGCATGCTGGTATTGATTCTATCGCGGCCCAGCAAGTACCTAATGAAGCCACGGGTGCCGTATTTGCAAGCTATGTGAAGCAAGGTTTCACCGTAACAGTTTTGGACCTTGTAACAAATACGGAGTTGACGCAAGGGTGTCAAGGAATCGATGGTATCTCTGGGCCGATCTTGGTTTTGATGGGGGGAACCGAACAGTGCAACATCAGACCTGCTCAATGTCATGGCAGGAATGGCCCATCCTTGTGATTCGAGGATGCCCTTCACAGTGTTGAGATCGCCCTTGTCCCATGCTTTGTTCAGCTGTCGCATCCACACTGGGGTCGAAAAGCCACCCCTTTCATCCCATATTCCGTTTTCATTTTCGTTCAGTTTCAGTTTGATTCCACCAGGGAGGATGACGAAACAGATACAAACAGAATTGAAAAGACGAGACCAGAAAAACATCCGCGTGAGTCAGAGGCGCATATGAGAACAGCGCTGCGAAGAGTCCCAAAGTGCAGGTTCGTGTTCTGCCTTGCCGTGGCAAGCTGTGCTTATGAATTGATAACCAGGCACGTTGCAACATTCAGCCTTGACAATACCCAGAAGACCGAGACGCAAGACAAGCACCTGTAGCATTGTTCCGCACAGCACATCATTGCAATTCGCGCACTCGAGTGGTGCGTGCATCAAATCCACGGCAAGCACGAGCACAGCCAACGTACAGGTCTAATCGTAGATTGACCGTGGTCATTGTTGCTTGAGTGGGCGAGTCAACGGACCGTTGAATCGCGATGAACCCTTGGCGAGAGCTTGTGTGATGACGGTGTTAGCGTTTGGCACGCTGCTTGAGATTGCGAGTGCGACGGAGAGTCTTGTAGGCAGTGTATGTGCGAACTGAGGTTCGGAACAGATGCGGCCAAAGCGCTCGTGCGAAGCTCCTTTGATGGACGCGGCAGCACCGAGAAAGACTGAACACCGTGAATGGTAACGACGTGTGGTCGCTGGGATGGGCGCTACGAGACTCGTGCTGCAGGTGACTCGGAGATTACGATCGTTCACTCTGCGAGCTTGTTCCGTCTTGGTCCGCCTTGATGATCGTGCAATCTGGTGACCTGTGACCTCGTCGCGACTGGGTGATGTTTGGGTTCCTCTTTCGGGAGTGTTGTGTGTTTTGTGATGTGAAGTCTCGTTCAACGCAAATGAAAGCGGAGGCAGGCGAAGTGGCTGTTCTGTTTGCGAGCAGAGCAACTATTCTGAGGTTTTGTTGGGTATTCGAGTACCAATGCAAGGTGTCGCGTCCAAACCCCGTTTCACTGTCATTCCGCTCAGTCTCGGTCGTATGGTATGCTTCCGCATTCATCATTTTTCTATGAATCCTCGAGTCATCGTGATCCAAATCCACGATGGCTGTCATCGTCTATGTATTACTAAATGGTACGCGTCTCTGTTCCCATCGCGGTCGTTGGTGTTGTGTTCCATCTGCATCCCAGCGATTGGTCTCACGGAAAGTGCGCGTGGAGGCAACGAGGTGTTGTCGATTGCAACATTGTGGTTGTGTGCCCATCTCCCGTTTTCGGTGTTCTTGGTTGCATCAAAATCTGAAAGAGGAGGTATCTTCGACCAGTTCGACTATTAGCCATCCGTTGCTTCATTTCCATTCTTTCGGATTCTTGTGCACATTTCATGTTATCAGTATAGTAGGGAAGACGAGTTTAGATCCTCCTCTCGATGTCTTTGGCAGTCACTTTGTGGTGGAGCAGATACGATCGCACTGAAGTTGCGCTCTGTGATAGGCCATACCTTTGGACAACAAGCGAGCAAACAAATTGTTGAAGGAATGGGCAAAGGAGACACCAAGATCTTGCCAATCTCGCCAACAACCATTTGCACTTGAGAGAGATCTTTGCCTTGCGCGATCCGGTGCCAGGCATCGCGTGCGGCTGACCCCACTGTCTTCGTTCTCCGTCTTTCTATTTTATGTCTGCCCTCACCGTTGGTTCAGTACAGCACCGTCGCTTCATGGCCCTTTCGGTTGATCCAAATTGTTCAATCGCATGAAAGTGGAGGGCGGCACGGAGCCTTGCAGCATGGTGGGATTCGTCGTCTTGCCTTGTCCCAGCCGTTTGGCAAGCCCGCGTTTCGCCTTGCGTTGTTGCAGACTCTTGATGGCGGCCGACTGCATGTTCTGAGCCTCGGGATTCAATCCGCTTCGCAGCATGTCAATCGATTTATGTCGGTTGAATCCGGTGGGCGGCGCGGATGGGAATCCAGGTGTTGGAGAGGTGGATCCCGTGTTCGCCCTTGGCATTGGCATGGAAATGGCGCGAGACAGCGACGTTGTTGGCGCTGCTCCAAAATTGGGCAAGGTCGTCGGTATGGGTGCCATTTGTGAGAATTGCTGCTGTTGTTGCTGTTGCTGTTGCTGCTGTCCGAGGAAGGCGTTGTTGGCCATGCCATTGTTGAGGTTTCCCCCATTGGTCATCATCATGGATGCGAAATTATTGTTCATGTTGCTTCCACCACCGCCGCCGTTGTTGCTGTTGTTGTTCATAAACGTGCTGCTGTTGTTCATGTACGCCCCACTATTACCACCACCGTTGTTGTTCGAAAGTGCGGCCATTGCATGCGCATTCATGTTCAAATTCATGTTGAGATTTGCATTCATGTTCATCTGCGGTAGATTGTGAATCGGTGCTGACTGATGGCGTTGCATTTGCGTTGTTGGCAACGGCGCGATCATTTGCGTCATGGTGTCACCATCGGAGGAGTGGGTCCGCTGCGGCGTTGCCTTCATGGTGGGGTCGAGCAGGAACTTGATGGCGGTGACGGCCCTGTCGCGCGATAGCTCCATGTACGAAAACCCCGAATCCACCAGGAACCGTCCGCCCCAGTACGAAGTGACCGCCTTGACCAGATCATCCGCCACCTTCGTCTGTTCTGCTTGTGACAAGGTGGGATACCGGTTGCGTTGCAACGAGAGCATGACTTCGAGTCGGTTGTTCCCTATGACGTCCGGCTTTTTGGCGAGTTGCGTTGTGCTCTTGGTGAGAACGATGTCCATTGATTTGTACGATGATACGAAGTTGCCGCTTGCTTCCGGCGTGATCGAATCGAAGGTGGTCGGGATGGGTGATTGCTGTCGCTGTTGCTGTATCCGCGTTGCGTCGAGGTTGTTTGTGCTGCTCGTGCTGTTATTGGCGATACTGTTGTTGGTAATATTGGCAAGGTTGGCATTGATATTGTTGTGAATGGACGGCGTGGTCATTGACATGGTCTTCGGAGGTGCCGTGGCGGAAAAGGTGTGAGGAGACCGTCGTCGTTGTGGCATGGGCTGTGATTGATGCGATGCGAGGGTGGTCATCGGTGGAACCATGGAGTCGCCTGCGTAGGATGTTGGTGGCGATGATGACAATGGCGATGATGACAATGGTGGAGCTGTCATACCTATCGCCAATTTCCGGACGCCAGAAGACGTGAACGAATTGATGGAGGCGGGACCGAAATCGCTGGTGGTCAAATTGCGCTCGCTGAAGGAAGGTGCCATGTTGGTTCTGCGTTGGAACCGCCTGGTCCTCAGTGCACCTCTGCGGTTTGTGCTGAATCCATCCGCACCTCTGCCGCCATCTTGATTGCTGCCACCTCCGTCGCCGTTTCCATTCGCGTTGCTTCTGTTGTTGATGGCCGCGTCGTATCCAAGGCCTTCGCCGATCGGTTCGTCATTCTGCAGACCCATCTGCTCGAAGAAGTCGGTGCGGTAGGTCTTCTTCTTGTCATCGAGCATCGTGGTTTCCGAAGCCGACCGACGCAGCAGAGACCGTCTGCGATCGCGCTTGCGACGACCGTCCACGAAGTCTGCCGCGTTGCCGCCGTTGTTGACGATGGTGGGTCCTGGAAATGCCGCCGAAAATGCCGCCAACGGCTCCAAATCATCTTCCGGTTCCGGCGTGAGGAGCGCATGCTGCACAAGGGCACCCGCCTCACCGTCCGACAGAATCCTCCACCGCGTGGTGCCATCGGTCGACGTGGGCGGCATCTTGACGAGGAACCGACCCCGATTGCGAACTGAGGTGGGCACATCGCGATGGCAAACCACGTCGATCAATCGATCGATGGTCTTTCGGCATTCCTCATGATCGTTCTTCCCAAGGCCCAGATCGTAGGACTCGCGGTGCATCACCACCAGCACCTCAAAGCGGCTGTTGCCGATGTGATTCTTGTAGCTGGAGAGGACGAAGTTGCCGTTGGATTCATCCGACAGCACGTCGTAGTTGGTGGCGATCACGGGGTCGTTGCCCGTGTCATTCTGGGTGCTGCTCATCGCCTCCACCTTTGGTTGTTCCTCTGCGTCTGCCTCTGCCTCTGCCTCTGCTCTGCTTCTGTGACAGGTCTGACGGTCCCTCAGAGTGGTGTGGAGTATCCTCCTTCGCTGTGCACTCGTACTCAGTCGCGTCTTTGTTCTGGTGCTCTCCGCCAAACTTGGAACCAGCTGCCGTCCAGTGCGAGAGTCCTCGTATAGAGGTGCGGATGGATGCCCTTCTGGAGCTGTGTCGCTCGAATGCTGGATGCCTTCTCCTGGTTCGAAGGGAATGATGTGGTGCCTGAGCAATAACGAGCGGAGTGTGAGGACAAGCGTACGCTGCTGGTGATACTGGAGGAGTATGCCAACTGCACTCGCAACTGGAGCCTCTCTCTATCTATCTCTTTGGCGATGCCACGGAATGGACGAGAACGGACTCAATTGATGCAACACTGCAATGTTCTGGAAGTGGAGGAAGATGATTGCAGATGATTGCAGATGAGAAGAGGAAGGTCGTAGCTCGGATGTGGTGTGTAGTAGAATAGTACTCTCTGGGAGTGTTCGGAGGTGGCCTCTTGAAACAACAGTCTTTTCTGCTCCTTGGCTCTCCGTTCTGTGCGTTTGTCTTCGTTGATGTTGGTGTGGACACGGTTTGCAGACAGGATGTTTCCTCTCTCTGTGGAGGCTGTTCTGTTTTCGTTCGCTTTGCTCGCACCGTGTCGCGTCGCCTTTGTGCCGCTCTCTGTGCTGTTTGTGTGACAGAGGAGGCCTTTTTGCTGTTGCCGTCGCATTCCATTCTGTTTCTTCTTCTGTGTTCCGTTGTGTGTCATGGTCGTTCTCTTCGTGCATGAAACGCCGAGTTTCGGCATGCAGTATGATATGTCGTATATATGTCTTATGAGACACATATCAAATATCGGACAATTATGGCGCTTTCTTCCACTGTTGCAGCTCCAAAGGCGGGATTCGTGTTGCACTTTGAGTCACGATCTCGGAGGTATCAATGAAAACCGCAAACGTGCCGATCATCGATCCACCCAAAACCAACCAAAATGCCGAATCCAATCCATCACAATCGGCCATGGATGGATGCGCCAAATTCAGGTTCCAAACCACAACTCACAAGGACGCGCCTTCTTCTCGTTGGGTTGCGGTGAAAGCACGATGCAGTGCAAACGATAAGTGAGAGTAGTCGTGGATGTGCAACCCATCCATGCATCCATTCATACATGCACCCATTCATACACCCATCCATGTCCGAAGCAACACATTTTGCTACAGTGCCGACTCTATCACACAACGACCCGTCGGAGGATGCTGTCATCCCAGATCCGAGGAGGATGTCGAAGACAAGCGTTGCTACGGCATCGAAGTTCGTTGCGGTTCGCTCACATGAATCATCGATCATCGACCCTTTTCAATGAGCGCCATCGTCAACGTTGGCAATCCTCAGCATCCTGCCATTCCTCGCCTACTACTTCTTCATGTATCTGCCTTCATTCCACATGCACTGGTAGTTCAGCCTCATTGCGTGTCTCACATGTCGGTACAACCACCCAAAGTCGAACCTTGTCGACGAGCACCACCACAACCAAAAAGAAAGTGGCAAAGAAGAAAGCAACGAGGAAGAAAACGACGACAGCGAAAGCCGTGCCAATTGCAGAGGAGTTGGATCAACCACAAGGCTTCCACGAGAAGTCCATCGAAGAGCAGTACAGCAAAAAGTCGCCCTTGGAACACGTGCTATTGCGTCCCGGCATGTACATCGGTCCAGTGGAGCGGTTGCCACCAACGCCATGCTGGGTTCTGGACCCACCGATACCGCCGCCATCCGATGGGTCCGCGACGATGGAACAAGCCCGTCATGCGATGGAGGCATTCATGCGACAGCAGCAGTCCGACGACAGCATTCATGACAACGAGAACGTCAACGCGGACAGTATTGTGCCAACCTTCCGAATGAAGCAGCAGGAATACGCGCTGGTGCCTGGCCTCGTCAAGATATTCGATGAGATCCTCGTCAACGCTTCGGACAATCGATTGCGGCATCCGGACTCCTGCACGCGAATCGATGTCGTCATCCATCCAGGATCCAGCAGCGCAACCGACGAACAACACCCATTCATCATTGTTCGCAACGACGGCAAGGGCATCCCAGTCGAGATCCACAAGGAAGAGCAGATGTACGTCCCAGAGATGCTGTTCGGACATCTGCTCACCGGTTCCAACTTTGACGACGACGAACGGCGCATCACGGGTGGTCGGCATGGATACGGTGCCAAATTGACCAACATCTTCTCGAAGCAATTCACGGTCGAGACCGTCGACACGCAACGGCAACTGCGGTATCAGCAGACCTGGAAGGACAACATGACGCAGGCATCGTCGGCACAAATTGATTCGCTGCAGAATGACGAAGCGGGCAACACGGTCGACTACACCTGCCTCACGTACGTGCCAGACATGGAGCGGTTCGATGGCAACATTCCCGATGCAGATACAGCAGCCGGAGACAGTAGCAGCAACAACATCCATCCAAATGAGTATGCCATCATGTGCAAGCGCGTGTTGGATGCTGCCGGTTGCGCGGCTGGTCAGTTGAAGGTCACTCTCAACGGCGTCGATGTCACGCAAGATTCTTTCGCGTCCTACATCCAGCTGTATCGGCGCAGCGATGATCTGCCGTTCTGCTTTGCGGACATCAACGATCGTTGGACGATCGGCGTGGGGTTGTCGGAAAGCAAGTCTCTGCAGACAATCTCCTTCGTGAACGGCATGGCGACACCGCGTGGTGGGACGCATGTCGATATGCTGGTGCAGCAGCTCGTCCAGGTGATCAAGGGCCATGTCGCCAAGATGGAGCCCATCTTGGCCGGGAGCCTCCAGCCCAACACCATCAAACGCAATCTCTTCGTGGCTTGCAATGCCTTGATTGAAAATGCCACCTTCGATTCGCAAATGAAGGAATGCCTGACATCAACACCGAAGAGCTTCGGCAGCCAGTGCAAACTGTCACCAGAGTTTCTGGAGAGACTCGTGCAGCCGCAAGATGAGGGCGGATCGGGGATCGTGGAGGCCGTGATACGCGCCGCCCGTGACAAGCAGCAGGAGAGCCTCATACAGCAGGTGGGCGGCAAAAAGTCCAAAAGCAAACTGATGAACATGCCGAAGTTGGAGGATGCCCACGAGGCTGGCGGCAAGGACGGGCACGAATGCACGCTGATACTGACGGAAGGAGACTCCGCCAAGGCGCTGGCAGTGTCTGGACTTGAGAAGGTCGGCCGGGATCTGTACGGGGTGTTTCCATTGCGCGGCAAGTTCCTGAACGTCCGTGACGTGAGCGTCCAGAAACTGGTAAAGAACGAAGAAGTCAAGGCGTTGGTCGCGATCCTTGGATTGAATTTCAAGCTCGGCTACGCAACGGCAGCAGAACGCCAGAAGCTGCGGTATGGGCACGTCATGCTTATGACGGATCAGGACAACGACGGGTCTCACATCAAGGGGCTGGTCATCAACTTCTTTCGGCACTTTTGGCCAAATCTATTGAAGCCGCCCGACGATGAACCTGAGCAGCGTCCTTTCCTCGCATCGTTCATCACGCCGTTGTTGAAGGTTGCGCCCAAGGGCAAGAAGGGAGGGAAAATCAAGTCATTTTACTCGGCGGCAGAGTACACCGAATGGCGGGATTCGCTGGTGTCGTCAGGTGGCGATATCAAGCGGTGGAAGATCAAGTACTACAAAGGTCTCGGAACCTCCACCGCCACGGAAGCGAAGGCGTACTTTGCCGAGTTTGAACGGCATTATCGGCCATTCGTCTGGCATTCGGAGATGGATGGCGAGATGCTCGACAAGGTGTTTGAGAAGTTCCGATCGGCGGATCGCCGAGATTGGCTGATCAACGAGTACGACAGCATGGCCACCGTGGTCGCGGATGTCGACAACTCGAACGCCATCACGTACGAAGACTTTGTCAACAAGGAGATGATCCATTTCTCCCACGCAGACAACGTCCGAAGCCTTCCCAACGTCATCGATGGCTTGAAGCCTTCGCAACGCAAGGTGCTGCACGCTTGCTTCAAGCGCAAGCTGAAGTCTGAAATCAAGGTGGCGCAGCTAACGGGCTACGTTGCGGAGCACACTGCCTACCACCATGGCGAGGCCAGCTTGCAATCCACCATCATCGGGATGGCTCAAGACTTTGTTGGGTCCAACAATATCAACCTCCTGGAACCGAACGGCCAGTTCGGAACCCGTTTGATGGGTGGAGACGATGCGGCGTCGCCGCGTTACATCTTCACGCGGTTGAATCCCATCACGAGACACATCTACCCAGAGGCGGATGATGTCCTGCTGGAGTATTTGGAGGAGGATGGGCAGATCATCGAACCGCGGTACTATTGTCCCATAATCCCGATGCTCCTCGTGAATGGATCTCAGGGAATTGGAACTGGCTGGAGCACCTACATACCTCCGCACAACCCGATGCAGGTGCTGGATTATGTGAGGGCCAAGCTGGAAGATAGATCCGAACTCCCAATCATAGAACCGTTCGCTCGAGGATTCGAAGGTGCCATCGAAAAAAAGGGTGACGGTACAGGATACGTGAGCACCGGAAGGATACGCCGTACCACGAAGAAGACCGTGCTCATCGACGAATTGCCGATCGGGGTGTGGACGAATCGTTACAAAGAGAGGCTGATAAAGATGAAAGAGGACGGGTTGATCGAAGGCTTCGTTGAGGATCACACAACCACCAAGGTTTCCTTCAAGGTCTCGATGAAAGGCTCCAAATTGGACAGGCTGGAAAGCAAGAACACGCTCGAGAAAGTCTTCAAGCTGAAGTCCGCCTTCTCGACCAGCAACATGCACGCGTTCGATCCGACCAGCACCATCCAGTTGTTTTCCAGCGCTCAGGATATCGCCGATGCATACTTCCCCATCCGACTGTCGCTGTATCACGATCGCAAGAGCGTGATCGTTTCGGAGATGGAATTCTCTGCGGCCCTCTCCAAGAACAAATCGCGTTTCATCGAAGCCGTGACAGACGGAACCATCGACCTTCTGCGCGGCGGTTCCACCAAAGCCGAGACGGTGGCGGCGTTGCGAAGTCTATCCTTCACCAGCATGCAGGAATTGGATCGCATTCGCAACAACAACAGTCTGAGCCAACGCCGCGCGACGCTGCAGGACGAATCTGGTACGCCGCACGAGGACGAGGACTTTGAGTACCTGCTGCGCATGCCGTTGGCAAGCCTGAACGTGGAACGAATCGATGCGCTGACGGCGGACATGGGCAAGACCGAACGAGAATTGGAAGCGACCAGATCGCAAACGCCCGAAGAAGCTTGGATGGCCGATTTGGACAAGCTTGCAGCTCACTTGTAGGAGCGCAAGCCCAAGACGGTGGTTCGCGGTCGGTGTTGTGGTCGTCTCGAAGCCTTGATACATCGCCCCAATACGATAAACAAATGGACTAGTCGTAGCACCCTGCTAAACATACCATTCAGGAACTCTCTGGAGAGGGCCGCAAGCAGATCGAATTCAGCATGGACTCATGACACCACGCCACCACCTCCCTCCTGCCCATCCAACCCACAGACGCAGATGATTGCACCCTCCGCCCACGCGTTTGGAGGTTGCGATTTGTGGCAAGTTTGTGACACAAAACTATCATGTTTAACGGTTACAGTTATTGTGTAGGAGGAGAAGAATCGCTCCGTTTGGTCGATTCAATGACTAAATCGACCTGTTGTGCACGGAGACGGACGGGCGGAAGGCCAACCATTCCACACGAAGAAGCAAAACGCGTCACGACCACAACCGAAAACACGAACGGAAGAACAACAACAACAACGAGGAGGTCTCCCTTGTGTGTCTGCCACCAATTGAAGATGACGAAAGGGAAGAGAGAGAGCCACACGACTGCACCCACAACACCAACTCTGCGACACACATTCCACCACTGTCGCAAATAGATTGATGCATTGGGACGAATCCAAAGCCAATCACAAAGCACATTGGCATCAACACACAGAAAGACGCTCGACTCGACCCGTCTACCTCATTCAACCAATTCAACTCATTCAACCAATTCAACCCATCCAACTCAGCCAGTGCACACCAATAACAACCATCATGGCGTCTTCCATCTCCCTGTCCCTCCCTCCACCGCGCAAGATGCTGTCGAAGCCCACGCAGAAGGCCAAGGTGGAGGACATCTTCGAGGCGGAGGAGGACTCTGCCGTGGTGATCGCCCCGGAGACGACGAGTTCATCTGCAGTTGCTGCCGCCGCTGCGAAGAAGCCCAGCCGCGCGCCAGCCTACAAGGAACGATGCGCTGCGGCTGCCAGACTGAGAAAGATGAGCGCGGACCAACGCAAGAAGCACCCCACCAAGCTCTTCGTGCCGCGATCCATCCAGGATTTCGATGACGGCGGAGCCTTCCCGGAGATCCACGTCGCGCAGTACCCACGCCACATGGGCAATCCGCACATGAAGAAGAGGAGCGCCACGTCCGCAGCCGGCAATGCCGTGGCAGGCGCGCAGCCCACGTCCAACGCGCTCGTCAACATCGAGGTCGACAAGGACGGGGAGGTGTCGTACGATGCCATCGTCAAGGGCGGCACCAACACTGGAAAGACCGTCTACTCCAAGCATTCAGACATGGTGGCGCGCCAGGCCAAGGAGGAGGACATCACGGTGCCCAGCGACTTCGAGCAGCAATCCGCGGCCGCGAAGACCCAGGCGGCCCTGCAGAAGCTCATCAGCGCCAAGACGGCGTTGAACAAGCCCTCGGGGTCGGCCATCGTCAATGCCAACACCTCCAAGAACGTCGAGGACAACACGCAGTTCATCAAGTACACCCCGCGTCCCGACGCGCCAGGCTACAACCCGGCCGCCGCCCAGCGCGTCATCCAGATGGTGCCGAAGCAGGTCGACCCCATGATGCCGCCCAAGCACAAGCACGTCAAGGCGCCGCGCGGTCCCGCGGAGGACGCCGTCCCTGTCCTGCATGCGCCACCCAAAAAGATCAGCAAGGAGGAGCGTGACAAGTGGAACGTCCCGGCCTGCATCAGTAACTGGAAGAACTCGCGCGGATACACGATCCCGCTCGACAAGCGTCTGGCGGCCGATGGGCGCGGTCTGCGCGAGCACACCATCAATCCCAACTTCGCCACGCTGTCGGAGAGTCTCTACGTCGCGGAACGCCAGGCAAGGCAGGAGGTCAAGCTGCGTGCGCAGGTGCAGAAGAAGCTCGCCACGCAGGAGAAGGAGAAGCGCGAGGAGGAGCTGCGGGAGTTGGCCAACCAGGCTCGTTTGGAGCGCAGCGGATTGGTCGATGCGCAGCAGCATGATGATGACGCCGACGACGATGATGATGAAAAGCGTCCCGCCAGCGCCTCCAAGAAGGATGATGGCAGCGACGACGACGACGACACTCGTCGTGTTCCTGAAACAGACGACGAGGTTGCGGCCCGACAGCGAGAGAGGCTGCGCCAGGAACGTCGCAAGGAGCGCGAGCGCGATATGCGCATGGAGAAGAACATGAAGCTCAAGAAGCAAAAGCTGGAGGGCGAACGCGATGTCTCGGAGAAGGTCGCGCTTGGCCAGCACACTGGCGCAGGTGCCGCTGGGGGTGGTGAGGTCGATTCGAGGCTGTACAACCAATCCGCAGGATTGGACTCCGGATTCGGAGCCGATGACGATTACAACACCTACAGCAAGCCGCTGTTCGATCGCTCCGGCGTCACGTCGTCTTCCATCTATCGTCCGACCAGAGGCGAGACCGCCTACAACGCCGACGAGTCGTACGACAAGCTGAAGCAGGGCACATCGAAGTTCCAGGCAACGAAGGGTTTTGCGGGTGCCGAAGGCAACGGTGACATGAGCGCAGGTCCGCGACAGGCACCGGTCCAATTCGAAAAGTCGAAGAAGTAATGTCGCCAGGGTAGCACGAAGAGGATGGGCGCGATAATACAAAATCTGCCTTGTTTTGTTTGAGTGCGTCCATGTCGTCATGAGTATAATACTATTTTATATGTGAAGATGTGCGAATGGTGAAGTTGGAGTGTCGAATCGAATTTACGACGAAGAACAATCGCCAGACCTGTCACCAAGTACAATACTCAGTTCGAGGAATGATGAGATCGTTACTACTATGGTAGCAGATGAATCCCACGCAATGGAGCTTTGCCTCATCCTGTACCAATGCCTGGAATACTGAATCCATGACATGCGGTCACTGCTTATGGTTATCTTTGGATGGCACATACATTTGCCACGTCATGAACGCGTGCACGGAGTGTGGGAGTTGCCCTACCAGTTGGATGCGACGTGCAACAGTGTCGACCAGAGAGCAAGTCCTATTGCGTGAGGGCGCCCCCCACGATGTAACGTTGCGTTTCATTACTTGACTGGAAATAATTGTTGGACGCTCCTCCACTCTCTTGAGAGGGGGTGACCGGGAATGATCATCGAACCGAACAGCACGTTCACTCTGAACAGCGATGTAATCCATTAAGTTTTGTAGGCTCAGCCATACTCTCCACATCACTTCGCCCAATGCCAAGTTGACCATTGTCGTTCTGACCAAAGACATACACATCTCCAGTCCCAACAGTCACCACGCTGTGAGCGTATCCTGCAGAAACATCAACGATGTCCTGAGTCGGCAAAGGAACTCTGGTCGGGACACTGATGTTGTCCATCTGGTCAGAACCATCTTCATCATCATCGCCGTCGTCACCATCGCTATTGGTTTGGGTGGTGCTGACATGAGGCCTTGCTGTGACGCCACATTGCCCCACATCATTTGCACCAAAGGCGAAGACGTTGCCATTGGTTGTGAGCACGACACTGTGGTTTGCACCTGCAGCGATTTTAGCGACCAATTCATCGTTGGGCAGCTTGATCCGCGAGACCACCGGCCTGGCCACTGTGGTATCATGAGCAGGGTTCGGAGGGTGCGAAGATTCATGGACGACAGTGCCCTCCTCATTATTGCCATCGTCGTCGTCGTCCGCATCCAACGAGAGCATGCCATCACCTCTCTGCCCATCATCACCACAACCCAACGAAAAGAGCTTGCCACGCAGGGTCTTGATCAAGGTATGACAATACCCACCCTCCACTTGATCAATTCGATCTCCGCCACCTTGCGCCATTCCCTTATCGTCGCCGCCATGCAGAACCTCAGCGCCAAATTCTTCGACACGCGTCATCTTCATGAGGTTCCGAGCTCCATTTCGCATGGCTCCGCATTGCTGATTCTGATTCTCGCCAGCGCAGTACAGGGCCCCCGATCGGCACACTGCGAACGTGTTGTAAAATCCAGCACCGACGCCAGTGACGGGATCTTCATGAGGCGATGGCAGTCCTTCGACGGAGGTTGGTGCGGGATCCACAGGAAGACCTGATGCATCGCCTGTGCCATCCATCGTACAATCGCGAACAATCTTGCGCCCGAGCTGCCCAAGCTGGCCTGCCCCAAATGTCAGCACCCGGCCGGATGCCTGGAGAACAATGGAGTGGTACGCACCACCCGAGATGGCGACGATGCTGTCCGCAGCATTCGTGTCAGCTGGATTGTGACCGTCGTGGGCAAGAGGAACTGTGGTGGGACCTTGGCCGCGATCGGTGATGGGTGGACCGTCTTTGCTTGGGACTTGGCCCAGTGCCGGAATGACGCCATCCATGACACCGGAATCTTCCGTGAATGTCCCGCAACCCCACGAATATAGCATTCCACTTTGAGCACCCACTGCAAGGTTGTGATAGTAGGATGCGTGCATCATTTTGAACGGCTCCGTGCTCGTTGTCGTCGGTGTCGTCTTCGTCGTCGGTGTCGTCGTTGTCGTAGCTGCTGTAGCTGTTGCATTGGATGGTCTTGATGGTGACGATTTGACCCCATCTACGTGGCGCATGTGATGCACCTTCCGAAAGTGGAACAACGCCTCGGTCACTGGATGAAGTCGACACCAACCCAATCCGCAGGCACCGGCCGAAAAGATGGATCCATGACGTCTATCAAGCACGAGCGTGTGCTCTCCACCTGCCTGCACCTGTACTGGGCTTGGATCATGGCTTGGATGATGCTCCATGGTCGCCACGTCAATGTGCCCTGGTGTTGATGCTGATGTTGATGCTGATGTTGGTGCCGATCGATGTTCCAATCGATGCTCTTGCCCTGCCAACTACGACTACTCCAGCGCATACGACTGTCTTCCATGATGGCCATCGCGACGACGATGTTTGTTGGTGCTCAAATCGTTGATCGTCATCGTCTCGGAACAGAACAGAACAGAGAGAGAGAGAGGGATGATGTGATGTCATTGGATGCTCAACGACGCAACAGTTGATGTGTCCGTCTGGTTGGCGAATTTCCTCGGATTTCAAATGAGAAGTGGTCATTGTAGTCGTTTCAGTCATTCATCGTCACAACCAACCACAGCCAACCACGGACCAGATGCCGGCTCCTCTCAAAACAACACCACCAGTATCCGTATCCATCACTCACATCCTCTCCTCTGCCTCTCTCTCAGCCTCAAGATCCACAGACATTCTCAACGAACAGAGACCAGCACCGTCGACGGTGTGAAACAGTTGGTGCTCATCGCCACTCGCACGAGCGCGGCACATTCGCGAGTAGTCCACAAACAAGGAATTCCTTCCATGTATCGTGGCAGAAGAAGTATTGTAGTACGATCAGCATCCATGGCACTACATTCCATGATCACAATCAACTGATGTCCATAGATGTCGTCGCTGTTGGCGCGATATCGAGGCCGCCGAAGAAGTAGCACACGGGACCACGGCAATCATGACGAAGATGAAGAGGATATGGCAGCAGCGTTTCAGGTCTCATCATTGCTGCCGCGCTTCCATAACGATCATCGAGAAGCACCTCATGACAACCACATCCACCATGACACTGATGCGGATGCGATGATAGTGCGAGGCAATGACAACAGCGATGGTGAGCTGTCGCGTCAGTTGCTGACAATGGCGGAGAATCACCTGCTCGCCTTCATCGTGATAATGGCTGTCATTCTGTGTCTATGTCGCATCCTCTTTCATTGGAAGATCGGTCAGCCATTCCCGCCAACATACACGGTTCACATCCGTGGCATCACAGATTGATTGCGATGTGACGCGGAGGAGTGGAGACGACATGATTCCAGCGGAGGTGCCTACACGGAGGGTTGCGGCTCTTGGCCTCCGTTGTGCCCGAAACAAAGCAGATCGTCGTTGGTGCGGAATGGAGGGAATCCCCGTCACTCCACTCCAGCCAAACCGGTATGGTTGGTTCAACGACCCTTGTGAACAGAACGGACACAAGAGGCACAGGCAATAAGAAGGTGCGTGCCAATGGACGATATGGTGCAGCGTATATAACCAGTACGGTACACTGCACAACAGCGTATTGCACTGATCCGCGTGTCTTGTTTGAATCATGCATTATATTTATAATACAATGTGACGACCATCGTCACCTCGCTTTTGCCAATGAAGATTATTGAAAAAGCTCTAGAATTACTCCACGACAATGCAGGAGAACATTTCGTACAGAGGCAAAGCAGGTGACTGAATGTGGATGTGCCTAGTGTTGGTTGTTGCTGTCCAAGTCCGCATTCCTTCGTGCATTTGACGATGTTCTTGCATTCAGGCTCACTCACATTATGTTGCATCACCAATCATTGCGTATGTTGGAGTACGTCAACTGGTCTTTTCTCTTGCCATTGCTCATTTACTTTTCACGCATCGATTGCAGCATGATACACAGCCACGTTGAGGACTGCATGCGCTTGTGGGAACGATGGTATGGCGTTTCCAATACTCTTGTACACACACGCAAGACTGCGAATACGCGGAAGCACAACGCGACACGCCCATTCGCGCCTGGGCGTTTGCTCTTCCTCCGCCCGACGTCCATGCCACAATGTTCATGGAACCGACGATGGCGAAGACAATGCCCTGCCCACTGCAGGATATCTGTGAACTTTGTTGAATTGAATTTCATCGAATCGAAGGAAATCACATCACAGCACGATGCCGCATTGTGCAACGCTTTTGGGCACAAGATATCCCGCTGGTAGCCTAGAAATAGATAAACTTGAAGTGGGAGTAGATAGAGCACGAACATGATCATCAGAAGGCCATGATGCGTGGAAATGAGCAGAGGATGTTATCCCACTGTATTGGTGGAGTCCTAGAGGACTACGATTCTCCAGATCGCCATCTTCATTCCTCTTATAACACAATACAATAGACGTCAGACATCCACCGACATCCACCATACCTACCAATACATATTTGTCGTATGCGACCTACCACACGCGCGCAATTAGTCGCCATAGCCATCAATCAACCCAGGCGTGACACCCTCCACCCCACCAGCTCGAACATCATCACGGTTGTGTTGCTTTTTGGCGGTCGTGCGTGCGAGCATGACGTCAATGATGCCACCGTCTCTTGTCATCTCCGTAACAGGCACCTGCGTGTTTTCACGAGCTGTCAACGCCAAATTCACTCCTGTTTCGCAACAAAGCGCCGAGTCGGTCATCCTGCCATCGAATGGTTCGTGTTCGTTACCACGTCGCCATGGATTGTATTGATGCATGTAGATGACGCCAATGTCTGACGTGTGACTCGACCATAAACACGAATCGAATGGACCAATTGGATCCGCTGACATCGACCATTTGGAATTCGGGTATGACTGACGCTTCACATTTTCGAATCGATTGCGACACGGTGTTGACCAAACAAAACTCAGGAACATCAGCGAAGATCGGCCAGTCGACGAACATCATCAACTTTGACAGAAAATGAAAAAGACGAACGTGTGGACGTGTCAAAGGGAGGAGAAAAATCCTGACGGCTGTTTCGCCGAGAGCGCGCCTCGACGACCAAAGAGGGAGACAACCACGCCGAGAGAGAGAGAGAGAGCAAGAAGAGACGAAGCAAGAAGACAACGAACGAAGCAACCAAGAAGTCACGCTGCGTTTGCGCGTCCTTGTGCTCCGTTTGCACTTGTGCACCCTCAGCGACAGTCCTCGCCTCCGACATCGACGACAAGTCCATTGAAAAGCACAGAGGAGACTGGTCCTCGACTTGAGCAAAGAACGAGCAATCAAGGAGTCAATCAAGCAGTCAATCAATCAATCAATCAATCAACAGTCACCGACCAAGGAAGCAATCGGAAGCAGCAAGCATCCAACATGGTGACACTCCTGAAGATCAGCCTCGCGGCGTCAATGGCGGCCGTCAGCTGCGCATTCCAAGCGAAGCCTGGTGTCACCAGCAGAGCCGCGTCGATACCACAGTCCAAAGCGGCAACCAAGGCGGCCACAGCATCGAGGGTCTGCCCCACAACGGCGCTGCGAGTCGCCGTCAATCCCGATGTCGTCACTAGAAAGGAGTACCAGGACATCTGCGGCGTGGATTTCGATCAGCATTCTCTGCACCAGCGGCTGCAAGCGACGAGCTACTTGTATCCCAAGCATGTCGAAGTCATTGAGGATTTGGCGCCAATTGCTGGCAAGATGGTCGACGACATTGTGAGTTCAACTGACGCAAATCAAGGCAGCCTCGCATTGTGCTGGGTATGCCATGTGAGAGATGGCGTTCTGTTTCATGTTAATACGTGCATGCGTTCTTCCATTTATCTATCCATGCACCCATCATGATGACCCTCAAAACGAATGGAAGCAGCCAACCTGGTGGAGGTTGTTTGCTGATTGATTGGCATCTTATCAATCACCTCCGGAAAATCTGCGCCCCGCGCGTTTACGATGCGCTGTTCCCCATCAAAGTTCGGGCTTGGGATTTATGCAACGTGATCACACGATTCGGTCAGTTCTTGTCTCACCTGTTCACTCACCTCATTCATCTCATTCATCTCATTCATCTCATCCCCCATGCACATCCATACATGTACATCCATACATGTACATCCATACATGCACATTCACATATGCTCACGATGGCAATCGCACTCATAAACAACACCTGCAATGCTACAACGAATGTCATGCTGTATGCAGCTGCTGGAGACAGGCGACAAGGCATGGCAGCCTCAGGATTACCTCCCGGATCTCTCCCAAGAAGGCTGGGAGGATGAGGTGAAGGACATGAGAGCGCAGGCCGCCACAATTGACGACGATCTGCTGGTCGTCCTGGTGGGCGACATGGTCACCGAGGAGGCGTTGCCGACCTACCAGACCCTGCTCAACACATTCGAAGGATGCGACGACCCAACTGGCAGCACCGACTCGCCATGGGCGCGCTGGAGCAGAGGCTGGACTTCCGAGGAGAATCGGCATGGAGATCTCCTCAATAAGTACCTCTACCTGGGTGGTCGATGCGACATGCGCGCCATCGAAGTCACCGTGCAGCACCTCATCACGTCGGGCTTCAACCCCAACGCGCAGAAGGATCCGTACCGAGGCTTCGTCTACACGTCCTTTCAGGAACGCGCCACCAAGATCTCCCACGGCAACGTCGGCCGAATGGCACGCAGCGCCGGAGATAAGAACCTCAGCCGCATTTGCGCGAAAATCGCCGGCGACGAAGGTCGTCACGAGAAAGCCTACCAAACCTTCGTCACCGAAATCCTCAAGCGCGATCCGGACGGTCTGCTGCATGTCTTCGGAGAAATGATGCGTGGTCAGATCGTCATGCCGGCCGAGCTCATGACGGACGGCGTCAATCCGAATCTTTACGGCGACTTCGCGGACGTCGCGCAGCGGCTCGGTGTCTACACGGCGGTGGATTACGCGGAAATCATACGGCATCTGGTCGACACGTGGGATTTGGAAAACCTGGAAGGACTCTCGTCGGAGGCGGAGAAGGAACGCGAATACCTTTGCAAACTGCCGGATCGGTACCGCAAATTGGCGGAACGATCGATGAACCGAAAGAAGCAGGTCAACGAGGAGGTCGTGCCCAAGACGTTCAGCTGGATTCACAACCGAGCATGCTGATGGCACACGGTCAATGCACGCAACATACACAGTGGAACGCGACATGGACTGAAAGCGCGATGGAGCATACCCGACATCTCCCATGCGGCAGCGACGTCGCGTGGAGCGGTACCAGCAACGTCACAAGGCAGCTATCATTATCCGCAAGCTCTTTTGCAGGTATTCCTCCCGAGTACTCGCAAAGTAAAATGAATGGAGCATCTTGCGGCGTTGCCAAGCGAATTCAAGATGGCAGCAACGGATAGGAAAGCTTAGCGTATTGAATCTTACATACTTTGGTACGCACGAATAATCCAGTTGCCTCCGGGAAGATGTGATGGCGTTCACTGGCATCATCTTGTTCAACCGCCACATTGGGTTTCGCGGATCGTCCGAGCCATGTCTTGCCTTGTTGGTCGTGACTGGTATCGAGTGACAGGCCTGCAGTCACGAGTATGTTTGACTTTTCTCGCCAACCAACCAAAAAAGCGTGTCAAATGACGAATGCAAACAGCAACAAGAGCGGTGAAGGCATTCACATCATCCTGACATGTCCCATTGCACGCACTCCTCCTCCACAACCATCCAAAGCAACATCCATCCATCCATCCATCCATCCATAGCAACATCCACAGAAGCAGACACAGGCCTTGCCAGAGTGAACTGTAAGCCACGCCCCATCGACAACAACTGCAGCAGCTGCGATACCACCAGCGCCGCCTTCATCCGAAGGTGATCATCGCAAGAGCGAAGCACAGTGTCGGCAGACCCCAGGTTGAAGATCGAGGCGCTGAAAGTCGTTGTCGAATTCTGTCACTGGAAGTACGTCATCACATTGTCCGTCTCCTTTTCACGCGATCAATCAATCATTCAATCAATCACCCATCCCAACCTGACTATCCGGCGCTTTCCATTGCGTCTACGATACATATTCTATACCAACGATCACAGCAACCGCAGCCGCAGGCTTCGATACTCATTACTATACTAGGACGGAGAGAGCAGCACCATGCCGCTGTTTGGAAAGAAAAAGAATCGAAGCCCGACGAGGAAACGGAATGGAAAGTCTCCATCTCGCAAATCGGAAGCTGCGGCCAAGGCTTCTGCACCTCCGCAGCAAATCGACCAAGACAAAACGAAAGACTCTTTGCTCCACAATCCAACCCACGCAGTCAACTACATCGTGCGAAGTCCGTGGGCTTGGGTGCTGACCGAAACCCTTTCCGAAGTTCCAAAATTACAAGAGGTTGGGAGCACTGCCGAATTGTTGAGCCGCAAACTGGGCGTCGAGAATGGCGATGCAGCAGCCTCGTCGTCACAGCCCAGCGCGCGCAATCGCCGGCGAAATCGCAAGCCCAACCGTCCATGCACGTTGCGTTTGGAAATCGAGCGACACGCGGAGGGCGATGTGCCGGAATTGTTGGAGGCCGTGCACGGCATCTCGGAGGCTTTGGATGGCCTGGAGGACAAGGATGAGCTGGTCCGCACCATCCAAAGATGCCGGTGTTCGGAGCTCGAGTTATCGCCGCCGTCTCAGCTCTTGAATTGGGATGTGACGCGCGAGGAATGCAAAAACTTGGTGGGCAATGCCATGCCCATGCTGGCATCTAACAACAACGCCAAGCAGGTGGCCGTCCTCAAGGAGCCGATGGGATCGCAAGGCACCGGAATTTACTTCGTCCAAACGGCAGATGAAATCCACGGCATTTTGGAAGAGCACAGGAAACGGGCCGTCGAAGAGTCGGATTTGTTGGACAATTTGATCGCGCAGAAGGGTCGGATTCCAAGTTGGGGTGAGTGTATGCATGTGTACCATAAACATACGCGCAACCACGCGCAGTGTTATAAGTGGCACACTGCAATGGGCGTTGCGAATGACTGGTCGCACGCAGAGTTTCCCTGTTCCTTCCATTCATTGTACGCCATTACTCACTCTCTTCCTCCTCTCCACTTCGACGAACAAACCAACGCACAACGGATAATCGCAAAAACCAAAATGGCGACAACCATCTCACCTCAATCCAATTATCGCCTCGTCAACCGTGACGACTTTGGCATCACAGTGCTACAAGCAGAAGTATACCCGTGCTTGCTCATCCGAGATCGACGCAAGTTCCACATCCGCACGTACATCGCAGCTGTGGAAAATCTCGACGGCGACGGGGAGATACTGGATCTCTATTTGTACAACCGGCATGAAATCCGGATAGCCAGCGAACCCGTGTCAGAACGGGAAGATGGATCCAGGAACCGTCGATCGCACATCACCAATGGGGCAGGCTCCGCGTCGACGGAACGCGTGCTGTTGGATGAAGTGACAGAGCTCGTAGAACGCGACATGAAGAACAAAGTCGAGGCCTTCGTGGCCAAGATTTTTGGAGTGCACTTCGTCGAGGACATGACCCGGCGTGTCAGCTACAGCGCTAGCCAAGATGACGCGAGCATGGACTACGTTCGCAAGTTTGCCATCGCTGGTTTGGACATCATGGTGACGGAGGAGTCCAGACTCTACCTGCTGGAGGTCAACGTCAATCCAGCAGCGCCGCCCAAAGAAACCATCAAAGAGTCCTTCCAAGATCATCTGCGTGGATTCTTCAAGGATCTGATCCACCTGACACTTGGCGAAGGTGCTCCAAACTTCCTTCCCGTCAGAGACCTCTTGAAGGTTGACGGATAGCATTGGCTTCCAGTCGGGAGGTGCAAGTAGCAAGGATACCATGTGGGCATGAATGGACAACCATATGGATGGGATGATGAAATGGACACATGAAGGAGAGATGGATGAGTGAAATGGATGATAGACCACGTATAACGTCGCGTCAATGGCGGGGGGTGCGACTGATGGCACCAAGTCGCACTCTCTCTATCACTCTCTCCAGAGTCTTTCAAACTGAGCAACGTCCACGGACCACATTAGACTTATTAAACCGGCAGATGCAATTAACAGTAACCTGCGGATACAGGCATGTGTAAAATATGACCATCCACATGAATGGCAGACTGCAACAGGAACGGTCTCACAAGGCCGCCCACGGAGCGTGCTCTTTTCTGCTCTACTCACAGCATGCACTTGCGTATTGGCCATGATCCAACTACTACCTGCACTCAATGTAAAACGGTGTCGCGATAGCACTAGTTGTAGAGTTTTGGCCCCTTGTTGCCACTGGTTTGCTTGCTTTTGGGAGAAACGGCGATTGGATATTTAGAGCTATTTCGTGTTTGCTCTCGCTGATCCGTCTTCTACGTCACAGGGAACAAATTCCACGTCATGAAAAACGAGTCGCAACAGAGGAAGAGACATCGTGTGACTCTTCCTCCAAAAGACAACGTGATGACTGTGCGAAGCAACAACAGAATGTGCCACGCCAGGACAGCCAACATGAGTCCGCGTCAACCAATCTCACAATGGAAACCAACAAAATCCAATCGTCTCAGAATTCGACGAAGGGCATTGGCGATCTGTACGACGCAGACGACAGTGCTTTGCCAATCACCACGACATCGTCTTCACCTCGGCTGCCAATCCTGTGAATGATGCATGCACAGCTCAGCCAAGCCACATTCTTGCCACTGTTGCTGTTTCCATTTTTCTTCTCCGACAACATGCAGTGTGCACATGATCAACATGGCATGGTATGCATCCTGGGCAACCATGCAGCACAATCCTCCTGCAAGAACGCCAAGGCGCAAGGGACAACATCAACACAACCAAAAGTACCGATCCAGCCACAAGTGCAAAGGAGCCTTGAAGCAAATAAAAGAACCCAAATGTAATGGCTGTTGTCTTGTTGGCTGTTGTTAGCTGTAGGGCAGAGGCTTGATTGACAAGCAGTCCAAACATGAGTCTTCTAGATCACAAGTAGTCAATTGAGAATACTAATGATGGGTGAAGAAACATGCGGATTATGAGTGTTATTGCTATTGGTCTTCTCCATGGGGTGGATCTCCAATGTTGCCCTAAAGGATTTGCTGTACAGGTCGTGTAGCTTGAGTACTGCGGATGGGGGTCCGTTCACTGAGTTGGTTGCAAGGTGATGGACGCTGGTGTGCGTTCTGTGGGTTGTCATCCTCACCGTGTTTGCTTGTATTCGTGCGCTGGCGTTTTGGCGATGTGATGGGATCGGTGTCTTGGTTATCGGAACCCTTCAACATGTCTGACACAGGTCGCCAAAGATCTACTTCAACAATCTGGATCAGTTCCCAAATGTGGGTTCTAGTTGAGATTCAATAAGGGACAGACTATTACCGGACACGGTATCAACCCAATTGGAGAAATTCTTGTTTTGGCGCGAAATCTTCCGACTTGATCGACCACCAAATCTTTTCTCCTCCTTTCTCTCCTCCATTCACGAATCCATCATGACTCAAGCATGACCGATCTGACTCACACCCCACCTTGGGAACTATATGCTCCTCAGATCCTCTTACTACAACATTCCTCGATTCCCTTCATGCTGACGACTACTGCACCACTGCCGCAGTCTTAACGTGTGTATCCAACTTGCTTCAACTTGAGCAATGGAATCCGAGGGTCAGCTCCAGCCACAGCCACTGCTTCATGACTGTCGCCAACATGCGTCATGGCCTACACTGCAGTGTATCTACATGTGTGGAGAGCAAGGCACTGTTATGATCATCTACCCTTGAGCACTGAACCAAGTACATCAGTGCAGGGTCTCGCCAAGTTGTGTGGCATCGTTTCTTCACCCTACTAACACTACAAGCTAACTCATAATAACAGACAAGGATTAGCTACAAAGCACTCTTCTACTCATCGTTACAGTTAACTCTTCAATCAGTACACCTCTCTTGAACTGCATCACACGGCTATCCCGAAGCCGGCAGATCCAAGAGGCTTCCTCCACCGATTCGCGCCGTCTACGTCCGAATCCTAACTGTTCTGATGAGCTGGCCAATCGATCGAATGGACTGTTGTCGAATCGAGTGGTTCGTAGTGTCCTCCACTAAGGTAGATTCTAGTTTAGCTCTATTACTCCCCTTCATCTCACGTCGGAACGTGAGTTGACTGAAAGCAAGAAAGCTAGTTGTAGTATGGTCTGTGCGGCCTCCCAAGATGGCGGCAAGTGGGTTTCATTCATCGTGCCCACTGGCGTTGTTGAACGCATGATCATGGTGGAGATCATTCGCCATCCTCTCCAGGTATTCGTTCAGGATGGATGTGATGCTGACTTGGTGGATCGCGTTGATGTGGGTCAGGCCTCCACGGAAGAGGATCGCGGCGAGATTGCTGAGGGCAATCGGTGATCTGGGGTCGGTACGAAGTGCGGCCATGATCTGGACTGTATGGTCGATTGGCGGTGGGTACGCCACCATTTGTTCAGGCAGTGGTCCCGGGTGGGTCCCATGATATGTCCGGATCTGAGCCGTCTGGGGGATGGATACAATGCCAATGGTTGCTGGTCCACTCGAGGCTTCTTTCGTGGGTTAGCGACTCTTTCCGTACTCGGGGTTGATGATTCAGGGGGTGGCGCCTCCTTGGGTTCGGAGGGATCGATGGTTGGAGGTGTGCTACCTTCCTCCTCTCCTTCTGGTCCTGTGGTAGCGGACGTGTCAGTCATATTCGTTGGGTCCTCTGGTGCAGTTGGGAGGTTCTCTTGTACGATCTGGGTGGTTGGGGTTGCTGGTGCAGTGCCTCTGGTCACACCTCCAGCGGACTTCCGGGCAAGGAGGCGTGTCTTGCGTTCTTCGAAATCCAGGGTTTTCGAGATGGTAGTTGAATCATCTGATTCATCGAAGATTCCCCGTTTCATCAGGTGGTTGTTGCGTTTGGCGCCGGTATTGGTTCCGCGGTCGTGTCGGGTCGGAGCGTGCCCAATGGAGTTCTCCTCCAGGCGGAATATGGATCCTGAATCGTCACTGTCCTCCGTTCCCATGGCTGCCGGATCGTCTCCAGGATGGGATTAGGGGGGAAGGGGCTGTGGCTGTACCTTGTCGGTATATCCTCGTTCATCTCGCGTGGGAGTCATGATCTTGGATAATAGCGATGGTCGTGAGGATCTTCTAATTGGAGTTCTGGGTTGTGCAGGGGAATTGGCCATGGATTCGCCGGCGGCCAACTCTTCCACGTCAATTACTTCGGTTGGTCCCTGTCTGTACTCCTCTTCGCCGTGGCCTATACCCGGGACGGTTCCTTGATGACGGGTGCCTGTGGCGGCGGGTTTTTGGTCGAAGAAACCATCTGGGATCTCATCAAGGAATCTGCTTTCCGGAGTTTCTCCTACCTCGAGTTGGGGTCTGTCATTTTCGAGGGCGGGGATTCCGGAGATGAACTCGTCTTCCGAGGTGGAGGGAAAGGGTTCACCTTTAAGTACCTCCCTTTCTCGTGCAAGGTTGGTGGGGAGCGTGTTACTCTGTCTTCGGACCCCTCGTGCCTTTTCTGCTCGTGCCAGGATGGTTGGAATACGATTCCTTCTCACCTTGAAGAAATGACAAACGGATGGTTTCCGATTGATTGCTCGGTGTGTTGGAAATCCGGGGTTATAGTAATAGACTAATCTGTTATCAGTCTGTACCGTTTTAGAACTGTGAGCATAACATGCTCATCTCCTTTCGATTCCAATTCCATAACACGCATGATCTGCAATAGCCGTCCATGGTTACACCCTCCGACACGGCTCCTTTCATCTGCATTTGCATCTTGCGTTCATGGTGGTTCATCGCCCGCTTCAACTGCATATTGGAGAGCACCTACATTCGTTGAGTTCATACTCGTAGACCTGCGGGTACCTCTCCTTGGGTCTCATGTCACCTCACTGGTCCCACTTCGGTTCATGTCATTTCAATTCCTTCCTTCGGTCATCTCGATGGTTGCCTTTGGATCTTTGGAACTTATTGTCATCTGGATCGTGGTCTTGGGTGAATAGGGATCGCCTCTGTTTCGCTTTCTCACATTTGTCGAGATGTACATGTGAGTATATGTCGAGATGTACGTATATATGTGCATCGTTCACCCGTTATTCTCTCATACGCACTTGGACGGTATAACTACATTCGTGTCGATAGTATACTGTGATTCGTCAGAATTACAGGGGAAATGGAACACACGAAAAGGGGCAAGATTTCTGGAGGAAATTTGCAAATAACGATTTCTGAGAGAATTGGAAGATCGTCCGTCCATCCATCAATGGTACCAAGAGAATCTCGAGGTACTTCCCAACTAAACCTCAGATGACGATATCATCTGACAGACTACTGCATCACCAATGGAACGTGACATCTGGAGAGCAGAAGGACGCCTACTGACGTCGACAGGATGTCATCATGTCACCACGTCGACATCTGTCTCCAAGTCAGAGCAGGAGGCAAAGATCCGATGACCCATGAAGATCATGGATACTGAAGGTGAACTTCAAATGGTAAGTACTCATGGAGTAGGAACCAGTACTGAACGAACGGAGTGTCGAATGCGGAGTACGCATCGAGCACGGAGTATCGTGTGGCACGAGCACACGATGTTGAGAGAGAAAGAAAGAGAGAGAATACAGAGAGGAGCGAGAGAGCATCTCGCGTACCGACTCATAGTCGGAGACTGAATCTACGAAACAGATTGAAGCGCCGAGAGCATCGGGCAAGAGAACGGGCGTACACCAAGAGGATTGGAGTAGCCAACTAATGAAATAGCAAACAGACGACTATCAACCAACACCATCTTCCACGATCGTAGGTTACCGTGAGCGGAACTTGCCAACACATATTAGGTTCTCAGGGACGCGTCGACTTGTTCAGATATATTGGTTGTCGCGCTCATTCGATTCACTCATGGGCTGGTATGTTGCTATTGTCATAGATCTCTCGGTTCCCGACCGTTATCGGGACATGTCCGAGTAGGCCACTGGATGAGGGTGCTTGTATGTCGCATAAGACAGGTAAGGCCATTGGGCTGTCCGAGTGCAACTGATCGTTTGCTAGGTTGCGGTTTGTCTGGAAGATGCTAGTGGGGGTTGCGGCAATCTTGGATATCTTTGCATAATACCATTTCGGTTCCAGTCAGTCCTCATGGGAGCTGCGGTGGAACAAGGTATCTTTGCAAAGTCATACCCCCGATTCCTGACATCGGTGTAGGTCGAGCGGTTCTGCCCATGCACCATCTTCGCTGGGGTAAAAGCATTGTCCGTCGGCTATGGCGATGCTGAGGACCTCGTTGTGTCGAGATGTACATGTGAGTATATGTCGAGATGTACGTGTATATGTGCATCGTTCACCCGTTATTCTCTCATACGCACCTGGACGGTACAACTACATTCGTGTCGATAGTATGCTGTGATTCGTCAGAATTACAGTAGAAATGGAACACACGAAAATGAGCAAGATTTCTGGAGGAAATTTGCAATCGACGATTTCTGAGAGAATTAGAAGATCGTCCGTCCATCCATCAATGGTACCAAGAGAATCTCGAGGTACTTCCCAACTAAACCTCAGATGACGATATCATCTGACAGACCACTTCATCACCAATGGAACGTGACATCTGGAGAGCAGAAGGACGCCTACTGACGTCGACAGGATGTCATCGTGTCACCACGTCGACATCTGTCTCCAAGTCAGAGCAGGAGGCGAAGATCCGATGACCGAAGGGCATCAGCATCATGGATACAGAAGGTGAACTTCAAATGGCGAGTACTCATGGAGTAGGAGCCAGTACTGAATAAACGGAGTGTTGAATACGGAGTACGTATCGAACACGGAGTATCGTGCACGACGAGTACACGATGTTGAAAGAGAGAGAGAGAGAATACAGAGAGAGAGAGAAGCGAGAGAGTATCTCGCGTACCGACTCATAGTCGGAGACTGAATCTACGAAACAGATTGAAGCACCGAGAGCATCGGGCAAGAGAACGGGCGTACACCGAGAGCATCGGAGTAGCCAAGTAATGAAATAGCAAACGAACGACTATCAACCAACACCATCTTCCACGATCGTAGGTTACCGTGCGCGGAACTTGCCAACACGTTTATAAACGATAGATCAGGGCGAGCCCGCGAATCGTATCGTGCAAGGAAGACGAACATCATTCAAGAGCAGTAGGCTGAATGAGCGAGGAAGAGGAATTGAGAGACATCCCTCTGTCCAACCCGACTGTCAAACAAGAAGAAGGTGCGAGTGAGACTCCACCACGAGAAGAGAAGGAAGCAGCCGCGGCTACTGTCCTATCAGACGCAGACGCAAGCGCGATCGACGAGACCAAAGAAGAACGGTCTGCAAGGCTACACCGCGAGAAGGAGAGTATCCTCAAGGCGTACAAGCAAGAGGAGACTGGTGTGACGGAGAACATCCGCACAGCCAAACGAAGTGGTAAAAGTGAGACACCACCAGGAGGAGAATTTGTGAGCAAATCAACCCTCGCGAAACAACAAGCGAAAATCGAAGAATCGACAACACAGAAACAAACGGAAATCAAGGGCGCGAGCGCACCAACAACGAAACAACGAATCAACATGGCGACATCAGCCAACGTGAACAAGCGACGCATCAAGGCGCCGATGTTCAGCGGTGAACAGGAAGACTACAGCGCATGAGAGTCCCAAGCGAAGGCATACGCTCGTGCACAGAAGACGAGAGATGTGATGTTGGGCAAGACCAAGGTGCCAACAGTGAGCGAGATCGCGGCAGCCACCGGTGAAGCCAAGGAAGCGATGGAAGAGATCTACGAGCTGGGATGCGACTGCTTCAGCGATCTGATCCTTATGATGGATGCAGAGAAAGGAAAAGGCAAGCAAGCCATCCAGTGCATCAACCAGTGCATCTCCGACGACTACCCCGAAGGAGACGCACACGCAGCGTGGAACGTTCTCGCGGAGAAGTTCCGACCATCCGACGCGGTGACGAAGATCAAACTCAAGCGCCAATTCAACAACGAAAAGATGAAGAGAGACTCGGACCCCGACATCTACATCACGCAACTCGAGAGTCTACGATCGCGTCTCCACGATGTCAAGTACGAAATCACGGACGAGGAAATGATCATGCAAATCCTCAGCACAGTGAGCAACGAGTACAGAACCCACATCGTGAACTTCCAACATCAACTCACGTTCAATCCGGAACTGGTTACCATCAACACGATCAGAGGAGTACTCCGCACTGCATACGCCACTCACAGAGGAGGCAAGGCATACGTCGACGACTTCCAAGACAGTAACACGAAGAGCAACGACACCGGCTTCACTAGCACCGGTAACTTCAAGGGTACTTGTCACAACTGTGGTGTGTATGGCCATAGATCCGCCGATTGTCCAGAACGCAAGAAATCGAACAACAAGAAAAACAACAACAACAACATGAACGGAAAGCGTAACAAGGGAAGCGGCTTCAAGGGCAAGTGCAACTACTGCGGCATCTTCGGACATCGCGAGGCGGAGTGCCGAAAGAAGAAGTTCAACGAAAGCAAAAAGAACAACGAACAAGCCAACACGGCTACGGAAGGACACGACAAGAGCGGGCACGAGATGGTACTCTCTGCGAAGGACATGCCGCTCTGCATGTTGGTGTCCGACGACTACATCGAAGACTCCTTCTTCGATAACTTCGAGTGCGTCGGAAGTGACGACGAAGTACAGGACGATGAGATCGTCCCGGAGTGGCTCAGCGAGGAGCCCATCATCCACGAGGTGGATCCAAGACGCGAGGTGAGCTACGAATGCTGCTTCAACGCGCACGACCTGATCGGTTCATACGGCGACGAAGCTGAGATGGACGACGAGGCCAACGATAGCGACATCGAAGAGGCCATGAGCGATGACGACGACGACGACGACGCCGACGAGGACGGCGTAGATGACGACAACGAAACAAACCGCGGCGCGGCGCCGCCTCCTCCAGCAGCGGGGAACAACAGATCGGGCATCTTCGACGAGGATGACAGCGACGAATCCGAGGACGGCAATCATCCAAACGACAGCTTCAATCCAAACGAGCGTGTCGTCTATCCAGCGAACATCGACTTCCCGGATATCGAGGATCCCAACAGTGTCGACTATCTACTCCGTCACACTATCACACCAGACGCAACAGCAACGGCATTAACAATCCAAAAGCAGCTCATCTTTGACACTGTAATGGAAGCGGGGATGCGACTGTTCCCAGAAACCACGCGAGGGGCACTCATGCCGATATGGGTGAACATGATGGGATCCATCCTATCCAAGCACTTCGAATCAATCGAAGAGATCCTTGCCAACGCGATCGTCATCAACCACATACTGGAAGCCAACGACTCGGAAACGATCCCAGAAACGGATCTGCACTACATCCTTGGAGGATGTATGCGTGTACTCTTGCGAGAGCGATCACGCGTCCACCCATACGATCCAGTCACAAGATCACACCGAAGCAACACGACTCCATCGGACTACGCGCAGCTATCCGATGAGACCGACGACGAACATCACGAGAATCCATGGAACGAATATGGAGTCCACATCGACGAAGAGGACGAAGATAACGTCATGACCGATACAGCTGCAGCAGCCGTGGAGCAGCTCCACAAGCTGAGCACCAAACACAAGGACAAGGTCAACAAGGACACCTGGCTCGCCGACAGTGGAGCTTCGTGTCACATCGTCAATTCAGACGCCGCTCTCTTCAACGTGCGGCACATCAAGTCATTCGTCCAAGTGGGAGACAGCACGAAGCTGGACTCTCCCAAAATGGGATCCATTCGCTTGAAGGTCAAGCAGCGAGACAACACTGGCCACGTCATCCGGCTTGATGATGTGAAGTACACACCGAAAATGGCGGTGAACCTTTTCTCCACGAACAAGGCTCTGTACAACGGTTACCAGCTTGGTAGCAACGGCATTCTGATGGACATCATCAACGGATTCGGAACGAAGATCGTATTCGACCGAGTCTTCCCCACGGCCAACGGATTCATCACGGGAGTGCAGATGCACCCCATCATGCCAACGAACGACGACAAGGCTTGCACAGCCCTCGTCAAGAACCCATCCAAGGAGATCAGCGCGGTGAACCTGCACCGAATGCTCGGCCACGCGCCACTTGAGACCATGAAGCGAACGGCCGCTCAATACGGATGGAAGATTATCGGCGAGATGCCGGTATGTCGCGACTGCGCGGTCGCGAACGCAAGAGTGAAGAACATTCCGAAGGCAACCATTCCGAGAGCGACTCGCCGCGGCGAACGGCTCTTCATTGACATTAGTTACACTAAACACATAAGCTTCGGAGATAAACGCTACTGGACCCTGATCGTGGACGACTGCACGGATCACTGCTGGAGTTTCTTTCTCAAAAACAAAAGTGATCAACCAGGGTACATCAAACGATTCGTCCAGACGATCAAGTCACAGACAGGTGACCAACAGATCATCTTCCGAGGTGACAACAGCGGAGAGAACAAATCCACGCAGGATATTCTCATCGATGCAGGACTCAACGTGAAATTCGAATTCACTGCATCGAACACGCCGCAACAGAACGGTAGAGTAGAACGCAAGTTCGCGTACCTCTACACCAAGATCCGCTCCATGCTCAACGGAGCACAGCTCGACGAAGAGTACAGGCATGGCCTGTGGGCAGCAGCTGCTAGCACTGCCACCGCCATCGTCAACATCACTGTAGCGAAGAATCAAAAGGAGTCACCACATCGACAATTCTTCGGCAATGATCCACCATACGCGGATGCACTCCGCACTTTCGGAGAGGTGGGTGTTGTGAAGACTACCTACGGCGGGATCACCGCTAAACTCAAGAATAGAGGAGAAGAAATGGTGTTCATCGGATATGCACACCAACATGCATCAGGGGTCTACAACATGTACAGACCATCGACCAAGTCACTCGTCTGCTCACGCGACATCAAGTGGCTCAACCAATCATACGGACAGTTCCGTGGCTGGGCACCAGCACCGAACATATCCAACGAAACAGGAACGACGGACGCAGACGGCTTCACAACCATCGGACGGAAGGGAGCAATGCCAAGGACGGCAACGCGTCAAACATTGGAAGCGAAGAGAGTATCTTTTGCTGACAGCAACAGATACTATATCCTATCGGACAGTGACGATGAGGATAATGAGGACGACGAAATAGTAACTCAACTAATCCATAACGACGAGGAAGATCGGAGCGAATCCAATCATGAGGATGACGAGATCACACCATCCGGCGACGAAGCCGACGATGACACAGACGTCACTCCTCCGAACACACCAGCGAGGTCTACACAAGGTACACCATCCAGACCTCCACCGAGTAAGCCAAGCAAACGTGACATAGCTAGAAAGGAGAGGATCCGACGTCACAAAGCACGAGGCAGGAAGGGAGAAGCTAATCCCAAACCGACTACAGGGAAGAGCATTCCCAGAGCTCTGCGTGAGCTCGCAGACTACAACGAACGAGGTCGAAAGGAAGAAGGATATGAAAGCGATCCATCATCCAACGAAGACAGCGATGAACTCAGCGACGAGGAGACCGACGATTCCAACAACGAAACTACAGATGACGAAGAAATTGCAGATGAAGGAGAGATTGAGGTCACTCATTATAGCACAACAGGACTGTACGGAATGAATGCAATCATTACCGAATCACCAGCGATCGATATCGGATTATCGATGCAGGACGAGAACAAGGAAGCAGAGAAGCACATCGAACCTACAACATTCGATGGAGCCTTCAATCATCCAGACCCTATCCATCGAAAGGGATATCGAGCAGCCATCAAGAAAGAGTTCGACTCCATGGACACACGCAAAGTGTACAGTAAGATCAAACGAGACGCCATTCCACGCGGCCGCAGATGCTGTAAATGCAAATGGGTCTTCAAGCTGAAGCGTGACGGCACACATCGAGCGCGGCTCGTTGCATGTGGCTATTCACAAGTCGCAGGAGTGGACTTCCAAGAGCACTACTCACCCGTCATTCATGACGTGACCTATCGGGTCATGATGGTGATCATGTTGATCAAGAAGATGGACTGCGCACTCGTCGATGTCGTAACGGCATTCCTACACGGAGACCTCGACGAGGAGATCTACATGAACTGTCCCAACGGGATGAATCATCAACCAGACGAAGCCCTGACCCTACACAAGCCAATCTACGGACTTGTGCAGAGCGCCAGGCAATGGTTCAAGATGTTGGTATCGACCCTCAAGAATATCAACTTCGAACAGAGCGCAGCAGACCCGTGCCTGTTCTACAGGAAGACGAACAAAGGAAGCATGATCGTGGCCATCTACGTGGACGATTGCTTCTGTTGCGGAGACTCCAAGGCACTGGAGACATTCCTGAAGGACATCCAAGGCAGCAAGTTCAAGGTGACAATCGAGCGCGGACTCGGAGACTACCTCAGCTGCAACATTGAACTGAACCATGACAAGACCAGAGCGACATTGCGTCAACCACACCTCATCCGACATCTCATCGAAGAGTTCGGAACCAAGGTTGAGAAGATGCAGCGCTATGGGACACCGGGAACCCCGGGCCAAATCATCGTACGACCATCCGAAGATAACGGACTGCAGAAGGTCGGAGCGGAAGAACATGCCGAGTACCGCCGAGGCGTCGGTGTGCTACTCTTCCTCATCAAGCACTCGCGACCAGATATCGCGAACCCTGTGAGGGAACTCTCCAAGGTATTGATCGGGCCCACCAAGGCCGCAATGAAGGAGATGTATCAGATCATCAAGTATGTGATCGATACAAAGGACTATGGATTGAAGATCCATCCAGCGCGTCCAGACGACGACGGCTGGGACATGGAGCTCTTCTGCGATAGCGAATATGCAGGAGACAAGAACACGAGAATCAGCGTAGGGGGATTCATCCTATACCTGTGCAAGGTACCAATCCTTTGGCGATCCAAGGCACAGAAGGCCGTCACACTCAGCTCATCCGAAGCAGAATACGTTGCCCTCTCCGAAGCGGCAAAGGAAATCTTCTTCGTCGTGCAGCTACTCGAAAGTGTGGGCGTCCCAGTGAAGACACCGATTAAGGTCCGTGTGGACAATATCGGAGCGATCTTCATCGCCAAGAACCCATCAACATCCCAACGATCGCGGCACATCGACGTGCGCCATCACTACGTGAGGAACATGGTAATCAACAAAACCATCGAGATCATTTTTGTCAAATCCGAGCAAAACACAAGCGACGGATTCACCAAGAACATCAAGGCCGACTTACAACGCGAACACGAGAAGTCGTACCTTGACACATCGAGAACATTCGAATGACCGAATGCACATAGGAAGGGTGTCGAGATGTATATGTGAGTATATGTCGAGATGTACGAGTATATGTGCATCGTTCACCCGTTATTCTCTCATACGCACTTGGACGGTATAACTACATTCGTGTCGATAGTATACTGTGATTCGTCAGAATTACAGGGGAAATGGAACACACGAAACGGGGCAAGATTTCTGGAGGAAATTTGCAAATGACGATTTCTGAGAGAATTGGAAGATCGTCCGTCCATCCATCAATGGTACCAAGAGAATCTCGAGGTACTTCCCAACTAAACCTCAGATGACGATATCATCTGACAGACCACTTCATCACCAATGGAACGTGACATCTGGAGAGCAGAAGGACACCTACTGACGTCGACAGGATGTCATCGTGTCACCACGTCGACATCTGTCTCCAAGTCAGAGCAGGAGGCGAAGATCCGATGACCGAAGGGCATCAGCATCATGGATACAGAAGGTGAACTTCAAATGGCGAGTACTCATGGAGTAGGAGCCAGTACTGAATAAACGGAGTGTTGAATACGGAGTACGTATCGAACACGGAGTATCGTGCACGACGAGTACACGATGTTGAAAGAGAGAGAGAGAGAATACAGAGAGAGAGAGAAGCGAGAGAGTATCTCGCGTACCGACTCATAGTCGGAGACTGAATCTACGAAACAGATTGAAGCGCCGAGAGCATCGGGCAAGAGAACGGGCGTACACCGAGAGCATCGGAGTAGCCAAGTAATGAAATAGCAAACGAACGACTATCAACCAACACCATCTTCCACGATCGTAGGTTACCGTGCGCGGAACTTGCCAACACAACCAGTCGGGCGCGGAACACGCCGTTCCTCTTCTCCTTGAACACCCACTTGGTCTTCACGCATCGTCGATCGTCTGGCATCTCGCTCTTCTTGATCTTCTGCCATACTCCTCTTCTGGCCATGTCGGTGAACTCCTTATTGATAGCCCCACGCCACTTGTCTCTCTTCTCGGGATCAGCATGATCCCAGCACTCCTCGAACGTCGTTGGATCCAACATCACAGCTGTGTTGGCTTGTTCGGACCATTCACCATTCCGTTCGTTCTCAACATCCTGACTCACAGCGATGAAGTCGATAAGTCTCATCCTCCCTTGGGTAGTATCGATCATCATGCTAGCGACGTCCCTGTTGAACATCGACCCATCTGTGTGGAAGCTGGGCCCTCCAGTAGCCGCGGGGACTATCATCGTCTCCTGCGCAGTGTCGTAGCCATCCTCATCCCCTGATGCTGATGCTTTGCCTGCCTCCGATTCCGAACCCGATTCTGATTCTCGTTCCCTCTCCTCTTGGGGAATCGGTGAGTTGTTATAGCCAGCCAGGCTACTCACCATTCTCGGTACGCGCGCCAATGGTCTCATGGGAGTGCGTGCAATCGATTGCTCAGTAGCCAAATCGATCTGCCCCGCACGGTCGTTGTCCCTTCCGGTTTCATCGTCCTTATCGTTGATCGATGGTTCTTCCCCTTGGGTAGGTAGCAAATCATCTTGCTTGTGAGCGGTGTCGTCTGTGTCTCTTGTTGTGTGTCCGGCTCTTCCGCTCCTCTCTGCAACGCCGATCTTCGCACTTCTTGCGATGTTCGAGCTTCGCCCCCAAGTCACTCTCTTTCTCTGGAATGCATCTCCAGTGTCAGAGTCGTCGTCTTCCAGATCATGTATCATCGATCTGTTGGCATTCTCAACACCCTTGAACTGCCCATACGACTGGTTCATCCATGTCACGTCTCGTGTGATTAGGATCCTTGCCGTTGCGAGGTTCATCATTCGGTATACACCGCTCGCGTGTGACTGTCCGTATCCGACGAACATGGCAGGCTTGGACCGATCGTCCAGTTTCGCCTTGATCACTCGGCCTCCGATGAACACCATGCCAATCTCGCCGAACAAACGCAGTCCGTCCACGTATGTGGGAGTCTGCCCATTGAATAGTACGCAAGCCGGTTCTCTCGACTTCGTTCCAATGATGTTCTCGAGTTGCGTTGCTGTTCTCGCTGCTTCAGCCCATAGCTTCCCTCGTAGGTGCTTTGGTAGGTGGGTTTGGTTGAGCATCGCCCTGACCTTTCCGTATAGTACAGCGAACTTTCGTTCCACGCGACCATTCTGCTGTGGAGTTGAAGCTGCCGTGTATTCGAATATCGGGCCGAATCCCACCTTGAGTAGCTGCGCCTCTGCGCTGTAGTTCTCGCCTGCGTTGTCACATCTGATATTCTCGACAGTCACGTTCTGATTCGCCTTGAGCCATCTCAAGAGCGACATCATCTTCGATCCCACTTCGCTCTTCTCTTTGATGAAGTAGCTCCAGCAGTAGTCGCTGTAGTCGTCAATGATCAGGAGCCAGAATTTTCCGCGACCAAAACTGTACGTCTGGACACTGGAGGTATCCATGAACAGCCGTTCGCCAACTCTGTTCGCCTTCGGCTGTGACATTTTCGACAAACATTTTTGTCGAGATTTGCCGATGGCACAGTCCTCACATAGATTCATTCGTCCTATGACATTCCATCCGTACCGCGCAGCAGTGCGCGAGATAGTGTAAGTGTCAACGTGGCCTAACATTTTATGGATTTGATTGATGTCGACCGCCTTGCCGGTGGACACACCAATGTTTGCCATCTCATGTTCGGCTGGGATCGCCACCATGTTCACGCCGGAAACGAATCCACTGTGAGTCGCCATGATGCGGTCGAAACGGATACGCAATCCGTTCTTCTCGAGAGCCATCACCACACCCTTGTTGCTGATATCGAATCCGCTTTCGAGTGCCTTCGTGATACTCAGGAGGTTGACCCAAAGCTTGGGAACGAACTTCACCGCCTTGAGGATGATGATGACCTCGGAGCCATCCTTCTGCATCACCTTCATGCGTTTGTCGCCCACCTTCGTTGCTTTGAGGTAGCGCCCGCTTCCCACCTTGACTGCAAAGCTCGCGAGGCGCACATTCGTCATACCCTCGTCGCAGTTAGTGAGGTGGCAGGATGCCCCCGAGTCGCCAAGCCAGGTGTTTGCCTCGTGGCGATCTGGCGCGATGGTCTTCTTGCGTTCGCCGGCGTCGTACATGTCGCCGATCACCATGGCTAGCTCATGCGCATGGTTGTACCCGTAGATGGGCAACTCGTCGAACATGTGCCCGTCGCGCACGCCGTTGTCCGATGGATGGTGAATCCAGAGCAGGCGATCCGCGGCCATGGCGCTCATACGCGAGATCAGGTTCTTCGGGAGTGGCGGGAGACGATTCTCCTCAAGCAAATCGTTGATGTCGATTGCCTTGCTCGCCACATCGTATGCTCCGATCACGCCAATGGTCATCAGCATGAAGTACACACTCCGCACTTCCATGCGGTTCTCGTCGATGCCTTGGTATGCCTCCATCGCGTCATAGCAGATGAGCGAGAGGTCGGAACGAACATCATTCGCAGGCATCACGTTGGACAGCGAGCATCTCACCGCATAGGGAGGGTTGTCGCTTCCAAGGATTTGGCGGCGTTGGAGCTTCTCGGCTGGTGTCACAGGCACGTCTCCCTTTGGTCCTCCTGGGATGAGGATCAAGAATGGGCAGAACGGGCAGTCAACACACCACGAGAACAAAGGCCCTTTGGTCAGGCACAGTGGGCACCACGCGTTGTCGTTGTCGCGCCGAGACGCGGTCTCGATCAATCCGTCCAAGTAGGAGCGGATGGGGCGCACGTTGTAGATCGGCTCTGGTCGCCTTGCTGAAGCCGTCGCGTGGAGGTCGATGCCGGGCATCGCGATCTCGTTGCTTTCGTTTTCGTCAGCTTCGCTCTCATCAGACGAGAACAAGTTGTCGCTCATCATGCGATCCGCGTCGACTTGCGGTCCGTAGTAACCGTAGTCGTTCGGGCTGCGGATCCCAACCACTTCGATCGACTCCTCGTCGTTGTTGTTGTTGGTTCCGTTGTAGAACCCTGCGGCCAAGTTTCCGTCGACGACCACGAGAGCCATGTCCTCCATGAGGTTTTCGATGTTGCTCTCCGTGTCGTGGGTGCGGGTTGTCACGATTTCGTGGTCGGTGAGAATTTGTTTTTCGCTCACATTTTTGGTGTTGCGCGCGATTTCTCCATCTTCCGCGATTTCGTGACACAACATCACTTCATCGACGCTGACCAGCGCGACGTCGTCCATGCTGTTCATCCCGTCGGTAGCCACATTGGCTGAGTCTGCGTCCTTCATCGCTGCTCTCAACTTGAAGCATTGCACGATCTTGTGGCCTGTCTTGCCACAGAACTTGCACTTGCCGTTGAAGCCTCCGGCGCTGGAGTTGCCGTTGTTGCGGTTGCCATTGCCGCGGTTGCCGTTCTTCTTGGCGCCACCGCCTTGCTTGCCGTTGCCGCTCTTGGTTGGGGAGCGACAGTCCGCCTTCTTGTGCCCGTAGACGCCACAGTTGCGACAGTTGCCCTTGAACCCGCCGATCGCGGCCAAGGCCATCTCTTCCTTGCCATGGTTGCCTCCTTCGCGCTTAGAACCATGTTTGGTATGGTGGCGGTCGTAGGTGAGGCACACGGCCTCGCGGATGTCTTCAACTGTCATCTTGTCTTCCTTGCCTGCAAATTTGAGCTCTATGAGCTTCACGTCCATCTCGTAGTCTCTCCCAAGAGCGTTGAGCACAAGCATGTTGTATTGCTCGGCGTCCATCTTCACGCCAGCACTCTCCAAACGGTTGCGGAGCACCTCCATGTCGGTGAGAAACGAATCAGGGCGCTCGCCCTTCTTCAACCGCATTCCATTGAGTTGAGCCAACAACTGCGCCTTCACTGGTGCAGTACGTTGCTCGTAGATGCACTCGAGCGCCTTCCACGCCTTGCGTGGGTCACCTGCCTCGTAGGTACCGCTCTTGCATCCCAGCACAGCCATGAAGGCAACATTGCCTTCCGGAGTTTCATGGTTAATCGCCATGGTCAGTTCTTCAAACACGTACTTCGCCAACGCCTTACGGTACTCAGCCTTCTCCTTGTAGGTCATGGCTGACACCTTCTTGGGTTCCCCCGTACCCGAGTCTCCGCCCGTCGTCGGGGCAAGGCCGGATGGTCCGAGAGGTTCATCCTTCACCACCACGGCATCCGCAGCTTGGAGGTAAAAGTTCCCGTAGCCCTTGCGTTCAGCGCGGGTGAGGAACTTAGCGCTCCATGCGTTCCAAGAGGACTTCTTTCCGTCGAACACGATGGGGTAACGATCGGACTTGCCAAAGAGGGAGCTCATGATGATGGTGGTGGTGAGGGTGATGGCGAGTGTTGCTGTGCTGATGGTAGTAGAAACGTAGGATTTCAATCGTAACGTTTCGAAACGTGTTGGAAATCCGGGGTTATAGATATAGTCTAATGCTTATTAAACTGTACTGTTTTAGAACTGTGAGAACAACACACTCATTTCTCAAATCGTCGACTCGTTTGCCCATGATGATGTTGATGGCCTCCTGTAGATGCCCCTCACAATCATCATTGCAATCTCTCTCTGTCATACCCATTTCATTGCTCGTCTGCTGAGATATCGGTCTACACTCCTGAGGTGCATACATGCTGATGCTTGATTCACTCTCTTCTCATCAGGCATCCATCACTCATTCAGTACACTCTTCTGTGTTGTTCACTCACTCCTCTCACATGCTCGCCGACAATCACACTTGCTCAGAACATGGAGTTCTGGCACGATCAGTCCAGTCCTTCGATGTTGTTCCAGTCCACACTTTGTTCTCCTTCGCTGGTTCTCTATCGGTCACGTAATCATGTTCTGGGTTCCGAGCGATTCAATCCGTGATTGCGTTCTTGCATAGATGTTTCAAGTTAACCGGTCAACCCTCATGCTTGGAACACTTCGGTGTTCCAGTCTCCTTTTTCACATCCATCGTTCGCCATACCAGTTCGTAAATCCACTCAAACCATGTCTCACGATTAGTCTGTCCGTCGTCCGTCATACTCTTGACACACAGAGGAGGAGGTCCACAATAGACTTGGGAGCGTGTCCGACTTTGATAGATCGGTGAGTCTAATTTTGGTATTATGGGAGGTGCGGCAATCTAGGATAATACGACATAGTCGCACCCTCGATTCCTGACATGAGTTTGGATTATGAGAACATGATCTCATCATTCTAAACATGGTGCCTATTGCACGAGTTTCTAATGTGCTGCTCGATTACCTCGTGGTTTATCTCGCAGTCTTTCCTAAAACATTGCCCAAGATGGCATGTTGATTTACACGATATCCCGTGTTATTCTTGCCCTTGGGTCTTTCTTCATCTCTCCTGGTCTTGCCTAATCTTGATCTCTGTTTGATCATATATGGATTGATCCGTCTACGTCGACGAGGTGCATGCATCACCTCTGACGATGTTGTTCTGGATCCTAAATGTTGTTGCCACGTGCTCAATGATGCACTCGGCTTTGCTGGACAGGTCAGCATACCATGACTAAAATATAATCTCGATTCCGAGGATCACAGTGACCGATCCTCTGACGTCATACAATGATGTCAGTGCCTACGTCAGGTTCGATGACTGTAGTGACTGAATCTCAATCGTGTAATCAAGACTCACTCGACTATACTCTCAAATCGAGTCGAATCAAAAAATAGTGAATCACGTTTCAGTCATGGGAGATGGGTACCTAATTTCAATCTAGATGTTGATAGACTCATAGTCGGAGACTGAATCTACGAAACAGATTGAAGCGCCAAGAGCATCGGGCAAGAGAACTGGCGTACACCGAGAGGATCGGAGTAGCCAAGTAATGAAATAGCAAACGAACGACTATCAACCAATACCATCTTCCACGATCGTAGGCTTCCGTGAGCGGAACTTGCCAACACACGAGCACACGATATTGAGAGAGAGAGAGAGAGAGAACACGACGAGCAGCGAGAGAGTATCTCGCTCACCGACTCATAGTCGGAGACTGAATCTACAAAACAGATTGAAGCGCCGAGAGCATCGGACAAGAGAACTGGCGTACACCGAGAGGATCGGAGTAGCCAAGTAATGAAATAGCAAACAAACGACTATCAACCAATACCATCTTCCACGATCGTAGGCTTCCAATCACGGAACTTGCCAACACTCCTGTTCTGCGTTTGGCGAGGTTCTTATACTGTCAGAGGACAGGCTACCCTTTCTTCATTGTAGGACAGAGATCAATCACGTTCGTCTGTAATCATGGCTGTGACGAATAATATCCAAAGGTGTGACGAATAATATCGGGTGGTGCGGCAATCATGGATATCTTGACAAAGTCGTACCCTCGATTCCTAACATGGATGCTGGTGCTGGACATGGAAATAGAAAGGTAAAATATGATTACAGCAAAAATAGAGGGCAAAAGAAGTCCGGTTGTGTCCGGCTTTGCCTTCCAGTGTCGGACTTTGGCAGGTCAAAAGGGGAAGTGAAACTGCCAACGTCAGCGCGGTTAAACGTAGTGTGACCACGAACGTAGATGAGACGATTGAGAATGTGTTTTGAGTTGATTTGGTGGTTGTAAAGCTTGAGTTTTGTAAGATTGTTGTTTTTATGAGATTGTTTTGATTGAAGGTTGGAGAGGAAAACGAGATGGGCTGGTCATCACACTGCTCTGCTGTTGGTTGTCGCTGTTCATGGTCTTGTACATTTGAAAAATTGCTCCACAATCCCCAGGCGATGAAACCACGATGCTTCATCGCTCTTGGCAGGTTTGAGAGCTGATTCTCCAATTGTTGGAGTGAAGGTGCGAGTGTTCCATGTCTTAGTCTTGTTCCAATTTTGCAGGATAGTCTTGCTTTTGATCCAAGACCAGCACATCCTGCATGGAAGATGTCAGTTTCATACATATGTAATCTTGGAACACATGGCAAAGAGGCAAGTGAGAAGCATCAACTGTGCATGCAGGATGAGCCATGCACTTGTATTCTTGTAGACAGATGCCTTCACATATGTAGTCTCTTTTGGAGGTAGAGTGCCTGTCCATTTGTTGTTCAATCGTGTGTACTGGTGGTAGTACAGACAATTCGGTCACCGGTCAATGGGGACATGAAGGGAAAATACCAATTTTCAGCAATTTTTCAGTGACATCATGGTATATTGCAACTATTACCCCAGATCCCACGACGTCGAGAAAGCAAGTGAGGTGCATGGAAAGGAACCCCTGAGACATGACCAATGACGCCGCGCTGCATCGTGAGCTTTTTTGGAAATCACCAATGGATGTGTTACTCGAAGTAGTCCAAAAAAGCAACTTATTTTGGGATTTGGAAGGCAAATCACGTTTTTTCTACAACACGGTACATCGTGAGGAACATGGGACTAAAGTAGTACACATGGCATTTTCGGCGACAGTGTGGATAGAGGCGTCTTCCCCAACAGGAACACAATTCCACCCATCATCGCTGTTTGTCATTTTCACTCTCCGCAACCGACCGCAACGCAGAGGACGTCATCGTGCCCAATTTGAGCACCCCATCGCACCGTTGTCGTCGAAGGATCCACATGCAATAAAGTATAGAAAAGCAAAGCGGCCGACGATGTTTGCACAAGTTGATCGCCGAATCCGAAACCATGGCAGAGGATCCATCCTCATGATCGTCATGGTGACACTGGGATTGCTGAGCATGCTCTCATCTTTCTTGGTTACGATGACCACCTCCTTCGCGTCGCCGCAGCTGCTACCAACACCGCAGGACCTGCCAGTCACGGAGCCGCAGCCCGTCAAGATCGACCCCGCTGACATGGCAAAGATCGATGAAACCCTCGCCTTGCTCAAGGAGATCGCCCAGTCCTCTGGCCTTCGTCCTTGCGTCGATGGAACCACAACCGCGACCACGCCCAAGGCCACAGCTGCTGTGGCGAAAAAGGCACCCCAATTCAGCCGCAGAGCGAAGCTGGGCGGCGTCCTCCTCACCGGCAACCCGAAGATTCCTTCAATCCACGAGCGCCAATTCCAGTACAACAGCACATTGGACTTCACTGAACCCTTGAAGCAAGTCGGCACGGGCGGCTGCTGCGGTCTGGGACATCGCCTGTCCCGGACGATACCGGGATTGGCGTACGCTCTGCGTCATCAACGTCGAGCAATCGTGTACTGGGGCGACACGCCATGGAGTGCATTCTTTGAGGAGACCCCGTACGTCCAGTGCGAGAGAGCACTGAGACGGCGCATCAACACAAAACCCAGACCGCAAGAGAACTTCGTCAACGGTCTCCCCTGGAACTTCGATGGCGTCGAGCGCACTCACAACTTCCCGGCGGGCAGAGGCGACCTATCTAGCGTGTATAGCTCGTTTGAGTTGTCTCAGCGGATCCTCATGACGAATCTGGAATCCGGAACAGTGCTGCAGCACATGATGAACAACCTCAAACCGATCGTCACCGACAAGCTCGTGCCTGTGCAGAAGCAGGTGCAACCGCTGCACATGTGCGCGCACTTTCGTCTGGGGAACGGCGAGACAGGCCACTGGGAAGGCAGAAAATGGCGCCACGTCAACAATAAAGATGCCATGATGGGAATGGTGTTGGAGGAGATGATCAAGTTCTCAAAGGACAAGGCGAACAGCGAGAAGACGGAGGGCGGCGTCAGCCTTTTCGTTGCTGGTGACGATCCCAACATCCAAGGCTGGTTCCAGAACAACGTGCCAACGGGATGGAAGGTCATCATGCCCGAGGTGGATACATCGGAGACGGCGAAGCGGTTGCCAGAATCGGGCGTTTGGTTCGGAGATTCCAAGAGCAACACGAGTGCTATCCTCACGCCGGACGAGAAAAACGACAAGATGGCCGAAGCGATGGCGGACATGATCCTCCTGGGACAATGCGACGGTCTGTTTGCCCCGACGTACTCCTCCTTCATCATTTTGCCCATCATGATGAGCTACATCCGCGACGCGGCCATCTTTATCCGCAATCGCGAGGAGTTCGAACCATTCCGTGATGATCCGTTCAAGAAGCCGTAACCTGACGAACGAGAAACATAACATCAGCATCATATCCGTAAGGAATTTTTTGTGTGGGCGTTTTCGTAAGTGGACTGGTGAGTCCACTTACGACCCCTGTGCACGAAATAGAAAAATAAGTGGACTCGTGAATCCACTTACCGTAAGTGGATTCACCAGTCCAGTATTTGAGAAAATAACGACTACTTCGATTAAGCTCATTTCAAACGATTTCTCTTGAGACTCACGTGCCCTCGGCCGCGTCCGTCGAGGCACTCGATGTTGCTGTGTGTTCTGCTTTTGTTAATCAAAACTGTTGGTATACGGTCCCAAGACGGACGGTGCAGCAGCACACTCCCATGTTCACAGCCTTTGCACAGTCAGAGATAATCACTATAATTGTCAGGAATCGAGGGTGCGACTATGTCGTGTTATCCTAGATTGCCGCACCTCCCATAATACCAAAATTAGACTCACCGATCTATCAAAGTCGGACACGCTCCCAAGTCTATTGTGGACCTCCTCCTCTGTGTGTCAAGAGTATGACGGACGACGGACGGACTAATCGTGAGACATGGTTTGAGTGGATTGACGAACTGGTATGGCGAACGATGGATGTAAAAAGGAGACTGGAACACCGAAGTGTTCCAAGCATGAGGGTTGACCGGTTAACTTGAAACATCTATGCAAGGACGCAATCACGGACTGAATCGCTCGGAACCCAGAACATGATTACGTGACCGATAGAGATCCAGCGAAGGAGAACAAAGAGCGGACTGGAACAACATCGAAGGACTGGACTGATCGTGCCAGAACTCCATGTTCTGAGCAAGTGTGATTGTCGGTGAGCATGTGAGAGGAGTGAGTGAACAACACAGAAGAGTGTACTGAATGAGTGATGGATGCCTGATGAGAAGAGAATGAATCAAGCATCAGCATGCATGCACCTCAGGAGTGTAGACCGATATCTCAGCAGGACGAGCATGGTGAAATGTACATGTCATGAGCAATGAAATGAGCATGACAGAGAGAGACTGCAATGATGATTGTGAGGGGCAACTACAGGAGGCCATCAACATCATCATGGGCAAACGAGTTGACGATTTTTGAGAAATGAGTGTGTTATTCTCACAGTTCTAAAACGGTACAGTTTAATAAGCATTAGACTATATCTATAACCCCGGATTTCCAACACGTTTCGAAACGTTACGATTGAAATCCTACGTTTCTACTACCATCAGCACAGCAACACTCGCCATCACCCTTACCACCACCATCATCATGAGCTCCCTCTTTGGCAAGTCCGATCGTTACCCCATCGTGTTCGACGGAAAGAAGTCCAACTGGAATGCATGGAGCGCTAAGTTCCTCACCCGCGCTGAACGCAAGGGCTACGGGAACTTTTACCTCCAAGCTGCGGATGCCGTGGTGGTGAAGGATGAACCTCTTGGACCATCCGGTCTTGCCCCGACGACGGGCGGAGACTCGGGTACGGGGGAACCCAAGAAGGTATCAGTCATGTCCTACAAGGAGAAGGCTGAGTACCGTAAGGCGTTGGCGAAGTACGCGTTTGAAGAACTGACCATGGCGATTAACCATGAAACTCCGGAAGGCAATGTTGCCTTCATGGCTGTGCTGGGATGCAAGAGCGGTACCTACGAGGCAGGTGACCCACGCAAGGCGTGGAAGGCGCTCGAGCGCATCTACGAGCAACGTACTGCACCAGTGAAGGCGCAGTTGTTGGCTCAACTCAACGGAATGCGGTTGAAGAAGGGCGAGCGCCCTGATTCGTTCCTCACCGACATGGAGGTGCTCCGCAACCGTTTGGAGAGTGCTGGCGTGAAGATGGACGCCGAGCAATACAACATGCTTGTGCTCAACGCTCTCGGGAGAGACTACGAGATGGACGTGAAGCTCATAGAGCTCAAATTTGCAGGCAAAGAAGACAAGATGACAGTTGAAGACATCCGCGAGGCCGTGTGCCTCACCTACGACCGCCACCATACCAAACATGGTTCTAAGCGCGAAGGAGGCAACCATGGCAAGGAAGAGATGGCCTTGGCCGCGATCGGCGGGTTCAAGGGCAACTGTCGCAACTGTGGCGTCTACGGGCACAAGAAGGCGGACTGTCGCTCCCCAACCAAGAGCGGCAACGGCAAGCAAGGCGGTGGCGCCAAGAAGAACGGCAACCGCGGCAATGGCAACCGCAACAACGGCAACTTCAGCGCCGGAGGCTTCAACGGCAAGTGCAAGTTCTGTGGCAAGACAGGCCACAAGATCGTGCAATGCTTCAAGTTGAGAGCTGCGATGAAGGACGCAGATTCAGCCAATGTGGCTACCGACGGGATGGACGGCATGGACGACGTCGCGCTGGTCAGCGTCGATGATGTGATGTTGTGTCACGAAATCGCGGAGGACGGAGAAATCGCGCGCAACACCAAAAATGTGAGCGAAAAACAAATTCTCACCGACCACGAAATCGTGACAACACGCATCCACGACACGGAGAGCAACATCGAAAACCTCATGGAGGACATGGCTCTCATGGTCGTCGACGGAGACTTGGCTGCAGGGTTCTACAACGGAACCAACAACGACAACGACGAGGGATCGATCGAAGTGGTTGGGATCCGCAGCCCGAACGACTACGGTTACTACGGACCGCAAGTCGACGCGGATCGCATGATGAGCGACAACTTGTTCTCGTCTGATGAGAGCGAAGCTGACAAAACCGAAAGCAACGAGATCGCGATGCCCGGCATCGACCTCCACGCGACGGCCCCAGCAAGGCGACCAGAGCCGGTCTACAACGTGCGCCCCATCCGCTCCTACTTGGACGGATTGATCGAGACTGCGTCTCGGCGCGACAACGACAACGCATGGTGCCCACTGTGCCTGACCAAAGGGCCTTTGTTCTCGTGGTGTGTTGACTGTCCGTTCTGCCCATTCTTGATCCTCATCCCAGGAGGACCAAAGGGAGACGTGCCTGTGACACCAGCCGAGAAGCTCCAACGCCGCCAAATCCTTGGAAGCGACAACCCTCCCTATGCGGTGAGATGCTCGCTGTCCAACGTGATGCCTGCGAATGATGTTCGCTCCGACCTCTCGCTCATCTGCTATGACGCGATGGAGGCATACCAAGGCATCGACGAGAACCGCATGGAAGTGCGGAGTGTGTACTTCATGCTGATGACCATCGGGGTGATCGGAGCATACGACGTGGCGAGCAAGGCAATCGACATCAACGATTTGCTTGAGGAGAATCGTCTCCCGCCACTCCCGAAGAACCTGATCTCGCGTATGAGCGCCATGGCCGCAGATCGCCTGCTCTGGATCCATCATCCTTCCAACAACGGTGTGCGGGACGGGCACATGTTCGACGAGTTGCCCATCTACGGGTACAACCATGCGCATGAGCTAGCCATGGTGATCGGCGACATGTACGACGCCGGCGAACGCAAGAAGACCATCGCGCCAGATCGCCACGAGGCAAACACCTGGCTTGGCGACTCGGGGGCATCCTGCCACCTCACTAACTGCGACGAGGGTATGACGAATGTGCGCCTCGCGAGCTTTGCAGTCAAGGTGGGAAGCGGACGCTACCTCAAAGCAACGAAGGTGGGCGACAAACGCATGAAGGTGATGCAGAAGGATGGCTCGGAGGTCATCATCATCCTCAAGGCGGTCAAGTTCGTCCCCAAGCTTTGGGTCAACCTCCTGAGCATCACGAAGGCACTCGAAAGCGGATTCGACATCAGCAACAAGGGTGTGGTGATGGCTCTCGAGAAGAACGGACTGCGCATCCGTTTCGACCGCATCATGGCGACTCACAGCGGATTCGTTTCCGGCGTGAACATGGTGGCGGTCCCAGCCGAACATGAGATGGCAAACATTGGTGTGTCCACCGGCAAGGCGGTCGACATCAATCAAATCCATAAAATGTTAGGCCACGTTGACACTTACACTATCTCGCGCACTGCTGCGCGATACGGATGGAATGTCATAGGACGAATGAATCCATGTGAGGACTGTGCTATCGGCAAATCTCGACAAAAATGTTTGTCGAAGATGTCACAGGCGAAGGCGAGCAGAGTTGGCGAACGGCTGTTCATGGATACCTCCAGTGTCCAGACGTACAGTTTTGGTCGCGGAAAATTCTGGCTCCTGATCATCGACGACTACAGCGACTACTGCTGGAGCTACTTCATCAAAGAGAAGAGTGAAGTGGGATCGAGGATGATGTCGCTCTTGAGATGGCTCAAGGCGAATCAGAACGTGACTGTCAAGAATATCAGATGTGACAACGCAGGCGAGAACTACAGCGCAGAGGCGCAGCTACTCAAGGAAGGATTCGGCCCGACGTTCGAATACACGGCAGCTTCAACTCCACAGCAGAATGGTCGCGTGGAACGAAAGTTCGCTGTGCTATACGGAAAGGTCAGGGCGATGCTCAATCAGACCCACCTACCAAAGCACCTACGAGGAAAGCTATGGGCTGAAGCAGCAAGAACAGCAACGCAACTCGAGAACATCATTGGAACGAAGTCGAGAGAACCGGCTTGCGTGCTATTCAATGGGCAGACACCCACATACGTGGACGGACTGCGTTTGTTTGGCGAGATTGGCATGGTGTTCATCGGAGGCCGAGTGATCAAGGCAAAACTGGACGACCGGTCCAAGCCTGCTATGTTCGTCGGATACGGACAATCACATGCGAGCGGTGTATACCGAATGATGAACCTCGCAACGGCAAGGATCCTAATCACACGAGACGTGACATGGATGAACCAGTCGTATGGGCAGTTCAAGGGTGTTGAGAACGCCAACAGATCGATGATGCATGATCTGGAAGACGACGACTCTGACACTGGAGATGCATTCCAGAGAAAGAGAGTGACTTGGGGGCGAAGCTCGAACATCGCAAGGAGTGCGAAGATCGGCGTCGCAGAGAGGAGCGGAAGAGCCGGACACACAACAAGAGACACAGACGACACCGCTCACGAGCAAGATGATTTGCTACCTACCCAAGGGGAAGAACCATCGATCAACGATAAGGACGATGAAACCGGAAGGGACAACGACCGTGCGGGGCAGACCGATTTGGCTACTGAGCAATCGAATGCACGCACTCCCATGAGACCATTGGCGCGCGTACCAAGAATGGTGAGTAGCCTGGCTGGCTATAACAACTCACCGATTCCCCAAGAGGAGAGGGAACGAGAATCAGAATCGGATTCGGAATCGGAGGCAGGCGAAGCATCAGCATCAGGGGATGAGGATGGCTACGACACTGCGCAGGAGACGATGATAGTCCCCGCGGCTACTGGAGGGCCCAGCTTCCACACAGATGGGTCGATGTTCAACAGGGACGTCGCCGGCATGATGATCGATACTACCCAAGGGAGGATGAGACTTATCGACTTCATCGCTGCGAGTCAGGAAGTTGAGAACGAACGGAATGGTGAATGGTCCGAACAAGCCAACACGGCTGTGATGTTGGATCCAACGACGTTCGAGGAGTGCTGGGATCATGCTGATCCCGAGAAGAGAGAGAAGTGGCGTGGAGCTATCAACAAGGAGTTCACCGACATGGCCAGAAGAGGAGTATGGCAGAAGATCAAGAAGAGCGAGATGCCAGACGATCGACGATGCGTGAAGACCAAGTGGGTGTTCAAGGAGAAGAGGAACGGCGTGTTCCGCGCCCGACTGGTTGCATGTGGGTACTCCCAGATTGCAGGAGTCGACTTCTCAGCGCACCATGCACCGGTGATCCACGACGCTACCTACCGAGTGATGCTAACCATGAAGATGCTTCTTCGAATGGACTGCATCATCATCGACTTCGAGACAGCGTTCTTGCATGGGGATCTCGAAGAGGAGATCTACATGCAATGCCCGAAAGGCATGAGGCACGAGGCCGACGAATGCTTGCTGCTCAAGAAGACGATCTATGGGCTCGTGCAGAGCGCCAGGCAATGGAATAAGAAGCTGGTCGACATCCTGATCGAAATGGGATTCAGACAGAGCAAGGTGGATCCATGCCTCCTGATTCGGAATCAGGAAGGGAGAATGCTACTGATCGGAACCTACGTCGATGACTGCCTGTGCATCGGGGATGAACAGGAGCTGAAGAACCTCGTGGGGGACATCAAGGCAAAGCGATTCGGTATCAAGGTGGAGGAAGATCTCGAAGACTATCTCAGTTGCAAGATCAACTTCAACCACGACGAGACCAATTGCTGGGTGAACCAACCGCACATCATCAACAACATCGTCAGCACTTTCAAGGGCGATGTGATGAAGCTGCAACGATACGGTACACCAGGGACGCCAGGACAAGGCATCCAGAGAGAGAGTGACTCACCAAAGGTCGACAAGCAGCGACACAGCAACTACCGAAGCGGAGTGGGGATGCTGCTATACCTGGTGAAACACTCACGACCCGACATCGCCAATGCAGTGCGAGAACTGACCAAGGTGTTGGACGGACCAACAGCCGCAGCATACAAGGAGATGCTGAGAGTCATGAAGTTCGTGTCGGATACGAGAGAGTACGGTCTGAAGATGAGACCGAAACCCTTGGAGAACGATGCATGGAAGATTGTGGTGTATACCGACAGCGAGTTCGCTGGTGACAAGGACAATCGCATCAGTGTGGGAGGACACCTCGTCCTACTACAAGGAGTGCCTATCATCTGGAGATCGAAGGCACAACGCAGCGTGACGCTGAGCTCAACGGAGGCAGAGTACGTTGCACTGTCGGAAGCAGGCAAGGAGATCCGCTTCCTGACGCAATTGATGAGTGACATTGGGTTGGAGATACACAGGCCGACAGACGTGATGGTTGACAACGTGGGAGCAATCTTCATCGCTTCCAACCCATCTACATCGGCCAGAACCAGACACATCGATATCCGACATCACTTCATCCGAGAGCTGATTGCGAACAAAGAGGCTAGAGCCCGGTTCGTACGTTCAGAGGACAACATAGCTGACGGCTTCACCAAGAACACGAAGAAGGAGATCTACGACAGACACAAGGGAGATATCATCCAGCCCCGGTCAGCAGTGGACCGAGAAGAGTGAGAGGGATGGTGGTACAAGAGAGTGATGGAGTGTGGAGTCTATGGTATGATGTCGATGCGACAATGGAAGGGTGTCAGGAATCGAGGGTGCGACTATGTCGTGTTATCCTAGATTGCCGCACCTCCCATAATACCAAAATTAGACTCACCGATCTATCAAAGTCGGACACGCTCCCAAGTCTATTGTGGACCTCCTCCTCTGTGTGTCAAGAGTATGACGGACGACGGACGGACTAATCGTGAGACATGGTTTGAGTGGATTGACGAACTGGTATGGCGAACGATGGATGTAAAAAGGAGACTGGAACACCGAAGTGTTCCAAGCATGAGGGTTGACCGGTTAACTTGAAACATCTATGCAAGGACGCAATCACGGACTGAATCGCTCGGAACCCAGAACATGATTACGTGACCGATAGAGATCCAGCGAAGGAGAACAAAGAGCGGACTGGAACAACATCGAAGGACTGGACTGATCGTGCCAGAACTCCATGTTCTGAGCAAGTGTGATTGTCGGTGAGCATGTGAGAGGAGTGAGTGAACAACACAGAAGAGTGTACTGAATGAGTGATGGATGCCTGATGAGAAGAGAATGAATCAAGCATCAGCATGCATGCACCTCAGGAGTGTAGACCGATATCTCAGCAGGACGAGCATGGTGAAATGTACATGTCATGAGCAATGAAATGAGCATGACAGAGAGAGACTGCAATGATGATTGTGAGGGGCAACTACAGGAGGCCATCAACATCATCATGGGCAAACGAGTTGACGATTTTTGAGAAATGAGTGTGTTATTCTCACAGTTCTAAAACGGTACAGTTTAATAAGCATTAGACTATATCTATAACCCCGGATTTCCAACATATAATCACTATATTCACATCACACACACAACACATCCTGTGTTGTCTCCTGATCATCACAATAGCACATCCATTGCATTACACCCAACACCTTGCATTTCATCCGCTGCTGGCTTTGTATTCAACTATTCTTTCCTGTGTCGGCTGCAGCTACGCCCACTGCTGATTCTATTTTGTGCTGTCATTCCAAGCTGTTTGGTCACTTCCGTCCACCTGAGGTGGTCCCATCAACTCCTCCACCTCCGATCAGCACAACATGCTGACTCCGTCACATCATAGTGTTCGTCCGCGAGCGCCATGCGGACAGCTGCGAATCAACTATGGAGGTGGTTCAAGATCAGTTTCTGGATGATGCGAATCAACTCGATGAGATCCTGCTGATGATGGACCAGGGTTTCATTGACCCACTGCCTCATCTGCATTTAATCCACCCCACAACACATCTACAGACGTGCATGCATCCGCCTCTGTCAGGAATCGGGTGTTCTGAAACACCATATTGCCGCACCTCCCAAGGGAAAGGAGCCGAACGTCATGATATGCTACATTACCGCAACTCCCACCTTTGGATCTTTGTGACAGAAAAATGTGAGCTGCACGTGTTTCGTGATGGAGAACGACACGTGCCGAATGCGAACCGTACTTTGGCGTTCGTGACCTCAATACAGGAATGCGAATCACACGTGCATGTCGCAGGGGACAGGGATGTTGGAATCGTGACCAACATCACGATACAAGCGACTACGGCCCCCATGTCGCAACCAATGAGAAAAGAGTACTGGAAGAAGGCCGATGTCACGAAGTGTGAGATGGCCTGTGAACGAACCTGGTATGAGGAACCTCCAGGAAGCCGGTGAAGTGATCGGCGAAGTAAGGGGAGAAACGACAGGAGAAACATCGGAGATGATCGGAGATGTGTGATGGTCGAGGAGCTGAATGAGCTCCCAACCAGGGAGTTCCCGTGACGAATGGGAAGATCGTGATCTGATCGAATGAACCGATCTGTGTGATGCCTACAACTTGGTGATGTCTAAGGCATCGAAACTATCAGTGGAGGACAACGTGCTCAAGTGCACGAACATGGGATACTCAGTGGTGCATGCATGTCCATGATGAATTTGCAATGAATGCAAGACGGATGCCTGCTAGACCAACAGAGGGACCATGGTGATCTCAGGAGGAGATCGAACTTTGAGATTGAGAGCAATGAAGAGCTCACAGTTCAGAGAAGTAGATTCTAACAAACGATTTGCTTTCTACTATCACACCACCCCGGATTTCCAACACGTTTCGAAACGTTACGATTGAAATCCTACGTTTCACCCTGCACCAACAAGCCATCATCCACCTTCATCATCATCATCATCATGAGTACTTACGAGTCCAAGTCCGACCGTATCGTCTACTTCGACGGTAAAAAGGAGAACTGGAAGTTCTGGCACGCCAAGTTCCTCTGTCGCGCTGACCGTCGTGGTTATCGCAACATGCTCTTGGAGCCCTACTCCGATGTGAAGGTGAAAGCTCCTTCTGAGGTTACCGAAAGCCTGGTCGCAACGATCAAGCCTGATCCAGGCGCCAAACTCAAGGCGAGTACCAAGTCTGGTACCAAACCAAGTGCTGCGGATCTAGCGGAGTACAAGGCAGCAATGGCAAGGTTCGCCTTCGAGGAACTGACCATGGCAATAAACCATGATTCGAAGGAAGGCAAGATCGCCTTCGAGGCGGTGTGGGGATGCGAGGGCATGCTGAATGGAGGAGGAGAACCTCGTGCAGCTTGGGTGGTCCTCGGACGCATCTACGAGCAGCGCACTGCACCTATGAAGGCAAAGTTGCTGGCGGAGCTCAACGCGATGCAATTGAAGAAGGGAGAGAATCCGGATCTCTTCTTGACGGACATGGAGGTCCTTCGCAACCGACTGATCGACCAGGAGGTGATCGTCGACGTCGAGCAATTCAACATGCTCGTGCTCAACGCGCTCGGTCGCGAGTATGAGATGGATGTGAAGCTGCTCGAACTCAAGTTCCACGGAAAGGAAAAGGAGATGACTGTGGGCGACATCCGCGAAGCTGTGAGCCTAACCTACAATCGCCACCATCTCAAACATGGTTATAAGCGCGCAGGCAACAGCAGCAACGAGGAGCTCGCTCTGTTCGGAGCCGGACAGTTCAAGGGAAACTGTCGCAACTGTGGTGCCTACGGGCACAAGAAGGCGGACTGTCGTGCGCCAGCCAAGGGAAGCAACAACAAAAGAGGCGGTGGGTCCAAGAAGAAGGGCAACCACGCCGATGCCAAAGGCGGATCCAAGAAAGGAGGATTCGACGGGAAGTGCAACTACTGTGGAAAGGCAGGGCACAAGATCATCCAATGCTTCAAGCTGAAGGCAGCAATGAAGGAAGCTGAGAGCGCCAACATGGCGATGGATGGCGACGATGCGATGGACGATATGGCATTGGTCATCGCAGATGGTGGTTTCGTTGAGATTGACGATCTTGATGAGATCGAACTCGAGGATGGACTCGAAGAGGATCTCTTCGAAATCATGGAGTCGTTCCCTTCGAACGAGAGAGCGGAATCGCCGATCACCGAAGGCATCCGCGACCTCATGAACGACGATCTGCTCGAATCAGACGAGAGCATTGGGGACACCGAAATCGCGATGCCAGGGGTCGACGTCAACAACGCGCCACCTGCGCAAGGTGAGGAAGCAGTGGCCACTTGGATGAGTAACGCCATCGACTACTTCCTGCGCGACGAAATCGACCGCGTGTGTGAACGCAGCAGAACGGATGCATGGTGTCCAATCTGCCTCGCGCGTGGAGCGATGTATTCGTGGTGCACAGAATGCACCGAATTCGACGTGTTCAAGATTCGAGCACGTTGGGCGTTCAGAAAAATCCCGACAACCACCGAACCGGAAAGGATTCGCCGTCGAGCGATCCTGAGCCAATTCGACTCAGTGGAGGACGCCGTGAGGATCTCTCTATCCAACGTCTTGGAGGCTGTGCAGGTTCGAATCAATTGCGCAATTCTGTGCTACGACGTCAGGAGGGAATCCATTTGGGAGAGAGCCTACTGCTTGTGTTGGCAAGTTCCGCTCACGGTAACCTACGATCGTGGAAGATGGTGTTGGTTGATAGTTGTCTGTTTGCTATTTCATTACTTGGCTACTCCGATGCTCTCGGTGTACGCCGTTCTCTCGCCCGATGCTCTCGGTGCTTCAATCTGTTTCGTAGATTCAGTCTCCGACTATGAGTCGGTACGCGAGATGCTCTCTCGCTCCTCTTCTATATTCTCTCTCTCTCTCAACATCGTGTGCTCATCGCACACGATACTCCGTGTTCGATACGTACTCCGTATTCGACATTCCGTTCATTCAGTACTGGCTCCTACTCCATGAGTACTCGCCATTTGAAGTTCACCTTCTGTATCCATGATGCTGATGCCCTTCGGTCATCGGATCTTCGCCTCCTGCTCTGACTCGGAGACAGATGTCGACGTGGTGACACGATGACATCCTGTCGACGTCAGTAGGCGTCCTTCTGCTCTCCAGATGTCACGTTCCATTGGTGATGTAGTAGTCTGTCAGATGATATCGTCATCTGAGGTTTAGTTGGGAAGTACCTCGAGATTCTCTTGGTACCATTGATGGATGGACGGACGATCTTCCAATTCTCTCAGAAATCGTCATTTGCAAATTTCCTCCAGAAATCTTGCCCCTTTTCGTGTGTTCCGTTTCCCCTGTAATTCTGACGAATCACAGTATACTATCGACACGAATGTAGTTATACCGTCCAAGTGCGTATGAGAGAATAACGGGTGAACGATGCACATATACTCGTACATCTCGACATATACTCACATGTACATCTCGACACCCTTCCTATGTGCATTCGGTCATTCGAATGTTCTCGATGTGTCAAGGTACGACTTCTCGTGTTCGCGTTGTAAGTCGGCCTTGATGTTCTTGGTGAATCCGTCGCTTGTGTTTTGCTCGGATTTGACAAAAATGATCTCGATGGTTTTGTTGATTACCATGTTCCTCACGTAGTGATGGCGCACGTCGATGTGCCGCGATCGTTGGGATGTTGATGGGTTCTTGGCGATGAAGATCGCTCCGATATTGTCCACACGGACCTTAATCGGTGTCTTCACTGGGACGCCCACACTTTCGAGTAGCTGCACGACGAAGAAGATCTCCTTTGCCGCTTCGGAGAGGGCAACGTATTCTGCTTCGGATGAGCTGAGTGTGACGGCCTTCTGTGCCTTGGATCGCCAAAGGATTGGTACCTTGCACAGGTATAGGATGAATCCCCCTACGCTGATTCTCGTGTTCTTGTCTCCTGCATATTCGCTATCGCAGAAGAGCTCCATGTCCCAGCCGTCGTCGTCTGGACGCGCTGGATGGATCTTCAATCCATAGTCCTTTGTATCGATCACATACTTGATGATCTGATACATCTCCTTCATTGCGGCCTTGGTGGGCCCGATCAATACCTTGGAGAGTTCCCTCACAGGGTTCGCGATATCTGGTCGCGAGTGCTTGATGAGGAAGAGTAGCACACCGACGCCTCGGCGGTATTCGGCATGTTCTTCTGGCCTGACCTTCTGCAGTCCGTTGTCTTCGGATGGTCGTACGATGATTTGGCCTGGGGTTCCCGGTGTCCCATAGCGCTGCATCTTCTCAACCTTGGTTCCGAACTCTTCGATGAGATGTCGGATGAGGTGTGGTTGACGCAATGTCGCTCTAGTCTTGTCATGGTTCAGTTCGATATTGCAGCTGAGGTAGTCTCCGAGTCCGCGCTCGATTGTCACCTTGAACTTGCTGCCTTGGATGTCCTTCAGGAATGTCTCCAGTGCCTTGGAGTCTCCGCAGCAGAAGCAATCGTCCACGTAGATGGCCACGATCATGCTTCCTTCGTTCGTCTTCCTGTAGAACAGGCACGGGTCTGCCGCGCTCTGTTCGAAGTTGATATTCTTGAGGGTCGATACCAACATCTTGAACCATTGCCTGGCGCTCTGCACAAGTCCGTAGATTGGCTTGTGTAGGGTCAGGGCTTCGTCTGGTTGATGATCCATCCCGTTGGGACAGTTCATGTAGATCTCCTCGTCGAGGTCTCCGTGTAGGAATGCCGTTACGACGTCGACGATTGCGCAGTCCATCTTCTTGATCAGCATGATCACCATCATGACCCGATAGGTCACATCATGGATGACGGGTGAGTAGTGCTCTTGGAAGTCCACTCCTGCGACTTGTGAATAGCCACATGCAACGAGCCGTGCTCGATGTGTGCCGTCACGCTTCAGCTTGAAGACCCATTTGCATTTGCAGCACCTGCGGCCGCGTGGAATGGCGTCTCGTTTGATCTTGCTGTACACCTTGCGTGTGTTCATGGAGTCGAACTCTTTCTTGATGGCTGCTCGATATCCCTTTCGATGGATAGGGTCTGGATGATTGAAGGCTCCATCGAATGTTGTAGGTTCGATGTGCTTCTCTGGTTCTTTCTTCTCGTCCTGCATCGACAGTCCGATGTCGATCGCTGGTGATTCGGTAATGATTGCATTCATTCCGTACAGTCCTGTTGTGCTATGGTGAGTGATCTCAATCTCTCCTTCATCTGCGATTTCTTCGTCATCTGTAGTTTCGTTGTTGGAGTCGTCGATCATTTCGTCGCTGAGTTCGTCACTCGCCTCATCGGATGATGGATCGCTCTCATAGCCTTCTTCCTTTCGACCTGGTTCGTTGAAGTCCGAGAGCTCACGTAGAGCTCTGGGAATACTCTTCCCTGTGGTTGATTTGGGATTAGTTTCTCCCTTCCTGCCTCGTGCTTCGTGACGTCGGATCCTCTCCTTTCTAGCTGTGTCACGTTTGCTTGGCTTGCTCGGTGGAGGTCTGGATGGTGTGCCATGTGTAGACTTCGCTGGTGTGTTCGGAGGGGTGACGTCTGTGTCATCGTCGGCTTCGTCGCCTGATGGTAGAATCTCGTCATCCTCATGATTGGATTCGCTCCGATCTTCCTCGTCGTTATGGATTAGTTGATGTACTACTCTGTCGTTCTCATTATCCTCATCGTCGCTGTCCGATAGGATATAGTACATGTTGTTATCAGCAAAAGATACTCTCTTCGCTTCCGATGTTTGACGCGTTGCCGTCCTTGGCGTTGCTCCCTTCCGTCCGATGGTTGTGAAGCCGTCTGCGTCTGTCATTCCTGTTTCGTTGGATATGTTCGGTGCTGGTGCCCAGCCACGGAACTGTCCGTATGATTGGTTGAGCCACTTGATATCGCGTGAGCAGATGAGTGACTTGGTTGATGGTCTGTACATGTTGTAGACCCCTGATGCATGTTGGTGTGCATATCCGATGAACACCATTTCTTCTCCTCTATTCTTGAGTTTGGCGGTAATCCCGCCGTAGGTAGTCTTCACAACACCCACCTCTCCGAAAGTGCGGAGTGCATCCGCATATGGTGGATCGTTGCCGAAGAATTGTCGATGTGGTGACTCCTTTTGATTCTTCGCTACGGTGATGTTGGCGATGGCGGTGGCAGTGCTTGCAGCTGCTGCCCATAGGCCATGCCTATACTCTTCGTCGAGCTGTGCTCCGTTGAGCATGGAGCGGATCTTGGTGTAGAGGTACGCGAACTTGCGTTCTACTCTACCGTTCTGTTGTGGCGTGTTCGATGCCGTGAACTCGAATTTCACGTTCAGTCCTGCGTCGATGAGAATATCCTGCGTGGATTTGTTCTCTCCGCTGTTGTCACCTCGGAAGATGATCTGTTGGTCACCAGTCTGTGACTTGATCGTTTGGATGAATCGTTTGATGTGCCCTGGTTGATCACTCTTGTTCTTGAGGAAGAAACTCCAGCAGTGATCCGTGCAGTCGTCCACGATCAGGGTCCAGTAGCGTTTATCTCCGAAGCTTATGTGTTTAGTGTAACTAATGTCAATGAAGAACCGTTCGCCGTGGCGAGTCGCTCTCGGAATGGTTGCCTTCGGAATGTTCTTCACTCTTGCGTTCGCGACCGCGCAGTCGCGACATACTGGCATCTCGCCGATGATCTTCCATCCATACTGAGCGGCCGTCCGCTTCATGGTCTCGAGTGGCGCGTGGCCGAGCATTCGGTGCAGGTTCACCGCGCTGATCTCCTTGGATGGATTCTTGACGATGGCTGTGCAAGCCTTGTCGTTGTCTGTCGGCATAATGGGATGCATCTGCACTCCCGTGATGAATCCGTTGGATGTAGGGAAGACTCGATCGAACACGATCTTCGTTCCGGATCCGTTGATGATGTCCATCAGAATGCCGTTGTTACCAAGCTGGTAACCGTTGTACAGAGCCTTGTTCGTGGAGAAAAGGTTCACTGCCATTTTCGGTGTGTACTTCACGTCATCGAGCCGGATGATGTGGCCAGTGTTGTCTCGCTGCTTGACCTTCAAGCGAATGGATCCCATCTTGGGAGAGTCCAGCTTCGTGCTGTCTCCCACTTGGACGAAGGACTTGATGTGCCGCACGTTGAAGAGAGCGGCGTCCGAGTTGACGATGTGACACAAAGCTCCGCTGTCGGCGAGCCAGGTGTCCTTGTTGACCTTGTCCTTGTGCTTGGTGCTCAGCTCGTGGAGCTGCTCCACGGCTGCTGTGGCCATTTCATCCATGAGGCCGTCTGCCTCTTCATCTTCATGCACTCCATCTTCATTGTATGGATTTTGATTCTCGTCAACTTCGTCGTCGCTTGGTAGTTCAGCGAAGCTCGCTGGGACGGTGCTGTTACGATGAAATCCGGTGACCGTGTCATACGGTGTGACGCGTGGTCGTTCGCGCAGGAGCACCTGCATGCATCCTCCGAGCACGTAGTGTAAGTCCAGCTCAGAGAGTTCCTCCTCTTCGTTTGCTTGCAGTAGTCGGTTGAGGATGGCTGCGTTTGCGAGGATCTCTTCAATCGATTTGAAGTTATCCGATAGGATGGTGCTTACCATGTTCACCCAAATGTATCGCAATGGTTCGTTCACGAACCCTGGGAACATCGGCAATGCAGCTGTTAGGACCGCGTCGTAGATGAGCTGCTTCTGCATTCGTTTTGCAGTGACCGTTGGTTCTGGGAAGGTCTGGAGTCGGTAGATGTCTTCGACTCTTCTGGGATTCGGCTCCGGTGGGAATTGGATTCGAATTGGGTAGACGACGACCTCGTAGGGGTTGAATGCATCGTTCGTATGGTTCTCAGCTTCGTCGCTGTCCTCTTCATCGAAGATGCCCGTTCTCTCGTTTCGCATTGCTGCGGGAGGCGGCGCCTCGCCGCGGTTCGCCCCGTCACTGATGGTGTCGTCGTCGTCTTCATCTGCGCCATTGTCGTCGGCGTCTTCGTCTGCGCCGTTCTCGTCGGCGTCTTCGCTCATTGCCTCTTCGATGTCACTATCGATGGCCTCGCTGTCCATCTCGGCTCCGTCGCCGTATGAACCGATCAGGTCGTGCGCGTTGAAGCAGCATTCGTAGCTCACTTCGCGTCTTGGATCCACCTCGTGGATGATTGGCTCCTCGCTGAGCCACTCCGGGACGATCTCATCGTCCTGCACTTCGTCGTCATTCCCGACGCATTCGAAGTTATCGAAGAAGGAGTCTTCGATGTAGTCGTCGGACACCAACATGCAGAGCAGCAAGTCCTTTGCCGAGAGCACCATCTCGTGCCCGCTCTTGTCGTGTCCTTCCGTAGCCGTGTTGGCTTGTTCGTTGTTCTTTTTGCTTTCGTTGAACTTCTTCTTTCGGCACTCCGCCTCGCGATGTCCGAAGATGCCGCAGTAGTTGCACTTGCCCTTGAAGCCGCTTCCCTTGTTACGCTTTCCGTTCATTTTGTTGTTGTTGTTTTTCTTGTTGTTCGATTTCTTGCGTTCTGGACAATCGGCGGATCTATGGCCATACACACCACAGTTGTGACAAGTACCCTTGAAGTTACCGGTGCTAGTGAAGCCGGTGTCGTTGCTCTTCGTGTTACTGTCTTGGAAGTCGTCGACGTATGCCTTGCCTCCTCTGTGAGTGGCGTATGCAGTGCGGAGTACTCCTCTGATCGTGTTGATGGTAACCAGTTCCGGATTGAACGTGAGTTGGTGTTGGAAGTTCACGATGTGGGTTCTGTACTCGTTGCTCACCGTGCTGAGGATTTGCATGATCATTTCCTCGTCAGTGATCTCGTACTTGACGTCGTGGAGACGCGATCGTAGACTCTCGAGTTGCGTGATGTAGATGTCGGGGTCCAAGTCTCTCTTCATCTTTTCGTTGTTGAATTGACGCTTGAGTTTGATCTTCGTCACCGCATCGGATGGTCGGAACTTCTCCGCGAGAACGTTCCACGCTGCGTGTGCGTCTCCTTCGGGGTAGTCGTCGGAGATGCATTGGTTGATATACTGGATGGCCTGCTTGCCTTTTCCTTTCTCTGCATCCATCATGAGGATCAGATCGCTGAAGCAGTCGCATCCCAGCTCGTGGATCTCTTCCATCGCTTCCTTGGCTTCACCGGTGGCTGCCGCGATCTCGCTCACTGTTGGCACCTTGGTCTTGCCCAACATCACGTCTCTCGTCTTCTGTGCACGAGCGTATGCCTTCGCTTGGGACTCCCATGCGCTGTAGTCTTCCTGTTCACCGCTGAACATCGGCGCCTTGATGCGTCGCTTGTTCATGTTGGCTGATGTCGCCATGTTGATTCGTTGTTTCGTTGTTGGTGCGCTCGCGCCCTTGATTTCCGTTTGTTTCTGTGTTGTCGATTCTTCGATTTTCGCTTGTTGTTTCGCGAGGGTTGATTTGCTCACAAATTCTCCTCCTGGTGGTGTCTCACTTTTACCACTTCGTTTGGCTGTGCGAATGCTCTCCGTCACACCAGTCTCCTCTTGCTTGAACGCCTTGAGGATACTCTCCTTCTCGCGATGTAGCCTTGCAGACCGTTCTTCTTTGGTCTCGTCGATCGCGCTTGCGTCTGCGTCTGATAGGACAGTAGCCGCGGCTGCTTCCTTCTCTTCTCGTGGTGGAGTCTCACTCGCACCTTCTTCTTGTTTGACAGTCGGGTTGGACAGAGGGATGTCTCTCAATTCCTCTTCCTCGCTCATTCAGCCTGCTGCTCTTGAATGATGTTCGTCTTCCTTGCACGATACGATTCGCGGGCTCGCCCTGATCTATCGTTTATAAACGTGTTGGCAAGTTCCGCTCACGGTAACCTATGATCGTGGAAGATGGTGTTGGTTGATAGTCGTTCGTTTGCTATTTCATTAGTTGGCTACTCCGATCCTCTTGGTGTACGCCGTTCTCTTGCCCGATGCTCTCGGTGCTTCAATCTGTTTCGTAGATTCAGTCTCCGACTATGAGTCGGTACGCGAGATGCCCTCTCGCTCTTCTCTGTATTCTCTCTCTCTCTCTCTTAACATCGTGTGCTCGTCGCGCACGATACTCCGTGTTCGATACGTACTCCGTATTCAACACTCCGTTTATTCAGTACTGGCTCCTACTCCATGAGTACTCGCCATTTGAAGTTCACCTTCTGTATCCATGATGCTGATGCCCTTCGGTCATCGGATCTTCGCCTCCTGCTCTGACTCGGAGACAGATGTCGACGTGGTGACACGATGACATCCTGTCGATGTCAGTAGGCGTCCTTCTGCTCTCCAGATGTCACGTTCCATTGGTGATGTAGTAGTCTGTCAGATGATATCGTCATCTGAGGTTTAGTTGGGAAGTACCTCGAGATTCTCTTGGTACCATTGATGGATGGACGGACGATCTTCCAATTCTCTCAGAAATCGTCATTTGCAAATTTCCTCCAGAAATCTTGCCCCTTTTCGTGTGTTCCGTTTCCCCTGTAATTCTGACGAATCACAGTATACTATCGACACGAATGTAGTTGTACCGTCCAAGTGCGTATGAGAGAATAGCGGGTGAACGATGCACATATACACGTACATCTTGACATATACTCACATGTACATCTCGACACTGGCTGACGTCGCTGTCTGCGTGGTGGCATGGTTGGTTTGGTGTCGGGACCTCCTGTTCTGCGTTTGGTGAGGTTCTTATACTGTCAGAGGACAGGCTACCCTTTCTTCATTGTAGGACAGAGATCAATCACGTTCGTCTGTAATCATGGCCGTGATGAATAATATTCAAAGGTGTGACGAATAATATTCAAAGGTGTGACGAATAATATTCAAAGGTGTGACGAATAATATCGGGAGGTGCGGCAATCATGGGTATCTCGACAAAGTCGTACCCTCGATTCCTAACATGGATGCTGGTGCTAGACATGGAAATAGAAAGGTAAAATATGATTACCCCAGATCCCACGAGGTCGAGAAAGCAAGTGAGGCGCACGGAAAGGAAACCCCTGAGACGTGACCAATGATGCCGCGCTGCATCGTGAGCTTTTTTGGAAATCGCCAATGGATGCGTTACTCGAAGGAGTCCAAAAAAGCAACTTATTTTGGGATTTGGAAGGCAAATCACGTTTTTTCTACAACACGGTACATGGTGAGGAACATGGGACTAAAGTAGTACACATGACATTTTCGGCGACCTTCCATTTGTCTTGGCAGACAAGCTACCTTCCACCTCACTCACTCGGCAAACCGATAGCACTAGTTGTAGAGTTTTTGCCGTGTTCCTTGTCAGATTGACTCGTGTTTGGATGATCCCGGGAATATCGGTAATGATGCCGACACTGCAGTTTCACAAGCCAGCTCGTGTTTAGTGACGTCACTGGTTGTTTGATTCACGGAAAATGACAGTGGACTCACCAGACTCAGGATTCTTGGTGAAGGTTTGGAGGCATTCGTTGGAATTCTGTTGTGATTTCCCACACCCCAACAGCAAGAAAAGACCGTCACCAAGAAAAGAAACACAACAACACGACAATGGGGAAACAAAACAACACTCTGCGAGAACCGCAAAAAGTCATGGACGGCACTGCATCAACCACCAGTCCAATGCCAGATCCAAGCACATCAACGGAACCGCCATAGAAATATTGGTGGATGGGCAAGAGGAAGCTATCAGAGCAGTTCATTTGAATCAGCGATAGCGAAACGTGCAAAAATGCGTCAAAAATGCATGTTGGGTACGGGCTGTGTGTGGACGATACAAGCCATTTAAACAACCATGGATGGGCAAGACGCATCAAGGGGATCAATATTAAGGGTCCTACGAAGTTTGAGGCTGAAAGAACGCCTGGAGGGTGTCGATGGAGGGGAACAAGTGGAGTGCAAGAGTTTTTTGGGTGGTGACAAAGCACCCATCACGTGGCTTTGCTGGTGTGGTGGCGCACGTGAACATCCGCCACATCGCCAACCCACCCATGCAAGATGTGTTCATTATCAAGTCAAGAATAGGGTTGGAGAAGTGGGGATCGATTACATTGAGTGGAAGAGGTTGGAACCAACCAAATGCTGCAGTCGCATTTTTTTCGATACGAAGAAAAACTGACGATGGCATCAGCGTCGGGATGGATAAAAAATTGGAGATCCATCTTGAGGCGTTGTGGGATGCATCAGCGTGTACTCAGTTCATCGGGTATCGAGGGAGGTTATGTGGGGGGAACAGAGATGGTTGTGAGCGGGAGATATGATCGGATGAAGCAGCTGCCTTCGGACCGTCCTTCATTTTCAAAAATGTTGGATTTCAGAACTGGGCTGCCAATGTGCATTGAACGGAGATATTATGGTGCATGCTTGTCAAGGATGGATACATATGGGGTATATGGAGACAATTAGGCATGCAAGTGGACGAAACGAGACGTTCATGGGCATCATCTTGGATGGCAAAGCGACGGCAGGATGGTCCCATCCAGAATTTTGGGCCACACACAATCCCACGTTGACAACAAAAATGATGTTAAATTTGAAGTTAATTTAAGTTTAAGTTCAATATTCTTATTCGCAGCCAACGATTTGTTCACATAGTATGATTATTTTTATTTATGAATGATGTGGTGTTGCGATATAGCATCATAAGCGTTTATTGGGATGGATTGCAATTTTGCTCTAGACTGGACTACGCAACACGACTAATCCCACGTTGGAGGGCAAAAAACTCTACAACTAGTGCTATCGCTTTGCCGAGTGAGTGAGGTGGAAGGTACGTCGAGTCTGTCTCCGCGAAAACCCTCTTTGTGGATAGAGGCGTCTTCCCCAACAGGAACACAATTCCACCCATCGTCGCTGTTTGTCATTTTAACTCTCCGCAACCGACCGCAACGCAGAGTACGTCATCGTGCCCAATTTGAGCACCCCATCGCACCGTTGTCGTCGAAGGATCCACATGCAATAAAGTATAGAAAAGCAAAGCGGCCGACGATGTTTGCACAAGTTGATCGCCGAATCCGAAACCATGGCAGAGGATCCATCCTCATGATCGTCATGGTGACACTGGGATTGCTGAGCATGCTCTCATCTTTCTTGGTTACGATGACCACCTCCTTCGCGTCGCCGCAGCTGCTGCCAACACCGCAGGACCTGCCAGTCACGGAGCCGCAGCCCGTCAAGATCGACCCCGCTGACATGGCAAAGATCGATGAAACCCTCGCCTTGCTCAAGGAGATCGCCCAGTCCTCCGGCCTTCGTCCTTGCGTCGATGGAACCACAACCGCGACCACGCCCAAGGCCACAGCTGCTGTGGCGAAAAAAGCACCTCAATTCAGCCGCAGAGCGAAGCTGGACGGCGTCCTCCTCACCGGCAACCCGAAGATTCCTTCAATCCACGAGCGCCAATTCCAGTACAACAGCACATTGGACTTCACTGAACCCTTGAAGCAAGTCGGCACGGGCGGCTGCTGCGGTCTGGGACATCGCCTGTCCCGGACGATACCGGGATTGGCGTACGCTCTGCGTCATCAACGTCGAGCAATCGTGTACTGGGGCGACACGCCATGGAGTGCATTCTTTGAGGAGACCCCGTACGTCCAGTGCGAGAGAGCACTGAGACAGCGCATCAACACAAAACCCAGACCGCAAGAGAACTTCGTCAACGGTCTCCCCTGGAACTTCGATGGCGTCGAGCGCACTCACGACTTCCCGGCGGGCAGAGGCGACCTATCTAGCGTGTATAGCTCGTTTGAGTTGTCTCAGCGGATCCTCATGACGAATCTGGAATCCGGAACAGTGCTGCAGCACATGATGAACAACCTCAAACCGATCGTCACCGACAAGCTCGTGCCTGTGCAGAAGCAGGTGCAACCGCTGCACATGTGCGCGCACTTTCGTCTGGGGAACGGCGAGACAGGCAACTGGGAAGGCAGAAAATGGCGCCACGTCAACAATAAAGATGCCATGATGGGAATGGTGTTGGAGGAGATGATCAAGTTCTCAAAGGACAAGGCGAACAGCGAGAAGACGGAGGGCGGCGTCAGCCTTTTCGTTGCTGGTGACGATCCCAACATCCAAGGCTGGTTCCAGAACAACGTGCCAACGGGATGGAAGGTCATCATGCCCGAGGTGGATACATCTGAGACGGCGAAGCGGTTGCCAGAATCAGGCGTTTGGTTCGGAGATTCCAAGAGCAACACGAGTGCTATCCTCACGCCGGACGAGAAAAACGACAAGATGGCCGAAGCGATGGCGGACATGATCCTCCTGGGACAATGCGACGGTCTGTTTGCCCCGACGTACTCCTCCTTCATCATTTTGCCCATCATGATGAGCTACATCCGCGACGCGGCCATCTTTATTCGCAATCGCGAGGAGTTCGAACCATTCCGTGATGATCCGTTCAAGAAGCCGTAACCTGACGAACGAGAAACATAACATCAGCACCATATTGGAAGTTAAGAATCGTTTGCATCGCCGATAGCTTATATGCCATTTTACTAGAGAGAGCATGTACACCAGCAATACACCAGAATATCCAAGCAGGTAGTCATTCTATTCGTGTCCACGCCCTGATCCTGACCTGTACCTGATTCATTTAGCGATGCTCTTGGCCTTACCCACGAGTACTTTTCGTCCTCTCCGGGGAGGACAAATTCCATCTGTATTGGTGGAATTCGATGAACAAAAAATGTGCTCCAATGCGCCATGAAGGCTGCGGCAAAGTTGGAAATCGCACCGCAGACTTCGGTGCGCACAAGAACCTGACGTATGCACGACAGACGACCAAAGTCTACCCAAAGTTAGACTTCTGAAAACGAAGTCCGAAGTTTGATTGGCACAATAGTGCACATCGTACTTAGGCACGCACTCGGTTGCACTGTTCCACGTTAAGATCATACTTCCATTGCATGTTCCTCCACCGTAAAATCACCTGAACTTCTTATTGTAGAGTATGCTTGATGGCAAAGAGAATCAATGGCCTCCTTCTCGTTGCTACATCCGCACTTCTTCCAACAATTGACATCGTTGAATGGAATAAGAAACACGCCAGAAATTGTGAGATGCCTGCTTCAAGGCTGGCCACTGGTCGGAAACAAGTAATCGAGACATCTATGCGATTCATGGTATCGATAGTGATAGAACACAGACAAGAATGGGTACTTACCTCGAGATTGGGAGTGATCAGGTCCGTCAAATGAAGTAGAGTGAAGATGGTAGGGATTGTCAGTGTGCTCTGAGTGGTTAATAGTATTAGATGGTAATAGAGCTAAACTAGTAACCACCTTAGCGAGAGAGACTACGAATCATCCGACTCGTCAGCATTCCAGTAGATCGAACGAACACTTCACCGGCCCCCACGTTTGGGAACAGATCCAGAACCTTGAAGCAGATCTTCGGAATCCGTGTCAGGGAACCAATAGGGTTCCAATAACCAAGTTTCTGACACTCACCATCGCCAAAACGCCGACACACGGAACCAAAGCCCCAGCAACACGCATCATCGCCCATTGTCTCTCACGAAACTCAGACAACGGATCTCGACCCACGGTACTTGGGCTACACAAACCCCACGCATTGTCATTCAGGACACCACAGGAGATCCTCCCCGAAGGAAAGAACCATAGCACTAATCTCATAATCCGCACGTTTCTTCACCATCTACCAGTATTCTAAATTGACTACTTGTGGAACAGAAGACTCTCGTCCGGATCGCTTGCCAGTCAAGCCTCTACAGCCAACAGCTAAAGAACAGCCAACAAGACAACAGCCATTACGTTTGGGCTCTATTAGATTAACAGTCGCAAAAGATTGTCAAGCTCTTAGACCTCTGCAAGATGACCGTCACCCAACGCCTCCAAGCCTCCAACCGGCCACCTCCCAAGAGGAGCCCAGGAGACAGGACTCTCGCCTTCGAGACCGTCCCCGCGGACCCGAAGGACCCAAGCCTCTCTGCCATCCTTGATGGCACGCCAGGCTATCCAACGGCCGGGCCATCTTCGCTCTCCTTCACAGAGATCGGAGTCGACTTCATCGAGGTCACCTTCCGACACCCCATCATCGTGGATGCATGGAACCGAAAGGAAAGAACCAACGAAACCAAAGTCGTACGCCACGTCCACAAGACTACCTGGGACGCGTTCACGGAACTCAAACAGGAGTTTCGAATCAGCATCGAAACCGCCATGATCTTTGACCTCTTTCCAGCCAAGACCCTCGCAGAAGAGAAGACCATCTCCCAACTGCTGATCACCATCCATGAAGAAGCCACCGACATGAACCCGGCATTAATCATGTTCAACCTCAAGCACCCGGACGACGTTGCAAGGAACTACGAGACAGGACTCCTCATCTACCACATCGGAGAATGGGTCAGATCCATCGAAGTGGAGGAGGAATCCACTCTCGAATCCACCCTTGACGCGATGTTCACCGACACGGACACCACCGCCAAAGCCATGGCAGACTTCTGCCGTTCCGAACGATGCGGCAAACGCCACCACAACCAAGCTTGGTTGAATGCCATCGGGGAACACAAGAAAGCACTCTCCAACGCATCCGCGACCAGCATCTCATCTGGGTCAGAAGCATCTACCCATAGAACCGGACGCGACAACGACAGCCACCAAGGAGGAACCCCATCTGGGCTCTCCCTCATGCTTGGTGGGAACACACCGCACCGTACCCCACCCGACTTCCCGAACGAAACCCAACTCTCCAGCATCGCCAAGCAAGGATCACAAAACACGTCGCCAGTGATCATCGACACCCGTGGTACCACTCCGCCCAACGAAGACACCGAACCAGGCACTGACTACGACCAACACCCTGGTAACGACGAAACCGTTGACGCACCCGACAACCGCGGTCCCACAGGACGGAACCGACTCTTCCCCAACGTAGACCCCGCGACGATCGGCGACTACAACCGCAACCCAACCGGCGCCAAGGTAGTAACCTTCGCCCCCGAAACAACCGACAGAGGTCCAGGAGGGACCAACGCACCCCGGATGAATTACCCAGAGAACGACGGGAACCATCCACCCCACGATCGGAACCCGCATCCCTACCACGGTACCGCGGATACACCAGCCTCACATGGCGTGAGTAACTATCGAGGTAACAACGGACACGGACCCGTGAACCGAAATCCTGCCAGTAACCCACCCGCGAACCATGGGACAAACCGCCCGCATCGTGACAACCATGGCCCTCCAATTAACCATGGACACAACAGTGGTAACCCTTATGGGTATCCCCCTAACATGGGAAACCAATTCCCTCATGGCCCACCACTTCCGATGTACCACGGAACCCACCCAGGAGGATTCCCGCCCATTGGGATCCCTATCCCCATGGGCCATTTTCCCCATGGAGCCGGAGGTTTTCCAATGCCACAAGGAGCCTTCACCCCCGTTGGACACCCTCACCCCGGGCATCCACCACGACCACCCGCGTATGGGTACCGCCCAACCGATCCCAATGGAGGTTTCGGAAGGCATGACCCACGCAACATGGGCCCGAACATCCCACACGGGCAACACGAACCCGGGTATGCACCCCATCGAGGATCCACCCGCAGCGAACCACCAGTCGCCCAGGCCAAGCTAACAAAGCGACGCCCCATCCCTGACTCCGTCAAATTCACGAGCGATGCGGCATCCTTCCAAGTGGTGAAACATCAAATCCATGCTCATCTCCTTGGAAACGACATGGCGTACCTGATCAACGACCAGTTTCGGCACAGATACCATTCCCAGGGAATCCACGCGATCAAGGAATAAATCGACCCGGTGACAGGAGTGCCAACAACCACCTCTCCAGAACAGGTCGCGAGCGACGTCAGGACCCTATTCGCGGGACTATACTCCGTCTTCGCCGGCGGCCCAGCACATGGACTCGCCACCAGAGGACTCCTCACTGAGGACGGTATCCTATTCTGGAATGAACTCCTCAATACCTACGACAACGACTGGATCAGAGGAATGGAGGTCGACTCTCTGATGAAGAGAGTGCACTACTTCAACCCCAGCAGACAGGACCTGGGATCCTACGTGAAAGAGATCCAGGATATATTCGCGAATGTGAATTTCCTGGCAACCAACCCAGATCAACAAGTCTCCGACGCGCAACAACGTCGCACGCTCCTTAACCACCTCATTGGTTGCGACGACATCAACGTACGCACCATGGTCCGGAGCATCGAGCGAAGCCCAGACATGCAGTCGATGGGAGCCACCTGCATGTATCTCATCTCCGAGTCCGCCAGAGACAATGCGGTAGCCAACAACCAGCGGGGATCAAGGTCCGGCAAGCGCAGGATTTTCAAGGCAACCACCGAAGCCAGCCAAGATCAAGGCGAATCCAACACCGAGATGGTCATCAATGCCATTTCGAAGAAACTACAGGAGGATCCCACCTTCATCTCGCAAGAGGTATTCGATGGACTACCCGAAAAGGTCCGTCGAGTGATCATGAAGCTCCGCAGCTCCCTCTGTTGGGCCCGCCGCAACAATGACCGGAACGGATCCGGATTCGCCCGCGTCGAGAACAAGAAGGAGCAGGAAGAACCCCAACCACCTGCCAGCGTGAAGCCCCCAGAGAAAGGGGAGGAAGCCAAGCCACACAAACAGTATGGAGGTGTCACCCACGCGAACCTGGCCATATACACCCCAGGATCCACCGAGGGAACCGATTCCCAGGACGAGAATGGCTCGGATCTATCCTCGATTGACGCTTCGGAACTTGCCAAGTTCCTGGTTGACTATGGAGGGTACGAGGAAAATGGCAACGACCGGCTCGTGAAGATGATCACGATGAGTGATTCATCCGACGCCACAAGCCCCGTCGACCCGCCAGCATCCAAACAACGCCAATCAGTACCCGAACAGCTGATCAACCTGGCGACCTTTTCCCCGCAAACATACGCAGTATGCGACGGCGGCGCACAATGCTGCGTTATCGGGAACAAGGACTGAGTCTGGAAGATTGACTACATCTACCCGCATCGGACGTACAACATCGTCGGTGCCGTGGCAAGCACGATGAGGAAGAACAACCTCGCGGTGGTAGACGCGAGCATCAAGGCCAGGACCAGGGAAGGCAACGAAGTGATCCTCCGGATCTACGAAGCCGCCCTGAACGTTGACAGCCGGGTAACGCTGCTCTCCGACCACCAAATTCGGGCCAGTGGAACCGTCCTCGATACGGTTTCGTCGGAACACCGGGCATCGTTCTCGACACCAGGCACAGGTCGACAATGCCTAATGCCTGATGAGGACACAACGATCAACTTGGAGATGCGAGACGCGCTGATGACGTTCGACATCTTCCCCATCGTGGAGGACGATGAGGATCTTCCCACCCATGACATCACCCCAAAGCAAGGATGGAACCCTTCGGATCACCAAGGAGGACACGTATGCAACGTGCCCATGGGTTGCTACCTTACCAGGGACCCAATCGGAGGAGAAAAGGTAGTTGATTGGGATGACCGATCTGATGCACCGCATGACGCTGGAGCGATGGATCCAAGCACTCACAACGCATCAATGGATCCCATGGAACCCGGGACACGCCAGGCCAAGGACGGCACCCCGGATAATCCCATAGAGGAACGAGAATCCATGGACCCCTACGCCCGTCATCCAGATGAGCACGCCACAGGAGGCCTCAACCGTGTCAACCAGGAGTACCCCAAAGTGGACGCATTCCTTGACACTCTAAGTCTCGAGGAGCTCATCGGAATGTCACATGCAATTGACACGGTAACGTTCGCGAAATCGGCCACCGACACGGCCATCTCGATCCAAGGCACCCTCTTCAACCTGGTGGACAATCTCTCTGCGGGAGACATCGACCACCTATACAGGGAGCTAGGCATCGATCGCAAGGCTAACGCGGTAGGAACGGACCAGAAGGGATACACCGAGTCAACCAACGTACCACCGACAAAGGTACCAGACCCGGATGACGAGGCAGACAGCGCCATCTCATCCTTACACTCGGTAGGATCCGAACCGGTGTTCCAGAGAAATCGGGAGACATTTCGCATCCCCAACGAGATCGGCGTGACCAAGGCAACGCGCGATGACACCCTCCGGGGAGACCCGCGAAGCGCACCTGAATACCATGGGCACACCAAAGGCGAGAACCCCGTCGGGATTGATGATCCGGGAAAGGACAATCCCATGGACACCATGGACCGACACCCTGCGGAAGCTATGACCGAGTACAGCCACCAAGGGTTTCCTTTCCGAGCTAAATGGAAGTCCATCGATCTTCACAAGATCCGACCGTACCTCGGGTACCTACCCACGCACGTGATCAAACAGACCCTCGCCAGAACCACGCAACTCATGCGGGCAGTGATCACCTACCCTATGCGAAGGCACAAGAAGTCCAGATTCGAATGGATGCGACGACAACGAATCCGGGAGATCGTGGCGATAGACACCATATTCTCCAACGTCAAGTCTTTTGGAGATGGATACTCCATGGCACAAATCTTCTACGGAACATCCTCCCACATGATCAACGCATACGGCCTGAAGAAGAAAGAAGGGGTTTTCGTCGCCTTCCAAGATTTCATCAGGACAGAGGGAGCACCATGGGCTTTCCACAGCGACAACGCGAAGGAACAGACCGGAGAGAAGGTCCTCAAGCTTCTTAGGGACCTCCACATCAAATCAAGGCTGACAGAACTGCACAACCAGCAACAAAACCCGGCCGAGCACAATGCCATCCTGTACATGAAGCGATGTGTCACAACACTCATCGACCGGACAGGGGCACCGCCAAAAGCATGGTTCCACGCTTTCCGATACATGTGCTACGTGCACAACCATACATCAGACCCGTCCCTACGATACGCAATCCCATACACCGTACGACACGGAGAAACCGTCGACATCTCTGCGCTCTTGACCTTCCAATTCTACGAGAAGGTCTTGTACCATGACCCCAACGCTACCTTCCCGAACTCGAAGGAGAAATCAGGATACTGGCTCGGCGTGGCAGAGTCCCATGGGGACTTCCTCACATACCAAGTGCTGGACGATGAATCCAGACGAGTACTGGTACGGAGTGTGGTTCGCCCCTTCCGGAAGGGTATACACAACAGCAGGCGTGTCACCTTCAACCAAGACATGGACCCCGAGGCGGACAACCCCAGCACACGGACCCCGCTGGAACTGTCCAGTACCCCACAAGGATGGAAGACCAAGACCCCACCGAAAAGAGGGTATGCGGCGACGGCCAAGACGACACACCCGCGGGCATGGGAGAACAAGGCCAACAAACCAACACGACCTGCCGGGATCCTGACTCAGGGGAGGCACGGAACACACGACCCGTCACCCGATCCCAAACGCTAACCAAGCGGACAGCGAAGGTATCCACGACGCGCGCCACCGAGAAGGACAATCCGCGAACGAGCCCCGATGCGCCAGACAGGGGAGACTCTGACCCAGGGTCTTCGTATCTTCCGTGTTCGTCAGGGCCACCATCATACCAATGCATGGATGACAGCCCCAAAGAAAGGGGAGGGAATAAGAGGACCAAGCAAACAAACGGTCCGTTTTGTCCACAGGCACCAGGAAAGGCATCCCATGGAAGAACATCGTCCATGGAACGATCAGATCCATAATCCAGACCATCGCAGCGGATCCAGTCACGACAGGCGTGAATACCGCGCCACCACAAAGGGTACCCACCCTAACAAACCATCCAGGGAACCCGAGGCAGAACCCACCAGGGTGCAACACGAACATTCCATGGGACACGACATCCATCTCCTTTGCCTGCAACCTCACAGCAACAGAAGTCAACCAACTCGCATACCTGGCTCAATGCGACCAGTACACCGAAAGAGACAACTTCATCCTCGATGGAAGGAACCTCAACTGGAAGGCAAAGGGAATCACTCGTCACCACCACGAGACACGAGAGGACAGAACCACCAAAGCAATCCTAGAGATCCTATGGATGAACGGAATGCGATCATGGTGCAGGATGGGAGACCTAAGGGCCCAACAGCCGGACATCATCATCGAATACACCGAACAGAACCGCCTACAGGACCAGAAAGGGTTCGAATGGGTGGAACTCCACAAAGCAAGGAACCAGCACATGCGATCAATGCTAGCCACCAAACTGGCAAACCATCGCCCAGGAAACAAGTACAAGTTCGGCACCCTGGTACCCAACAGCCTGAAACACGCCATGGCTATCGACAGGCTCAACGGAAACAGACTCTGGAGCGAAGCCATCAACAAGGAACTGGACCAGATCAAGCGGCTGGGAACCTTCAGACAACCAAGACCGAACGAAGCACTCGATGGGTACACCAAGATCCCATACCACATCGTCTACGACGTGAAGTTCGACCTACGTCGAAAGGCAAGACTGGTGGCAAACGGGAACAAGACATCCCCACCAACCAAAGACGTATACTCAGGGGTGGTAGCATCAGACACCATCCGAATCGCCTTCACCATCGCAGCAGCCAACGGACTGAGAGCATACGCCGGCGACGTAGGGAACGCGTTCCTATACGCCGACACCCTCGAGAAATGCTACATCCGAGCAGGCCCTGAATTTGGTAACCTCGAAGGCAAACCCCTCATCATCCAAAAGGGACTCTACGGCCTGAGGACATCAAGTGCGAGGTTCCACAAACACTTCGCGGACACCCTCCGAACCATGGGTTTCCTACCCTCCAAGGCCGACAACGACATCTACACCCGAGAAGCCGACGACCACTACGAGATGATCACCACATACGTGGATGACGTACTGGTCTTCAGTAAGGACCCCATCCCAATCATCAACGACCTCAAGAAACGGTACACCATGAAGCAATGCGGTGACCCAGAGTACTACCTTGGCGGGAACATCGTCGACCTTCCCAAGAACTGGAAGGACAGGGGAGTCAACATCGGACTCTCGGCCCAGACGTATATCGGAAACGTCATCAAACGAGTGGAGCAACTAGTAGGGAAGACAATCCCGAAGGCATCCACCCCCATGGTAGAGGCCTGCCACCCAGAAAGCGACACCTCGGACTTCACAAGCGCTGAAGACGCCAGGACTTACCGATCGATACTGGGTTGCCTCAATTGGGTCGTGACCCTCGGGAGGCTGGACATCCAATACGCCACGACGACGATGGCACGGTTCGCCATGGCACCAAGGGAAGGACACCTCTTGACCATCCAACGTATCATTGGATACCTCAAAGGTCGAGAAAGGGGAGCCATCCTCTGCGACCCCAACCCAGTGGACCACACGAACATCGACACCACCCTCTCAAGCCATTGGAGAGAATTCTACCCTACCGCATCAGAGGTCAACCCCGTATCAATACCAACACCAAAAGGGAAACCGGTTCAAATCACGTGTTACGTGGACGCTGACCATGGCCATGACCAGGTCACACGGAAATCAATGACGGGCGTGGTTCTACTGATCAACAACACCATCGTCAAAACCATCTGCAAACGACAGAACACAGTGGAGACATCAACCTACGGATCCGAATTGGTAGCCGCCAGGATAGCTACCGAGGCGGTCACAGGTCTGCGTTACATGCTGAGAGACCTCGGAGTCCCCATCGACGGACCCGCAATCATGCTCGGAGACAACAAAGCGGTGGTACTCAATACTACGGTTCCATCCTCAACGCTGAAGAAGAAACACTGCTCATTGGCCTTTCACCAAATCCGGGAATGCATCGCCGCTGGAATCATCATGTTCGCCCACATTGCGTCAGTCGACAACATCGCCGACATACTCACCAAGCCCCTTTCCAAAACACCATTCCACCACATCACGTCGAGAACGATATTCCGGAACTCAATCCATGAGTCCGGATACCACAGCGAAACCATATCACAAGCCATAACAAAGAGCAGGACGACCAGAGCAGACGATGATCCCGATATAATGGCCACGGAGACGCAAGAACCATCACCACCGAAGGAAGAACACACTATGAGCGTGAACATGGCAAGGTACCAACAGACCTCCATGAAGTACAGTCCGACTTCAAAAACCCTTCGGCTAACCAGAACCCAACGAGAACCGAACCCCCTCGAAACGGCACAAAGGAAATCACCCAGAACCATCAAGCGCACCAAGAGCACACCGGCCTCGCCCAACCGCCAACAGACGCGAAATTCCAGTGTCGTATACGACATGACCGACAACCGTACCACGAATCAGAACCACGAGCTAGCCGGCGCGCCAACCGACAAATTCTTGATCCGGAGTAGTGACACACCACCATCAGCCCTCACCGACGAATTCAGCACACTCTCGAGTATCAATCCCTCCGCGGCATCATGTGGAAGTGACGTCCTCTATTACCCAAGAGACATGCTGGAGACAGGGCCCATCATGCCAAGCAACCAATCACACGTCGCCACATCGACCAAGTTCCGGAAACCGCCACCTGGAGCCACCATGCCAGCTATCGAAGAAGGTAACTGTGAAACTTCCTTCCACATGGGCCTGACACCTCGGGTTTTCGTCACACCTGAGCACGAAACATACAGGTGTGACATGCTGATTGCTGAACTCCAGGAAGACCTGGCACGGAACGCGACCGCATCCGCTTTTGCATTCCGCAACATGAACATGCCTTCCCCTCAAAAACGGAGCCGCCACAATCAGGATCCTGGACACAACCTCACTCCACACCAGACAAGAACACCCACCATGACGTTCCCAAAGTACACCCCGTTCTACAATGGTCACCACTGTCCCGTCCCCGGATCCAGGGTGCTATATCCTGCAGGAAAGAAGGGAACCTTCCAAGGAATCGTCGTTGGGTACAGTGGCCGCAGAGTCCAGATCTACTGCACGAAGGGAAACGATAACACACCAGCTGGCCGTGTTTCCCACGTAGAGAAGCAATCCATCTACCCTCTCACCCTCTCCGAATACCTGGATAACGACCTCCAAACCACCGAGGTCCTCAGCATCGCCATAGCCGATGGCCAGTGTTTCTACTCCGCTCAGGACGGCGCATGGGGCGAACCACCCGACGAGTACCGCGCAACCATGCGGAAGCCATCCATATGCCACTTTTTCAAAGTGAGGAAGAACCGGATCCCAGTCATCCTTGCACGCGCAAGGAAGGCACAAGAGGTCCGAAAGCAAAGTGACACCCTCGCCGTCAACCTCGCACGAGAGGAGAAAGCGCTCGCTGATGAACCCATTCCCCCCACCGACGAGGATGAGATGGTTGACGGAATACCATCCCTCGAAGACACCAGACCCAGTCTCGAAGTGGGAGAGACACCAGAGAGCAGGTTCTTGAATGAGATCCCTGATGGATACTTCGACGAAAAGATGACCGCAGAAGAAGCCAGCCATCACGAATCAGAGGTGTATCACGATGGAGATCAAGAATCGCAGGTGATAATCAGCAATTGCATACAGGTCAATGAACCAAACACTGCACTTACGACGCCGCCAGGGTGATCAAGTCCTATAGGTGAAGTTGGTTGTGTTTGGTTGTTGTGTTGCTAAGTTAGTGTTGTACTCAATTGATGATTGGGTTTGGATTATGAGATGATGATCTCCTATTTCTAATGATGGTGCCTATTGCACGAGTTTCTAATGTGCTGCTTGATTACCTCATGTTGTATCTCGCAGCCTTTCCTAAAACATTGCCCAAGATGGCATGTTGATTTACACGATATCTCGTGTTATTCTCGCCCTTGGGTCTTTCTTCATCTCTCCTGGTCTTGCCTAATCTTGATCTCTGTTTGATCACATATGAGTTGATCCGTCTACGTCGACGAGGTGCATGCATCACCTCTGACGATGTTGTTCTGGATCCTAAATGTTGTTGCTACGTGCTCAATGATGCACTCGGCATGGCTAGACAGGTCAGCGTACCATGACTAAAACATAATCTCGATTCCGAGGATCACAATGACCGATCCTCTGATGTCATCGATGATGTCAGTGCCTACGTCAGATTCGATGACAGTAGTGACTGAATCTCAATCGTGTATCAAGACTCATCCGACTATACTCTCAAATCGAGTCGAATCAGAAAATATTGAATCACGTTCTAGTCATGGGAGATGGGTACCTTAATTTCGCTCTAGATGTTGATACTCCCCTATAGTCGGGAGTCTTGTTCATCCACCCAGAGTCTCTCCTTTCCAGAATAGAAGCGGCCTCACTAACGGCCAGTACTTCGCCCATGGAAGGAACTTGGTCATGACGTCGGCTACGTTTTCCGTTCCGTCTATCTTGCAGAAATGCAGGATCTTCGCAGCTACTGCGGCACGCACGCGGTGGTACGCTAGTGCGTTGTGTCGTTTAGACAACACACTGTTGGGAATGGTGGAGGAAGTGATCACGCTCTGGTTGTCTCCGAACATCCAGGCGGGTCCGTCCAGGGGAATTCCCATTGCGCGAAGAGTAAGGCGCATAGCAATCACTTGCTCTGTTGCCTGTCTTGCCGCGACGAATTCCGATCCATAGGTTGCAGTCTCAACAGTGGTCTGGCGTTTGCTGAACCATTCGATGGGTGTCTGGTTGAGCAGATGGAGAACACCAGTTGCAGATTTTCCTGTCACTTTGCAGTGCATGAGATTGGCATCTACAAACGTCGCCATTCGAACTGCCTTGCCTTTGGGTGTTGGATCGTCGTCTGCGGTCTCCTCTTCGGCGTCACCATACACAGAGTACATCCATTCATGATCAGGAACCTCGAAGAAGCGCTCGTGATCTGGAATTCCCGTTCTGAACCTGATGGCGGCATCAGAACGCTTTCGGAGGTATCCATACACACGTTTAGCGCGGTCCATGTGGCCAATCCTGGGTTGAGCTCTGAATCTAGACAAAGTCATCACAGCTGCAGCAATATCAAACCGTCCCAATGTGATGCACCATTGAAGGGCGCCGATGAGTGATTGAAACTGTCTGGTCTCTACAGGGTTTAGTTCACGTGATGTGTCTAGCTCGGGGGCGTCGTTGTGTTCCATGGGACTGGTGTAGGTCCGTGGAAGCTCCCCATGCACCTGTTCGTAATTCGCCAGCATCCGTTTGATGTAAGATTGCGGGCTCATAGTCAGGGTTCCGTCTTTGTCGCGGTCGAAGTCTGCGCCGAGGTGATACTTGATTGGTCCTACACCCTTCAACTTGTACTTGTACTTGTTGATGAGCATGTCGAAGAATGACTGTGGGTCTTCCATGACGGCCATCAGATCATCTACATACACACAGATGTATTCCCAGCATCTACCAGCATCCCTCATCCACACATCCGGGTCAGCTTTGCACTGAAAGAACTTCATGTCGCGGAGTGTGTCGGCCAGAGACTCGTGGAATCGTGCACCAGACGTGCGCAGTCCGTAGAGCGCTTTCACAATAATCATCATGTGACCTGCAAACTCTTGGAACTCAGGACCAGCAACGAAACAGATCTTTTCTTTTGTGTATGCTTCTAGATAGGCATTACCAATATCACCCACCATGGGCTTGAGGTTGTTGAGTTCTGCTGCAAGCAGTGCAATCCTGAATGATCTGAGATTGACTACTCCAGCATATGCCATATCCTTGCATGGATCCGTCAAGTGGCCTCCTGCTACGCATCTTGCCTTGTGCCGAAGATCGTGCTTCACGTCATACACCCAGAGGAGCTTGATCTGCTTGTATCCATCTGGTTTCCGAGCGTTCTTTCCGAGATCCTTGAACGTGCCATATTCGTGGAGCTGATCCATTTCTTTTCTCTCAGCGTCTACCCACTTGGAGTTGCCGTTCTTCTCGTCAAGCTGGCGTGCTTCCTTTCCGTTGCGTGGAACTTGAACACCAAACTTGAAGATAGGACCTTGTGCACGAGCTTTGCGTTTACTAGCATTGATGAGACGATTGAGTTTCTTCTTTCTCTTTGCTAGTTTACGGAATCTTTTCCAGCCAGGCAGACCGAGGAGGTTGTTGTCTGCGGCGTACTTTGCACAGGATACAGGGTCGTCTTTGGCGATCACATCCAGTGGTTCCATGGTAACACTACCATCCTCCCATTGTACCTTCACATTGTAGGAGGAGCCGTTGTACTTGCTGTGACTGGAGTGGAATGGACCTTCATGACCGGTGATGGCTTTGAAAACGCACATCTCCCCATCGCCGATCTCCTGTTCGTGCTGCTGTTCGATGATGTCAGCTAGATCCGTGTACGCGATGAGCTCTTCGGTGTCATCGTCGCCGTATGCAATCAGCATTTTGATGTTGTCATGGTTGGCTGCGTCTCCGTCCTTGATCTTGCGGATTACGCGAGCTCTCCACTTGAGTCCATCCTGTTGGTGGAGGAAGGTCAATCCGAGCAGCTCATCAGGACTGAATTTGGGGACTTTGACTACGCCAGGATCTGATTCTCCATGTGATGTGGCTACCAGGTCAGATAGTGCATGCACAACGGGTTGTCTAGCTTTAGGTGTGCTTTCAATGTCGAAGTCGTTTGGATTTCCGGTCTCGCTAGCTTCGTCACCCACGTCACCCTCCTCCCCAGAATCAGGCAGGGGGTAGTCAGCCCGAAGGTTGCGCGCGTCATCAGACACACGTCGGATGCTCGAGCGTGGCAACAGCCGTTGCGTTGCATCATCCAGTACCCAGAACGTCAGTTCGTCACCCTTGTGCGCGCACGGTCCAGCCCAGCGTCCACGCCGTTTCTGCGTGGTGCCCGGGAAGGCAGCATTCCCAACCTTGTAGTACACCGGCTCCCACCAGTGGAAGTTGAGGTACTTGCTCACGTCGGGACGTTGGCCAGTGGCGGCTTGGATGGGTGTGATGTGACCGGCCGTGGACTGTGACAGATGGTTGAGCAGTCCCACGACGTACAAGGTGCAGATGAGCCAGAACCTGGCAGGGGTGCCAGTTCGGTCCATGATGCCGTTGGTGGTGCGCTTGATATCCTGGATGCGTCGCTCGACAGGATTCTGATGTTGGTGGTGTGGTTCGGACTGGTGGTCTGCGATGCAGTACTGCCGGAGGATGTCCGTCATCTTGCCCCCGATCTGCGCCGTGGCGTTGTCGGACATCAACACGTCCATGGCACCATGCTCCCGAATGAAGTCTTGGACAACGTGGGGAACATGGGACTCGCTTGCCAGAGGGTACGCCGCTGTGAGGCGTGTGTTGGATCCTACAAACACCTGTACCATGGTACATCCACCGTGTCCGGGAACTCCATCATGATGAGCAGGCGTGTCAGAGAACAACGTGTCCATGGAAACAACATCGTGTAGTCGGTTGACATTGGCTGCGGGGAATCTAGACTTATAGTGCTTACGCATGGGATAACGCTCAGACATGCGATACCACTGGGTAGTACATGCAAGAGTGTCACGCACGCGGTCTGCTGGAATCCACCCGAAGTACGGCCGTAGCGCATGGAAGTTGGGCGCTTTACCCACGATGTTGCGTGGCCCGGCCTTGGTCGCCTTCTCCCCATCCCCGAGCGTCGCAGCGGATTGAACGTACTGAACGCACCTGGAGATGGTGATGTCGATGTCGTCGTCTTCGCCGCGTTCGGTTGCGGGAATGTTGTCCAGATCAGCCTCCCCGTCCAGGACAGATGGGTCCCATTCTTGGTCGGAGGTGAAGAACACGTGTGGCAGATCGTCTAGCTCCGCCTGAGTTGGCTTGTGCATATCCATGTATGTGAGGCCTTGACGCACGGTGAGCGGGATGATGAATCCGTCTGGCGTGACGATGGTTTGCCGACCGCCAGGGAGGTTCTTTGGTCGCTCATTGACATCCAATCCAAACGCCGCGAGCTGGTTGGCAGAATGGATGGTGCGCCCTTTCCCGTAGTTGGCGTACTGATGGAACCAACCGACCACCGGCCCTGAGGTGGTCTGGATGACAGCGGTGGTTGTGACCAGCGCCAGATCCTTGATCTCTGCGTCGCCGATTCCAGAGACATCAGCACGGTTGGACGTGGACTCCATCACCAGCATGTCATCGCCAACGAGACCGCCGTTCGCACCTCCATCCACCAATGCGCCTTGCACAGTCACGTTCGCGTTGTTGAACTTGTACGATACGTTCGTGTGAGACAGGGTGTAGGTGCGACCGTCAATGACGAGGGTAGTCGGCGGGCTCCCGGACGCGCTAGACATGGCACTGGATAGCATACGGTTGATTGCTGTTCCAGCGGTAGAACTAGATTCGTTATTGTTACTACCTTTGTCGTTGGTCTGGGTGTCCTGTTGGTCGTTCTGGTTGGATGTGGATCCACTGCGGTTGGTGTGGTTGGCAGAACGCCTAGGCTTGTCCTTCTTACCAACTCCAGACTTGGCTCGCCGGGCTTGGAGGAAGTCGCTGCGTTGCTTGTCAGTCAGCTTTTGGAACTCCTCTCGCGGCAGCCGTTCTCGTGTCTCCTTGCTGTAGTCCTTGTTGGACTTCCAGAGATTGGGTCCGTCGTCCTTATCCTTCCCACGTTGCTTGCGCTGGTCGGTGTTGTTAACTTGCCGTGGCGTCTTTGGCTTGTTGGCGTCGTGGCCATCGAGTTGGACGGCGTACGACCGAACGAGCTCAACGAGGGTACCGAACTCCATGGTGGTTGCGGAGGTGCCGGGTGTGTAGGCCAGGATCGCGGTCTGCAGGTAGTCAGTCTGGAAGATAGACTGGTACAGAGCCTTGTCGGCCTCGATGGCGTTCGTCAACCACTCCTTCTTCGTCGCATCGTCAATCGGATCATCACGCAATGCCTCAAGTTCGTGCACCTTGTGTTGCCACAGGTCCAGGAACTGCTCACGAGTTTTGCGCCACTGCTTGTCCAGCTTGAACTTGATGATCTCGTCTCGGATGCGTCGGATGGTGTTGACGGCGGTGGCACCGGTGGTGTACTCGCGGACCAGCATGCAGTAGACGGCTTGACCATCACAGATCGACTCATACGGATGTCGAGATGTACATGTGAGTATATGTCAAGATGTACGTGTATATGTGCATCGTTCACCCGTTATTCTCTCATACGCACTTGGACGGTATAACTACATTCGTGTCGATAGTATACTGTGATTCGTCAGAATTACAGGGGAAATGGAACACACGAAAAGGGGCAAGATTTCTGGAGGAAATTTGCAAATAACGATTTCTGAGAGAATTGGAAGATCGTCCGTCCATCCATCAATGGTACCAAGAGAATCTCGAGGTACTTCCCAACTAAACCTCAGATGACGATATCATCTGACAGACCACTGCATCACCAATGGAACATGACATCTGGAGAGCAGAAGGACGCCTACTGACGTCGACAGGATGTCATCATGTCACCACGTCGACATCTGTCTCCAAGTCAGAGCAGGAGGCGAAGATCCGATGACCGAAGGACATCAGCATCATGGATACAGAAGGTGAACTTCAAATGGCGAGTACTCATGGAGTAGGAGCCAGTACTGAATGAACGGAATGTCGAATACGGAGTACGTATCGAATACGGAGTATCGTGCGCGAGGAGCACACGATGTTGAGAGAGAGAGAGAGAGAGAGAGAGAATACAGAGAGAAGCGAGAGAGCATCTCGTGTACCGACTCATAGTCGGAGACTGAATCTACGAAACAGATTGAAGCACCGAGAGCATCGGGCAAGAGAACGGGCGTACACCAAGAGGATTGGAGTAGCCAACTAATGAAATAGCAAACAGACGACTATCAACCAACACCATCTTCCACGATCGTAGGTTACCGTGAGCGGAACTTGCCAACACGTTTATAAACGATAGATCAGGGCGAGCCCGCGGATCGGATCGTGCGAGGAAGACGAACATCATTCAAGAGCAACAAGCTGAATGAGCGAGGAAGAGGAATTGAGAGACATCCCTCTGTCCAACCCGACTATCAAGCAAGAAGAAGGTGCGAGTGAGACTCCACCACAAGAAGAGAAGGAAGCAGCCGCGGCTACTGTCCTATCAGGCGCAGACGCAAGCGCGATCGACGAGACCGAAGAAGAACGGTCTGCAAGGCTACACCGCGAGAAGGAGAGTATCCTCAAGGCGTATAAGCAAGAGGAGACTGGTGTGACGGAGAGCATTCGCACAGCCAAACGAAGTGGTAAAAGTGAGACACCACCAGGAGGAGAATTTGTGAGCAAATCAACCCTCGCGAAACAACAAGCGAAAAACGAAGAATCGACAACACAGAAACAGACGGAAATCAAGGGCGCGAGCGCACCAACAACGAAACAACGAATCAACATGGCGACATCAGCCAACATGAACAAGCGACGCATCAAGGCGCCAATGTTCAGCGGTGAACAGGAAGACTACAGCGCATGGGAGTCCCAAGCGAAGGCATACGCTCGTGCACAGAAGACGAGAGACGTGATGTTAGGCAAAACCAAAGTGCCAACAGTGAGCGAGATCGCGGCAGCCGACGGTGAAGCCAAGGAAGCGATGGAAGAGATCTACGAGCTGGGATGCGACTGCTTCAGCGATCTGATCCTTATGATGGATGCAGAGAAAGGAAAAGGCAAGCAGGCCATCCAGTACATCAACCAGTGCATCTCCGACGACTACCCCGAAGGAGACGCACACGGAGCGTGGAACGTTCTCGCGGAGAAGTTCCGACCATCCGACGCGGTGACGAAGATCAAACTCAAACGTCAATTCAACAACGAAAAGATGAAGAGAGACACGGACCCCGACATCTACATCACGTAACTCGAGAGTCTACGATCGCGTCTCCACGACGTCAAATACGAGATCACGGACGAGGAAATGATCATGCAAATCCTCAGCACGGTGAGCAACGAGTACAGAACCCACATCGTGAACTTCCAACACCAACTCACGTTCAATCCGGAACTGGTTACCATCAACACGATCAGAGGAGTACTCCGTACTGCATACGCCACTCACAGAGGAGGCAAGGCATACGTCGACGACTTCCAAGACAGTAACACGAAGGGCAACGACACCGGCTTCACTAGCACCGGTAACTTCAAGGGTACTTGTCACAACTGTGGCGTGTATGGCCATAGATCCGCCGATTGCCCAGAACGCAAGAAATCGAACAACAAGAAAAACAACAACAACAAAATGAACGGAAAGCGCAACAAGGGAAGCGGCTTCAAGGGCAAGTGCAACTACTGTGGCATCTTCGGACACCGCGAGGCGGAGTGCCGAAAGAAGAAGCTCAACGAGAGCAAGAACAACAACGAACAAGCCAACACGGCTACGGAAGGACACGACAAGAGCGGGCACGAGATGGTGCTCTCGGCAAAGGACTTGCTGCTCTGCATGTTGGTGTCCGACGACTACATTGAAGACTCCTTCTTCGATAACTTCGAATGCGTCGGGAATGACGACGAAGTGCAGGACGATGAGATCGTCCCGGAGTGGCTCAGCGAAGAGCCAATCATCCACGAGGTGGATCCAAGACGCGAAGTGAGCTACGAATGCTGCTTCAACGCGCACGACCTGATCGGTTCATACGGCGACGGAGCCGAGATGGACAGCGAGGCCATCGATAGTGACATCGAAGAGGCAATGAGCGAAGACGCCGACGAGAACGGCGCAGACGAAGACGCTGACGAGAACGGCGCAGACGAAGACGCCGACGAGAACGGCGCAGACGAAGACGCCGACGACAATGGCGCAGATGAAGACGACGACGACACCATCAGTGACGGGGCGAACCGCGGCGAGGCGCCGCCTCCCGCAGCAATACGAAACGAGAGAACGGGCATCTTCGATGAAGAGGACAGCGACGAAGCTGAGAACCATACGAACGATGCATTCAACCCCTACGAGGTCGTCGTCTACCCAATTCGAATCCAATTCCCACCGGAGCCGAATCCCAGAAGAGTCGAAGACATCTACCGACTCCAGACCTTCCCAGAACCAACGGTCACTGCAAAACGAATGCAGAAGCAGCTCATCTACGACGCGGTCCTAACAGCTGCATTGCCGATGTTCCCAGGGTTCGTGAACGAACCATTGCGATACATTTGGGTGAACATGGTAAGCACCATCCTATCGGATAACTTCAAATCGATTGAAGAGATCCTCGCAAACGCAGCCATCCTCAACCGACTACTGCAAGCAAACGAAGAGGAGGAACTCTCTGAGCTGGACTTACACTACGTGCTCGGAGGATGTATGCAGGTGCTCCTGCGTGAACGACCACGCGTCACACCGTATGACACGGTCACCGGATTTCATCGTAACAGCACCGTCCCAGCGAGCTTCGCTGAACTACCAAGCGACAACGAAGCTGACGAGAATCACAATCCATACAACGAAGATGGAGTGCATGAAGATAAAGAGGCAGACGGCCTCATGGATGAAATGGCCACAGCAGCCGTGGAGCAGCTCCACGAGCTGAGCACCAAGCACAAGGACAAGGTCAACAAGGACACCTGGCTCGCTGACAGCGGAGCTTCGTGTCACATCGTCAACTCGGACGCCGCTCTCTTCAACGTGCGGCACATCAAGTCCTTCGTCCAAGTGGGAGACAGCACAAAGCTGGACTCTCCCAAGATGGGATCCATTCGCTTGAAGGTCAAGCAGCGAGACAACACTGGCCACATCATCCGGCTCGATGACGTGAAGTACACACCGAAAATGGCGGTGAACCTTTTCTCTACGAACAAGGCTCTGTACAACGGTTACCAGCTCGGTAGCAACGGCATTCTGATGGACATCATCAACGGATTCGGAACGAAGATCGTATTCGACCGAGTCTTCCCCACAGCCAACGGATTCATCACGGGAGTGCAGATGCATCCCATCATGCCAACGAACAATGACAAGGCTTGCACAGCCCTCGTCAAGAACCCATCCAAGGAGATCAGCGCGGTGAACTTGCATCGAATGCTCGGCCACGCGCCACTCGAAGCCATGAAGCGGACAGCCGCCCAATACGGATGGAAGATCATCGGCGAGATGCCGGTATGTCGTGACTGCGCGGTCGCGAACGCAAGAGTGAAGAACATTCCGAAGGCAACCATTCCGAGAGCGACTCGCCACGGCGAACGGTTCTTCATTGACATTAGTTACACTAAACACATAAGCTTCGGAGATAAACGCTACTGGACCCTGATCGTGGACGACTGCACGGATCACTGCTGGAGTTTCTTCCTCAAGAACAAGAGTGATCAACCAGGGTACATCAAACGATTCATCCAAACGATCAAGTCACAGACTGGTGACCAACAGATCATCTTCCGAGGTGACAACAGCGGAGAGAACAAATCCACGCAGGATATTCTCATCGATGCAGGACTCAATGTGAAATTCGAATTCACGGCATCGAACACGCCGCAACAGAACGGCAGAGTGGAACGCAAGTTCGCGTACCTCTACACCAAGATCCGCTCCATGCTCAACGGAGCACAGCTCGACGAAGAATATAGGCATGGCCTATGGGCAGCAGCTGCAAGCACTGCCACCGCCATCGCCAACATCACCGTAGCGAAGAATCAAAAGGAGTCACCACATCGACAATTCTTCGGCAACGATCCACCATATGCGGACGCACTCCGCACTTTCGGAGAGGTGGGTGTTGTGAAGACTACCTACGGCGGGATTACCGCCAAGCTCAAGAATAGAGGAGAAGAAATGGTGTTCATCGGATATGCACACCAACATGCATCAGGGGTCTACAACATGTACAGACCATCAACCAAGTCACTCATCTGCTCACGCGATATCAAGTGGCTCAACCAATCGTACGGACAGTTCCGTGGCTGGGCACCAGCACCGAACATATCCAACGAAACAGGAATGACAGACGCAGACGGCTTCACAACCATCGGACGGAAGGGAGCAACGCCAAGGACGGCAACGCGTCAAACATCGGAAGGGAAGAGAGTATCTTTCGCTGACAGCAACAGGTACTACATCCTATCGGACAGCGACGATGAGGATAATGAGGACGACGGAATAGTAACTCAACTGGTCCATAACGACGAGGAAGATCGGAGCGAATCCAATCATGAGGATGACGAGATTCTACCATCAGGCGACGAAGCCGACGATGACACAGGCGTCACTCCTCCGAACACACCAGCGAGGTCTACACATGGCACACCATCCAGACCTCCACCGAGCAAGCCAAGCAAACGTGACACAGCTAGAAAGGAGAGGATCCGACGTCACGAAGCACGAGGCAGGAAGGGAGAAACTAATCCCAAATCAACAACAGGGAAGAGTATTCCCAGAGCTCTACGTGAGCTCTCGGACTTCAACGAACCAGGTCGAAAGGAAGAAGGCTATGAGAGCGATCCATCATCCGATGAGGCGAGTGACGAACTCAGCGACGAAATGATCGACGACTTCAACAACGAAACTACAGATGACGAAGAAATCGCAGATGAAGGAGAGATTGAGATCACTCACTATAGCACAACAGGACTGTACGGAATGAATGCAATCATTACCGAATCACCAGCGATCGACATCGGACTGTCGATGCAGGACAAGAAGAAAGAACCAGAGAAGCACATCGAACCTACAACATTCGATGGAGCCTTCAATCATCCAGACCCTATCCATCGAAAGGGATATCGAGCAGCCATCAAGAAAGAGTTCGACTCCATGGACACACGCAAAGTGTACAGTAAGATCAAACGAGACGCCATTCCACGCGGCCGCAGATGCTGTAAATGCAAATGGGTCTTCAAGCTGAAGCGTGACGGCACACATCGAGCGCGGCTCGTTGCATGTGGCTATTCACAAGTCGCAGGAGTGGACTTCCAAGAGCACTACTCACCCGTCATTCATGACGTGACCTATCGGGTCATGATGGTGATCATGTTGATCAAGAAGATGGACTGCGCACTCGTCGATGTCGTAACGGCATTCCTACACGGAGACCTCGACGAGGAGATCTACATGAACTGTCCCAACGGGATGAATCATCAACCAGACGAAGCCCTGACCCTACACAAGCCAATCTACGGACTTGTGCAGAGCGCCAGGCAATGGTTCAAGATGTTGGTATCGACCCTCAAGAATATCAACTTCGAACAGAGCGCGGCAGACCCGTGCCTGTTCTACAGGAAGACGAACGAAGGAAGCATGATCGTGGCCATCTACGTGGACGATTGCTTCTGCTGCGGAGACTCCAAGGCACTGGAGACATTCCTGAAGGACATCCAAGGCAGCAAGTTCAAGGTGACAATCGAGCGCGGACTCGGAGACTACCTCAGCTGCAATATCGAACTGAACCATGACAAGACTAGAGCGACATTGCGTCAACCACACCTCATCCGACATCTCATCGAAGAGTTCGGAACCAAGGTTGAGAAGATGCAGCGCTATGCGACACCGGGAACCCCAGGCCAAATCATCGTACGACCATCCGAAGATAACGGACTGCAGAAGGTCGGAACGGAAGAACATGCCGAATACCGCCGAGGCGTCGGTATGCTACTCTTCCTCATCAAGCACTCGCGACCAGATATCGCGAACCCTGTGAGGGAACTCTCCAAAGTATTGATCGGGCCCACCAAGGCCGCAATGAAGGAGATGTATCAGATCATCAAGTATGTGATCGATACAAAGGACTATGGATTGAAGATCCATCCAGCGCGTCCAAACGACGACGGCTGGGACATGGAGCTCTTTTGCGATAGCGAATATGCAGGAGACAAGAACACGAGAATCAGCGTAGGGGGATTCATCCTATACCTGTGCAAGGTGCCAATCCTTTGGCGATCCAAGGCACAGAAGGCCGTCACACTCAGCTCATCCGAAGCAGAATACGTTGCCCTCTCCGAAGCGGCAAAGGAGATCTTCTTCGTCGTGCAGCTACTCGAAAGTGTGGGCGTCCCAGTGAAGACACCGATTAAGGTCCGTGTGGACAACATCGGAGCGATCTTCATCGCCAAGAACCCATCGACATCCCAACGATCGCGGCACATCGACGTGCGCCATCACTACGTGAGGAACATGGTAATCAACAAAACCATCGAAATCATTTTCGTCAAATCCAAGCAAAACACAAGCGACGGATTCACCAAGAACATCAAGGCTGACTTACAACGTGAACATGAGAAGTCGTACCTTGACACATCGAGAACATTCGAATGACCGAATGCACACAGGAAGGGTGTCGAGATGTACATGTGAGTATATGTCAAGATGTACGTGTATATGTGCATCGTTCACCCGTTATTCTCTCATACGCACTTGGACGGTATAACTACATTCGTGTCGATAGTATACTGTGATTCGTCAGAATTACAGGGGAAATGGAACACACGAAAAGGGGCAAGATTTCTGGAGGAAATTTGCAAATAACGATTTCTGAGAGAATTGGAAGATCGTCCGTCCATCCATCAATGGTACCAAGAGAATCTCGAGGTACTTCCCAACTAAACCTCAGATGACGATATCATCTGACAGACCACTGCATCACCAATGGAACATGACATCTGGAGAGCAGAAGGACGCCTACTGACGTCGACAGGATGTCATCATGTCACCACGTCGACATCTGTCTCCAAGTCAGAGCAGGAGGCGAAGATCCGATGACCGAAGGACATCAGCATCATGGATACAGAAGGTGAACTTCAAATGGCGAGTACTCATGGAGTAGGAGCCAGTACTGAATGAACGGAATGTCGAATACGGAGTACGTATCGAATACGGAGTATCGTGCGCGAGGAGCACACGATGTTGAGAGAGAGAGAGAGAGAGAGAGAGAATACAGAGAGAAGCGAGAGAGCATCTCGTGTACTGACTCATAGTCGGAGACTGAATCTACGAAACAGATTGAAGCACCGAGAGCATCGGGCAAGAGAACGGGCGTACACCAAGAGGATTGGAGTAGCCAACTAATGAAATAGCAAACAGACGACTATCAACCAACACCATCTTCCACGATCGTAGGTTACCGTGAGCGGAACTTGCCAACATACGGAGTGACACACTTCCTACTCTTCGTGGTCTGCAGGTTGGATACAAACACGTTGAACAGGAAGGTGGACTGCACTTTGAAGAGCTCGGCTTGTTCATCGGGTGGGGTGTAGTCAACATCGAGAACATTTGAGATGCCATGAGCAGCAGCAGTGGCACGCAGACGACGATGGAATGTAGCGAAGTATTTATCATCAGACAACTTGGGATAGTCGCTAATGTTACGCTTGATGCTACGGTTGAACTCTGCGGCGAGGTCGCGTCCGGTCTTCTCCGTTGGTTCGGTCTTCGTTGGTTCGAAGGGGAATGCGCTGGTGGCTGTGTCAGGCATGGCGGTTGAGGATGTGGGCGATGGTGTGAACGTCCGGGCGACATACTCCATGTATGAAGCTGGGTTGAGTTCCCGCCATGTCTCTACAGTGGGACTAGGTTGAACACTGAACCAGCCAATGGCATTGGATAACTTCTGGATTGCTACCTTAGACAGTTGGGCTACGTAGTCGGGTTCCGGATCAGATCGCGCGATGGTGGCGTTCATGTCAAGCATGTCTTCGCGATGAAGCGAAGCGAAATCCATGATGGTTCGGATCTCTTCGGTATGCAGGATAAGCCATTCGGTAGACGAGTCGTCATATCCGAGAACGCTGAGGACGTGCGCCAGGATGGTGTCGTTGATTGGGATTGCGTTGGACATCGTGTAGCTGGGTGTTGCGAGGACGTGGTCGTTGGTCCAATTTGTTATTATTATCGGACGAGTATTTTCCCGCAGCTCCCAGGAAAGTGGTCACACTTGGAAATGACTGTGCCGTCCGCTGTGATGTCGAAGTGTTCGCCGGGATGTGACGGTGGATTTCTGCGCTTGTCGGAATTCGTCGGGAATGGAAGTGGTGCCGGATGGAAAGCGCCAGTGATGGCGAAGGTGTCAACGGTATCTCAAGTGGACTGTAGTTGGGTGATCTTGGATGACTGATTGATAAAAACACCCAACGGGACCAAGTGAATTTCCCGATTGACCAAATGCGAAGACGGTGAGAAATGTCAGTCAGGACCGTATGAATTTCCTGGTTGGATTATTTGTTGGCGCGCGACCCGAAGTCCGATGGATGACTGGGATGGCGAAGGAGTTGTGAACCGATGTGACGCGCCAGTGATGGTACGAACCGAAGGAATTCGTAGCCAATCAGAAGGTGGACTGAGCGCAAATGGCTGTTGTTGATGGAACGATTGTTGTTTTGTTGGTCTTGAAACGATGAAACGTCGCGGATGGATTGCGCGTTGGATGGCCCTGCCCGTTCGGATTTCGTCTCTCCGAACGCCGTATTCTTGCGCTTGTTCAGCTGTGCTTCACCAGGATGTGATGCACCTTTGGTTTCACCCAGTTGGACCTTCGATCCAATCCGTGCCTCCTTTGAGTGCCACGGATCAGCTTGCTATACGTGTTTTAGATCTGGCAGCAGCTTGCCCGATGTACCTGATGCTAACAGGATTTTGCACGCTAATGAGCGCGGTGCCCCCCAGGTGCCAGCAACTGCTTTGATTCACCTGGTTCCACCACTCGCGTTTTCATCCAGCTTAAACCAGCCTTTCGGTGTCGTTAGACTTATTCGCGTGATATTGCTATCAACACAATGCTAGCTTTACGGGTTGCTTCCGCGGTATCTCTACCGATCGCGTTTCTTCCCCAGTCAAGGGCGGACGCTAGTCCGGTTAGCAGTTATCTCTGCGTCCCTTTTGGACGTTAACCGATCTCAAGTACGGCTTAGACTTAGTGTTAACGACTGACCAGGTCGCGACAACTCACGGGGAGATTGCCGATAGGTTTCAGAGGGCCTTTGCGCTCCAAGTTTTTTACGTGTATCTTGCTTCACGGGCTTTCACCTTTGTCGATGCTGACCAGGCCAAGTGTTTACGTGTGTCTTGCTTCACGGGCTTTTACACCTTTGTCTTTTAGCTGACCAGCTATCGTAAGTAGTGCAGTGATGCGATACTTGGTTGTTGGGATGAATTACTCCGCCTGCGATATTCGCAACAGCGGGTGAGCCTTTCTGCACTTTGGCAGGGCAAAGCGGGTGTGGCGGCACGTAGCAATCTGCACACACGAGCGATTGGGTTCGTCGTCACGAACGCGTTGGGTTCTTCGGCCGGAATCAAAGGAAGGGACAGCGTGATGTCACCAAGGCAGCACAGCGCTTCAGGATTCGTTCATGTACTCCGATAGAGATTGCGACTGTTAATCTGATAATCAGCAATTGCATACAGGTCAATGAACCAAACACTGCACTTACGACGCCGCCAGGGTGATCAAGTCCTATAGGTGAAGTTGGTTGTGTTTGGTTGTTGTGTTGCTAAGTTAGTGTTGTACTCAATTGATGATTGGGTTTGGATTATGAGATGATGATCTCCTATTTCTAATGATGGTGCCTATTGCACGAGTTTCTAATGTGCTGCTTGATTACCTCATGTTGTATCTCGCAGTCTTTCCTAAAACATTGCCCAAGATGGCATGTTGATTTACACGATATCTCGTGTTATTCTCGCCCTTGGGTCTTTCTTCATCTCTCCTGGTCTTGCCTAATCTTGATCTCTGTTTGATCACATATGAGTTGATCCGTCTACGTCGACGAGGTGCATGCATCACCTCTGACGATGTTGTTCTGGATCCTAAATGTTGTTGCTACGTGCTCAATGATGCACTCGGCATGGCTAGACAGGTCAGCGTACCATGACTAAAACATAATCTCGATTCCGAGGATCACAATGACCGATCCTCTGATGTCATCGATGATGTCAGTGCCTACGTCAGATTCGATGACAGTAGTGACTGAATCTCAATCGTGTATCAAGACTCATCCGACTATACTCTCAAATCGAGTCGAATCAGAAAATATTGAATCACGTTCTAGTCATGGGAGATGGGTACCTTAATTTCGCTCTAGATGTTGATAGCAGGACCCAGGAAGTGTGATTGGCGTGGAAGCAGAGATCGCAAGTGGAGCGATAATCAGCCACCCCAGACCTCCCATCAGGCGATCATCATGACCATCACCGGCATCCAAAATCTTGACTGCCACGCGAGATGGACAAGGGTATACCGACAAGGTACGGCCAAAGCCCGTAATCCCAACTGACCATTCGGTGGACAGCGCGTCCGCCCCAGAGCCCGGCGACAGTGATGATTCCGGATCCATCTACCGACCAGAAGACAAGTCGATCAAGCGGAACCAAGCATCGCGACAACCCAACCCTGGAACCAACAGCAAGCGAAGCTACCGCCCCAAGAGAAAGGGGATCTTCGATGAATCCGAGGATTCCACCACTTCCTCGGGATACTTGGGAGTCAATGAGATCGACAAAGCCAGATCCGCCAAGAAGACCACCGGTGGGACCATCAACACTGAAAGGGGACCCACTACGACCGCGGAAGAAACTACCATGGCTACAGCACCGGTGCCACCCATTGCCCAAGATGGTCGACCAGAGGTCCCGACAATGCCGGAAGTACCAATGAACGACAACGTGCCGGTAGCAACCGCGTACCCGGCACCCACCAACAACGACGAGCGCGCGAGCATCAGCACTCGCGAACCCCACATCCTGGATCCTCCTCTGCCATCGACACCGGATACGCAGGGGACCAGCAACGTGAGAAAGAAGGCCCGGATGGAGCCTCGACCAGCGATCGCATACCCGTCGCCCCGACGTCTTCAATCTGGGTACATCATGTCCAGCAACCATGGACCAGCGATGATGCAACCATCCATTTTCCAGATGCCTCATGACCCCACCGCTCAAATCAGGGCCGTTCTCCAAAACGACAACAGGACTCTCCCGGCCATCCAAGCTCTCGCCGATATCCTCTTTCACGGAGGGCTTGACCACATCAACCAGGTTCAACAGGTCAGCATCACCTCCTTGTTGAACGAGGCATTGGAAATCATGTCCACCAATCGCCACCAAGGCTGCAGTTACAACGTCAACAACGAACAGCCCGAATGAAGCCCGCTCGCTGCCATCTTGGGCGGCGGAACAAACCACACTACGATTAGCTTTCTTGCTTTCAGTCAACTCACGTTTCAACGTGAGATGAAGGGGAGTAATAGAGCTAAACTAGTATCCATCTCAGAGAGAGAGACTACGAATCGTTCGACTCGTCAGCATTCCAGTAGATCGAACGAACACTTCACCGGCCCCCACGTTTGGGAACAGATCCAGAACCTTGAAGCAGATCTTCGGAATCCGTGTCAGGGAACCAATAGGGTTCCAATAACCAAGTTTCTGACACTCACCATCGCCAAAACGCCGACACACGGAACCAAAGCCCCAGCAACACGCATCATCGCCCATTGTCTCTCACGAAACTCAGACAACGGATCTCGACCCACGGTACTTGGGCTACACAAACCCCACGCATTGTCATTCAGGACACCACAGGAGATCCTCCCCGAAGGAAAGAACCATAGCACTAATCTCATAATCTGCACGTTTCTTCACCATCTACCAGTATTCTAAATTGACTACTTGTGGAACAGAAGACTCACGTTCGGACCGCTTCCCAGTCAAGCCTCTACAGCCAACAGCTAAAGAACAGCCAACAAGACAACAGCCATTACGTTTGGGCTCTATTAAAATATGCATACTCTTCGCTTCATTTGACATCCAGCTGCAGCGTCTTCACTCCAATAAGCCGTGCTTCGCACAAAGACTTCGTCCCATAGCCATAATGCTCTCGAGAGTCTACACTGTCGCCGTGCTCTTTGTGCTGAGAGAAACGCTAATTCTTCTACCACACGAGTCTGTGTTATACTGTAGCCGTACTGGCATGATTAGTACTGGCTGAAGGCTTGTCAAGGAGGGATGAGATGGCCCATGATTGCGACTAGTCAATTGCTCAACGTCCACAGACGAATCCACTCTGATCCGACAACCGCAAGTCTCAACGACATATGATTACATGGGCGACTATGTTCCTGCCTAAGCGGCAATGGCTTGCTTGTTGGCATTTGCAGCTGCCTTGGCAGCCATGGCTCCAGCGTTGTCTCCGCTCTCCAATGCACCGTTCAATGTCGCGGTGGCCATGTGATCTCCACACACAAAGAGACCTTCCGGGAGCGTTTTCTCGCGATACGTGTTGGCTGCGCGTCCGCCGTTGACCTGCGAATGAAAATTAATGGAGTGCAGGCAGCAGAATTGTTTACGGACGTTTTCAGTGGAAGCGAGAGAGGCGTAAGCGATGAGACGAATGGCGAGCGACGAAAGTGAGCATCAGGACACAAATTTGCTAACAGGATACATAACGATGCGTGTATGTGCATCGTGCAGTTATCATCTCACATGACTGTGTGTTGGCACATGACATCCAGCATTACGTGCAACAGGTCGAATCGCATGGCACTTACGTTGGCTGGGAATGGTCCCTTGAGCTGTCCAGGTTGCGCTCTTGGGATCTGCGAGTGTTTTTGGCGCATACGACGAGATGCAAGAGGCATCGAAAGGCATGAAAACAGAGAATGGAATGAGAATTGAGAGAAGTTTGAAGTAAGAATCGATTTCAATGATACCAAACTGCAGCTTGCTGGCGCAATGATCCATAGCGCCAACATACGCCGCGGCATGCAGCAATACGACGATGACGATGGCAACATATGCACTCACGTAGAAGATCTTCTTCAGCTCCCACTCCTCCATGACTTCGCCTCGGCGCCCGGTAAACCATTTGCTGATTTGCTGTCGCACGGCCGCATCCAACTCTTCCGGCCGGCCCTTGTAGATCTCCATGGCATCATCCAACACCGTCACACTGCAGAGGTTGTATCCCTCAGGTGCGTATCCGTCGTTGACGACGGATGGGAAGCAAAGGTTGTTGGCTGGGAATTTCTCCGTTCCGGCATCTTCGCCAATCCCGTTCAACACAAGGATGGGATCCTCAACAGGCGCTGGACCCTCGAAGGTGTAGTACAGACATCCGACGTTGCGTTGCGGTTGCTCCGGAAGACTGTCGAGGGATTCGAATCCGTCGACGTTGGTGAGGAGCTTCTGCGCGATGGCTCCGTCCGTGGCGACGATGACGGTTTTGGCAGAGAATCGCTTGCGCGAGTCCACGGATTCGACGAGGAAGGCGCCGTCGGCGTTGTCCCTCTCGATGACCTCGGTGAATCGCGAGACGGGCGTGTCGGTAAGGATGGTCACACCGGCCTTGGCGGCACGTTCGGCCAGCTGCGCTGAGACCTGACCCATGCCGCCCTTGGGAAGGGTGGCGGAGCCTTCTGAGAACATTTTGAAAATGAAGGAGAACATGCGCGAGGATTGTTCCTCGAGCGGTGCAAGATAGATGCCCTCCAAGAATGGCTTGTAGAACTTGTTGATGAAGTCCTCCGAAAAGCCCCAGCGCTGCTTGAGTGCCATGAGCGTGTCCGTCTCGCGTTCCTGGAAGAGATCTTTGACGGATTTGCGCGCGTTGGCAATCAATGGCAGCACCTTGGTCTTGTCGAAGATTCCACCGACGGGCGCCAACACGGCCGGCACGAGCTCGCCCACATTGCGCAGCGGATCCGCCACACGCGCCAACTTCATGCGTCCGTCCAATTTGACCAAGGCACCTGGCAGGAATGGCTTGAGCTGAAGGGCTTCGAAGTCGAGGAATTTCTTGGCGACGGGGTATTGGTCGATGAAGACGGCGAATCCTTGATCCAGCACGAATCCGTCCTCTGTGGTTTCGGACTGAACGCGTCCACCCACTTGGGAGGTGGCCTCCAACACGACCACGTTCAAATCGGGGTTCTTCGCGTCTTCGGCGATGGTGATGGCGGCGGCCAATCCGGAGACTCCGGCGCCGATGATGCAGACATCGACCTCCTCCGATTTGAGGCTGGACGCACGTGGGATGCTCTTGGCGTCGGTGACGTAGTCTTTTGGTCCCGTGGTGGTGATCTGGAGCTTGTCATCCGCCGCTTCGGCGACGGGCTGCTTTTTGCGCTTGCCGAAATTGAACCAGGCATTCAATTCGGTGGCACTGTGCCTGGATTGTTGAATTGGCTGTTGCAGCTGGAAGGCTGTGGTGGCGGACGACGCGGCTGCTGCCAACAGCAAAGCCACGATGAATTGGAACTTCATGATAATCGTAGCTCGCAGTTGTCGTTCAATCGATCGATCACGGAGTCGGGTTTGATTGTGATTGTGATTGTGATTGTGATTCTGGTGTTGGTCGTGATTATGATGAGCGATCGCAATCGAATCTTTTCCACGACGCGTCCAGATGCAGGTGCAGGGGCAGTTGCAGCTGAGGGGTGAAACTGATGGGAGGTTGCCGTTGCAGATGTCTGTTCCTGTTCTCCCTCTTCGTCGTCGTCATGGGCGTCGTTGTCGTCATCATTTGTGACTGGCGATGTAACCGCAAACGTTGAGGATCGCAAAACGTGACGGCCACCAATCAAGAGCACTCTCCAACGATGACAGCTCCTCTGTTGGATCTTTGACCTGTTCTGATCACGTGTTTTGTTTGGGTGTGTTGGCTTTGACTGACGTACGTGTTCGACTCCCTCCGATCGGTGATGTGACGTGTGTTGGTTCATCGTCAAAAAACTCTTCGCATTTGTCAGTGGATGTGCGTCCGCCACAGTGCACTTCAGCCCAACGATGTCCGTTAATGGTATTCGAGTTCTATATCATTGGATGTTCGCTAATAGTGTTGAGTAAGTCCTTGTGAAATCCTGAAATTGTGTTTGCGCAAGTGTGCAAGATCGCTGCTGTTTCAGGAAAGATGAAGCGTTCCTACTCATATTGTTTACGCTATTACTCTACAGTACTCATTGCATGAGTGCATTTACAGTCCCTCGCTTCCCTCCGATCTACACCTTCTCGCCTTCCGGCTGCCGCTGATCGATAAGTGGCGTACCATCCGCGACGATCGATCGTTTTGATTTCGAGCATGCCATGCAGCAGATGCAGGACAGCAGGAAGGCGATGAGAGCGACGAGACTGAAAGTGGTTGCGGCTGCAGATGGCATCGTTGCCCACCCCTTTTCTTGCGATTGCGTCGTGTAGGTCTGGACGTGCAGCACGCACGATGCCAACTTCACACTCTCGCTGTCGGGGTGGGAGTAGATGTCGAGGTAACCATGGCCGTTCCAGCCAGTGGCGAACCAGGATTGGAAGTCGTCGTGTGTGGGCAACGTGTATGGAAGCTCGAAGTGGTACGTGCCGTTCCCGGGGCAGACGTTGTAGTTGTAGTGGCCGTTGCTGATCCATTCTCCGCAAAAGTCGACCGGGATGTCCTGGAAGAGATCAAATTCCATCGACATGAGCTTCAGGCTGCCTGTGGCGTAGCCGGTTGTGTTCATCAAGCCCTTGTTGTTTGCAGACTCGTAGTAGACTAGATAGATCGGAAATGAACACATGTAGTACACGGTTGGGCGCGGTTGTGGTTGCGATTGATGTTCATGTTCACGTTCACGATGCAGGGTATTGGTGTTGGAAGCGCGTTGGAGAGCGAAGGATAGAGTTGGATTTGGAGAGGCAACAATCACAGATGGTGTGAGGTGGGAAGGAGGCAATACCAGGATGAAGTGATGGCGTATTCATTGATGTGTGGTAGTTTTGAACCACCGCTCTTTGGTCGTCGTCCCGATGCAATCGGCAACGCAGACCATTCCGCAACCGTTTTGATTGCATTTCATACTCACGTGTTCCAATGATCTGCGCTGTTTCACCGAATGTGCATCGTGGACTGTCGTCACATTGCATGCGGATGTCATTGTCGAGCGCGTAGATCGGCAGTGTGTTGTCGCAATGCACTTCATCGATCTTGATGTCGATCGCGTTCGTTGGCATCATCATGATGGACGATGATGCCGCAATGACAGCGATGAGCAATCGGGAAATCATCGTGCTACGACGAATGTGCTTGTATGGTTGCGTAGAGTAGTTCTGCGAATGTGTGTATATGTGTATGTGCGTCTGTGTGCAATGTTGAGGTTGCGACAAGTGTAGGCTCAGCAGTGGACAAAGTTGTGGATGCAGTTGTGGATGCAGTTGTAGCTTCGTTGGTATTGTACCTCAGATGGTGCAGACTTTTGGATTGTGTGAGTTGCGGATGATGGCGTTGGTTGGACTTCGGTTGACACGTGCAGTTTGTGCGGAGATGTGAAGGCGTGTCGGAGGCAACAGAAGCGGCGATCTCGTTGTCATCATCACGCATCGCCCAATCTCATCATTGACATTATGTCACTTAACCATCCTCGTCGCTGATTTAGAAGACATAACTACGTGTTCGTGTCCTGCGACACACTTGATGTCACGCTCAAACATCCAAGTCGTTGATATGGTGTTGCCGCATGACCCATTCGACCTCATCTGTTGTTTCAAATTTCCACCGAAACCGTCATTTCTCTGCTTGACGGATGGGAGATGGTTGTCGTACGACTATCCACCACAGGCCAAACGATGTGTGTCGACACCAGGAACACACAACATGCAAACCAATGCACCATACTATTCGATCTACTCTCTGGCTATAGAGAGAGCAGCACGATGGGGTGCGTCCTTTGACTGTGTCCACCCAACAAGTATTATATTCTATTCCATTCTATTATATATTATAATATTATACTTCCACTAATTGCAACATGAATGCGGATGATCACAGCGATGAACACGCACAGCAGTCTGTGGATGGCGCCAAATCGATAGGCTCCGAAATGGAGGAATGGTTCCGCACATCCAAACACGAGCTGCGATGCGCCATGACGGCTTGTCAGCTGGAGTACCGATTCAAGGGCGACGTCTTTGCCAAGTGGTGGGGCGTCTTGCGTGAGGCTGGCATCAAGTACGAGCACCAGATGTACATCTTGCCACGCATGCCCGATGGCAGGTCGCTGTCCTTTTCGGCCAATGCGCTGTACGAATATCTGGATGGCTTCGCGGTTCCCACATCTCACAATTGCTTGCTGCAGGATCTTCCACCGCCGCCGCAGCTCAGCGAGGTGGAGGAGTCCTGGGCCCGCAACCTGCGCGATGAAATCATCTTTCGCAAGATGCGCCGCGCGATCGAATTGGACTTTGGAGTCGGCACGAAGAATGATGCCGGCGACGGCGATGGCGATGTGACCAGTATGTACATTTCGCCATTCAAGGAGCAGCGGCAGAATGGCGATGAGGCTCAGGAGGGCGAAGGGGAGACAACTGCGCTGAGGAGGTCCACGAGAAGCAGACGGCGTTCTCCGAGGATGTCTGCTGGAAAACGGAAATCTGCCGATGACGCATTCGGAACGACCACTACTGTCACCGATCGAGGTGCGGATCTTCTCTTGCAAAGTCAGCGCAAGCTGAAGAGTCCGGCGGCCAATCGATCCAAACGGAAGTACGACACCAACGACGGCTCCGTCACGTTTCCAACAGCCAAACAATGTATCGCCCTCGTCAAGAAGTACCCGTTGACGGAGGTCGTTGAGCACGAGACATCGTATCGTCGGCTGTTTGCGGCGTGGCGATTTCATCTTTGCACGAACCACTCGTTGCTCCTGTATGGCGTCGGATCGAAGGCGAAAGTTCTGACTGCATTCGCCACGGAAGGACTGCGAGGCGATGGCGACATGCTCGTTCTGAACGGTTGCGACGACCGCATATCTATGGATGGTATCCTGGACATGGTCATCAAGAAGTTTCTGGGCGGCAAGCTTCCGCCGTTTTCGCACCACACAGTCCACAGCAGCCCCACTTCGACAGCAAAAGTCGGATTGCTGTTTCCTCACCGCGGCGATCTGGCCACGGTGCAGAAGGCCATCTTCTTGGCCAAGGCCCTTGCGGTGAAAGCCGCGCAAACGAACAGAGTATTGACGATCGTCATCCACTCCATGGATCATCGCAATCTGCGCAATCTCACTGCCCAGGAGTCACTGGCCGCGCTGGTGTTTCACAGTGCCATGCAGCCCTCCGGGGCCAACTGCATCCGACTGGCGGCTTCCGTGGATAGCATCAACGCGCCGATGTCGCTATGGGATCCGTTGACGCTGGCCAGCTTCTCATTCATCATGGAACCGGTGCACACTTATCGACCGTACGTGGATGAGATCATGCACGATCAGACAGTGGAAGTGGCACAACACAACGCGCAACAAAAACGGCGCAGAGGCACGGGCGTCGTGGAATCCATCCTCAATGTCATGAAGTCGTTGGCGCCGCGACTCAGCGAGGCCCTGCAGGTGCTGGCAAAGACCCAGCTCCAACAACAGCAACAACAACAGCAACAACCTGACGTGTGGATACAGCACCGCGCATTCTTGAAGGACTGCCAACGGCAGGCCGTCGTGAGCGGCGATCAGCAACTGCGGACCTTCTTGACGGAGCTGAAGGATCAGGACATTGTGGAATCCATCGTGCGCAACGGCCAGCTGTTCCATCGCATTCCGTACAGCACGCGCAAGTTGGAAGAGATCATGGCCTACAGGCGGTGATGCTCTGCTGAGCAGGATTGTTGCAGAATGTCACCCTCGGCAGGCTCAACAAGGCACAATACAAATATGCACACGAGCAGAACGAGAATAGAGCAAGCTATCGCATAGCTCAACATCGTAGCGATGATTCAACACCTGCCTGTCCACATTTCGCCGTCGATTGGCCTCCCCAGACTGCTCAGAGGTCTGTTACTCTCTGTGTCGCTAGCTTCGGTGCAGCACTCACCATCACCAACCGCCCATTGCGTGCAGATCGCTTTTCGCCCGAAAGACGTTTCAGAAGTTCTATAATACTAATCTACCAATACGTATCATGAATTTCACCCACTCGTCACTTTCGTCGTGGACAGGCCCATCCCAACTTAAAACACGAGGGCAGAACTTATGCGCAGGTATCCATGCAATTGATTCACCTTCACCTCAATGTCGAAACCACCATCGGCATTCTTGGCGAATTTGGGTCCATTGGCACCATGGAGGAGGAGGCAGCCGTCCATGTCCGCGACCTTCGTCACGGGTTCATCGTTCACCTTCAGTTCGATGACTTTCTTGTCCAGTCCGTCCATTTTGTCCATGCGAACATCGTCTTTTTTGCATTTGCCCCAATCGCAAGCGCTGGGGCAAATGAAGACGTACCCCTTGATGGTATCCGGGTTGTAGCTGAACGCCTCTTTCTCCATCTTGTTTGGAATGGAGAGCTTGGTCCAACCGTGGACGAATCCGGTCAGGAACATGTCCTTGTAATCCGGTTTCACGATCGCCGGACACATTTCTCGTCCGTCGGAGTATGCGAGGGGCATTGGGCGGCCGGGCGGCAGATTCATCTTAAGAACGAATGGCATGGGGAGACCAACGTCATACTTCTCATGACCCGACGGCGCAAAGCCTCCGGTCTTGTTGGTCTCCGTGAGGATTCCGCTGTATCGCGTGTAGGAGGGAGTACGGCCCGTCTTGCAAACTCCCGGCGTTTTCGCCACCACATCCATATCCAGGCCATCGACGTGTTTGCTCGAGTAGCCCCCGAAGTCAATCAATGGTTGCTGGAAGATCGCAGCGTACTGCTCATCCTCTTCTTTCGTGTACTTCTCCAGGACGCCGTCAACGTTTGTGGCATATGCATCGGGATTGGCTGTATTTGAAGTCTCCGTTTTGAGTTCCTCGAGCGCCTCGATGAGGATCTGGGAGACGAAGAGGGCCATCCGGTTGCCTTGCAGCGCGTGATACTTGCTGCGATGATTTGAGAAGCGACGAGATAGCGTTGGCAAGCAACAAATAGTTTGAGTGTGAGTGGTGAATGCAACGCAGGTTGTTACGACGTCACACAGCACAACAACAGCGACATCAACCACAACAGCGACACCAGCGACTGAACGTTTGGTTGGATGCCACACTTACTATCCGGGATGCCAACCTGTCTTGCCCCTTCTGGACGTGCACATGTACTCTGTGAATTTGTTCTTGCCACAGCCTGGATCGCCCTTCTCGATCTGAGTGCCGCACTTGAAATCCCGCACATAGGGCGGCATTGCATTGCGCTCGTCTTCTGTCTTGTCCGCTGAATCGGGAATCGCCTCCTGCATCTTATTCACGGCGGGATGGTCCGTGAAGAAGGTGGGAATGCCAATGTCCGCAAATTCCTGGAAGGCCTGGCCACGCCTACCATGGCCACCCAGCTCGACACCGACGATGATGGGCCTACTGGGACTCAGCGCGGCGCGGTAGCCGTACAAGGAGAGTCGGTTGTAGTTCTTGCCGTCTGTCATTCCGAAATCCCAGCTGAGGACATCGTAGTCCAATCCGAAGATGGCTTGGTTGCAGAGTGCTAATTCGGGCCCCGAGCTGTGCGCGTGAGATGGTATTTGGGGAGCCGTGATGCGAGGGTTTGACCGAGTTGAACAGAACAGATGAGTATTAGTATGGTGTGGCATGGCATGGCATGGTACGAGCATAAATGGAATAGAGTGATGCGTCTGCGTCGGATGATAACAAATACGCTGATGAATCCATCTTCGCATCAAGTGCATACTCGGAATTCGAGAGCGACATTGTCTGCGTGAATTCCGTCGTGGATGGCTGCCGTATCGCGATTTGGGTATCATGCCCATTGTGGGTGCAGCAATCATCACAGCTGAAAAAAAAAACACCTTACCCTGTACCACCCATCGCGTAGTTGTTGCCCACAAAGTCAATGCCGACCGCCTTGAAGACATCCTGCGCGGCAGCTTCCATGTAGGCCGTGTAACTCTCGTTGAACATGTTGCCATGCGCCGCCGATGCGCTGTGCCCACCCGTCGTCCACACGAAGGACGTGACGTTGGTGCCGAACTGCGCGAGGACGTCGCTGCCAATCTCCATGGATTGATGCGTGCTGTCCAACGGCTTATCGCCATCGATGCAGTTGCAGCCCTCAAAGTTGGTGTGCGCCTGCAGCAGGTTTCTGTGCACCGTGAGGATCTTGATCTTCATCTTGCGTCGCGCATCTTCCAAGGACTTGGTCTTGTCGTTGGCGACCCGAAAGAATCCGTACTTCTTGGACTCCGATGTCGAATCGAGGAACATCTTCTGGTAATTGTCAGCGCCGTAATCGTCCTTGAGCTTTGTGACCAACCGATCGCGCGCTTTGTAGGCAGCTTGCAGGCTCTGCGCAATGTCCAGCAGATTGGCGCCGAAGTGCTCCTGGAAGGCCTCGCGGCGCTTGGGACACAGCTGCATGCATCGTCCGTCGGACCTGGACTCCGCTTCGACGCGAATCAGCGGCTTCTGCTTCACCTCGACGTTCGCGATGACCGCGTGAGACTCGATCTCGTTGACCTTCGTCGTCCAGTAGAACAGCGTGGCGGAAAGGCACAGCAGGATCATCACTGTGCCCTGCAATCGGCGCGTGCCGTCCGGTTGGCCATCGGCGTTGCCCTGCGGAACCGCGGTGCCCATCTTGTCTGTTGCAATCGCAATGAATGAATCGATGGAGGGAGGGATCGTATGAGTATGAGGTGTAATAGATCGTGCGTATTATGGGCAGTGCTGGGCGGAGGGGGACTGTGTGTGAGATTCACATGTTCGCTCGTTGTCGAGGATGCGCGTGGAGGTGCCCCACCTTGCACAGGACCGTTGACTCGATGATCCACGCATCTGTGTCGTGAGAATCATCGAACCGAAATGACCGATAGATCGACTCGGTGGACTTCTACACGCGAAAAAGAGAACATGAAGTAGACCATCGCACGAGTACCGCATGTGCCGACGAAATGGATGCGATTGGTGATGGGCGGAGACTTCGCTGTTGGACAGGCCACTCAAAACATCGGAGAGGGCAACGGGGATCTGGAGAGAGTTGAGCAACTATTGGAACCTATTCTTTGCTACCTACTAATACATTGAGTTGCAGAGAGGCTCGTGTCCTATTGAATGTTATTGTTTTGATCAGATGGTTCATCTCTCTTCAGAGAGTTTCATCACGACGGACAAATGTTGTAATACCATATATGCGGTACATATAGATTCGATGAACATGGTACTTCAACGTGGTGACGGGATCAAATCGTCAAACCATGCAGTCATCAACACAAACTACGACTACAACTGCGACTGCGGGTGCGACTGGAACTGCAACTGGAAGAACCACGACGAGAACGCGCGAATTCTCAAACACTTCCCCCCACCACAGCCACAATTGTGACACATCAAATCGCTTCTTCACTTTTCTCACATGGGCACGCACAGACATCACCGCAGCTCGCGCATGCTCGATCATCAGGCACACGCTTACTGACCCACAACCACATCAATCCAAAAGCCTCACCATGACAAACACCGCAGCTGCACCATCGCGAGCTGACCTGGGTTATATCCTGTTGGAGCAATGTGACGTGCTGTTGCATGGGTCCGCCCACCATCTGCGCAGGATCGATTCATGGCACGCCATCGATTTGGGTATTGAGAACAACGACAACTGCAACGAGAACAGGAGCACACATCCGAACCATTGCCAAGCCGCGACGGAGGCAGCGGTCAGCGGTCGCGCCTCGTGCAGCCATGGCAACGGTCAACGGTGCAACGCATGCCACCACATCATTCTCAACATCGACGGCAACGACGATGACGATGATGACCGGCCTGGCAACTCACCGTTCAAATTGCGGTTAGCCCACGCAGTACCTCGCTTCCACGGGATGGTGGATGAGATGTATCCGCACTGCGGTGCACAAACGCTTACAGCTTCCACCATGGCGTGCAACGAGAACGGTGATGACGTGAGAAGTGCAATTGGGTCGCAGCGGCGAAAACGTTCCGACGTGTCATTGATGCTGGGCCTCGTTCTGGCTTGCCAGGATCTGGGCCATGTTCGGATCAACACGGCGAACTTGGTTTTGCATCCATCCGACGCAGATTGCATGGAAGACGACATCAGCAACGACAACGACACAGTCAGACGTCGGTGTTCCATCGTTCTTACTCTCACCTTCCCCGCGTTGATCGATGCGCTGGGAACTGCGACGAAGGATGGGCCGTCCAAGCCCCCTATCGGCATCCGTCCGCAACCACCAAATGCAAAAGTGCGATGCGCCAAACCTCTTCCGTACTCCACGCAGCTGCTGCTCACGTTGATTCGAAGCGATTGGGATCATCTTGACGCAGAAATGGAGCATCTCGCAATCGCCACATGCGACTCGATGAGCAAAGATGGAATGAAATGCGGAAGCACGCGCAGTGACGACGCCAGCCAGTCGTCGCGCAGCATTGGCACAACAGGCAGAACACGGCAACAGCAGAGCGATTTCTTTCCGCAACAGTTTTCCCTTGAGGTGGTCTACCAGCACATCCGAGGCGCCTCGCGTCATCTCAACGACAAGCGGCATGCGCGGACGACAGAAGCGATGCACGATCATCAATCGCACTCGTCCACAACGCGTCTCCTCACCAATCTTCCCAAGGATGTCTTGATTTCCAACATCTCGACCTACCTGCGTGCACCATCCATCCGGTCCTTGTCCAACACGTGCAAGATCTTGAAGTACACATTGAGGGGTGTGGTACCTGGCCTCAAGCTGAATCTTTTCCACCATCAGATCGACTCGTTGGCGTGGATGCGATCGAAGGAACAGATCCAACTGACAGAACGTGACATACTGCGGTCGCATGTCCAGTCATCGCCATCCATGAAGGGCCGCGTCGTCGTGGGCGACGCCACAGAACATGGCGATCCACATCGATCCGCATCGGGCGGAGCCACGGTTTTGCTGGCTCCTCGGCCTGGCGTATCTATGCCAGTAGGAGTATCACCCAAGATCCGGCTGTCGCAAAGCACGGGTCTGGTCTACGACGAGACGGCCGTGGTTTCGATCGATCGTTCCGTCGCGCGCGGGGGATTGCTTTGTGATGATCCGGGCCTTGGGAAGACGATCACCGTCCTTTCGCTCATCCTGCAAACGATCGGCATGTCATCGAAGATACCCGCGGTAGACAAAGTCAAGAGCGACAATAAGAGCATCACCGGTGAGCCTCCCGTCTCCATGAAAAGAAGCCTGCGCAACAAACGCGCAAAATCAATGCCGTCGGCTGCCGAGCACAAAACTCCAAAGATCAGCAGGTCGTCATCACCGACGCCATCAGCCTTATCGTCGACGTCGCTGTCGTTGTCGCTCCCATCGGCCTCCTCGATCTTCGAGGCGTACTGGAGAGAAGAAGTGGTGCCCGAGTTCCGTTGCCCAGCGCTGAACAGAATCATCGCCAGGCTCATGCGAAGCAACCGCGCTTCATCCACCTTCCTCCATCCTGTGGATCCCGTTCGTGATGGATGTCCCGATTATTTCGACGTCATCACTCACCCGATCAGCATTTCAGAGATTCGAAGGAAGAATGACAGCGGGGCCTATGGCCACGACTTTCAAAGATTCGTCGCGGATGTGGATCTTTGCTTTCGGTGAGTTTGGAGAACTCCCCATGTGGATCGGCACTCTCCGTTTTGCGTGAACATGTGTGTGTGAGTGTGAGTGGGTGGGCGTATGCATGTGCTCCCATTGTGCATTTGTGGTTCTTTGACACTCACGCAATGCATCCATGCGATGCATTCACGGTATCACGTTCAGGATCTAACTTTGCTTTCATTCTTCTGCCTCCCCGCTTCTACTCGTACGTCTGGTATGTATGGTACCGAATGCATGATCGGCATGATCCAACCAACCCACCATATTTCGCATACACCGACGTAGCAACGCGATGGTCTACAACCCAAGCAATCACATCATCCATCAGATCGCTACTGCAATGCAGCGTTCCTTCCATCGGATTGTGGGGCAGTTCAAACAGGAACAAGTGAGCATCGCGTCCCGAACGTTCGGCCGCGCATCGTCTCGACCGAATTCGTCAGTGGCTGCGTTGATCGAGCAAGACAAGAGGAGGAACTTCATGAAGGCTCTGACTCCGTCATCGAGCACGCTGATGGTGGTGCCGTCCGTCTTGCTTGATCATTGGCTGGTAAGTAAAGGTGGCTGACACCTGTGCCTGACGGAGACGTAATATGAAGGTATACCGTGCAAGAGTACCTCGTCAGAGTGGTGTGTGGCCCATTCCAACGAAGATATGCGCAAGTTTCACTTTCTCAAAGGAGCTATGGCCAAGAGTTGTTGCTGATTCATCAAACCGCCAGACCCAATTCTCACCAACGTATCGATTTGACGTGTGAACGTGAACTTCGCCCATGTGTTTTTCGCGTATGCCGTCTCACGCACCCGCTCATGCGTATACCCATCTATTCGTCCGTCTATCCGTCCATCGATCCATCGATGGACTCACAGGAGCAAATCGAGATGCACGTCGACTTGCGATACTGCTGCCCTCACACCCCCATCATATTCCAGTACGATGGAACAGAGGCGTCACACCTGGAAATGGAAAGGATAGTGTTCAAGTGCGAAGTGGAAAAGACGCATTCGGCTTTCCTATTTGTGGACAAAACGAACACACGCCAACTGCCATGCCCGAAGTTCTTGGCCATGTTTACCATCGTCCTCACGTCAACGCAGCGATTTTCCCATGAATGGAAGAATGGATCGTTCGAGAATGAGGTCAACTCACCTGCCAGCATCGCATCCTTCAAGTACCGCGATTACGAGATGATGGACACTCAAATGAAGGAGGACAACGCATGCTCGCTGCTCAAGGTGTACTGGCTCCGCATGATCGTCGACGAAGGCCATTCGATGGGGAAGAACAGCAAGAGCTCTTCGATCTGTTTCGCTTCCTGGATCTGCGCGCAGCGTAGGTGGGCGATGACAGGCACTCCGACGCGCAGAACCTCGACGCATTCCGGTTTGACGAACATTGCGAACTTGTTCAGCTTCCTCCAGCATGACTTCTTTTCCCGTCGTCGAGATGGAGATGCCGTGTGGCACAACCTCATCCACCGGGGATGGAATCAAGGCGCCCTCTGCGCCTTCCAGAGATTGAAATCGCTTCTATCCATGTTCATGGTGAGACACACGAAGAAGGATATCGAGGAGCTCCCTTTGCCCGATGTTTCCACCACAGTCCTGCCGATGAGCCACGAAGAAATCACAACTTACAACACATTGGTTGGAGCCATACAATCGAACCTGCTCATCACATCGATGGAAGGCAGGACGAGTGGGACGCAGGATTCTTTGCTTCACAAGTCTCAAGTCAAGCACGCTCAGAAGGCTCTGCAGAACTTGCGGCTGGTCTGCGTCGGTGGCACGCGCGTCCTTCCCACGCTGACAGATGCATTTTGGAAAGAGTTCGTTGGAGACTTGGGAGTGCATCTTGGAAATGAGCCAGAGAAGGAGCAGCGTGTCCTGCAATACGTGCAGGATGCATTGGCAGACAAGCTGTCGTCGTGCGATTGCTGCAAGCTTGCGCTGAGCATGCTCCTGGTGTTCCCATGCGGGTGCTTGGTGTGCACCGAGTGCGCCGATGGGGGGTCGGATCGCTGCATCGTGTGCGATCAGCAATTCGATATCGACAGCTTCCAGAAGCTGCAGCCTGGCATGGACTACCAGTGGCTTCACAACATCGAGGAAGGCACGGCCAAGAAGAAGAGGAAGATGCTGATGGCATCGTTGGCGGCGATGACAACGACGGCGGGTCCAAACTCTGGCCACACACCTGCAGACCCACGTCAAGGCAACCCCAACGTTGGAAGCACGAGATCCGGGAACTACGATCCTACCACTGCCAATAGCACCATCAATGGTAGCATCGGCCATGGCAATATCGGTGCCAATGCCAATGATGTCGGCGACACACGGCGCATCCAGAATGACCGCGCCGCCCTGCATCCGCAGCAGCAGCAACAGCGCCAGCAACGAGTTGTGCTCAATCCAGGCCAGTCAAGATCCGGCAACAAGCATGTCTGCACATACAGCAGAGCTGCCGCAGATGGCGTGTGCACCGTATGCCGACTTGAGCACGGTACATGTGTGTTGATCAAAGACGATGCTCGCTGTGGCATCTGTTTCAAGCAAGCCGAGAAATGCCCGGACACCGAATCGAAGGCCACGCATATTGTCAACAAGCTGGCAATTCTGTGTGCCAGCAGCTCGAGACTTCGGGCCCAAACCAAGACGGTGAGACACGCCACATCGTCACAATCACACCCGCGATCACACCCGCGACCACTCAAGGTGATCATCTTCTCTCAATTCCGGATCGTTCTCAATATGATCGGGCATCGGCTGCTGAAGCGATTCGGTGGCGGATGCGTTGCCGAGTACTGGGGACGGTACCGAAGCCAAGAGCTCCACAGGTTCCATCACGATGACGACTGCTTCTGTTTTTTGTTGGGCAAGGACGGCAGCGAAGGGCTGGACCTGAGCTTCGTCACCCACATCTTCTTCATGGAGAAGGTATTCGATCGATCGCTTCAAGAACAGGCCGTTGCGCGCGCGTGGAGGATGGGCGCGAAGGGATCCGTGAAGGTGGAGACGTTGATCGCCCAAGACAGCGTCGAGGAGACCATGCAGCAGATGGATGAATCGAGGGATGACATCGTTCCCAGGAGTGCGACCGAGACTTTCCAGGCCGCCAAGGTTCACTACCTTCTCAAGACGGTGCGTTTGATTGCCAATCCGTATGTGATGTCGTTTGGGCGTGACGGTGGGAAGCGCAAGGCAGATCTAACGCCATTGAAAGCAGGGTCGGATTCGGCGATGAAGATGGAGATGGGGACAGAGGAAAGTGTGGTTTCAGGGTACGGCGATCGGTCTTCGGCAAAGATTCCAGCAGCAATAGCATCAGCGGCTGCGGAGGTGACGAGAGAGAGGGAGACCAGTGATGACACGAAAGCACAAGCGCGAAGGGAGGGGAAACAAGGATCTGCACGGAAGAGAGCGAGATTTGATGTCTGAGGGGAGACGAACGGCCGGGGCTGGAGTCGCTGGATTGCTACAGAGTGGAGTGGAATGGAGTAGGATTTTCCATTGCTTGTGCTCATCAAGTGTAGGTGTGAGTGCACACGGATAGAGAGGATTATGACTACCCTGTCGTATTGTACTATTGCCAGTAATAGGTAGGCCGATCCACAAACACACGAGAATGTGCCTGTGGTGCACCAACGAAGACCATCCAAGAGACATGGCTGGGCCAAACGTTTGCGGTGACTGTGATTGGCTGTTTTCGGCCGGAATTCCAAGTCGTGGATCCTGCACTCGCGCCACAATTTGTGGATTGCTCAGCACAACTCGAAATTTACATGCAACAAGTCACAAGGACGACATCATCAACGTCAACAGGAACAGCAACATCGCCGCAACACGAAGTGCGAGATCACTCTTCAACACGCCCGTTGTCGCTGGATAGTTGATGAATCGTTTTCAGACAGCAAGAATCTTTGGAACTTGATGAAACTGTAGCAATCGTTGTTCCACTCGCTCATCTGTTGTTGCGACGGCATTCGCGACACCGCGATCTGATGGCGCATCCGGATCTCAAGCAGTCGCGGCAGAAGCAACGATGGGAGCGCCCACAGGTGGTGCACGGGATAGCCTCATGAGCACACACCCAACTTTGCAATGGATCCAGCGAGTTCGAGCTGAAGGTTGTGTTTGTTGCGGTAGCCATGGCGGCGGTCCACTCCTTTCTCTCACCGAACGCAAAAGACATGATGGATCATGCAACCGGGAAGGTCAAAGAAGTTGTGGAGGACATCATTGCGAACCCAGAAGAGATGAAAGGGGTGCTCGATCATGCTGGCGAGACACTTGGAGCCATCGTCAGCCTTGTCGTTATTTCGTGGTGCCTCATTCGCTGCAGTCATTTGGCGACTGTCAACTCGTGGCTTCGTACATACCTGTGGCAATTAGTGAGAGCAGAGTAGAGCAGAGTCGCCTATTGACCGCTTCCGTTGGCGTGATGGGGGAACAGAGAACAGACGAGCAATACGCAGCAACACATACTCAGAGCACGCAGTGATTATGAATGCATGGTGGGCGCTCACTTGTGCATCAAGTGTTCTCGTTGAGCCACTACATCATTGCGCCGACTCCAACAATAGTCAAGTGCAAAGGTCAATCGGGCATCACCAAAAAAGACAATACAGAGCATGAGTCCGAGTGTCGTTGTTGTATCAGCAACCAGGCATCAGCCGTGAACAGTCTATTCGTTTCATGTTTAATCTGCTCGAGAGCTATTCAATCCGGTCGTATCCGACGGCTTCGTTGATCAAAAGGCAAACGCTCTGGCATGACAGCAGATTTAGAAGAAGATCTGGATCGCTGGTCCCATGGTGGACTTGATATAGATCTGTCCAATGTTCTGCCACTGCTTCTTGAGGAGCGACGCCAAAAAGTTGGCAGCCAGCTGGGTGTTGACGACAACCTGCTTGTGCTCCATCTCGACGTTTCCGACAGCGACGTTGAGGCACATGACCTTCTTCATCTGGAACTTGATGGTGGCCTTGATCTCGTCGATCTTGCCCTGCATGTCATCTCCGGAGGCCAGGAGGGTTGGGAACTTTCCTGCCTTGGTCAAACCTGGTCCCAACAGACGTGGGATCTGCTTGATCATGTTGGCGGAGGCGATGAAGAAATCGTAGCGCTTGGCCAGCTTCTTGACGAGCTTCTTGTTCTTGTTGAGCTTCTTGAGGTCCTCGACGCTCATGTGGTCGACGCCGATACGGTCGGCCTGCTCGCAATGGGCGGCGTTACCGAGGATGCAGCACTTGAGGTTGGGGCGCGGGACGGATGGGAGCTTGAAGGTTCCGGAGAAACGCTTGTCGCGGACTGGGTCGTAGTTCTTCAGGGTGATCTGGGCCTCGATGGTCTCGATGAAGTTGCGCTTCTTGCCATCCTTCTCTTCGCCACCAACGGTGACGGCCTCTCCGCTGGAGTAGGCGAGGATGTCAGTGACTGCCTTGTCAAGGAGTGCGGAATTGAGCTTGGACATGGTTGCTGTTGCTTTGGGGGTGTTGCGATTGCGCTGTGGACACTTTCCGAGTGGTGATGGTCGAGACTAGTGAAACACTTTTCTTCTCTGCGCATGCCAATGGTCATTGTGTATCATGTCGCGTTGCGTTGCGTTGCCATGTCATGGTGTCGTCGTCATCGTGGTGAATGGCGGAGACAACGAAGCCGAAGATGGAGGTGAGCAAGAACGGAATCAAGTGGTTCGGTTAGCGTTGTTGATACATGATGGATGCAGTGCAGTGCAATGCAATTGGTTTGCAGGTTCCCACACATCGTGAAGTGTCGCATCGACTGGATAATCGCATTCATCGTTCCATGCGCTTCTTGCCGCCATCTTGTTGCAATTCGCAGCTCCCCAAACGGCAGCAACTAGAGCATTGCGCCATGGTCGTTTCGTACCTCCTCGCGAAGTTGTGCGGACCAAGAAGGCAGCGCCGCAAACGGTCGTTGGTGTTGGTGTTTGTCACGCTGTTTTGCTGCGTTGTCATGTTTTAGTACGACGGTGAGAGAAAGAAGTCGGCGTCTGCCCTTCGACCGTTCGGAATTTTCGTCCGTGAACCAACCATCAACCAAGATTGCGATCATCCAAATCAATCAACATCGATCGCACCACCCATCGGACGCGTGGAAGGAGGCAACAAGGAGTGCGAGTATGACATGATGAAGACCACCGCCGCAGCTGCAATCAACGGCAACAACAGAAGGTACTCCAGTGCTCCGGTTGGATCGTCGCAAGCACCATGGGGAAGCTGAACAAGAACAAGCGTGATACATTCTACAGAAAGGCGAAGGAGAAGGGTTACAGGGCGCGGTCAGCCTTCAAGCTGCTGCAGGTCGATGCCGAATTTGGGATCTTCGATGGTGTGACGCACGCGGTGGATCTGTGCGCGGCACCTGGTTCCTGGAGTCAGGTGCTGTCTGATCGCCTGGTCTTTGCCTCTTCAGCAACATTCGCAACATCGGCAGCACCCGCAACGCCAAGCGAAGAGGACAACGACAATGCCGACAACATCAAGATCGTCGCTGTGGACCTCCAACCAATGGCACCCATCGACGGCGTTCTGTGCATCCAGGGCGACATCACGTCCATCGACACGGCCAAGGCCATCTTGCGGCCATTCGAGAAACAGCGCGTCGAACTCGTCGTGTGCGATGGTGCACCGGACGTCACGGGATTGCACGACCTCGATGAATACCTGCAAGCGCAGCTGCTCATGAGCGCTGTCAACATCACGACGCACGTCCTGCAGAAGGGCGGCGTCTTTGTCGCCAAGATCTTTCGTGGTCGTCATTCGTCGCATCTGCACAGCCAGTTGCGCATGTTGTTCGGCCGCGTCACGATCGCCAAGCCGCCGAGTTCGCGCAGCACGAGTTTGGAGAGTTTCGTCGTGTGTCAAGACTTTAGGGGTGGGGAATACTTCGATCTGCCGCTCGATGGCAAGGTGGGTGGTGCGCATTCGGAGGTGTTGGGAGAGGTCGTGCCGTATCTGACGTGCGGGGATCTATCCGGGTGGAAGCCGACAGGGAAGACGTGAGCAGCTTCATCCAATCACATGGATGATGGTGGACGCCATTTCAAGAACGTAAGGCCCTCAACTCGTCGGAATGCTCGTACAAACCCTCTTTGATGTATGCGCCCAATTCACCAACAGGTCGGAAGTTGCACAGTTGAGGAGGTAGGGAGGCATACTCCACGGTCAACACAGTTGGTGACGAGCTTCGACTCCCTCCCAGCAGGTAAGAAACGTCAGCAGCTTCAAGCTCAGCTCATCCTTGCATGTTGTCCTCATTTGCATTCGCCTTACGATGAGTTTGCAATGTCACAGTGACCATGCACTCCACCTACTTTGGAGACTCCGCGCGATACCTAACATGATGAAGGTGTGGGTCTGTGCCCGTCTGTTCCGACAGACAAACCGTAACAGATCCTTCGCTTTATCAGTCCTGCGCCACATTGACCGACACGATTTGCCCTTGGTGTATCGATACTGCTTCCACGAGACACCAAGCTTCACATTGTGTCGACATGATACATGTATGTATCTGCGCTGTGTCGATTGATGCGTGATCTCACACTTGTTCTTTGCGACGCATGCACTCATTCGATGCCCGCTCTAACAGAGACATGAAGCAAACGCCATAACATTGTTCTGCCGGGAGCAATCAAGCGTGATCGGCATGAACGCCGAACAACTCTATGATCGGGGTTGCCGCCCTCTCGGTGCATGCGTTCAGGCATGGCAGATCAGAGCACAAAGCAAGAAACCGTCTTTGTGGGGGCAGGCGATGTGAACGGAAATGGTTTGGATGCGACGCAGTCCATTGAGCTTTCTGACTGAAGCCCTCGACGCGGGTTGGTTCTGTCGACAGTCGGGCGGCTGGAGGCGGTTCTACGCAGATGTATGCACAGTAAGAGTTGGAATAGTTCACAATACGTAGGGGCGAGTCGAATGGAGCACTCGCGTAATACCACAGAACAGTCGCAATATGATACAAATCCAATGCAGAAGATCTGAATAGTTCCAGAACCGGCTTCAAGCACCCGTGTGGTATTCTACAGGCTTGTTTTCGATCTTCAATGGATGAGTTTTCTGATAACCAAATGACGAAGAGGATAAGTTCAGGAGATGACGCTTTTGCATGCCATGCTGATCAAACCTGGGCCCAGTAGGCAAAGCCGTCTGCGACCAACCCGTCCCCTTGGCCCTCCCAGAACATGGTTAGAATTCGTGTCTCAACATCACACATGACTAAACGTCACAAAGAACCCGGAGGTTGAAATTACGCACTTCTGCTTCATTTGGGCCATCACCTCATTTCAAATCTGCGTACCTGTCGCGATCAACGGTGCTGACGAGTGGTACTGCAAACGACAACGACGATGATGGCGACAATCCAGCTGACACCACCACCATCAACATCAACAACAACACCATCCGAACACTTCCACACACAATCACAACAACAACGACCATCATCACCGTCGCTGTCGTTATTTGGAAATTCTGACAACCTGGAGTGTCACTTTTTCGAAGAGCGCTTGATCAGTGACGAACAATAAACAGCCATAGCAAAGAGTTCAGCACAATCGTGAGTGCGTCTCCAGTCTCGTGTTGCCATCCATCCATCTATCCACTTATCACTGGCAATACTATCATCACTGTCAAAAGCAGTAGCAGAAGTAGCAATAGGAGACAATGGCATCAATTCCTGCGACGGCGACGACGCACGCCCTCCTGCAGAGACATGCGATGTCCATATTCGAAACGAGGAGCCTCATGACCGCTTGCGGGCGACAGATTGCACGTCCCACCGTGGTCATGATGATTGGCAATACCAGCAACACCAATGCCAGCAGGAACACCACGCGCTCCTTCTCATCATCCGACGATACGAAGAAGAAATCGGGCCCCATCTCCATCGCCCGCACACCGCGACGCGCCGCTGCCCTCAAACTGCGCAAAACGTCGACGGGCAGCGCCAACGACTCCGATTCCTTCCTCAATCACATCATCGGCGGCGGCATCCCCACGGATCCCAAACCAGCCCCGTTCGAATTGGCGACGTCGGGCGAAGAATCCGTCTACACCTTGGTGCTGCTGCGACACGGCGAATCGGAATGGAATTCACAGAATCGCTACACGGGATGGTGCGACGTGCCGCTGACGGACAAGGGACAACTCGAGGCGCGCGCCGCGGGACGCTTGCTGTACGAGAATGGCATCGAGATCGATCATGCCTTCACGTCGTTGTTGCGGCGCGCGTCGTTCTCGTGCAACATGGCCCTCAACATGGCCAATCAGCATTGGGTGCCCGTGACGAAGACGTGGCGTCTCAACGAACGGCATTATGGGGCGCTGCAAGGGTACAACAAGGACAGCGCCTACGAAGAGCTGGGGTTGGATCAGGAGCTTGTCATGAAGATGCGGCGTAGTTACGACACTCGCCCGCCCATTATGGAAGACGATCATCCGTATTGGCATGGTAACGATCGGAGGTATGTATTGGTATGCCTACAAGCATGATAACGTCATTCTTGTATGATGCTCTCTTGTTATCCCTGTGCGTCTATCCGTGTTGGTATTTGAGTTGCTGCGGGCACACTCACTCACATTCACTCATGCTCATTAATACCCCAATACTGTTGCCCATTCCATACTCGTACAATCACAGATACCGCAAGCTCTCACGCGAACAGATGGAACGCACGCGAACAGAATCCTTGAAGGACGCCGCCGATCGCATCATGCCATTCTTCAATTCCGTCATCAAGCCATCGCTGCGGTCTGGCAACAAGTGCCTCGTCGTGTCGCATGCCAACACGATCCGCACGCTCATCAAGCAGCTTGACAATATCAGTGATCAGGATATCAAGGCCATGTCCATTCCTACGGGCATTCCCTTGCTGTACCGTCTCGACAAGCGCATGAAGCCGATCGATCCACTCAACGAGCTCTGTTTCCGATACATGGTCGAACCAAAAGGGTTAGTGGACTTGTCGTGGCTGTTGCTGTTGTGCGAGTGTTGTGTTGTGTTGTGTTGTGTTGTGTTGTGTTTGTTTAACAGGCGCAGGGCCCGACGTACCGTGTGCACATCATCCATTGCAAAACATCAGGGTCACTCACACGACAATCCCACTCATACCAAACACGTACACGTCCCCTTCTTTTCCTTATCATGTTGACATCTGTAATACCACACACCGCAGATACACATGGGCAACGGACATTGAGCATGGATTCCACGGTGTCTACCTTGGCGATCTGGAACGATTGCAGGACATCCAAAGGAAGAGAGATTCGACCAACAGAAATTGGCAGCGCATCATCCTCAACAATATCGCAAAAGAGCTATACGCCACCACCAAAAATCAGGACGGCGACGATGATAGCAAGGATGACGCAAGCACCGATGCGGAGGACGAGGACATTTCGAAGCTCCCCATGGACAACAAGAAGGAGATCGTGCTGGAAGTGAGGCAGCTGTGGTGGAGGACGCATCAGAAGATGGGCGAGCCGGATTACAGCAACATGCTTTTGCTGGCACGCATGAAGGTCGAGCTCGAAAGTCTCATGTACGACAAGGAGGAAAGCGACATCACGTACGCCAATTACGAAGAATTGACGAACAAGCTGCACCTCGATGCGGAGGGTCATGTTGTGGAACCATTCGAGGAGATCAAGCAACGGCAGGACCGCGAACAGCGCGAGAAGATTTACAACGCCAGTTTGGTGCAAGATTTGGAAGAAGAGTGTTTGATCAAGTAAGAAATGGAGGAAAGATAATGTACGCAACATGAATATGCGAAGCCAACGCAGCACGAAAGCACAGAGAGAAGCAAGGGAGGGACTAGAGAGAAGGACGATTGCCAATAGCCCAGACTGGGGTCTCGCCCCATCACGTAATAAAAGGTTAGAATGCACAAACGGATCGTCATGTTCTGCTGCTGCTGCTGCTTCGGATGTCCATGTCTGGCAGGGCATCATTCGGTATGCTTTGGCAGACGTGTATCTCTCTGCTCGTACGAGCTAGACATGGATTTAAACCTGCATCGCATCTCATGCTCTGATTCTCAGACCTGGTACTCCTATTGACCTGCAGAGAGTTAGTCGTATTCGTATGGTATGGTATGGCATGGCATGGTACTGTACCATGTCTACACACAATCGCGTCTGCAACCCGGAGACTTCCACAAACAATTGGAGAACGATCCCGAACCACGAGTAAGTCGAATGCCAGTCCCGCATTGGTTCTTGTCAGATCGTGAAACAGAATCGCACAGCCAAACCCCAAAAAGGTGGATTCGCACAAAGATCAGACAGGCCAACAGGTGGATTCGAAATTTCGAGGCGAAGAGCCGTTGAGAACATGCTGAGAAACAGGGGAAATGACCGGCGTTTGCCCCCGAATACGTTTGCAAGAGCAGACGTGTTTTTCTTGTCCAACGAAACAAGACTTGATGCGCAAACAAAAGACATGTCTGGATGCGACCGAAGCCATGAAGGTGAGATGATATCATCTTGCTATTCTATATGTTCGTACTATACTATGTGGTGGTTGGTAGTTGATCCGAATTCCTCCACGAGAGTAGGCGGGCTGCTTGCTCTGGCGTTTTTATCAGGTAAAGGCTATGATTCCTCTCTGTCTAGACAGACAGAGAGATCGCCTCCATTTCTCCTTCGAAAGCAGAAAGTCGCCCCCGTTTGTACTTTTCTGACGTGCACTCAGCATTGCCCCCAAATTGGAGTCGGGCCGACAAAAACCAACACCACGACACGAGTTGTTTGAACGTGCACGTGTGTGTGTGCGAGAGTGTGGCGTGGCTCTTTGTTTCGCGTTGTGGTGCGCGGTCATCTGGTGGTTTGCGTTGCGCTTTGGTTTTTGCGCCCGCCGCCACGACAACGGTCTTCGCCGTTGTGTTCGTGCAACGCTGCGTTCCAACCCTCCCGCATCTCTCACCACTCCCATAAACCACCAGATACTTGTTTGACCAAGCACAAGTTGGGGAAGAAGAAACGAAAAGCAAACAGTCACCATGGGTCTTACGTTCTCCCGCGTCTGGGAGCGCATGGTAAGGAGCGACGGAAGCGTAATACGGCACAGCAGCGTCACGGGCGGACGACGATGTCCACAATGACGAAGGATACGATTGGAACGACGCAAATCCCGAAGTTTTTTGTCTCGTGCTGGGTTGCGGTCACATGGCCCGCGGTACTCGAACCCACGTAGCTCCGCTACGTGGCAGTCATTTGATCATCCATCGCGATGCGATCGTCTTCGGTCTCGGCGATGATGGATGCAAGCCTTCAGTTCTCCTTGATGCAACGACAACAACATCCAACGAATGGAAAGCAATGACATTGCATCGCATGGGGTCACATGAAACCGCGGTCATTGTTGCAGGATTTCGACAATTGGCATTGCATTCGCCGCTCACCAACATCATCATCCTCTTCTCTCTCCTCTCTTTCTTCATTTCGAATCGTACGAATGCGCCTCCTCATGCCCCTTGCGATGACAGTTCGGGAAGAAGGAGATGCGCATCCTTATGGTTGGTCTCGATGCCGCCGGTAAAACCACCATTCTTTACAAGCTGAAATTGGGAGAAGGTAAGGTCGGCGAGGAGCAACACTCTGCGGCGCGGAGATCATTCAGCATCGGCAGCGGCGACGACGATGGCATGAACAGTGACGACCGTTGTGACGGATCCCATTTTCGCAACCACCGCACCCAGGCGTGACTCAGCCACCGCGACAACGATCACAGCAACAGAAGATACACGACCTCACCATGTTTTCCCTATCCATCTGCGTCCATCTCTCACACTCTCATTGTGTCTCACCAATTCACATAACGCAACCACACATCCATTGCCAACCCAACCACCTTGACCTTCGCCGCCAACAGTCGTCACCACGATCCCAACCATCGGTAAGTTCCACATCGCAATCCTCGAAAACCTGAAAGCGCGCACCTTCTGTGAACTCAGAAAACTGGTGACTTTGGTCATTGCGAAAATCGGACGAAATGGCTTGAACGAGAGCGAAGGATTTCTCTGCGCGGCACAAAGCCAATGATGAGATGGAACCCAATGCGCGACCGCGGCTTTGCATGTTGGTGCCCAATGCACAACGACAGATCACGCATCTCACACTCACGCTACCCTCTTTCATTCTTCACACTCTTCCACTGCATGCATGCCCGGTCACACCGATCTCCTCTTTAATCTAATCAATGCTTCCTTCGAATTGACGCACATCGCAGGCTTCAACGTCGAGACTGTGGAATACAAGAACATTTCATTCACAGTTTGGGATGTCGGTGGTCAGGATAAGATCCGTCCTCTGTGGCGTCACTACTACCAGAACACGCAGGGTCTGATCTTCGTCGTGGATTCCAATGATGCTGACCGTATCGATGCCGCCAGAGACGAACTGCACCGAATGTTGAACGAGGACGAGCTCCGCGACGCGGTGTTGCTCGTGTTCGCCAACAAGCAGGATCTTCCAAATGCCATGAGCGCCGCCGAAATGACCGACAAGCTCGGATTGCACGGACTCCGCCCATCCTACCGCCAATGGTACATCCAGGCCTGTTGCGCGACCACCGGTGATGGCCTCTACGAGGGTCTTGACTGGCTTTCCGCTACCCTCGTCAAGAGAAAGTAAACGCCTTCGGTCGTCGCCCTGGATAAATATCATATCATTATTTTGTACTTTGGATAGTAATCAACTGTAGCGCAAAGGCAGTGCAATCCTTTTGTCAACACAACACGAGTACACGTATCCGCAGCACTACCTACCGTAACGCAATCGAACATGTCCAACTCTGCTCCGTCAGTTCCCCCATAGTATGGCCACAGCGTATTGATGACAGGAAATGGACGAACAGATGTCTCCACCGGAGTGCCCTTCTCCGCAAGCATTTGCTCAGCAGAGATCCAACAACAACGATAAACTGCGCATTTCCGCGAGCCAACGCCTTGCAATGATTTCAGCCGAACCTACCTGCTCCAGTCTTTCTCGCACACATGCAATGTTTGACTGGTTGACTCTTAACTGTGTGTTAAGAGAGCGCAGTAATGCAATATTATGTATACTTGTATTATTGTAAGGAGCTATTTCTGTTGCAGAGTACGTCTGCTGGGAACGCACAAGAGTACTCTATGCAATGAAGACATGATGGACACGGAAAAACTATGTTGACATGTAGTATGATGTGACAGGATTGACCTGCTGCGCCGGCGGAAATGAAGCACAGTTCTAATCTTGAGCGGGTTGCTCTGCGACAGCATCGGTGACCGCCTTGCCTTTACATCCACCAAACATCTTGGCAAAGAATCCCGTCTTATTCTTCTTGGGTGCGGCTTCGACCTCGTCGGACAGATCGACATCGACGAGTTTGGCGGCGGCAGCAGCCTCTTCTGCGGCCTTGGCTTCAGCCGCCGCTTTCGCTTTCGCGGCGGCCTTGGCCTTCGCAGCGGCCCTTGCAGCAGCCTTGGTCTCCGCCTCCAACCACGCTCGCCGACGCGCTGCTTCTTGCCGTCCCATGGCACCGCGCGCATGGCTCTGAATCATGACGGCCTTGGCGATGCGCAGGTCGTGGCATTCCGTATGAAGATATTGGTTGTCTTCATCTTCGACGTGCATCTGGCTGTTGAGGATGAGCTGTCCGCAATGCGAGCACTTGCCCTTGTTGCCCAATCCGCAGCATGCCATCATGTCGAGGTTGAGCCATGATGTGGATGTGATGGTTGTGGCGGTCGATGTCGGTTGCTGTTCTTCTTCTTCGGGAGGTGACACCGTGATGAAGTAGGGTTGCGAGGGAGGGACGGTGGTGCTGGACAGGGCGTCCTTGAAGTTGCCTGGGACCTCGGTCTCCTGAGGCGGAATGTGGGCCGCATCGTAGGGGTTGATAGCCGTTTCTTCGCTTCGTGGTGCCATGGTTGCTTCTGTTGATGGTATGTGTGGCAGTAGGTGCGGATACTTACTGGGATGTACCGATGGTGTGGAGCGGGAGATAGAGAGGAGGTGGCAGATTGGAAGTGGATTGGGGAGAGGCAAATACAATGAGCAGAGATGGGAGGAATACCAGCAGCAAGATGGTTGCCTGGTTACCTGGTTGCTTGGCTTGTTGTGATGTCAAGTTCGTGATGCTCTGCCATGCAATAACACTTGCATGTTCGGAGCGATCATCAACTCAAGCCCACCCGCATGTGGTTCCATCACATTGGGAGAGGAGTACGAGGAGCTTCGTCGGTCTGTCTCCTGCAATGCGATACATAGATCCCACATCGATGCGCCTCAAGTGACGTTCGCTTGGCTGGCGTGGGCGGAGACGCCATCAGAGTCCTCTCTCCCTCCCTCTTCTTGTTTCTTCAACTGCCTCTCCCTCCCTCTCTCTCTTGATACTTGATACTTGCAGATAGATGCACAACGTAAACGCCACAAAAAAGAGGACGAAGTCCCACCCAAGCGACAACGCCTCCCACCACCGCCCACCCGACATCATGTGGCAAGAGACGAAACGGAAATCTCGGTTTTGATTTTGTTGAAATTTTGGCATGTCACACGTGACTCCACAATAGCCGATGCGTTAAATATCATGCCAATACAGCCACAAATTTAGCGAACGACAGAGCGTGCTTTCCCGCTCACAATTGTTGCGATGCACACACACGCTTTATCATGCCAAACGTGGCGACAATGGCGGCAACGGAAGCGACGATGGCCACAACGCCACCACCTGCACAAACATCACACACAAGTACTACTATACTATTATACTACGATAGCACCAACGAAGACACATCGATACACTCTAGCGCTATACTCTAGCATTATACTCTAGCATTATACTCTAGCATTATACTCCACCATGCAACCATCGCAACATGACAAGCCGACCATCCTGGAGCTGACGGCCGGCACGTTGCTCGGATTCAAGGCGGCACCAGGCAGCGACGCAACGCAATTGTTTGAACAGGCAGCCGAGGAAGGTTCCAAACACTGGAGCGCCATTTACGTTCAGTTGGATCTGGGACAAGCCATACGGTACATTCCGAATCAATACGATCGTGGCGCCACGATGGCATGCATCTTGGCCATCCGACTGCGCAAGTCGATGCAGGTGCTCGTCCTGCGCAATCCTGCAATCGGCGATACCACCATCTCGTCCAACGCCAAGGCAGCCATGATCCAGCGGTACTGTACGCGACACGCGATATGGAAAAGCGATACGGACGATTTGCCTCTGTTACCACGTCTGGGACGATGCAACTACGCGCTGTGCTTGATGGATTCGGAAGATTACGAACTAGCCGTGCCACATCGATTGTGCACGCCGGATCTGTGGCATGCTGAGCCTTCGTTCCTGCTGCCGCAGAGCAGGAAGATTCCTTGCACGATCGGCGGCTTCGAGGTTGTGGACGAACGGTATCGTGCCGAACTGAAAGATCGGCCGCATGAATTGAGCGATGCCGGGGTTGTGGGGGATTGGGTTTGCTCGCGGTTGCGGCAGCAAGAGGAGTTGCCGTGGAAGGTGGGTTGGTTGGATGCGCCAATGGGACGGTGACGCATAAGGGGAGTGGAGTGAGCAATGACGGTCCATCGGTGGGACATCCTCGTCTTCAGAATCATGATGCACACTCATCAAATCTCCACCCCGAACAGAATGGACCAATTCTGCCATGAGAACAATTGAATAGATCAAAATAGAATAAAATAGAGTATTGCAGTGCCCAGTGCTCATGTCTACGATCTCCGTACTTTCTAGTCCCCTGCTCTCTTGTCACCATTCGGGGCTAAGCCAACGCTACATCGTAGAATGGAATGGTTGAAGTGGGATCGCGGAACGATCATTCATCAACATCCATGGCATTGGTCGACGCGATCTTCTTCAGGAACGTGACGATAGTCCGGTATCCTTTCTTCTCGGCAATCGAGAGGGCCGTTTCGCCAAACGAATTCCGGATGTTGAAGTCGATCGTCACTCTGCTGTGCTTCACCAACGTCTCCAACGTACCCAATTCGCCTCGTCTGCAAATCTCGTGAATCACCGTATCCCCATCGTCATTTTGCAGCGTGGCATCAGCGCTCTCCGACCCGATCAGCCAATCAATCTTGTGGAGGGACTGTCTGCGGCACAAGACATGCAGCACCGTGTCGCCGTAACGATTCTGGACGTCGGCATGAGGTTGCGCCCAGTTGATCAACATGTTGGCATGGTCGGTGCCAGCATCGTCCAGATTGGTCTGCGACACCATGCGCGTTCGCAGGAAGATGTACAGGTTGCTCAGTTTCGTCATATCGTCGATCACGTGATGCATCGTACACTTCGGGTGAGTATTGTGAAAGACCGTGTTGCCTGCCGCATTCTGAGCATTGGCGTTGATGGTGAGTCGATCCGATTCGAACAGGTATTGCAGCACTTCACTGTGCCCGCGCGCGGCCGCGAGATGCAGCGGCGTCTTGCCGTGGTCGTTCGTGGCGAGCACATCAGCATCATCGGTTTCGACCATGAACTTCACCAACTCGAGTTGTCCTTCAGCGCAGACAATGTGGAAGGGTGTGTTGCCGTAGTCGTTAGGCACGTTGATGCGGGCACCCGACTCCATCAAGTACTTCGCCAACTTCGTGTGATTGTTGAGGCATGCGATATGCAGGGGCGCGTAGCCCCGACTAATTGTCATGTCCAACGTGAGCTTGCTCTCTTCCGATTCCAGGAATCCACGCACCAGGTCGAGGTCGCCACTACGGCAAGCCACAAAGAAATCCATGGCTGATGCTGACTTTGTTGAAGATGAATGGCTTCGTCCAATATATAGCGCGTGTCTGTGTGTGTGTGTGCGTGGCGTGCAGGCGAGGATTAGTCGTACATTCACAGAGAAGTGCAGAGACAAGTAGTATATAGTAGCACAGACCATACAAGAGATGAGTCCAGATGAATCCAGTTGATGGCATGCACAAGGGCCGTGACAAGCACTGGAATCAACACGCATCGCCATGGTCAACGGCAGCAGCAACGACGACAATTGAGCTTCAGCGTTTCCAGCATCAAAGCAGATCGAACGGCGCTGAATCTTTTCGTCACGCAAAGATACCACGTGAGAACTCACTTTGTTGTGCGCTCGTGAGGTGAGATGGATGGCGGTATCAGCCAAACGCTGGAGCCGCAAGAACGTTTGTTGTCGGCGTTGATGCAATGGTGTGTTTCAGATCTTCATCTGCTTCAGCTGTGACCTTGTGTTGTGCTGTGCTGTTGTGTTGTGCTGTTGTGTTGTGCTGTTGTGTTTGTGTGGTGTTCTCGTCTGTCTCGTCTTGGATTTTTCTGCGAACACCACACAGGATTGGTTTCGCTCGTCGTAGTTGCGGTAACGAAGTATAATTAGTTATTATTCGGAGGTACAACAGCAGCTAATTGTATTGAAAATACACGCCATTTTATAATATGCAATATACATTTACCGTAACTACCATGGACACGGTGTGGGCGTTGTTCTTGCTGAGTTTCCGCGCCAACTCCAACAGGAGACGGTTTGGACCAATCCACGGTTGAACAAGTTAACTTTCAACAGAGTGCGTTGGCTTATCACTGATGAACACCCGCGGTGGCAACTAGAGTATTGGTAAATCGGAGAGTGTGCCGGAGATCCTCGCGTCTTGGCCATTCGTCGACAAAGCACACGCGGTCTGCCCTTGCAACACGCGAATCTGTGTTTTTGGAATGGAATGGCGACAAGGACGTCTGGCTGTTGAAAACACAAGTGTCTTTCTGCGTTGTAAGTTGACACGAATATACAAACATACACCCATTCATGCATGAATACATACATGTATATATCCATGAAGACATACACGTATTTCTGCTTTCACGTTCTCGGTGATTCGAGAACGCAATCTGGGACATTGTGCGTGTTCACGAACTGAGCCCATAAGTCCTCAAATCGTACTCGAAGGCATATATACATGGAACTTCAGTACCGTTCAATGATATTCACGTGTCGCGAAGAGGCCCATCAATTGCACAGAACAACCGTGTGAACGAACCCTAATAATGCACAGTGAGGTGTGGAGAGTACAGATCAAAGTTCCCGCGTCGAGGTTGGAACCAGTGAGGCGGCTTCTTGTGCGCATGTGGGAAAAGCAAATGACGAGGACGCACATTGTTTTGGTGCTGGTCACTGTCCACAAAGTGGAAATGGTCACCAACATCGTCATTTTCGGTGCTGACTGGTGAGAATTTGCAGAGACCGCTCTCTCTGGATTTGGCGCCATCCAGGCCACGACCACGAGCAACGTCCGTGCGGATCCGTCGCTTCGGCTTTTCGCGCGCCTTGGGGGGCAGTGGAAAATCGTAAAAGGAGCTCTATCCAAAACCGATTCGTAATTACTAGCAGAATTATTCATCTTTGTTCATCTTTACACTCTAATTCATCGTGATTTTGCCATTTTTCTGTTTCGGGATTGCTTTCTACAGCTTTTGTTTTGCTTTGTGTCTGACAGTCGCTGTCTGCGCCTTCCGTGTGGTTCTGGCCCTCGCAGGTTGGCAGACTCTGTCGTTGTCTTCGCCATTCTTCCAGCAGACTTTTGTGCCGTCCGTCAGGCTGCGCTGGTTTGTGGTGGCGTTCATTTTTTGTCCATCTTTCCTGTCGGTTGGCTGGGTCTACGCCTTCAGGCAGACAAAATCAATGCCGTCGACTTGCAATCGGTCGCCGCATTTCGGGTTTGATGATGGCAAGCCAAATCGATCTTCGCTTTCATCGCGTCCCATCGTCATCTCTCTCTTCTTCTGTGTATGTAGCACCCTTCTTCGTTCTTGCATTGCTGTGATGCTCGCCCATTTTGGTTCCCTTCATTCATCATCGTGCTCCTCTTCGGTTGCCTTTCATCCATTCACATCATTACCCCCTCAGCCTGTCGATCAGCAGTTCTGTGAGCCGTCTTCGTTCGTCTCTGTATCCTTCACAGGCATCATAGGTGCGATCTGGTTCCCACACATGCACCCCCATGACAATGTAGTCACCCTTGTGCTAGTCATCTCGCCACTGTTCCTGCCTCTCCCCTTTTGCTCTGTGTGCGGCTGTCGAGTACAGCGTGCCATCTGCATGCATCATTCGTTTCTCCTCGCGGTATACGACTACTTGTATCCTCGGTTGCAGCCATTTCTCACAGCAACTCTACTATAGTGTGTACAACGATTCCTACACGAAGATAGCTTCACCAGTCCCATGCACTTCGCTCGCGCGCTCCCTTTCTTGGATCCGTTGCACTGGTCTGGTCCAAAGCAACACTTGTCAAGCAGCCAGATTGGCTTCCTCCTTGGTGCCTCTGTATTCCTGGGTCCGCACGATGTGAAATCACACCTCCAATATAGTAGCAGTGGCTCATTCAGCATACGCAGTCTCACAGAATCTCGGCATCATTTCTGGAGACATCGTTGGCAACTACGACTGTGTGGACACAATGCACCATGCACATACACTCCTCTGCAATTCTGTGTTGGTTCACAGAAACATGTGTGCTCATTGCCCAAGCATACCATCGCATTGTTGTGTCGTATCAGTTTTTGGGGTCACCATTCCAGCGCCTCCATGCATCCCCACGTGCTATCCAAATGGCAAGACACATCACTACAACACCAAGAGCTTGGAATTAAACCTGTATTCTATGAACCAATGTGTTATCTATGCATTAGCTGTTCTGCTCTGGATCTTCCACGAGCGAGGCAACCCAGGTTCTCAACTCCATTATGTTTGCCATTGTCTGGTGAATGTCGAACAAGGGGTTTGTGTGCTGCAACTCCAGTTGTGTTATTGCAGCTACTGAATACATTGCAAGCTGATGCCGCTCGTGAGCATGGCGCCACTTGTTCTCAAGACACCCCCAATTTTTGAACCTCTTGTGGACGGTCTCATGGCGGGCACGGACAACTCCATTGAAACGAGTGCGCTCCAAACAACATGCTGCCTCGCCTCTGTAGCCTTTGTCTGTGACGACCTGCTCACCAGGATCCAGTTGCTGTCTGAGGCATTCACGGAAGATGGTGATGTCTGGGTATTCACCACAAACATAGGGTCCCCGCACCCACACAAGATGCCCGGTCTCAATGCACACACCAGTTTCATATCGAAGCCCAGCATGTCTGAATTTGTGAGAGTACCAGAGCTTGTTGAATGGCTTTGGTTCAACGATGCGGAAATCTGTTCCATCAACAGACATGAGCTGCTTTGCATGAGGCTTGGCATTTATTTTTCGATCGTTTAGGAGTATCTGCAAGTGCAGGGAACAGCATTGGAAGCAAACATCGGAGAGTTGACGATGATGGTGAGTAAGGATGAGGTGTGGAGCAAATTGCAGCAGTCATCATGGCACATGCATGCCACGGTTGACTTACAATTTTTGTGCTCAACCTGCCCATCCCTTCCAGCATGATCCATGTCCATTTCATCAATGTTTTCCGATCACGGTTGAGTCTCACAGCTAGTGCATCCCATGAGGAGTATTGTTTGAGGAAGGCCATGGCCGAGAGCATGTGCTCCATGCGTGCGTTGCTTGGGATAAGGTCGTGGTGGACCAGGCCCTCCCACACCTTTGCTGCCACCGTTGCATTCGTTCCAAATGATGTTTGGAAGGTTCTGTGCATCCAGGGAGGGGGAGGATTGCACTGATCAATTGTCACAGGCCGTCCAAGGAGGTGCATGCCCTCATGGGCGACATTGGATGTAGTGGCAGCTTCTTGCATTGATACTTGCGGTTGCATTTGGTGAATGGTGCTGGTGTTGCCTGGTGAGTGGAGTTGTTGTTGGAGATGGCAACAAATGTGTATGGCGTTCGATGCGTGGGGTGCTGTGTTTGATTTTGTTGTGTTCTCCAACTCGCGTCTTCCATCGACGCCCTTTCTCAGTGGATCCTGAAGTGCACATCGCGATGTGTTCCATGATCTTGCTTGGCACAGCAAAACGTTAACACTGTCACAGGGTGAGGCAAACTCGTGGGGGTGACATCACACACATGCTCTCCGCGCGTTGTTTGCTGCTAACAGTGGAGGTGATGGCAAGGATCATGATTTCATACAATGGGCTTCTCGGCCAATCAGATCACTTCATTTAGGGCTCAAGATACGTCGGAGCTCCTCAATGAATTGCAGGTCAACGTCTACATAACGGCATTCCATGATCTACAGAATCTTGCGCTTGGTTGTGAACGCTTCTTGGACGCAGTTCACAATATCATGACAAGTTTGATACACAATTTGTTTTGTCAATGGTGTCACAGGATTCGATTCCGTGAAGTCTGGTTTGTAAAAGATCCACACGAATCATGGCTTGCGATTTGGGGTGCACCAGGATGACCAGTTATGTAATGATGACCTGTATCGTCAGGACCAGTGTATGCAAGATCTGGTTTTGCTGGTTCGGATTGGCCCTATTGACGGTCACAAGTGCTGCCACGTCGGTGGCACTTCGCGAACAATGGAACGTTTCTGCGCGTTCGCAACCACATGGAGGCGCATTCTCCCCCTGTATTTGTTAGTCATTGCCACGGCTATGCGGTTTGGGAATCAGTGTTCACGAATATATTCGCTTGTTCCCAAGCCATCTCTAAGTGTTTTTGAAGGAGCGACACATGCCCAAGCTACAGTACCCGTACGCACAAGATGGGAATGGGGTCATTCCAGGCATGAAACATACTTGCACATACGGCTGAATGGATGGTGGCATTTGCAGCAAACGCGGGGGTTCTACAATTATGTATTCACGTTTGGGTGCTGTTCTTTGTCATCCAAGATCTGTGATAAAAGCGGTCTTTCACACTGCAGAAAAGCATGTCTGGCTCCTTCAATGATAGATCCTCCCACTCGTGTCACCTTCGGTATGCCTAGTCCTTCCTGTACAGAAAGGAGTCATCCAAGAGAGCAGGGGGCACATGATGGCAGCGCCAACATTTATCGTTTGACAATCAGTACATCACAGCCATGGCTTTGCATGGGTACAAGATAGTTGCAAATCGGTTCTCCTCTGACAGATAGTACTGCCTCTCCCTCTACCTTGTGTTTGCAAAATGCCATCTGCGCCTTTTGGGAGAAACATAATTATGCGCGAGTATGACCCAAGAGTCCAAATCCTGCTTTGTTTGAGCACTTTGGAAGCATAGATGCATCTTTTTGCATTTACCATGCCGATAGAGGGCGATAAATGCATTTGTGTACATCAAAGCCCCAATAGAGGCACTAGCTACCGCTTGGCACAAATCAATGTGACAATGAAAGTAGCGTAGGGGTGAGCGTATCTACAAACACTCAATTGGCGGCGGAAAATTGTCATAAATGACATTGAGTGATACAAAGGTATTGCGAACAAACTACACAGAGTGCAATACATCAGTTTGCAATCATGCTAGAGTACTCTGAGTACATGTTATGGCATGTCCTGGAATGATGTATGTATGGATTGGTGAAAGGTAGTATTAGTACGAATGAAGAAAAGCGTATTTCACAACAATGTACTCTCTACCAAACTCAGTATCGTTTTGTTGCTCTCTTTCTCATTGATTGTTGTACAGTCCATGTCAGTGAATGATTGTCCACAAAACTCAGTATCGTTTTGTTGTTCTCTTTCGCATTGATTGTTATACCGTCCATGTCAGTGAATGATTGTCCACAAAACTCGGTATCGTTTTGTTGCTCTCTTTCGCATTGATTGTTATACAGTCCGTGTCAGTGAATGATTGTCCAGACAATCAAAAGAGCATGTTGCAAACAAAAGAATGTGTCATGGTCAACCATCCACAACAAGAATTTTTCCACCACAGATGGGATTTTTTGCAAACTTTACTGTTCACAAACCAGGCATTGTGAGTTTGCGTATGTATGCAAAAACAAAGTTCGGACTGTTCCGCAAAGAACAACAATCCACAACAAGAATTTTCCACCACAGATGGGATTGTTCGCAAACTTTACTGTTCACAAACCAGGCATTGTGAGTTTGCGTATGTATGCAAAAACAAAGTTCGGACTGTTCCGCAAAGAACAACAATCCACAACAAGAATTTTTCCACCACAGATGGGATTGTTCGCAAACTTTACTGTTCACAAACCAGGCATTGTGAGTTTGCGTATGTATGCAAAAACAAAGTTCGGACTGTTCCGCAAAGAACAACAATCCACAACAAGAATTTTTCCGCCACAGATGGGATTTTTTGCAAACTTTACTGTTCACAAACCAGGCATTGTGAGTTTGCGTATGTATGCGAAAACAAAGTTCAGACTGTTTCGCAAAGAACAACAATCCACGACAAGAGTTTTTCCACCACAGATGGGATTGTTTGCAAACTTTACTGTTCACAAACCAGGCATTGTGAGTTTGCGTATGTATGCGAAAACAAAGTTCGGACTGTTTCGCAAAGAACAACAATCCACGACAAGAGTTTTTCCACCACAGATGGGATTGTTCGCAAACTTTACTGTTCACAAACCAGGCATTGTGAGTTTGCGTATGTATGCGAAAACAAAGTTTGGATTGTTCCATGAAGAACAACGATTGCGTACAAAAAGCCATAAACTTTGTAACCTCATGATTGTGTGTTTATGGCTGTTTACTCCAGATTGTTTGTCTGTCTGTGTGTCTGTGCTGAACTCCCGGTGTCTGTCAGTTGAGGACACAGTCGGCCCACCCAACCTCCAAAGTTGACATCAACCAAGACAAAAGGGCAGGGATGAACAGGGCTGAGATGTTGCAGGACCTCGGGGTTTGCTCGTTTAGCACAGGATCATCATCCAAGAAAGACCGATTTCGAGCTACAACCATGGCTGCAGAGATGGTTTCTTGTTCTGTGGCTGTTTATGCATATGGCTGTCTGTGTTTGTGTATGTTTGCTTGTGACTACCAAACAATCCACATTTTACTACATTTGTGTCTGTTTGTGTTCTTACACAGCCATAGAGTGCAACAAAAGCCAAAAAGAGGCTTGTCACAATCTGCTGTGCATGGTCTGTTTGTGTATCCATTGATTTGCTTGTCTTTGGCTGTCAGTGTAGCTGTTATTTTTGGAATGGAGGAATAAAGTTACGCAAAGATTGTAATTGACGGATAATAAAGTTACGCAAACATTGTAATTGACGGATAATAAAGTTACGCAAACATCATAATTGGCGGATGATAAAGTTACACAAACATCATAATTGGCGGATAATAAAGTTATGTAAAGATGATAATTGACGGATAATATAGTTACACAAACATTGTAATTGACGGATAATAAAGTTACGCAAACATTGTAATTGACGGATAATAAAGTTACGCAAACATCGTAATTGGCGGATGATAAAGTTACACAAACATCGTAATTGGCGGATAATAAAGTTATGCAAAGATGGTAATTGGCGGATAATAAAGTTACACAAACATCGTAATTGGCGGATAGTAAAGTTACACAAACATCGTAATTGGCGGATAATAAAGTTACGCAAAGATGGTAATTGGCAGATAATAAAGTTATGCAAAGATGGTAATTGGCGGATAATAAAGTTACACAAACATCGTAATTGGCAGAGAATAAAGTTACGCAAACATGGTAATTGGCAGATAGTAAAGTTACACAAACATCGTAATTGACAGATAATAAAGTTACCCAAACATCGTAATTGGCGGATAATAAAGTTACACAAAGATGGTAATTGGCGAATAATAAAGTTATGCAAAGATGGTAATTGGCGAATAATAAAGTTATGCAAAGATGGTAATTGGCGGATAGTAAAGTTACACAAACATCGTAATTGGCGGATAGTAAAGTTACACAAACATCGTAATTGGCAGATAATAAAGTTATGCAAAGATGGTAATTGGCAGATAATAAAGTTACCCAAACATCGTAATTGGCGGATAATAAAGTTACACAAAGATGGTAATTGGCGGATAGTAAAGTTACACAAACATCGTAATTGGCGAATAATAAAGTTACACAAACATCGTAATTGGCAGATAATAAAGTTATGCAAAGATGGTAATTGGCAGATAATAAAGTTACCCAAACATCGTAATTGGCGGATAATAAAGTTACACAAAGATGGTAATTGGCGGATAGTAAAGTTACACAAACATCGTAATTGGCGAATAATAAAGTTATGCAAAGATGGTAATTGGCGGATAATAAAGTTACACAAACATCGTAATTGGCAGATAATAAAGTTACACAAAGATGGTAATTGGCGGATAACAAAGTTACGCAAACATCGTAATTGGCGAATAATAAAGTTATGCAAACATCGTAATTGGCAGATAATAAAGTTATGCAAAGATGGTAATTAGCGGATAGAAAAGTTACGCAAAGATGGTATTTGGCGAATAATAAAGTTATGCAAAGATGGTAATTGGCGGATAACAAAGTTACGCAAACATCGTAATTGGCGGAAAATGAAGTTACCAAATATCGTAATTGGCAGAAAATAAAGTTACCAAACATCGTAATTGGCAGAAAATAAAGTTGGTGTACAATTAATCGTTGTTGCAGAGTAAATCGCATAAAGTTAATCGTTGTTGCAGAATAAAGTTACGTAAAGTTAATCGTTTTCGCTGAGTAAACCTGCGTTAACACAGTTATTATAATCATTGCAGAACAGAGTATACTTTATCACATGGTGGAGCTCAGTGTAGAGTATTGTTTACTCTTTGTCAATGATCAATACATCATGAACGTGCTTTCAACATAGACAGCAGATGACCGGTTCCACTCTGACAGATAGTACTGCCTCTCCCTCTACCTTGTGTTTGCAAAATGCCATCTGCGCCTTTTGGGAGAAACAGAATTATGCGCGAGTATGACCCAAGAGTCCAAATCCTGCTTTGTTTGAGCACTTTGGAAGCATAGATGCCTCTTTTCGCATTTACCATGCCGATAGAGGGCGATAAATGCATTTGTGTACATCAAAGCCCCAATAGAGGCACTAGCTACCGCTTGGCACAATTGCACAATCCCATACATACTCCGCAATGCCGTTTTTGGTTGTTTGTTTGCTTGTTTGTTTGGCACACTCCCTTCATCGCTGTTGGACGATACATGCGCTGTCATGTAGTCCAGGTCGCGGACAATTGTGATGTTGCTCCTCCCTGGACGGGACTATTTCTCCCGTCCTGGAACCAACGAGCATCACGTTACGCCAGTACAGCTGGTATGTTGCAATTCTTCCATCTACAGATAACAGTGGATTCATTGTTGTTGGGAAGGTCGAGAGGGCGGTGTAGGCCTGCCCTCCATGACAGTAGGGATGGGATGTGATGGTGTTGGAACACTGCTATTTGGCTTTTGTATGGTTGATTCTGTCTTGGTTCGTGTCAATGCCACCCCTCAAGCACAGAGATGTAGAGCTTTGGGTTGTTTGGGCATTGCAAATTGGGCAGTCTTCCATCACAAAAACAATCTTGCAGCATTCATCATGCCACGAAAGAAGGAAAATAATCCACGCTTCATGAAGAAGGGTGGGGATGCCAGGCAGCTCATCTACGAGCTTTCAAAGGACAGCACTCTCTGGTTTTGGGAAGCACGCAGACTGCAGCAGCATTTCGCATTTCTGACAAAATACCCATGCAAGAACTTTGCTGCAGGATGGAAGGAGATTAAGTCACAGCTGCTACAAAATAAGATCTTTTTTGGTAAGTTGGAGTGCAACGATGGTGCTGGTCTCTCCGGTGATGTTCATGTGTGTGTGGTGCATCACTTCTCAAACTCTGTTTTTCTTTCCTCACTTCCCTCTCATGAACACCAATCACTCCTTGTTGTGCGCAGACAACGGCACACTCAATCCTGATGCCAGCGGCAACCTTGGCTTCAACCTGCGCCCATTAGATGCGCCAGATGGGTTCGATAATACCAAGCCGTCGAAGACTCCCAACAACAAACAATCTCCTCCCACACACCCAAACACGGCCACTGCCACCTCCAAGGTAGCAGCCAGACCCACATCACGAAAGAACAGCCCCAATCGCGCTTCGTGTACTACTGAACTACAAATGGATGATAGTTCGGAATCGTTGAGTCCGGAGAGTTTGGAGAGTTCGCAGTCTGAGAGTGATGATGATGTCTACCATGGTGAAATTGAGGATGTCACTGCCAATTTCACAGAGAATCGCTGCAGCTCACCCACATCACTGATGATCCGAGACCCGCTCAAAGAACGCTTCTCGCAGTTCTTCGCGATGTCCGAGAAGGACAAGGTGAAAGAGTTTTGCACTTTTCCCAAGACTATCGAAGTGTTCCATACATCACAAATTTGGACGCCAGTGGGACAAGCGTATCGCATGCTGGGCATTGACTTCTACCTACCTGCAGCAGCAACACCAACCGATGCTGAGGTGACAATCCAGTACCATGATGTTGATGGAGCACAACAGCCATTTGTGGTGTTGTTGTACACCCCACCCAAAGCGCTTGGTGGACCTGGTGGAGTCGCGCAAGTCCTTGCATCACATCTTGGTGGCTGGTACGGTGACATGGAGCAGAAGAAGCTCGCGCACGAGGGCCAGTGTAAAACCGAGCCCTTCACAGCAGACCGACGGTGCAAAATGTTTGTGCCAATGCCGTTCCCAATTGATACTTGGTTCTGTGGCACTCCTTGTCGCACTGTCAAAGGGGCTGCAATCCTGCGCCACACTGTGAAAGATAACAGTGACCGCGAGCACGAACATCTCATTCTCACTGTTCGTTTGAAGGAGCAAACAACGCGTGTGGGCGTAACATGCCGTTTTTTGGAGGAGGACGACGTCCATGCTCATGCGCGGAAACCTGAATCTGTTGGTGCCAACCAAAACCCCCACAGCAGCATCACATTTCCTCACACAAATCTCAGCACCATCACCATTTCCAACACCAACACTCAACACACGGACACGATCCCAACAGCAGCATCCCACTCCAGCAATACTCATCCGCAATGGACCCTTCCACCAGCTACATTGGCAACTCCAGCATCAACGCCCACACCAGCACCCACACCAGCACCCACACCAGCACCCACACCAGCACCGGCAACAGCTCTGGCACCAGTACCAGTACCAGCACCTACGATTGACATGACAGACGTCCACTCTGTCATGTCAGAGGCAACTTCTATTCTGCAGTCAGAGCTGGAAGTGCAAGAAATCCGACTTGCTGCTGCAGAGGCGAAGCTGGCGCTCCATCGACAGGAGCGACGAGAGAAGAGGCTCCGCGAAACAGGAGGCCAACCAAGCTCCCCATCGAAGAGACCTTGCCTCCACTATGGTTCGTTGATCAAAATTTTGGACAATTCTGCTGATGGCAATCACCGTGACGGCCGAGCAATCGACTATGAGGATCTGACACTTGATGGGGAGCTGGGAAACGAGCTCCTCCCATCTCAGATCATCCCAACTGCTGGCACACCTACTGCAGGAGGAGCAAGAGCATCCAACATGCCACCTCCACCAGCACGAGGAGCAGGAGCATCCAATATGCCACCTCCTCCGCCACCACTGATGACAACTGGAGCGGCAGCAGGAGGAGGCCGAGTTTCTGGAATCACACCACCACCACCAGGAACCACAGCAGCAGCAGGAGGAGGACAAGTTTCCGGAATCACACCACCACCAGCAACCATAGCAGGAGCAGCAGGAGGACGAGTTTCCGGAATCGCACTGGCAACCACAGCAGGAGCAGAAGCATCCAATATGCTACCTCCTCCACCACCACCACCACCACCAGCAACCACAGCAGCAACAGGAGGAGACCGAGTTTCTGGAAGCACACCATCACCACCACCACCAGCAACCACAGCAGGAGCAGGAGTATCCAATATGCCACCTCCGCCACCACCACTGATCACAGCTGAAGCAGCAGGACGAGGAGGAGGACAAGTTTCTGGAAACACACCAGCAGCAGCAGCAATCACGGAAGAGACAGAATTGGGACGAGCAGAGAAAGTCGATGGAGAAGTCACCACCATGCATGAGGGCACCGATGGGATCGCTCCAAATGTACCAGGAGATACTGATGACAGCACAGAAAGCCATGGAGAAACTTCAACAGTGCCAACATCAGGATCAGGTGCACAGACTAATCACAGTAGCAACAGCAGCAGTTGAAAGCCGAATCATCAGGTGAACACGAAAACGGAAGCAGCAGTAGTGGCACCCCAATCGCAGGAGGTAAGGAAAGCACAACATGCAGACGGCATCTCATACACCTCAGGAAGGAAAGGGCGATGCCATGAAAACACCATGTGGAAGACAGAGAGGACCCCAGCCTGGCACAGTTGCATGGGCACCGTGGAAATGAATAGGAATATTACCGAACAATGTGCGAGTTTGTGTCGCACTACCAACTTTAGCAATCAATTCAGAACAAATCGAAAATCCTGTGTTTTCTTCAAAAGTTTGAAAGAAGAAGAGGCATATTCTGTGCAACAACGACATTTTGGCATCCCTTGTAACTTCCCACTGTGTCGCCTACTGCGTACATTGTTATACTTTGGGTGTAGAATAAGCTAAATGTCCAAAACAAGGCATATTGACGGATAACTTTGGCAAACTTTGTTTGGTTTACGCAAATTTAGTGAAGTTTCCATACTTCGGATAACCCTCGATTTTCCGTTCTCCCCCCCCCCCCTTGCTGACAGTTCTCTCCGTACCATCATGCTTGTACGCACTTGCACGAGTGGGCCGGAACAGTTGCCCATAATTGGATGTACGGACCACTTACTCTTGCAACACACAAGCACCGCTGGGACATCACAGCACAACGCACACAACAAAAACAGAAACAGAACCAGAAACACGAGCACAATTACATACAAGCATTATTCCATTCCACGCACCCCATCACAACTTGAGCCCTGCCATCCATCCATCCATCCATCCATGATCGACCGACAAACAACACAACCGACGATGTTTACGACAGTCGATCGCAAACTCCGAAACTATGACAGAGGCTCCATCCTCATGATCGTCATGGTGACACTGGGATTGCTGAGCATGCTCTCCTCCTTCTCGATCATCGTGACGACCTCCTTCGCGTCGCCGCAGCTGCTGCCAACACCGCAGGACCTGCCAGTCACGGAGCCGCAGCCCGTCAAGATCGATCCCGCTGACATGGCAAAGATCGATGAAGTCCTCGCCTTGCTCAAAGACCCGCGAGGGTTGCGAGTCGACACTTCCTCGATCACGAGCGCCCTCAAGGAGATCGTGCAGTCCTCCAACCTTGCGGCTCGTGTCGATGCAACCACATCCGCCACCACGACCACAACAACGACCACAACAACAACCGCGACCACGCCCAAGGCCACAGCTGCTGCTGTGGCGAAAAAGGCACCCCAATTCAGCCGCAGAGCGAAGCTGGGCGGCGTCCTCCTCACCGGCAACCCGAAGATTCCTCCAATCCACGAGCGCCAATTCCAGTACAACAGCACATGGGACTTCACTGAACCCTTGAAGCAAGTCGGCACGGGCGGCTGCTGCGGTCTGGGACATCGCCTGTCCCGGACGATACCGGGATTGGCGTACGCTCTGCGTCATCAACGTCGAGCAATCGTGTACTGGGGCGACACGCCATGGAGCGCATTCTTTGAGGAGACCCCGTACGTCCAGTGCGAGAGAGCACTGAGACAGCGCATCAACACAAAACCCAGACCGCAAGAGAACTTCTCCAACCAAGTTCCAAAGAATTTTGACGGCGTCGAGCGCGCCAACGAGTTTTCGACGGTCACGAGCAAAAAGGGGGACGTCTATCTTTCGTTCCAGATATCCCAGCGGATCCTCATGACGAATCTGGAATCCGGAACAGTGCTGCAGCACATGATGGACAACCTCAAACCGATCGTCACCGACAAGCTCGTGCCTGTGCAGAAGCAGGTGCAACCGCTGCACATGTGCGCGCACTTTCGTCTGGGGAACGGCGAGACAGGCAACTGGGAAGGCAGAAAATGGCGTCACGTCAACAATAAAGATGCCATGATGGGAATGGTGTTGGAGGAGATGATCAAGTTCTCAAAGGACAAGGCGAACAGCGAGAAGACGGAGGGAGGCGTCAGCCTTTTCGTTGCTGGTGACGATCCCAACATCCAAGGCTGGTTCCAGAACAACGTGCCAACGGGATGGAAGGTCATCATGCCCGAGGTGGATACATCTGAGACGGCGAAGCGGTTGCCAGAATCGGGCGTTTGGTTCGGAGATTTCAAGAGTAACACGAGTGCTATCCTCACGCCGGACGAGAAGAACGACAAGATGGCCGAAGCGATGGCGGACATGATCCTCCTGGGACAATGCGACGGCCTGTTTGCCCCGACGTACTCCTCCTTCATCGTTTTGCCCATCATGATGAGCTACGTCCGCGACGCGGCCATCTTCATCCGCAATCGCGAGGAGTTCGAACCATTCCGTGATGATCCGTTCAAGAAGCCGTAACCTGAAGAACAAGAGGGGAGGGACAAGTAGAGTATGGCAGAGTATCGCGCGAGTATTGGGAGAGGCCACAGAATCAGTTTGGATGTTCAGATTATCATCATAATATTATTACATCACATAAAAGTAGCGACACAGACAAGATATAATACAAAATAGACAAATCACAGCATGAGTGTAACGTCTCTACCAGCATGACATGGGTAATACCCAAGGGCTGGAAGCGCAGCTTGTAGGTCGTGGAGCACGCACTCCAGCGCAGAGAAGTTTGTCGGTCAGACTCCGTTCTGCTGAAAAAGCACAATTTCATCTCCTGTGACCGACTCCAGCAGAATCAAGCCCACTTTGCAGACGCGTTGGATCGTCTTATTTTCTTAGCTTTCGTCTCGCGTTATTTTCGCGTGGTGGCCGTGTGTTCTCTAGATCAAGCACATACTCTAGAGGATGCTGTCGTTTGCAGCGATAATGTGGATACCAACTCTAGTTTGTTGGTAACATACCAATAATAGCACTACTACGGCGGCATAAACGTGGTATTTTCTTTGGCTATCCGATGCCTTCATGTCAACTCGACTCATTGGATGATCCAATCGAATCAAGATCGCCATATATGCGCTTATCTTTCAAGCAAAGATTGCTTGCTTCATTGAGAAACATGAATGTGCTAGTACTAACGTGCATAAGAAGATGTCCATATTTGATAGCAGGATGGCAATCGGATTCACCCAGATTCTGGCCACACACATGACCGCCGCGAATGCAGTTGCCTTCCCACACATCAGTTTCTGCCGACCAAAGGAAGCTCATTTGACAACAGTGCGGGTACATTTACTGGCACACAACGTCTGCTTCTGTCGGTTGTATGCCTCATGTGGTCTTGAAATTGAACTCCGCACAGGAAGAACATCCATGCCTTCGTTGGCGCAAACTCTTGTGTGAGATCCTGTTTTGCGGCGGGGATGCACCGAGTGTTGGAAGTCCAAACCTGGTAAGCACAAGCTTGAGGACAATTGACGGAGCATTACATTTTATTTGAAGCGATGTGGAATGAAAGAGAGCCTTGCACTTGCATGAAAACCAAGATTGTTGATGATCAATGTGCGGAGGCGAATCGTCGTGCAGAAGGCACGAACTATGTGCCCCAACCAGCACCACAGATAACACGGAGCTGATGGGTAACTGGGAACACGCTTTGACCTAAGAAGGAGCAAACATAGGCAGCAAAGCTCGCAAAGAGAATGGTAGTTTCACAAGAGGAAGGAGGACGACGGAGCCGGATGCAACAATATCTGGCTCCTTTCCTCCTCTACGCAAGCAGGAGAGTATGCAAGAGGCGAAGAATGTGATTTACAACACATGACATCACTAATGTATCCATTGCAGCATTCAGAGAGTTGTTTCGATACTATTGTTGCTGGATGTGGAGCGCAGATAAGATTTGCATCCATCAGTACAAAGCAACACGGTAAAACACACAGTATTTGTCCAAAAGCACAGGCGACAAATTACGACATTGAACGATTTGTGCAACGAGTGTTCGAGTGAGTCAGATTATTTTTGCTCCGTGTGAAATCTCCGCGTCAAGTTCAATTTTGCGTCAGGACGCAAGGTTTTTTCCTTGTGGATATAAATAAAACCATACCAACCCGCACACGTACTCGTACATGCCCGTTCGTGGCAACCTCTCCGATCAACTCGTTGCATCTCTTCTCATAGCTCGTCCACGCACCATCTCATGTGACGGCAATTCAATTTGCCCTCAACGCCGATGCGACAGAGACGTGCTGCGTGATCGGCAGGACCTTGAATTGGGAAGGATATTTGCAATGGATAGGGACATCTCTCGGTTCATCTCCATCGACCAGCAGGCGTATGGTCGGGAACTTCGTGGTTGTCCCGGCTACAGTCGGGATGCCGATCACATCCAATGTCTTGGCTTGCCCCAGCATGCCTCCGATCCTTCCTGCGATCATCCAGCACGAGTCTTGTCCGCCCGAAATAGCGAACTTGATAGCATCGGCGGACGATCTGGCAGGTTCCAAGATGCGGAACTGCATTCGGATCGGCTGTCCAACCATCGCCTCCTCTTCCGTGATTCGGAGCTCGATGCTTGTGGGTACCAGCGGTGATTCGATGGTGCCGTGAGCTTGCCGACTGAACTTGCTGTAGATACCATGAAGGTTTAGATCAATGTTGACTGGGAACGGTTTGCCCGTTCCGTCCCGCAGATGGACGATCAGCGATGGAGTGCCCTTGTCTTCCCGCGTATCGCCATTACCGTTGGGCGAAGATGGACCGGTGCTGTCTGCGAGAGATTGCAGGTCAGGGATGCACTGGAACGAGAAGTGCACCTGCTCGTCCAGGTGCAAAGCCAAATTCAATAAACCTGCATTCCAGTCTGTTTTGGATGATGCATCAATCTTGAGCGGGGGTGGGAGCTGCAACTTCCACGAATCGATGATGCACGGGGTCGGAAGGTTGCAACACACCCCGATCGATACCATCGCGCGGTCTCCACGCGGAAACCATCGGGAGACGACCCTCGTGGGCGTCAAGGCAGGCTTGGAGAGGACTTCGACAATCGAGTCCGTTGCCATCTTCAAAGGGACGCATCGTGCATCCAGCTTCTTATCGTACTTGGAATGGAAGAAATGCACGAAGGCCTTTGCTCGGAGACCTGTGACGGTATCTTCGCTACTGACAGACTGTTCGGAGGCACTTTGCTTATCCTGGTTTTCGGCCGTTTGGTTACCGGATGCCGTAGCCGGTCGTAAGTTCGCAGTGAACATTCGTTCCTGGTCAGGGTCGCACTCGGGGAGCTTGAATTCACACCGAGTATTCCACTTTTGTGCTACTGAATCATTGGTGTCATCGCCGTCAGCTTTCTTGGCCTCCTCACCATCCGCTTCAACGACGAATCCCGGTGGACATACGATCTCCAGACGTCCACCCTTGACGAAATCTGCCATGGACATGAACCGCAGTTTTAGTTTCTGCTCGTGCCCTGGTATCAAGCGGGACGGCTCTACCTGGAGAGTGTGGGTTGCGTCGCACGGCATGACGTCCACGCCCAGCAATGGCTGGCCGAGCTCCATATTGTCATAGTAGAAGAAGCCTTCACGCCACTTCAGCTCCGTCGTCGAGACGAGGTACTGTCCGGAACTCATCGGGAACCATTCGAATTCGAATTGGGACGTGCCCGGGTTCAACACGATGGCGCCGTTGTCCGCGATCGGCGGCGTGTAGGACAAGATCCGGAAGGCATCTTCCTCTTCGATCGCATCATGATTCTCCGCGATCGTGGTGAAGGAGCTGAACGACACCACAAACAGCTTCAACGAATCCAACTCGATGGGTCCCGGCAGGTGGCTCTTGACGGAGACGGACAATCGGATGCTCTCGCCGACCGTGCAGCTGGTCTTGTTCAACTTCTTGCGCTCGCCCGCCACCTCGAGGACAGCCGTATCCTCGACGCCTGCCATCTCAGTCCGCATGTCGATGAAGGCCAACTTGCCGTAACGTGCTTCCCCGACCAGCGGATCTGCCACGACCAAACCCAAGTCATCCTGCAGGTACCGCAGAAGCGGCTTCGGTGCCACCGCCAGGGACCGTGGGCTGAAGCACGTCACCAAGGTTTTGAGGTAATCCGTGGATTCCGCCGTCGTGCGTTGGCAGTACGCCAGACGGAACAACCTCCAAAAGTGAGCCCGATCCCACTGGTCCGCACGGTACTGCTTCACCATCGACTTGATGATGGCCGCCGCATGCGTCAGCTTGCCTTGCTGGATGTAGTACTCCGCCATCTCGCCTTGCAGGCGTGAGGCAGATCGTTTGCGACCCGAGAATTTGCTGAGCGTCACGACGGCGGCCGTGAGCTCGACGAATTTCGTCTCAAAGCCATCCATCGTCTCCAGGGTATCATCCAGTGGCCCGTCGTTGGCAATTCGGTACTTGTTGGTCACGAACAGTTCCTGCTCGAAGTCTGACGACGCTGCGTTGTCCTGCGCACCAGCATCTTCACTCTTTGATGGCGCCTTCCATGTGCTCCACGTGATCGTCATATCTGCCGGGTTTTCCAATTCGATGCGCATAGGATTGTTGTCGCCGAATTGATGGTCGCCGATCTGTCTAAGGAACATGCGTGCCATTTCCAGAAGATCCGCCAGCTGCTTGGCCACGAACTGTTCCGACTGCGAATTCTCCAGGCCAGCATTGAAGAAGAGGGAGGATGCGGGAGTGTCCACCGATATCGTGTCGGAATTCTTGTCCTTGCCGCTCGCGCTGCCCAGCGATGCCAGCAAGCAATCCGCGGAGCATTTGACGTCCCATGCGAATTTGACAACCCACTTGGCTGCTTCGAATTTTCGGACCTTGGCATCATCCTCGGACAGATCGTCGACGCCTCTCATCATGATGATGTACATGGTCTCGATGAAATCACGGCAGCGGCGGACGAGGCTGGCCGGTTGATCCATCTCGAAGAGGAGGGATATTTCCCTTGCGAAGAGGTACCGGCGCACGACATCCGCGATGGGCTCGAGATCACGTTCGGAACGGATGCGACGGCGGAACCCGAGGTAATCGCCGGAATCTGCCAAGTCGATGAGCGGTACGGGGTCTCTCGGACTGTTGTTCCCGGTCTTCCCGCTGGTCTCGTTCGCGCTGTCGCGCCGCGATCTGTGTCGCTTGCGGACTCTGTCTGGCCCGATATCTGGTAAGTAGATCTTGAGTTCATCGTACTGCAGCAAGGCCTCGGCAGGAAGCTGCATCTGCTCGAAGGTGAAGGCCAGGCTCTCCTTGACGAGGAAGAAGTAACACACGTTGAATTCCACCATGCTGTCCGTGTTGCTGCTGCGCCGCCTGCCTGTCTTGGGGTCCACGGTGGGACCGCGTGGCGTTGCCGCACGCTGGGCATCGAGCCGACGCAGTTCGTCCGTGTAACGACGACAACGATCCCGGAATCCGTTGACGATGACGATGCCGAGCATGCGATTGAAGCAGTTCCATTCGTGGGATCGGGCAGCGACGTCGGACGATGTGACGGAGACGTCGTTGGAGACCTCGAGCGACGATCGCGACAAGGCGCAGATCTTTCCGGTGGGGAAGTCCGTGGCAATCTTGGCGTAGATTCTGCGTTCGGATTTGGTGAGGAGGTTGAGCGCGGCCCTGCCGCTCTCCAGATCGTCGGGGTCGATGGCGCCGAGGCCCGCCATGTCGGCGCTGCCCAGCGTGTCGGTGCTGTGCAGGGAGTCGTTGGATAGATCGTCGGAACTCGCGGATCTTGTGAAGCGTTGGCGCGCCTTCTGAAGGCGATTCGCGAGGGCGTTGCGGACTGCCCCCGTTCCGCTCGAAGGCGGCGGGGAGTTGGAGTCGCTGGCACTGATGCCACCGCTGTTGGGACCGGACGTGCTGATATGCGAATCCGTCTTGGATCCGGTCGGCACGTAGACGATGAGGTAGTGGGCGCTGTTGGCTCCCAGAGTTTCCGGGTGCGCGTTGGTCGCTGCGGATTCGATCTGGCTGACGAAGGCCTGCAGCGATGGACGCACCTTGGATCTGTAGTGATCGGAGGTGTCGATGGCAGCAATGAAGACATGGCAGAAGGGAGCGTTGTGCCACTCGGACGGCTCCGACAGGACGGCCGCCGCCTTGCCTGCCGTGCCGCCCCACGGCACGTTGGCGTTGCCACCGCGGGCGCTCGTCTGATGGCTGCGCGTGAGGACCGACCGCACCGGCAACGTCGCGATGGTGTCGTTGCCACCGCCCCGCAGACTTTTGTAGGGCACGGATCGCAGCTTGGATCCGTAATCGCGCTCGAAGACGTGCGTCAGCTTCTCAAAGACGTTCTGGATGCCGGGCTTTTTCTCCGTCGCGATCGATGCGGCCGCGCGCGATAGGAAGTTGGTTTTGCCGGGTCCTTTGGAGGCGGGTGCAGCCGACGGTTGATCGGGCAGCGTCGTGGGGTCGATGAAGTTGACCGTGGCGCATGCATCGAAGGCGTGCGATGGTTTGGACGACGTCGCTGCGGATGCGTCGCTCATATCCGGCGTGCCCAGCGAGTCATCGGATGCCATCGATCCTGTGGATGATGTGGCGAGCATGGGTCTGCGCCTGCTCTCCCTGCGCTCGCGGATCTGGGTGAAGCCGCTCTGCATGCTCTTGAAGAAGAGATTCTCCCTGTCGGCGTAGCGCTCGATGGGGTCGTCCACGTTGGACGATGTGCTAGTGATGGAGTCTCTCTGCCCCATCGTTTCGCTGTGTTCTTCGGCTGCGGATGGATCAGCTGCCTCTGACGATTCCTGGGCCGCTGCACCAGCACTGTCATCGGCATCATTCGCGTCGGACGGAGCTGCCTCCTTGTTGGTGGCGCTGCCGAGATCGACGCTGCTGTTCAGCTCGGAGCTGGCGTCAAGGTCCTGCACCACGAAGCTGTCGCTGTTGCATTCGCCTGCGGGGACGTCCGTCATGCCATCTCCATCATTGGCATTCGTGGAAGCGGACGGTGGCGGTGGAGCAGCTGCAGGTGGAGGTGCCTTCGCGCCATTCCTTGGGAGCTTGTTCTTGTCCATGTCGATTGATTAACGCGAATGAATGTGGGCTGTGATGCGTGGCTCGATGGACGCTGCAACTCTCTGGAGAGTACTGTTGTATAATCGAATATGCACTAATATGTGTGCGTTGTGGCCGGCACTGTTCGATGAAGTTGTGAATGGATGGTCAGACCATGAGGGTGTTGGTATTGAGCATGCTCCACTTTGATCTGCTTGGATCTGCTTCGATCTGACTGCGAGCATTGGTTTTTGTCCGTTGCTTTCTTGTGATGCTTCGCACTGTTGTGTCCGTTGCGCTCCTCAGCGGTTCTGGCGAAGAAATGAATGTGGTAAAATCTGCGCGAAGGATTTTGTGCACAATTCCTGTTACCTGCGAGTTTTTTTTTACACCTTGCGAGGTCTCATCTACCAAAACACCAAAAACAAGTGGGAAAATGCAAAAAGCAAGGCGACTCAATGAAACGAAGAGGAGTTGGGTAATGGAAGGATCTATTGCACATGCTCTCATGGAGCTGGAATGCGGAACGAAGGGGATGATATGTTTGTGTGATGAAAGCTGCCGCTTCTTCCATCATCATCATCATCATCATCATCATATAATATTAGTAGTGTTCATCATAACAATGTCCGTCATCATCATCATTCCTCCTCACCACCATCTTCATCATCATCGTCGTCACCATCCACCCGCCAATCGATTGGCTCCATACCATACTCCTCCAAAGCTTTATTGGCCCGACTGAAACACTTGCTGCCGATGAACGGCGACTTCGTCTTGGTGGCACCCAAAGGACTGGGATGCGACGTGCAGATCACCGTGCGCGGACTCGACGATCGCAGGATGGCTTCCGTCTTCTTCGTCGCCGGCTTGCCCCACAGCAGGTACACGACACCCTGCTTGTTGTTGCGATCGACGGCGCGGATGATCTCATCGGTCATGTCCTCCCAACCCTGCTTCTTGTGGCTGTGCGGCTGCGCCTTGCGCACGGTCAGCACGTTGTTGATCATGAGGACGCCCTGTTTGGCCCAGCGTTCCAAGTACCCGTGCTTGGGCAGTTCCGTGAAATTGTCGATGCCGTCGTCGTTCTTCAGCTCCTTGTAGATGTTGCGCAACGACGGCGGGATCGCGACGCCCTTGCGCACAGAGAAGCACAGGCCGTGCGCTTGGTTGGGGCCGTGGTAGGGGTCCTGACCGACGATGACCACCTTGACCTGGTCGAACGGGGTCCAATTGAGGGCGGAGAAGGTGTCTTTGACAGGAGGAAAGATGGGCGTGATGCCTTCACGCTCCTTCTTCATGAATTTGGCAAGCTGCTGGAACGAGGGTGATCGGAAGTGCTTGTCCAGCATCTCCCTCCACGGATTGTCCTTCTCGATGCCATCCACCAGCTCCTGAACCTCCGTCGTCAGCGGGATCTTGGCCTTCTTCTTGGCAGCGTTGTCACCGCCATCGTCTGATGACGATGAACCTCTCTTGCCTTTCGCTTTCCCATTCCCGTCTTCACCTGTTGGTTTGGGTTTGAAGAACGACGTGATCATCTTGCTTTGTTGATGGTGATATTGATGCTTCTTTCTTTTTGAATTGTTTTGATTTGAGTGCACGGAAAAGTGAAACAAGGAGGAGGAGGAGGGAACTTTCGCAATCTGTAATGGAGGGAACTTCGTCAAGACGTGGTTTGTGTGTGTTCGTTGTTGAATCCATGTGAAATGGCATCGTTGGAGCTTCGGTTTGGTGTTGTGTTGAATGTTGGGCGTTGTCGTGCGTTGTCGTGCGTTGTCGTGCGTTGTTGTTCATGTTGCGTTGTTGTTCATGTTGCGTTGTCGCCATTTTCGTTGTTGGCGATCGCTGGCCGGATGCAAGTTTCTGCGCGTTTCGAATCTGAGCTGTCAAAGTACTTTGTTAGTGTTTATCCTATTTTGGCGCCAAACGAAACCAGAGAGTCTATCGAAACAGAATGTACCTACTCGAACAGAGCGGAGCAGAGCAATCGCAGCGCAATGGAAGAATCAAACCCGACCCTATTTCGATTCTAGTTTGGACGGCAGATGCTTCCGCGGGAATATGAGCATGGAACTCTGGAGACGCCGAAAGCAACCGAATGGCGACTCTTGCAACTCGCCTGGTTTCATCTCGCGCCTCACGTACGTAGCGAGCTTGAGATAATCGATGGACTGTTGACAATCATTGCTCTTGCAGTTTCTACCAACCACCGCTGCTGTATCTCGCGTTTCTACCTCTTCAAAGTAATCACATTCTGTCATGGGTGGGACGGAGCGGACGGCCGAAACGACCGCTTCTGTATCGAAGCATGATTGTTCGCCACAGATGCCGTTCTTGCCGACGGTGCCAATCCCTTTGAGCAACATATCGGAAATGTCGCCACACAAACTGAATGTGGATGGGTGGGCGATGAGAACTTTCTGCGAACAGGTGCCTTTGCAGGTTGCATGCGCAAGATGCGGGTCCGCTCCGATCTGTTCGTCATCGCCATCCGGCAACAGGGTAGAGATGTGGAATCCCATATCCCTTCCATTCACGCAGGTGCCACCGTCCCACGTCTTTCCAATCCTCCACTCGGATGCTGCATCACGTGGCGGTGACAGATGTGGCGGGAAAGAAACGGCGGATCGGACCGCATCCAACTTCTCCTGGTGCTGTTTGGGCGCGCGGGCGATCTCGAATGTGGAACTCTTCATTTCACAGATGGCGATTGGGAGGTTGCTATCGAAGACGACCAAATCGATTTCGCCCACATCCTTTCCATCCTTCCACCATCGCAAGTTCTGTTCGAAGTGGAACGAATCGAAGGAGAATGATATCTGGTTTCTCTCGTCGGCACAAATTCCATCGCTCTGCTTCTGCTGTTTCTGCCGGTGCTCGACATGCTTGAGAACGATCATGGCAAAGCACACCTCGGAGGACAAGGACTCGAACTCACTCCCCCGTGCTATGCGGCTTCTGCAAATCGCCAGCTGCACCTCTCGGTACCTTGCGTACAGCTCCTTGCCTCCGAATGATGACCACAGCCGTTGCACCTTCTCGTAGTGGCGATACTGCTTGTCGAGCACCATCTTCGCTTCCCACCTTTCGACGCCGCTTCGCAGATTGTCTCTGCGTTGGTCCTCCTTGGCAATGGCCTTCGCGACCACGGTTGCGACGAGTTCTGGGGACGGGACGGTTTTCATCTTGCGTCCCAACCCTTTTCGTATCTTTGCCTCGAGCTCTGGCAGGTTGGTCACGTGCAATGGTGCCGTCGCGAGCTGCTGCCTCAGCTTTTGGACCATATCAAAGCACTTGCCTTGGGGGACCTGTTCAATGGCATCCACGTAGTCATAGATGAGTGTCTTGTGAGGAGGCTTTTGTATGGCGAGGATCTGCTGCAGTTCCTGAAATGTTTCGCCATTTCTCTGCTGCAGTGTCTCGAATGCCACGGTCAGCGCCTGCCGAATCACGGTACGGGGCGATCTCGATAGTATCTTGCGCAGGTGTCGCACGAAGCAGCGGAATGCATCCAAATCGACGTTGTGAATTGCATCTTTGGTACTGGCGTCGATACGCTCGTGCGCCTCATCACGATACAAGCCGCTGGCTGGTTTGCTCTCGAAGTATTGTCGCAGCAGGCGCTGCAATGCTTCCTGTCGTTCCAGCAACGCTGCAGCCTCGGCCCACAACGGTGAGTTCGCACACAGCTGCTCCTTCATACTACCACCTTTCATCGTGCTCGTGTAGTCTCGGCTTCTTTCTCGATTGGATTGTTCCAACATTATTTGTTTGCGGTTGCGAGTTTGTGAGGAGCATGTGATGGTGTTGGTGATGTTGTTGTTGTGTTGGTGATGGCGATGTTGTTGTGTTCGTTGGCACGGTTGGAAAGGAAGAGAAGAAAGGATGAAGATTGGGCGGAACGAATTTGAGAACATCAAGGGATGTTCGCACGTTTGGGGTTCATTTTGTGGGCCACGTTTCGATACTGTGGATGTGATCACGGGAACTCCTCAACTTCTCGGTGAGGGAGAACATCTTCGAGATGAGAGGTTGCATGATCAACAAGGATGGGCGCATCCATTCGCCAGATGCCAAGTGCATCCACATTGGCCTTCACACATGGACTGGATCCGTTTTGATTTTCAACTGTTTCTATTTTTGTTATTCATTGCTGCGGCTGCGGCGTTTGGTAGTGTACAAAATTGGAATCGCACCAATCGTTGTTTGGGTGGGGCATTTAGAAGATTGGAGTGAAGAAGAATGGTGTCTCCTGGACGACTGGGATACCGTAGATGGCTTCCTGGGCAGCGAATCCGAGGATGGCCATCATTGCGATACGTCCGTGCTTGATCTCCTTGGTCTGCATGGCCATCTTGGCGTCCTTCTCCTTGGGGTAGAAACCGAGTGGATCGAAGTTGCAGTCACCGAGCTCGTAGTCCTTGCCCTTCTCCTCCTTCTGCTTGATGTTCTCAAGCTCAACAATTCCAGCGAGGAGGGCGACGGCAGCCCAGTAGAGGACATCGACCTTGTCGAGTCCACCATTGAGCAGCGATGGGGATTCACCGCTCTTGGTCAGCAGGGATGGGAGTCCGACGGACTCGGCGATGGGCTTGTCCCAAAGCTCGGCAAGTGGCCATCCGACGACGGCGAGCATGGCGAGGCGGGAGTGCTTGATCTCGGCCTGTATTTGCGTGTGAGTGAGGAAACGACGTAGTTTGGCGGAACAAATTGAAGAAGCGGTGTGTGAGAGAGTGGATGAGTGTCGTGCATAGCGGTATGCTTCAAACAGTGGAATGGGGTTGCGAATAGCATTTCAACACGCAATTGTTGTTGTTGTTGTTGTTGGTTGTGACCTCCTTGCCAACCGCGGCGTCGACGACGCAGCAAGCGTTTATTGAGTTAGCTTGGCTGGCGTCCCATTGATGCTTCCGTCGCGAGCCCCATGGACACATTGCAACTGCGATTACTGGGCATTTCATATCGCACATATCGTTGTTGGTTATATCGAACGTACCTCACGCATGTAGGCGAGGCTCTGCTTGTCGGCTCCAGCGAAACCGAATGGGTCGAAACCGACATCACCGGCCATGGTTCCGTCAAGGAGCTTTGGGCGTGGGGCGAATGGGAGGGATGGAGACATGTCGGTCTCGCCATCCTTCTTGCTTGGCTCACCCCAAAGGTTGAGGCTGGTCTCCGATCGCACGCTGTTGGTGCTGACTGGAGCGAAGGCGGCGGCGGCCGAGACGAGGGATGCTGCGAGGATGAACTTCATTTTTGCTGTGTATGTAGTCTTGGGATTTGGTGTGGCGGGATGTACAATTGATTCCTTTTTGAATTTGTGAGAGAGATGGTGTTGTGAAGTGGTGTTGTCGTTTGTTGCCCAGCGAGGAAGATGCGTGTGTCGCGGCACATTTCCATGGCCTTGCCCGTGTGCTGCCGATGACCAACAGAACGATTGATGGTGTTGCGTTGGTGCGTCGTTGGTCGTTGGCCTCGCTGTTCTCAGATCTTCGTCAGAACCAGCACAAGAACCCAATCGATGAGAATTGCCACAGCACATCAACACAATAATTACATCCATCACCGACCAACGCATTCGTTCATCATCATCATCACATCAGACCACAATGCACACCACCAAATTGCCTTCGTCATCGGAAGCAACACTTGGAGAGAGTAAGTGATGGATTGACGTGGAGTCGTCACGCATCTCGAAAAGACCAACAAGAGACACCAACAAATGTGAGTCACAATGTGACGTAGGTGGCCAGAAATACGCACGAATCGACGCACATTTCCATGACTTGAGCAAACGAGTCATTGGACTAAAGTGTCCTTTCGAATTAGAAATTGCCATTTTCTGTTGTTGAAATGGAGAACATTTCGGTCAGAAACAGCGACGTTTCGGAATTCTCATTTCGCGCACCTTTGGCTGTCACATCTTTCGTTTTCTCGTCTCGACGTCTCTCTCTTTGTGTGTCGGGTCTTCGTCGACGTATCAGTGTCACACATGCTGAAGTCCGTGCTTGCCGACCTGATCATACCTCCTCGTACGACTATGGTACGAACACATGTTGAAGACGACGCATCATCCACCAAAGCAACGACAGCCACTCTAAGCAGGGAACGCTACCCAGTGTGACAGCTCTCTCTATTGGAGGTTGACAACAATCCGATTGGACGCGTACATCGCCGTCGATCCGCCGGTCATCGGATCGCGTATCGAAAATGCCAGCCCAATCAATCCAGGCGCCAATCATGGTGACAGCAACGCAGCGGCACACGGAGGTCAACACGGCTCACGGAAAGAGCATCAAAGCCATGGGCCTGCTTTTCGTGGGCGGTGTGCTCAGCATCGTCTCGTCCGTGTATTCCATCCAGAAGGCAGGTGTCTTTCCTGCGCCGATCATGGACGATCTTGAGGACATGTGGCATCAACATCGAGTCGAGGAAGAGATCGATGAAGCTGCTGGTCCGTTGGTTCAGACGTTGTCTCGCGATGTCATTGCTGCGGAAACAGCCGACGCAAAACAGCGGAGTCAACTTGCCGCCACGGGCGAGGCGGCTCCAAATGCTACCAGGAAGGTCGCTTCGAATGCCGAGACGAAGATCGAAGATGGCGACACACCAGACCAAGTCAACACAGACGAGGAAATGTTACCGACAATCGTGCTCACGGGAAACCCGAACGTCCCTCCCATGCGCGAACGCCAATTTCAGTACAACAGCACATGGAACGTGAATACCACCGTCACGCCCATCATCGTCAGCGGCTGCTGCGGACTGGGACACCGCCTCGCGAATACGATTCGCACGCTGGCGTATGGATTGCGATATCAGCGTCCCGTGCGCGTGCTGTGGAGCCAGGCACCGTGGGATGCGCTCATTGAAGATACGCCGTTCATTCAGGCTGCTAGTCCGAACGACGACGGAGAAAAGTACAACAACGACTCTCCCAAGAATTGGGATGGCGTCAATCGACCGCGACCGATGCAAGGGACAGATCAGTTGCTATGGAGCGTCTACCACACGTACAAACTGAACAAGCGGACCATGTTCACCAACATCGAGTGCGGCACGGTCGTGGACCACATGATGGAAAACTTGACGCCGCTCGTGCGCAACAAGCTGATTCCTGTGCAACGGAAGACCCAGCCACTGCATCTGTGTGCCCACTTTCGCCTGGGCAACAACGAGACGGGAGATTGGCAGATCAAGTCATGGCGCCACGTCCACAGCCCATCACAGATGATGAACATGACCCTGCAAGCGATGGTGAAGTTCACCCAAGAAGATGGGAATGCGCAGAAGCGAGAGGATGGAGTCAGCGTATTCGTTGCGGGCGACGATCCCAACATTCAATCTTGGTTCCGAGATCATGCGCCAGACGGATGGAATGTCATCATGTCCGACGTTGAGGAATCGGACGGTGCCGATGCTGGTGCTGATCGATTGCCGGAATCTGGCGTTTGGTTCGGTGACTTCAAAAGTGCCACGAGCAACATCCTCACTCAAGAGCAGAAGAACGACAAGATGGCAGATGCCATGGCAGATTCGATTCTGCTGGGGAACTGCACGGCGCTGTACGTCCCGACCTATTCATCGTTCACCGTCCTTCCCATCATGATGGCCCACAAGCGCGGCGCGAGCATGTTCTTGCGGGAACGTGACGAGTTCCTGCCCTTCGAAGATGATCCGTACAGGAAGCTGTTGAAGAAGCGTCGATCGCGAAGGGCATTGGAGAACAGGAAAGAAGAGAAATAGGCGGCAGAGAAGCATGCGTCGACTGGATAGAGCGCAATGAGGAAACGGTCGCCGCAGATGGCGCTGCGGTAACGCCGGTAGATGAGGTGACAGGCAATCCGGACGTCTCTCCGGTGCATCAACGGCACTTTCAATACGACAGCAAATGGAGGATGAATCACATTGTCACGAACATCATCGACTGCGGCTGCTGTAGCTGCAGCTGCAGTTAGTGCACAGATACGGACAGGCATAAAGACACAAGCACGGACATGCTGCCCACGAGTACGAGTATGAGGACGAGTATTGGGACGACAGTCTCCATGGAGCGCTTTCTTCTCAGCAACCGAATTCATCCACGACCGTGGACGCCGCAGATGCGGTGGGCAGCACATGAACCATTCGCCATGGAAAGCGTCAATCGGCCGCGGCCGATGCGAGGGAAAAATCAGTTACTTTGGGGCGCCCAGCATTCGTACAAGCTGAACAAGCGGGCTATTTTCACCATCATCGAGTGTGGCACGGTACCGAACCAAATAATGGACCGCTTGACGCCGCTCGTGCACAACAACCTGATTCCTGTCCGATGGAAGAAGAAAGCGCTGCATCTGTGCGCCCACTTTCGCTTGCGCAACATTGAGACGGGAGATTGGCAGATCAAGGAGCGGCGCCACGTCCACAGTCCATCGCGAACGATGAACATGACCCTGCAAGCGATGGTGAAGGTCACTCTTGAAGATGAGAACACACAGAAGCAACAAAGCGGAACCATCGCGTTCGTTGCGGGCGATGGTCTCAACATTCAATCCTGGTTCCGAGACGGACCACGCGTCAGATAGATGGAACGTCATCATGTCCGACATTGAGAAGTCACGCGGTGCTGCTGATGCTGATGCTGATGCTTATCGATTGCCGGAATCTGGTGTTTGGTTCGGTGACTTCAAAAGTGCCATGAGCAGCATCCCCACCCAAGAGCAGAAGAACGACAAGATGGCAGATGCCAAGGAGGATTAAATCTTGCTGGGGAACTGCACGGTGCTGTACGTCCCGATCTACGAGTATTCATCGTTGAGCATCCTTCATATCCTTTCTGTTGCGATGGCCGTGGCGCTCCAAGTGTAGAATTATGCAACGCAACCTTCATCAAGTATGCGTTTTTGAGTGTGGAATAGGTATATAGGGTCACTGGAGTAGTACGATTGAGTTGCATGCTTTATACAAATATGTCCTCTGTTGCTCCGTCACGCCAATGGAAGTGGTTGATGGGTCACTTTGCTCTGCACTCACTGATTGCCAAGATGGGACAAGCCAGCGATCAGCCCAAATGAGTGGCAATGGCAAGCAGCACAAGGCCGCCAAGGCCCATGAGCGCCCGTACTCCCTTGCCAGCAAACTTGAGAACGTCCTTGGCCTTCTTTGGGTTCACAATGGTGCCCTTCGCAATCAGCTCCACCTCCAGCGAATCCGCCATGGTGCCTTTCTTGGCTATTGGAACGAACACTCCAACCACCACTGCAACTACCACCACAGCGGCCACCACCACAACGACCACTGCAGCAAAGATCACGTTTTGGTTGAACTCGCTGAGCCCATGCAAAGTGGGGTGTGTGATCGCGAGGCTATCCTGCGCATCTCCAACGCGGGTGTCGGGTGCTCCCGTCGTTGCTCCCGCCTTGTCCGCATCAGATGTCCCATCAGATCAGGGTGCTTCATCACATCGCGGTGTTGCGGGTGTTGCAGATGCCATTACAATAACGAAAACAACCAGAGGAAAGGTGCCTACCGTTTCGTCAAGCTCCAACGCTAAGTATTGTGTGTGAATGATTCATCAACTATTGTATAATAAGCGATGACGGATGAGGCGAGGAGTGGTCTCGCGCCTGGTGTTGCAGAGATGCTGCTGTTGATGTTGTTGGTGATGGATGCGGAGTTTTGTTGTTCACATCAGCAAATCGTTGGAGATGTCGTATGCACGACTCGGGAATCGAGGTGATTCCGCTGTTCGCTCAATGGATCTGCCGCCGGCTTGGTGGCCCATACCATGCTCCAAAAAGCACCCGTACTTGAGAGTGTCTACCCGTACTTACGAGCTATTATATTATGCAACATGCATTGCACTGGTAGCTACAGTGAGACATCTTGAGTTGCACAACCAGCAATTTCTGCATTCCCTGCTTTGTTGTTGCTGCGATGCTTGCCGATCGAGCTGGTTTGTTCCCGATATTGCATCTCCATCAACTCGTTTTCCAAATGAACCAAGAAATATTGCACATGGAGCCTGCGATCGCCTCTCTCTCTCTCTCTCTCTGAAGATTTGAGCCGCTACCCTCCCATCCCATGCGCGGAGTGTACGCACGCCGCCAGTCTACCTTGTGAACAAGTCTAGAGAGTATTCGAGATGTTGGCGGTACTGTGCTGTGCCCGCAATCGACCCAACCGACCCAACCGACCCACACATCCAGACATGCGCCTTCACAGTCCCACAAAAGAGACACTCCACCCTTTTGTGTGATAAATTCTTCGACGGTCATTAATTCGCAAGAGACTGAAGTAGTCCCAACTATCATGCGTTCCATCGACAACAAAGATCCAATGTCCCCGGCTTCGTCGCTGTGTGTGTCCCAACGACAAAGCAAGGGCGATTTTGGCGGAGAACGCAGCGCTGCCAACACGCCAAGGACAACGCCAACACTGAAGGAAGCGCACCAAGAGAGACGCACACAAGCGCGGAGCAGAACAAGACTGAAGACGAAGGAGAAGGAGGCAGAAGAAGGACCATCCTGTGATACGAAGGGACAGAGGAAGACCAAGACTGCGAACCAACGCGAGAGACACGAAGTGGCGACCCTCTCTCTGTGTTTGTCGGGTCACTCGGAAAGGCAGGGACTCTTGGCCAGACCGAAGGCAAACAGCACCTCCATCGTCATCCTTGGGCACCGTCATCAAGCGACAAGAGAGCAAGGCAAACAGAGAGCGTGCTGAGCACCGCTCACCATCCTGCGTTGCCAAGCGGAAGGTCCGAAGATCCGTGAAGGAAACAACGCCATACAATTGCATAGCATTACAATCGCATAGTATTACAATTGGATCAGCAGTCTTGGCGCCGACAGATCCGCATTCACAAGTTGACAAGAGACGTTGGGTCAACCCAGCCATCCAGATTGCAACGGGGCACAAGACGCACAAATTCCGAGCGGAGGCTGCTACACGAAGTCATTGGCCTGTCCGCCATCTTGCCATCTTGCCTGCCAACAAGGGACGCTGGCGAAGTATCGGTATCGCAGTCGTGGTCGGTCGTGGTTCTGATTGAAACATTGCCGCCATCATCGCCATCACGACCATCCATCCAAAGACAAAACAAAAGGAGCCATCACCATGTCGACGGCAAAGCTGCAGCTCTCGTTGAGCGCGCGGAGATTGAAGAACCTGTCCGGAATGCTGGCCAAGTCCGATCCATTCGCAGTGGTCACATTTCGTGGTGATGATCCGGAGAATCGTCCACAGATCGTTGGTCGGACGGATGTGTAAGTTCGATCCTTCCATCTCCCAAAGGGGAGGGTAGTTACAGGGTAGTTGCTGGGTAGTTGGAAGGGGATTCAATCTGGCTTGATGCGCATCCTCGTGTCGGCATTCCATGACCTTCATTCAGCTTGGCGCTCACCATCTCCATACTCGTGCACTCGCGCACTCTTCTCTTGTTGCCTTCTTGGTTGCCTTTCTTGGTTGCTTGTACTTTCACATGTCACTGACCATTCTTGGCGCCCGTTGGCATGCAATCAATCATTCCTCCTCGGCCTTCATCCAAACCAACCTCTCCTATTCTTCGCCTCCATCCTGCCATCTCCTTCGGAACTTTGTGAGCGCAGTGTGTTCAACAACCTCAACCCGCAATGGTCCACGGTCATCTTCCTGGAGGGATACAAATTCGGAGTGCCATTCTACATAGAAGTGGGTGTCTTCGATTTCAACGCAAAGCAGGCAGGCACAAGCGAGAAGGAAATGCAGAGCAAGGATGCCTTGTCCAACGTCGATATCGTCAGCGACGCCGCGAGCCGGACCATGTTCCGCAACGGCCAGTTCCCGCACAAGGTCATGGGAACGGCCCTCTTCGAGGTCGGAGAGATCCTCGGTTCACGTGGAAACGTTGGCGCCAAGTCGCTTCAGACAGGCGGCGCCGTCTACGCGCACATCGAGCGGTGTCCCGAGAACGGTGCGCAGGGCAAGCTCCACTTTCAAATGCGCGGCATCCGATTGAAGAACTACCAGAAGTTCCCCTTCACCAGCTGTCCCTACTACGAGATGCTTCGGAAGGTGGATCGACCAACGGGAGCAACATGGTACGTGCGGCGATCAACTCATGCCTTCATACATTGCAGCAAAGTGTAGTGCAGCGCATGGAATGCCTGGCCAGATGCAAACAATGCACCGCCGATCGGCTCACAGAGAAAGCAAACAACAAAGACTCACACACAAACCTGCTCCACCTCTCTGTTGCATTCCTTCCCTTGTGCCACCCACACCGCGCAACAATGCTATGCTTTGATTCGAACCGTGCGCTTTGCTCAATTGCTGCAATTCTGGGAATTGCACACGATCGACACGCGATGACGACCATGGCAACAACAACCACAACAATAACTCAACTGAAAAAACGCTGTGCCGCACTGCACTGCACTTCACCGTACGTACCAACCTTCACACCGATTGACAGGATCAAAGTGTACCAATCAAACGTCGTCCGCAACAACCTGAACCCGACATGGAACGAAGTCTCTCTTGACATTGAAACCGTGTGCAACGGAGACTTGAATCGCGCCATGAAGATCATCCTGTGGGATCATCGACGGTCAGGCAAGCACAAGCATATGGGAGAATTCGAAACGACTGTCAACGGACTGATAGCGTCGCAGGAAGAGAACCTGCACCTGCAGGTGCTGAAACACGAAAAGGCCATCGGCAGCTGCGAGGTTCTGCTGGCGGATGCCTTCGAGCTCAAAACCGAGCCGCAGGAAAAGGCCGTGCCCAGCGAAGCCATCCCGAGCCGGGTGCAGATGCCGGAGAGACCTCAATTCATCGACTACATCACGGGCGGTTGTCAGATCAGTTTGGCAGTCGCGATTGACTTCACAGCATCCAACGGAGATCCGCGGCAAGAGGGCACGCCACACTACTTCCATCCACCAGAATCGAAGGAATGGAACGACTACGAGAAGGCCATCTTCGCCGTCGGATCCATCCTGGCAAAGCACGATTCCGATCAGCGGTTCCCGGTCTGGGGATTTGGTGCCAAGTACAACAACACCGTGCGACACTGCTTCCAATGCGGCACGGACGTGGAAGTTGAAGGCGTCCAGGGCATCATGGACGCGTACAGAGGCGTCTTCCGAACACCGCTCACCATGAGCTATCCCACGAAGTTCGTCGAAGTCATAGAAACTTCATCATCGTACGCGCAGCACGAGCAGGTACGTGTGACCCAGAGATGATATCGGTGTCGATTGCAACAGGCTTGCATCGCAATCTATGCCTTCCATTGCGCTCCAAAATGCCCTGCCGTATCCTCATCCTCTCATTCATCGCGCTGCGTCTTTTGTTGATCTTCCTCGTCTTCTTTTTGTCTTGGAATATGGTATCATCATCGAAACTCACGGAACATGCAGGAGAGTGCATCCGAGCTCGGCAAACTGTCATACACGATCTTGTTGATATTAACTGCCGGGAATGTCGAGGACGTGCAGGAAACAAAGCAGTACCTCATGAATGCGAGCCAGCACCCACTGTCCGTCGTAATCGTCGGTATCGGCGATGCCGACTTTGCCGGCATGCGCTTTTTGGATGATTTTGATGCCAGCGCGGAGGAGGGACGGGATATCACCAAGTTTGTCCGCTTCAACGACTACAAGAGCTACACGGCGCTGTCGGAGGCTGTGCTCGACGAGATTCCAGGGCAGCTAGTCGACTTCTTCTACGACCGAGGCATACTACCCAGCACAGGCGAGGAGTATGATGAGAACGACGTCGAGATCCGGCCTGAGGATGATGAAGAGCGAACATTCACCTTCCTTGGATAGACAGTCTTCCTTTCCAAAAGTGTTTCACCAAAGGAGACCAAAAGAGTTGTGCCGCAAAGGCATTGCGACAGCTCGATCCGACCCAGTTCGATGGAATTCAGCTTTCGTGTGTTGCCTGACAAAGGTGCTGGTGCCATTGTGGTGATTGCGGACGTCCGACGTCCAACCAGTTCGTTCGACGAATCGCAAAGCTTGGGCATCCCCAGGGCCAAGAGAGCGGGCGTATCCTGATCGGTGGACGTCGTGATCGCTCGCGTCGATCACACCAACCGATGCGGAGATCACGGCGGCGCATTCCATAGCCCCTGACACAGAACGGCGCTCCTGTCGATCAACCCGGCATACGAACATAACTGGCAAACATTCGCACAGCATCGACTACTCGATGTCACCATACAATGTACTCATAGAGAACCCTTGTGAACATCGTGATGGGCGCGAAGCATCTCCGCTCCTCGCATCCTCTCACGTCCAACGACAAATGCCACACGAGCCAGTTTTGTCGATTTGTCTGTGCCTTTCTTGTCCATGTTGATACACACATGCCAGATGTACCATACGAGTGCTTGGGGGGAACGAGACTGCAACGAAGACCATAATGCCAATACAGAAGTCATACACAAACCAAACAAAACCGACGCGATTTCATCTTGTTTAGCTCGTACAATGCACTGTCTCCTGAAATGTATGTAGTCTGCGTCGTTTAGTGATACGGCGCAAACGAATACTCGACTCCATTTCGCTGTGATGCTATCATGTTACATGCCAGTGTCAGGATCGTACCACCTGTTTGGCAGATGCAGATGATACAAACAATCCCGATTGAATTCCGGCTCGTTCGTTGGTGCCACGCTTCCAAGCTTCATCCAGATCCCGCACCCTCCGCTTCTTTCAGCTGCAGGAGGCCGTTGTTCCACAGTGTCACTCGAGTCAGTACCACTGTTGTTCCCATGATCCCCAGCGTCTGATCGAGGCACATCATATCCTGGCGTTACGCATCGGCTGAGCTCCGCAAAGATCCGATGGTTGGCACGATGCCGCCGCAATACTCGCTGCCCCAGGAAATGCCCCGTCGTCAAGGACCATGTGCCGAGGCAGCAATCCTTCTCATCATTCAAGAATGGCGACATCAGCACATCATCGCTGTCCACGACAGCAAAACCGTTGGCACTGGCAGATGCTGTGGGGTCGTAGCTGCAAGTTGGCTGCAAAGTGTGAACCACAGACGGATTGTCGCGGCGAGAAGATTGCGCATGCGTCGCATCGCCTGATGATATCTTGCGCAGATCCAATAGCTGGCAAACTCCGAACGATCTTTTCACGATCATCATGTCCAAATCACTGCGATTGCGAAATTGCAGATCGGAGACGGACCCGAACTGCGGATTGAGAGGTTCGATGACTTGGCATGTATTGGCGCGAGTATCCAACACCGACAGCGCACCGTTGCGATGACCAAAGGCGATGGTGTTATCCTCGTGATGAACTTCCACGCGCAATGCATCAGAAGTGGGAAAATCGCGCACGTCCAGCCCTCGGATCTGAGCCGAAGCAAGCGAAAGGACGATCGGCCGGCGATGGCTCCTGCAATACGGCTTGAGCGGCGCGAGGACTCCCATGTTGCTCGTGAAGCCGACATCGTGAACCGGTTCGTGCAGCGTGAATTCCGAAATAGCAGGAGCAGGACCTTGCACATCACGGATCCATCGCAGTGCTTGGCGTCTGTCGCGCCCGTGCCGCTGCATCAGCAACATACCAACGCAGTTCGACAGCGATGCCCCGAATCTGACGCATTGGATTCTTTGGTTGGATGTGGGCACTTGCCAGGGCAGTTGTTGCGCTGCGTACAGCATGCAATCGTCGGCTCTGGCGGACACAATCCTCGGAGTATGTGGTTGCTGCCCTTGCCGCCATCGGCTCTGCCGCTGCTGGGCCCCTGCTGATCTTGTGCAAACATCAAGCGTTCGCGCTGCGGGATGCAGACGGCACTTTGGACCCAGATCGCTGGGACCATACGTGTGTTCAGCCAGACAGCGGCTGCCTCCAACGATGGTCCCAAAATCTGGACTTCTGTGGACGGACAGAGTCTCCAGCAGGTATCGACCATACCACAACTTCCGCATACGTGCGCGATGCATTCGGGAGAATCGCTTCGACCCACATGCCTGTTGCAGTCCCGCAGCGAAATGAAACGAGTGCAGCGATGACAGAATGTGCGATCTGAGGATGGGGCGCATCGCGATGTGCTGTCCGCGTAGTTCGGTGTTGCACTTGACGATCTCTTGCATATCTGGCAAGGGCAGGCCTGTCGACTTGCGTCGTTGAGGTAAGCGAGGACTATTGCCATCGGCAGAAGCAGTAGCGGCTGAGGGGACCTCAGCAGCACGTTGCTCCACACGTTGGCTTTGTCGCTGTCGCTGCCGTCTCAGGTCATCCTCGATGCTCGTTGCTGCGGAATCGTTGCTCCTGCTGCGTGGATCATCTTTTCCTCCTTGACGCTGCTTCCGTTGTCGTCGTTGTTGTCGCTGCGCGCGCAGATCATCTTCTAAAGTCCGTCGCTGCTCGGTCTTTCCTTTTTGCTCATTGTTCGGTCCTTTGTGATGCTGCCCTTGCTGTGCTTGGTGCGGCTGCTTTCGTCTGCGTTTTCTCGCCATTCTCTTGAACCGAATCGTTTCCCTCAGCGATGTACGCAATGGTTTGTTGTAATCTTCGTCCCTGCTGATGCTATTGCTGTCGTCATTGTTGATGATGTGACCATCTTGAGTGCGGATCCGACAGAGCAGATCAGAGATCGGCGAAAGTTGTTGGGACTTCGGGTGGACGCAGCGTGATGTGTCGTTTTCTCGTGTTTCGGTTTGGCGCCAATTCCCAGTCACGAGGAACCTGTATATCCGTGACTCGAAGATCCAAACAACGAACGCGCGAAGGAAGAGAAGCATATTCGTGTTTGAAATGGACGATTGAGTCACGAATCAATTCGTTTCTTTCGATCATTCCTCCTCAGGAACTGCCGCATCAGGTTGGCGATGGCGATCACCAACTGCTTGGCTCCTCCGAACACTTGGACCTTCCACAATCCACAATCCACAACATCGAACAACAAGTACCACTTCCTTCGTGACATCAGCGACGACCCATGAAACCCCTGACGTTGCCCACATCCGCGCGTCTGTTCGCTACAGGCGCAACCGTTGGACCTGTCGTGGATTCCTTCCACAATCAATGCCTGCTGACGTACGGCATCGCACCCATCTCCTTGGCATGGCCAGCTTCCGACCAGGCGTTGCTGCCACTTCTTTCCAGCAGCAGCGGTGGCTCCGAATACTTCTTCTGTTCCAGCTGGACGGTGCCGCCGTTGCTGGGCATCGCTTACGTGGTGTTGGGCGGCGTGTTGCCACGCGTCTTTCACGCTTTGATCGGCAATGATGCCAGCGATGCACGGCCCAACCTCCGCAATCGTGCCATTCTCGCCGTGGCCACAACTGCCATGATCATCAAGCTCTCCGAATTCTTGACAGTGACAGATGGCGCATTGGCACAGCAGCCACATCTAGCCATAATGCTGGCCGCCGCGCTGGCGCAATGGGCTGCGTTGGATGGCACGTTGGTGGCGTTGCTCGTCGCGTCCATCACATCCATCGGCGGGCCCTTGTCCGAGCTGCCCTTTGTGGCCAACGGATTTTGGCAGTATCTGGATTCGGCGAAGGATTACTTGCCGCTGCTGCAATTGGATGGAGATATTGCGATTCTGAAGACGGTGCTGGGTGACGACTATCGATCATTGGGACTGTCGAGCATCACTGGGCCATGCTACTTTGCGGTCACCATGGATGCCATCGCGTTGGGCAGGTGGTTCGATGGGTTTTCGGAAGGAGGAGACGTGGATGATGGAGTAGGCTTGGGCAGATGATGAAACGTTGCGGAAGGTCATGTCTCACAAGGATACTCTGGTATGTGTTGAACGGAATGATGCGATCGACTACGATGGCACATTTACGACTATTCACGAGCTTGCCTGCATACTCATGCGAACAATCTCATGTAGAGTATTGACCTCTCTTGGCATAGACGATATATTACTGTGTGGGACTACTCGTAGTTATACCATGCATTCTACTTGTACAATTACTTCATGTGCGAGTCGGTATCCTTTCTGGAGTATAGTACGTCCCTGTTGTTCACACCCGCTCCAGAACCAATGCAATACCCTGCCCTCCGCCGATGCATGCGGCGCCGACATGGACCTTGCTGTCTTCGTTGCGAGCGAATTCATTTGCGAGATGGGCCGTGATGCGGCTTCCGCTGGCAGCCAACGGATGTCCCAAGCTGATGGCGCCACCGTGCAAGTTGGTCTTGTCCATGTCCAAATCCAGCTCCTTGGAGCAGGCCAGGAACTGCGCGGCAAATGCCTCGTTGATTTCGAATCGATCCACGTCGCCCATCGTCATGTCCGCCTTCGCCAAGGCCTGCTGGATGGCGGGGACAGGTCCGATTCCCATGACCGTGGGATCGCACCCGACGACACCGTAGCTCACCAACCGGCACAGCGGCTGCAGTCCGTGCTCATTCACCGCCTGCTCCGACGCAACGATGATGCTGCCTGCGCCATCGCAAATGCCGGATGAACTGGCCGCAGTCACGACGCCATTCTCCCTGTCAAACACGGGTGGCAACTTGGCCAGCTGCTCCATGGTAGCTTCGCGCGGGTGCTCATCCGTGTCCACCACTTGGGTGCCTTTCCGCGTCTTGATGTCGATGGGGCAAATTTCAGCGTCGAACACACCATCCGCCTTGGCCTGCGCCCATGTCTGTTGGCTGCGCAGAGCAAATGCGTCGCATTCCTGCGCATACAATTTCCCGATTTGTTGTTGGAATGAGCCATGATGCGGGGTTGGCGTATTTCAATGGTTGAGTGATATGCGTGAGAATGGGAGTTAGAAGAATGGCACAAGCAGTGGTGGTAACGTGCAATACCACAAGGTAGGATACAATACACAGTCATGGAGTATTGTACCAAAATGCAAGTTGAATGGAAAATCGAAGCTAGAGGTGAGACGGCCATACCTGTGGGGGACTCTAGCCATGTTCATCGCAGACAAGAGGGAGGATCACATGGGCGATGCGAAGATGATGGGACTGTATCCGCGTCCCATCATCGCAGTACAAGCGCACTCATACAATGTGTTTTGGCGTCCACGCATGCTCATCCACGCGTAGCCAACAACCTACGTACCTCCCGACTGATGCCGTACTGCTTTGCCAAATTCTCCGCCGTCACTCCCATGGGCGTGCCAGCGTAGCTGTCGGTGAGACCATCCCACAGCGCATCGCGCATGTTCATGCCGGCGCCCAGCTTGACGCCCCATCGGGCATCGTTTCCGCGCACATTCATCGGCGCGTCGCTCATGTTTTCGGCGCCGCCGCAGATCGTCATGTGAGCATCTCCGACGCGGATGGCGTTGGCACCCAAAATGACGGTCTCGAATCCGGACCCGCACAGTCGGTTGATGGTGAGGGAAGGAGTTGGTTGGGGGCATCCCGAACGCAACGCCACGTGCCTTGCCAAGTAGGCGGCGTCAGGCGAGGATTGGATGACGTTGCCGAAGAAGACCGAATCGATGAGGGATGGGTCGATGTTGCCTTGGGCCAGCGCGGCCTGCGTCGCCGCAACGCCCAGATCGGTTGCCGTCATGTTCTTCAAGCTTCCGCCGAAGCTTCCGAATGGCGTGCGCTTGGCTGCGACAAGGAATATTCCGCTCATTGTTTGTGGTGTCGGTAAATGTACGAAGGTACGAATGTATGGATGTATGGATGGGAATGGATGGGTGAATCAAAGGATGGACCTATCAAAGAATTGATGTGCTATTGTATAATATGAGTGAACGGGTACGAGTATGTCGATGGACTCTTGATCAATTTTATGTTGCAAGTGCTGTGTCGACGATTGAAGGTGATGGATGTTGATGATTGTTATTTTGCTCCGAATCGATCGACGGCGACCTCTCCGTTCGTTGAATGGCTGCGATTCTATCTTGTTCGTTGGATGCGCGAAATGCTGATGATGTGATGCCATCGACGGACAAGATTGGAAGGGAGGATGTGATGAGTCTTTTCTCCTTTGTGCTTCGCCTTCCTGCGTGGGTGATGTTTGTTCTTGTTTCTGTGGTTGGTCGTTGACACCACCCGTCCGTGACGCATCGGCTTCCTGATTTTGTGAGTTTCTTGGCATCATCATTTTCTGAATACGTTATTGTGAACTCGTTTCATCGATGTTGGAATACAGTAATTGGAATTTGGAATATATAATTTGCCTTGTTGCTGAAACAACTTGATTCTTGGAACGAATGGTATCCTTTGACACCGAAATTCGCTTTCTCCCGACACACGGCAGCAGAGAACACACGCATCACATGACGACGCAGCAACCCACACCACCCACCTCGCCTTCGGATCATGGTCACCATTCTCATCCAACCCACCAAAGACGCATCGAACCACAGCACAACACAACTTTGGTATCGTTCCTGCACATTCTCCATCATCGTTGGCATCTTCACACCTTCGCATCGTCGTCCATACCATAGAAAGAGAGATCCGGTGGTAGCATACTATCATACTACATACTACCATACTACCATACTGGAAAGCATCGTCCAGTGACCATTCAATTCTTCGTATTTCTGGTTCCTCATCGAGATCGACGCACGCAACTCTGCACACGCCCAAAAGCCCTTGCCACAGTAGACACAGCAACATGTTCTCCAAAGCGACACTGAGGCCGTCATTGCTGAAGCATGTGCAACGCCATTGCCAGAAGGCCATTCACGCGCAGAACTCTTCTGCAACTGCATCCTCCCGATTCGCGTCGACGTTGGTCATCTCCGACCCATTGGTCTCCGGGCCGGATGGTGACATCACACCACCGGGCACGCAAGCGGCCGTGACAGCCGCCAAGCAGTTGGGCGCGGAGGATTCCATCCATTTGCTGGTGGTCAGCGACAAGCCACCGTCCAAGATCCCTGCCGGTGTCGCAAAGGTCTTTCATGTCCCCATCGGTGACCGGCTGGCGGAAACGGTGGCATCGTCCGTTCAGACCGTCGTGCCGCTCGCGGATTCCACAACCGTCGTTGGAACGTCCTCTAAATTCGGTTCGACGGTGATTCCACGCGCTGCAGCGTTGTTGGAGTCGTCGCCCATCACGGATATTTTGGAGGTCCATGATGCAGGTGCGTTGGTTGGTTGGTTGGATATTTGAATGAGTGTATGGATCATGGACCGATGGGTTGGCATTCGTTGATGTTTCTCTTCTCTTCTGGTGGTGCAATGAATGTGATGTGATGCCACATAGCATGATGCGACCAAACTGAAAGCTCACGCACCCCATTTCTCATCTTCCCCCGTCTTGCATCACTTCGTGCCGGCTCGCCTTGCGCTACGTTTCATTCCTTCGCGTCATCGCCATCATCACTGTAATCGATACCGTCATCACCGCTTCACCATATACAGACACGTTCACTCGGCCACTCTACGCTGGAAACGTGCTCGCCAAAGTGAAATCAAAGAACGTCTCCGCCGTGAAAGTCCTTTCTGTGCGCCCGACGAGCTTCGAGAAGGCGGAGCTGGTCGACGCATCCGACATTGAGACCGTGGACGCGGTCACGCCATTCGACAAAGCCAAATGGGTGGGAGAATCCGTGAGCCAATCCGACCGCCCCGACTTGGGCAGCGCCTCCATCGTCGTCAGCGGTGGGCGCGGCGTCAAGAGCAACGAGAACTTTGCCGTTCTCGAAAAGCTGGCCGACAAGCTGGGGGCTGCCATCGGCGCCTCGCGCGCCGCGGTCGATGCCGGATTCTGCCCCAACGATTGGCAGGTGGGGCAGACGGGCAAGGTGGTGGCGCCGGATCTGTACATCGCCTGCGGTATCTCCGGTGCCATCCAGCACCTGTCCGGCATGAAGGATTCCAAAACGATCGTGGCGATCAACACGGATCCGGATGCTCCTATCTTCCAAGTTGCGGACTACGGATTGAAGGCGGATTTGTTTGATGTGGTGCCAGAGATGGCTGATAAGGTTTAGAGTAGAGCAAGTTTGATCCGTTGCTTGCGAGTGGGGTGCTGTGAACTGTGCTTCATCGAGATATTTCATAGAACAGAGTAGTTGCATCACATAATCAGCCTGCGTCGAAGGCAACATGTGAGCAATACTGCGGCCTATCATGGATCCTGCGGCATACATTTGGTGGAGCACAAGGACTGCTGGTTCCAGGAACTTGACGGCCAGTCTCTACCATCACTTACAGCACCATGTGTTGGCATACACACATGCAGCATACTCGTAGTGAAGCGGAGTTTGTTCACATTGATGAGCACTCGTGCAATGATGAAACATGCTTGCGGACAACGAGCCAACGCCAGACCTCGAATGCCTGGCGCATCACTCTATCAGATTGTGCTGGTACCATATGGCACAGAGTAGCATCAATTTATCATATAATATTCTATAATTGATGTCAAGAGTAGGTATGCTGCCTCTCCGTTGACGGTGGATGATGATGCTCATGACAACCCGTCTTGCTCATTGCCGCAAAAGTGAAAAAAGTATAATAGATCGTAATGTGCAGTGGACTCTCCTCACTCGTAAAGGACTATCATGCCATCGATTATAGAATACTTTACATGACCCCCAACATCTTGCGGATGCGTTTCTCGATCTTCGTGCCCTTGATGCCGGTGGTCGAACCCAGTCGATTGGTGCGTTGTCTTGTCTTGTATCCAGTATTGTGCGATTTGCCTGCCTTGTTCCTGCTCGTAGTGGGTGTTAGCAGTTGGAGCGAGCAAAGGAAACCAAGATATAGCAGGAGAATATGATAGAGTGGAGCGGATGATGATGTGACAGGTATGGGTGAGAAATACGTGAGAGAGATAGTACGAGTAGACACAGGGAGTAGGTTCATCATGAATACTCGCGGAGCAGATACCCACGAGCTACCTATGGTAGGATCAAGGCAGAATGGCGGTATACTGGTAAGTGCTAGAGCACTGATCGTCGCATTGTACGCACCGTTTCAATGATCCACTGGAGCGTTGGCGAAACCGCTTGGCGGCGCTTTTGTTCGTCTTGAATGCATGCTTGAATCGCATGTTCGTTGTCTGCGGCATCGGCAACAGCCGCGGCTTCATTTCATTGCTCCACAGGGTCGTTGGACGTGCGGTCGGCATCCGAAGCATTGTCGGAATCCATCTCGTGAACAAAGACATGATCGTTGTGAATGCTTGCCTGCTTGTTGGCGATGGATCGGCGTCTTTCTGGGTGTTCCATCCAGCGCGCAACGCAGTGCAGCTCAGTTGATCGAATGAATGATTGATTGACAGAAGGACGCGAGGTGTCACCAAAACAGTGATGGCGTCAGCGACGAGCGTCTCTTGGCTCCTTGGCTTGTGGTCGCATTTGTGCGATGATGTGTCAGCGATCTTCGTTTGTTTCGTTTTTTGTCTTCTTGTTGGTGTTTGTTGCTCTTTGTTGTGAGCGACGATGTTTCATGACATCCGGTCAGACGAGAGCCGTCTTGGGCATACAAATACTAACTTTATCTAGAGAGGGAGAGGGAGACTGTTGGAACCATGCACTCTACTCCACCCTGTTGCAACCGAATTAGTGGTCATTGCAGCATGACAGATACACACTGAAACTGAATGTGGAGGAATCAACGCAATGGGGGAAGTCTATCTCACATACAATAGATTAATACTATATGACGTAAGTCATGAGAGAAATGTGAGATGGGCGGCATCTATCTCGCCTCCTTCGTTCTGTTCCTTTCGAATACATTCTGTGCTCGCTTCTCCTTCGTTCTGTTTCCTCCGATGCAGCATTATCACAGTGTGGCATTCGTGCTGCGATGTGGCTGTCTCGAACCACACGCTCCAGGGTGGAGCAAGATTGGTCTTTCCACCGCTACCATCTCCACTCCACTCCACTCATGTCATATCATCCCATCCCGTCCAACCACCACCTTCATGGACAACTACGACGACGTAGACTCCACGTTGGGCAAATAATCCTTCCAGTTGAACGGCATCTTGTGCTTCAACGTGACTTCACCTGTGCGCGGGTCGAAGATGATGTTCTTCTTCAACTTGAGACGCTTTTGCTTCGTGGTCTTCATGCGCTTGCGTGATCTTGTGTGCTTGCGTTTGGGGACGGCGAACCAGATGGAGAGATCATCCCACAGCGATGGCTGCGCTGACGGCGCCGCCAAAGCCAGCTGCGGTGAACGGTACGTGTAGCGGAATGCCACAACCTCGAATTGGTGTCGCAGCAGATTGGTCAACGTGTGCATTTTCTGGAGGAACATGATGGTGTAATATGATGATGTATTGCTGCCGGGGGTGCCTTGGCGGTTGATGGCGCTGCTGGTTTCGTGGCTGGGCTTGGATGAGTTTGGCCTGCTGCACGAGAGATGCGGTCGAAGATGACGATGGCTGTTCGATGCTTTGGTTCTGCGGAGTCTCTGCCCTTGAATACGCTTCCTCGGCGCTAATCCTCCACTTGCAGTTGCGGTCGAAGTTGCAGTCGAGCCAACTACTCCACTCGTACCCTGCGAGTACGGATGATGCTGTCCGATGGATGATGTCTGTGTATAGTAGTAGTCGTATGGTATCAACTTCCGTCTTGTTGTGCGCTGTTGTGGCAAAACTGTGGGCTTGCTTGTTGATGTGTTGTTTGTCTTCGTTGGGTCTGTTGTACTCGTACGCAGCGCAGACGAACAATTAGACAGGCAAATGCGCGCGCCAATACAATGTGAAGGGGTAAGGTGCCACATAACAGGATGGACTCATTTGATGTTCGAACAGAACCGGATTTGTCTGCGCAGACAGGCTACCTATGATGGATTGAAGCACGCGGTGGTTAGAAATGGAAAGTGGCATGGATTCTGTCTGGATCTACTTTATTGAATGGTGTTATGTACTTGCAGAGAGAAGGCAGAAAGCACGCAAAGCCGCATCCCTGTTTGGATTGTTGCTTCGGACGTCCTTCCTGTTCACCCGATGCCACGGTAGAACCACGAATCGGAGGCGGTTACTGATGGAGCTTGCGAAAGATCACAAGCGCATTCTTGCCTTCGATCTGCGACGGCTGAATTATTCAGAAGTTCGCCGTGTGGTCATCGTTGTTGTCGGTTGGTTTGTTGTTGCTTGTTTGGATGTCTGTTGTTGAATGTGCGGGGACGCTCGCCGTCGACGCTCCAGGCGTTGCGTCTGCCTGGGGCACTCGTCGAACTTCCTATTGGTATGCCGCCACACTCTTTTTCATCCAATCACACGAGCAGATCGTACTTAGAGCTTGCCGAGGAAGGCATCCAGTGTCTGGACGGACTTGGCGGCGGCAGCGAAAGCGGCGTCCTGCTTCTTGTATCGGGCAGCACCTCCAACAGCCTCGATGGCCTGGAAGAAGTCGTCTGCGGCCTCCTTCTGCTGGACGGTCTTGGCAAGTCCGCGGACGGCGAATCGGGTCTCGTACATGTAACGGCTGAGCTCGTCAGTGACCTCGAACCACTTCTTCTTTTCGATGTAGGCTGGGAGCTTCTCCAATCGGACGCGAGACTCGGCGAGGATGGCCTTCTTGCGGTCGACATCAGCGCCAGCGCCTGGCTGGTAGAGGGAGTCCTTGCCGGCCTCTCCGTAGACGGAGTATGGGGAGTAGACCTTGGAGGACTGGTCACTTCCGTATGCGGCACCCTCGGAGTAGGAGGTTCCGTCTCCGATGAGTCCGAAGACGGAGAATCGTGGGGATTCACCGGCAGCGGCGTTGGCGGCAACTGGAACGAAGGCGGCTCCGGCGGCAACGATGCCAGAGAGGGCCTCACGGCGAGATTCCTGCGTGTCGTTTGAAGCGTGATTGATGGCGCAGACGAGCGTTGACATTGATTCGCGATCGCCGGTCATTGATGTCACACGTTGTAGGTGTACGGACAATTGCGTGTGTGTGTGAAGCAGGCAGCAGCAGCAGATGATGGGTGAGTGCGTATGTGTGTGAGGGCAACCAATAGATTGCAAGGGCAGAGCATTGGCGTTCTGGCCTTCACGTGTTTTTGATGGGAGATGTATCCGCGAGCCTTTTGGGCGTCATTGAAATGCAGCGCCGGCATCTGACATCACGAAATCCATCCACCCATCCATCAATCGATCAACCAATGCACCGATCAGCAAAGGTGTCGGCGGCTTCATGATGACGCGCACCGAGAGCACGGAATGACCTCAGTGGCCATGGTTGCGATGGGCAGGCGAGATGGATGAGGGGCGTCGTTCGTTCGAACTGCGCCCGCCATCACCATTGCCACTCTGCGCCATGGATTTCGCCACCACCATCCATGACAGTCCATTCCACACCACCCGGCTGAAACGCTGCGAGCCAACATCAAATTGCCATGCGCTGTGGCTGTCCTCACCTGCGAAAAGGCAGCGGCAGAGGCGATAAGGGATGCGAGGAGAGCGACCTTCATGATGGAAAACAGTTCGAGTATGACGTGATGTGACGTTATGGGAGTTTGTGTTTGTGCTTCTTCTCCGCATGTCTGTTGGCACCCTTGGATACTCACTCCGTTGACACAACGACAACAACGACAACGACGACAGCGGCAGTTCCTCTCGCGTCACATGGTACGCACACATCAACGCCATCGTGTCAAGAGGCGCACACACACACAACACGATGAGATACGCGGTTTGTCTCGTTGAAGCCTGCGTGATCTCGCGATCCGCAACCTTCAACCTGCTTCAATCCAACGTCCGTCCGTATGTCATTCGTGAAGAATGGGTTATGGGTCTTTGGCAAGGATGATCGGTTGGGTCGAACAATGACTCACATCCTTTCCAGTCCCGGTTTTTGAGATCATCAATCTGTTGTCGTAGATTTGCAACAAGAGTTTGTCAGATCCCAAGAGAAGAAGAACATGGGTGTCCCTCCATACAGTAGGATAGCAATTGCTTTTCTCCTTGCATATGAGTACGAGGAGAGAAAGAGATAGGCAGGACGGCTGAAGAGTTGTTTCACGTGTGTAGAAAACAGTTTCTGTCCGAGTGGAGAGTCAGAGTCAGCTCCCCAGTCTGTCGCTCCTTTGGATGTTGATCTTCGGCACAGGATGCATCATCTTTCATTCCATGCTGGACTCGTGCAGTCCTCTAACTGGACTCTACTCAACTCTATTGTCTTGTGGTTGGAGAATTGTTACATGAGGGGTTTACATCACAGTATTTCAAATGTACGTTCGAGAGTCCGATCGTACACGCCTGCGATTGCGCGCACGCCATCATTATATTGAGTATGCGCGCGGGCGAAAACGTCTGGTTATGCAGCGGCTTAGGCCTCACGTCCGACGGTTGGCATCTTGGTCACGTAGACATCCTGGCTGGCGATGGCGCCCATGCAGGTGATTCCGATATACGTGATGACTGTGAAGAGGAGGAAGAAGAGGAGACCTGCAAGGATGTTGGGCGTCATGTGGACGAAGTACACTCCCGAGTTCTGGTTGTCGTTGTCGTTGCCATTGTCAGCGTTGTCGCCGTTCTCTTCTTCGAGACGTCTGCGCTGGGCGGCAAGGAGCTTCTGTCCGCGCTTCTCCATCTTGTCGTGGCGTTCCTTCGAGGCGATGTAGCGCTCGTTCTTCATTTCTCCGGTGCCACGGATGCTGGAGAGGATGACGGTGTCGATGCTGTCGGTGTCGATGGCCTTGGCGATGGTGGTGTCGATGTCGGAGATGTGCGCGTCGTCGACCTCGACACTGACGATGAGCACATCGGCGTCGACGATCTTGGTCGCTCTCTTGGCGGCCTTTTGCTGCGTCTTGGACGGGATGTTCATCTTGTCTCCCTCCTTCTTGGCGGCCGGTCGCTGGATGGTGCCGTCCATGCGGCCGTTGAACTCTTCCATGCTGACGGTGAAGACCTTCAGCTGGCTGTCCCTTGTGGCGACCTTGGTGTCGCGGCTGATGGTGCCGATGCTGTCGATGCCGGAGACGTGGTGGTAGACGGCCTCGGCCTCGCGGTACTTCTGGGAGAGGGCTGGGAGCTCGCCAGCGTCGGCGTACTTTCGCAGAGACTCGGACCCCTCGCCGTCCTTGCCCAGCACGAACACAACCGCGTTCAAAGATTCAGGGGTGGTCTCGCCGTTCGATTCCTTGCCGATGAGCACATCTCCGAGGAACTGCGCGGAGGTGATGTCCCGCGAGCTGTGGGCGCACGTGTGTGGATCCGACTTCTTGTTCTGCCAGACGATGGCGGGCGCAGCGGCGACGGCCGACAGGATGGACGAAAGGATCACGGCGTGTGTTCTCATGGTGCTATTATTTGATTATTCAGTGGGAGTTGTTGCTGCTGATACTGTTACTGTTGTTGGGCTCGGGTCAGGCGTCGGTTGGGGGATTGCTGTTTGTTGTTTGTTGTTGTGGGTCTTGGCTTGGCGCGCACTGTGGCTTCGAACAGCGGTGGATGCTCTGGAAGATGGCGATGCTGTCTTCGATGGCTTCGATGGGGGGTTTGACGAGATGGTGGTCACACAATCAAACGATTCGAGGACTTGTCCTTGGCTTTGCTATTCTTCTTATCGTCGTGTTGTCGCGTTGTCGTGTTGTTGCCTTGCTACTGGCGTGAGTTAACTCGTCGCTTTGTTGTTTTCGTTTGTTCGTGCTGTCGCGTTGGCTCTGTGGTGTAGTGCTTGGCTCGTGCTTTTGGCTTTGTTCCGTTCGTTTCGTTCTGCCTTCGTCGTTGTTGCTGCTGCGCGCTGTTCTGTTGGCGTTCTCCTTCTCGCGACACAGTGCGAGAAACCAAGCACACGATGTGCTGGCGTGAGCTTTATGTCCATGCGTTCTGGCTCGCGCCATTCAATACATGAATGTATTCAAATCATAATGTTTTGAAATGAACAAAACGGTTAACACGATGCGGCGGTTACATTGGGTTCGCAAACAGTTCCCCGGACAGTCGACCAACCAAAATAACCAGGGCTAATGTTTCCAAAGTAGACCTGTGGGTGCACTCATGAACAGTACACACGACGATGCGTTGCAGTGAGTGCTTCCAGCTTTGTGCTTGCAAGCACAATTTCGCATCACACACAACAAGACAAACGACTGGAATACATTCTCGCATGATACCGTAGAATGATGTTTCTCTCTCTCTCGAACGAACGAAGCATATCTGCAGTTCATCGCGATGCGTGGTTTTGAAACGTATTGATGCATGCAGCATCTCTATGCGTGCGTCGAGCATGTTACCTTTCCTCTCTGTCTGTTTGCATCTGCAAAGAGACTAGGTATGCTGTGCGTGAAAGTCCACAAGCACCAATACGATGCGGACATCAAACAACATCAAGAAACGTCGCGTACAGGAAGCGAAGTGTGTTCGTTCACCAAAAAAGAGAAGAGCATCCTCTCTTGTTCCCAAAACACAATCATGTTTGTCAAAATATTTCCGACAGGTCGGACGAACTGTTTGGCAACCGTGCTGATTCTCATCTTGGACTCCTTCGATTACAACTAGTTTTGGCAGTTGTGACTAAGTGGAATTATGCATAATCCACACAAGGAAGGTGCCTCGAATCATGCGACTACATTCAAATTGAGAATAAATTGCAGCACTCCACGAACCCCACGACATCAAGGTTCGGGACTTGGCTGATCTCATTCCACTTGGTACCACAGGCATAGAGTACACACTTTGTCTGCGAGTCCAGTACTCTTCAACCACTACGTCAAATTTATCAAACCGATACTCACTGAAATGGGATCTGTGTTTGTGGTTGCCATCGTGTCCACCGATTCGATTGTCGAATGAGGTGAATCCTCGTGAAGTATCCAAAAGTCATCTTGGGCGAAGTGAGGGAGAGCACTCAGCGCTGGAGCGAAGCATCCTGCTTCGCACTAAACACGTGCGAATCGACCAGCGCTTCGGCTGCGCCGTCTTGTCTCAACCAATGTGAGCTGGTCTGCCATCGCTCTCTCTCTCTCCCTCTCTCTGTCTGTCTTTTCTACTTCTCTGTCTGGAGTGTTAATGGTTCGTTGCGAGTTGTCGACTGTCGGCATTGCTACGCCTCGAAGGGCCGGGATGTTGTCACAACCGCTTCCCGCTTCCGTCGTCTGGTCACGTCACATATGAACGCCAGGGGCACAAGTTTGTCTTCACATTTGCGTTTCTCCAAGCCAGGCAAGTTTAATCTTCGTCGAGAGAACACTTTACAAAAAAGCCAATGACGTTCATGGCGATGGGCTCGAGGTTGGTCTTGCTCTTGCTCTCGGTTGTGCTCCTCATCGTGCACACGCTCACGATGCGCTGCCATTGGTGATGCAGTTAACAATGTCTCTACTTTTGTTGCTAATCATGATGCTGGTCCGAATGTCGCTGCTGTTACGCTGCTTTTGGGGATGGCAGAGTTTCTCGGGCAGAGACAGAACATGTGTTTAGAATGATTGAGAGGACTGTTCGACTGAGCATCTACGAGTATACCACATGGAGCACATTGAAGTGCGGCATCGCTCTTGGCAACTCCATCCAACGCTCTGGCTCTCTCGTCTTGTGTTCCTGTTTGTGTCTGTCTTCTACCAATGCATCGGATGGTGGCAACGTGACCACACAAGAGGTGAAGACACACGTTGTCACTGTGGCGGCCTTGTTCGATCTTACGAGTTCTCTCCAACGAATGTCCGAATCAGGAGAAGGGCGCGAGTCGGAGAAATACTTTGTCACTATTGGTGGCAACAAGAGCACCAACACGCCCCCGTTCAAACATGGCACAATACTTTCCAAGTACTATACACGCTGTGATGACAACTCAACAGACCCTTTCTTGCTGCTATGCCTGACTTTCGCAGACCGCACATACTTCTGTGTCTCATCGCGGCATCAATTCAATACAGGTGCCATTCCCAGCTTTTCTTCGTGACACGAACCGATAAATCGAGCCGGCCAAGAAATGCTATTCGCGATGTGTGCGGCTTTCAGTTCTTTCGGAGGTGGTCGTGACCACAGAGGTTCAGCGAGACAACGTTGAGAAATGGGTGAATGTGGTCACGGAGAAAATAGACACTGGGGCTGGCCAACCAACTCCAACAGGGCTCCACCATAGTACAACTTCTACCAACCACGCCATCAACGCGAGTGCGAACGAAACGGGGTCAAACTCATCCAATTCGTACGAACACATGCACACGCACCGACAGCACTGAAACGAGTCTCTTTGTTTTGGAACCAGCCGTCGTTGGTGCAGATCACGCTGTTGAACTGTGTTGAAGAGGTGAAGGATCCGATGAGCGACAGGCGGATGAACGAGGCAAACAAACGAACGAATGAATAATGAATGAGCAATGCCCCTCCAAATACTCGACTCCACAAGTGTGTGTGTGTGTGTGCACGCACGAGCAGAGTAGTGGAGGGAGGAGTGTTCATCTGTCGTTGATGCAACAACAATGCCACAGTGTCCATCGCACGCTGCGTCTCAGTGTCTCTCGCTACACGTGCATGTGGATTTGCGTCTGCGACGATCACTTCCTTGCCTTCGACAACATTCACACAACAACTCTCATAAAAAACAATCGACGAACAGATTGTACTCCGAAGCACAGTATCACCGCACAGCAATCGACAAGCATTGCCAGGTGATCACAAGCCTCTCTCCGGCCAAAGCCAGATACAAGCCAAAGGTATGTTGCGGGCGTCGATCAATTGCAAATGCAGGTCGGCAAGATGAATGAATATGTGCAGGGCGCGGAACCAATGACGGGAGGATGCGGTCGCAGCGCTTGCCCTACCCAACACAGCGTGCTGCCTCAAGCAGATGCACACATTGGGACAATCAGCATCACCGGCAGCATCTAGGGAGGACGCTCCTACCGAATCAGCTGCCATCGTCATGGGAGGTGTGATGCGTAATGATGCCGCGCGTCCCCTACGCTTGTCGTTCCGATCACATGCTTGCTTTGTATGTTGGTGGCATAATGTGTCATCGCCTCCAACTCCGCTCTAATCTGCTCTGCCCAACTCAACTCAACCCCACACCTTTCGTACCACCCCACCGGTACGAGTACGTATGCTCCCGCATTCCACACTGTTCTGTGCTGCTCTATCCGTGTCTAACACGGCAATGAATCACAGCACACAATCCAAGCAACCGACAAGCAGCAAGCAAGCATCAACCATGATCCGCATGATCAACATGAAGGCAGCCATCGTGGCTGTTCTCTTCCTCTCCAACATGGCGTTGACTCACGCCGTGCTCCGTGGCAACCGGACCCCCGTGGATCCAACCAAGGAACTCCGCACGGCGATGAACAGGATCCGCGCCCTCAAGGTCGGCGCTGATGACAACGCAAAGGCGGCGAAACAAAACAAGGCCGAACGAGAGCCTCTCACAGACAACCCGAGTACTCCCGAGACCTCTGTGCCAACCGCGTTGCCGACTGGATCGCCGACTGCTGGACCCACGAGTCCTCCGACTGCCTCGCCGACGGGCCCTCCAGCTGAGATGCCCTCAATGTCGCCTACCACTCAACCAACATCTGACCCAGAGCCCTTCGATTCCACCATCGAAGTCGCTTGTAAGCCAGACGGTGACACCGCCCTCACTCTTGCCGAAGTCAGCACCAAAACCATCATCTGCGATGCCACCAAGCCATCGTGCCGCGAGGCCGTGACCGCCGTGAAGGAATCCGCAGAGCTGCAGAACTTCTTCGGTTGCGCTGGAGATCTCGGCGAAGGAGCCGCGCGCAAGCTCTTCAACAAGTACGCAACGGACGCCGTGCTCGCTGAGCAACTCGCGATGATCGTTGCCACCAACGCGATCCTCGTCACCGAACGTCCGGATGCCATGAAGGCAGCATGCGCGGCCATCGCTGCGATGCAATCGCCTGCCGTCGCAGACCCATGCTGCCAGGGATCCTCGGGGTGCACTTCTGCCGTCGCCTCCGCTTCCAGCTCTCCACCATTCATGACCGTCGCCATCACTGGTTGCACCGGCGACAGCGCATGCAAGAACATCGGACCGAATCCCCTCATCCTCGATTCCTCCTGTACTGGCGTGAGTGCATGCGAATCCATGAATGAAAATGATCTCAATCCATCCGTTGTGGGAGTCACCTTCGTGGGTGAAGCCTCATGCACCAATCCAGGGTCATGCGAGGGAGTGGGGCACCGCTCTTACGGCAATGTCGTCGTCCTGGACGCCTCTTGCGTTGGTCCAGATGCATGCAACGCAGCCGGACGCCGCAGTCAGCAGAAGACGTCCAACCGTTTCCCAAGCCACATCAACATTGGACCGAATGCATGCGTTGGCATCGATGCCTGCAAGGATGCTCATTCTACAGTCAATTATGGCACTGCCGGCAAGCGCGAAGGAAGCCTGACCATTGGCGATGGCAGTTGCACAAAGGATCGCTCCTGCGAAAAGATTGGCTTCAACGACAGGTTGGGAATGGATATCATCGTCGCTCCTGGTGAGTGCAGTGTCGCCGGCACCTGCAGGGGATGCATCACCGCAGAAGACTGCGACAACGGTGGGGCGTATCTCATCAGCAACACCGATGGAGCTTGCCCCAAGGGAGACAGCAGCTCCGGTGGCAATCCGACTGGAAAGAAGGTGGAGGAGTACTGTGTTGGGAAAGACACTTTGCCCACGGAAACCCCGACATTCTTTCCAACTCCTCTCCCGACCATCACAAGCAAACCTACCTCTAATCCAACAATCTTGGCGCCGAAAATGCCAACCCCATCACCTTCCACGGATACGATGGCGCCAACCCGTTCCCCAGCCACCATTCAAGTTGGCTGTCTCGAAACTCCTGGAAATGGATCATCGAAATTCAACCCCGTTGTCGACGTAGTCAGCTGCGATGGCGCGGCCGGAACATGTGCCGACTTTGTCGATTCTATCAACGGGCTCGACGATGGCAAAGCCAAAATGATCAAAAGTATCTTTGGCTGCGGACCATCAGGGGTGGCTGTGTCGCAGGAGGTGGCCCAGAAACGCTTCAACAGTATGAAGAATGACGCAGAGGTGACCCAACTGTTGTTGACAACAGTGGCGACCAAGAACCTCCTCACTGGTGGTGGACCCCAGGTGACAGCAGCTTGCAATGGCAACTGCTGCACTTCACTTCCTGATCCTAGCCATGTCGAAGCGTGCGTGGTCAGCCCTTCCACTGGTGTGATGACGATTACCGAAGGTTCATGCATTTCTGCAGATAAAGCCTGCAATCCCATGGTCGAAAACGCCATTATCATCGACAGCTGCGGCCCCAACACCGGAGGCATCGGTCAGTGCTCCGAGTTTGGTATGTTCACCACGGCCCCAAACCCGGCTGCCCAGCTTGGCTACAAAGTGATTGGGCCCAATGCTTGCAGCGACGCGGCTAATTGCCAGGGCATGGGCAAAGACGTCTATGGTAATGTGAGAGTTGCAAATGGGGCTTGCACTGGCGGGGGGAATGCTTGCCTGGGCCTGGGACAACGTAAGAGTCAAGGCAATATCGCATCACCAATCCGAATCGATATTAGTATCGAGACCAGCGCGTGCCAACGTCCCCATTCTTGCAAAACGATGTATAATAATACTGCCATCACAACGGGAAGCATTACCGTCAAGAGGAATGCATGCAACGGAGTTCTCGCGTGCACTGGCCTTCATGATAACGGGATTGGAGGCAACGACCTTGTCATCGAAGAAGAAGCCTGTCCTGGAACTCAAACGTGCCAAGACTGCTTGAAGCAAATCCAGTCATGTTCTTTGCCCACAGAAACATACACCATCAGCGCCCCAAGCGTTGGTTGTCCTGGTCCAGACCAATCTTCCTGTAGCTAAGACTGACAGGAAACAACACAATCATAATAAGGAAAGTAGGATTTCATCTCCCACATGAAGTATATCGCTTGTGTCGACATGCTGCTACAGCTATTACAACCACTTATACTAAGATACGAAATGAGCACAAGCACTATCACGAGTGCTGTATGATGAAACGGTACGGCACTGCTCTCACTCCATCTGGTGCCACGGGTGTACGAGTTTACTTCGACGGCTGGAGCCGTTGTTTGCGAAGGTGCGGTGAGATCTGATGGCTTCGTACCAAACCCCCGAAACTCAAAACTCCATGTGTCGTGTGGTACCAACTACAAACATTGAAACATTGTCACGAGCCAATGTGGGGAACTGCACTTTATCTCCCCTATACATAGTTCTCATAAACTCCAACCACGCAGAGAGCTTTGATAGGCATTATTATCTTGTATAGTATGGCAGACAGCTCTGTTAATAACAACCTTTCCCCTCGTGTGATGAGGAAGGCGCTCCAGTATGGGACACAGCGCATGGTACATACAATGCTGGCACTTGAACACAGGCACACCATCCCATTCATTCAACGTCTGCAGATAGACTCTTGAGTGCCTTTTCGTACTGGGGTGGGAAGTGATCGGCCGCCATCCTGGAATGCCAGAAGATATCCAGCGTTTGCGCCATCGTGATGGGATTCAGCGTCTGCAGAGTGTAAGATACTCCATCAGCAGTGCCATCCCCATTCTCATTGCCATTGACGCTGCCTCCGTCGACTTGTTCCGGTACCATCCAAACCGTCTGACCAGCTGGCACAAAGAGAGTTGGAGCACCGTCCTTCGGCGTAACGGATGGAAGACCGTCCAGCACGTCCATGATCTCAACGAAAGACGAACGTGCAAGATCCACCCGATCATGATTGATCTGCTGACGGGCGTACCACAGTTTGGGACGACGGAAGTAGCTGGTCGCTGCGATCTTTGCCTCCCAGTACGAATCCACTGCGCGTGCCTGCGACAACGTCCGTCGCACTGCATCCACCGAAAGGAACGGGACGCAGTCGTTGGCGTGGATCACGTGCGTGGACGTTTCTAAAACATGGCTGGGCAATGGTTGGCTGATGCTGTCTGATAACGATTCCTGCTTGGTTCGTATCAGTCCAGGTGAGACTGTAGGGTCCCGTTGTTTCGCATCCTGTTGCTTGCCAGCATCAATATCAACATCGACGCTGGACTCTCTCGTTTTGTCGCTGTTGTCATAATGCGAGGTGTAATACACCGGCGGTCCACCAAAAGAGAAGCAGTGCACATTGGATGGATGGAGATGATCAGGCAAGGGCGGATTCATCGGTGGAATGGTGCTGTGCTTGTGCGTGCTTGTAGGAGGCGTCTGTGTGTCAAGAGTTGCACACACGGAATCTCGTTGCTCCAGAATGGCATGGATCCACAGATGCAACAGCGAAGCCGTGCCGCCACCAAGAGAATGACCCGTGATGACGAGGCTGTAGGTTGGGTGTTGTCGTAGCGCATCCACGGTAGACGCACCCACAACACGCCACAGCACCTTGGCCATGGCGATCATTTCGGAATGTCCTTCGCCTCCACAGAATGGTGCTGAGGGCGCATGTATGTGTGTGCGAGCGTGTGAAGACAGACAGAGGACAGACGAAAGAGTGATGGAATGGAGTGAACAACAATACGAATGAGTGGACGATCGTTGATGGTGAGGGAAGAGACTCGTGGACATATATTTGATGTATCAGGACACTGCTACCATTCCAGATGGCTGCGGAACCAGAGTGTCGGAGCGCAGAGCATCGTGCCGTACACGGCAGTATCGCACAGTCTCGCATAGTATCATCCTGCGAGTGTGGTGGAACAGAAAGGCATACTTCGATCCAAACCACCATTGTACAGTGATATGCAGTGGTGTGCACCATTCTCAACTTGGCTGCTCACATTCCATATCCATCCCATGCATATTCCACTTCAACACATCGCAGCATGTCGCTGCACGTTGCTACACATCATCGCACAACGCTAGGCCTCTTCTTTCAACTCACTTGTAAACGCTGCCACATCCACGATGACATCTTGCAAAGAGAAGGTGCCGCGAATCGCCAACACGATGGATTGCTGCGAATGATCCACCGCCACAAAATGACGCAAGATGGCATTCTCCATGGCCACGGCCTTGGCGGCAGCATTCTGGTCGAGCAAAGATTCATCGTGCAAGATGACGATATCATCGACTGGAATGCCAACATGATGCGCGATCTCCTGCTGCTCCACCCATCGGTCATGCTCAAGATCGGCGAGGGAACGTGATGGAGGCGGTGGTCGTGGCGGCGATGGTGCCGGTAGCTCGGAGAGCGACTCAACGTTGGTGGAATCGATCATGGCAGAACCGTACGCTGCCGTGGCGTACTTCATGTATCGCCACAGCAAGCGAGTATCGACCGCCTTCGGGACATGAGCCTTTGCAGTACCAACAGTGCGTTTGTTGACCTGATTGACACGATCTTCAAGAGCATTGCCGATCTTCCTACAGGTTGAGGCGTCATAGTTCTGACACACCGAGACGATCCCGAGATTGGTGAAGAGGTTTGGATCCCACAAGGAAGTGGAGAGCTCCTGATCGATGCCCGTCTTCTTGAGGAACGCCTCCATGGCATCGAGCTGCTGCGTCCACGACTTGCGACGGTCATACCACAGAGCCTTGACGGAGCTGCAGATGAAGCCTACGACGGTGATTGTTGTGCTGATTACAGAGCGAAAGGATGATGAGAAGGAAGCCAACGAGATCGAACTTGATTTCTTGATCAGTCTGCGCTCCTTGCGGTTCGACGCTGATGCGTTTGACGTGCTGCCCGAAGTTGCCGCTTTTGTCTGCAGTCCTCTCTGAGAGACTGCGGGAAAGCCGAGCTGGACTTGGTGGGTGGGCGCTCCGAATGAGGTGTTGGCATGCAACGCTGATGCCAAGTTGACGTCGGCGAGCGAGATGAATGGCCGTCCATGGCCGCAGACCATGCCGGAATGGACACTGCGTCGCGTGCGGGTCAGCTTGGTGACTGTCTGTAGCGACATGGTGCTCGGACAGATGTCGCTGCTTCAGTTGCCGGCGATCGTGTTGTGGTCACCGGTGTGTCCCTTTCGACATTGGCACAGGACGCGTGGTTGTCCTGGACTATTATGAAGGAGAGGCGGAGCAGCGATCGCTCTTGTTCACGATAACCGGCGTGGCGCAATCACATGCGGCTGATCTGGTGCAGTTGCATGGTCGTCCTCTGCACCCCTCCGACAAATCGCGGAGCCAACCCAGTCACCTTGACGCCGAATCCTTTGGGAACTGTCCGGAGGCCGTGGAACGACAAAGAAGGAACGACAGCGAACTCGCGAACAAGGGCGAAATTCGTGTTCGGCGAACAACAAGGTACTTAGTTAGACCAAAGACGCCATTGCGGATCAGTCACAATGACCAAACTCCTCCCCTCGAGCGCTCAACGCGTGTTTCTTTCCCACACGACTTCTTCACCCATCTTGGACGCTGTGCCCAGTCTCAGAAGTCATCCACGAGAGACCTCCCCTGGCCCAAAGACGACGCCGAAACCCACACTCGCAGCCACGTCCAAAGACGCACCACACTTCATAACAGTAGAGTGGAATAGTCGTACTCTGCTCCCTTGCGTCCTGGCACCTCGCCACATCCAACGCACACGGTCCCTCACTTGCTCGTTCGTTGACTGGTCGACAATGATGCCGTTGTCATCGGGACGATCCCGCAGCAGCAGCAACCTGAATGACGGCGATGCGGAAACCGGGAAATGCACCAAGCGTGCGCATGCCATCTTCCTGAAGCTGCAACGCCGAATCCCGTTCCTGAAGAAGGCGGCCGAGGTCGCCCTGCGCGTGCCACCGCGATGGCGGTACGCGTTCGTGCTGCTGTGGTTCGTCTGGAAGATCGTGCTGACGATCGCGCTGGTCTTCTTGTTCCAAAAGACCGTGAGGACCCGCGGCAGCGCCATGACCACGAATGGAGGCATTCTGCCAGAAACGATGGGCGGTCCAACGAGGGTGCTGTACATCATCACGACGCTGGCAGAGTACAACAACGGCTTGCGCGCGACGGTCAAAGACCAGGATCGGTTGGGCGAGGTGCTGATACCCATCATGTTCGATAACATCAACAGCATGATATCTCCGCGATTCAATTTGCAGGTCGACGTTTTCTTGATTTGCGGCTACGAGCTGAAAGAACAGCGAGAGGAATACATTCGCAGTCGTCTGCCACCTGGAGTTGGATTGCAGATATGGGACGATGCCAGCCCGCTGGGTTACGAGAAGCACAAGTCCAAGGGCAATCAGTTCGTCTCGCTCAATACGAGGGCGCTGTCACGACAGCACCGATACGTCATCAAGGACAAGATCGATTACTACGACGCCTTCGTTGTGTTTGAGGATGACATGAGGATCACCGGCCATCACGTGCAGCACTTTTTGGAGATGTCGCAAGAGTTGGAGAAGATGCGGCTGCGGGCACCGAAGATCACCATCAACGATCACGTGGACGATCCGCAGAGCATGAAGTTCTTTGGTGACATGTCGCGTGATCAAATGGATCGGTTGGTTCCGGGATTTGTGCGTGTCGAGGTGCTGCTCAATGAAACGGAACACGGTGCGCAGCAGCATCTGGATCCGATACCGCTGGATTACGACTTCAATGATGTGCTGGGAGGAAGTGGCGATCAGCAAGAGGTGCATATCGACCCTTCCATCTGCTGTCACGTCAACATGGAACCTAACATCGAGACACCCAAGACGCCCAAGGCGGAGGACGTGATAATATGGGAGACCAACGTCAAGGCATTCACACTGAGAGAACTGCCCACGAGCCCAACGCCTCGGTCCAAGTTTGACTGGGCCGTCGTCATGCTGGGTCCCGGCAAACGTCTTGATCAGAAAAAGCTCATCGGAGGGTACTGGAGCGGCAGGGAAGGTGCATTTGGCAAGATGGATCGACCGACCGGCGGTCCGCCCGATCTTATCGCCCAGCAAGGTGGATGGATGGCAACGCGCGAACAGATACTGCGATTGAACAGCGGTCTTTGCCAAGGCAGCTTCCTGCCTCCCTTCGATGAACCCGTTTACTATGAAGATGGGCAGCAATCCATGAATGTAGAATTCTGGTCCGGCAGTTACCAATTCTTCACGGGTGTGCGAGGCGGTTGCAACATGCAGCGTCTCATCAGCGTGCATCCAGATCACTTCTCCAAGCACCTGCTCTACCATGTGGCCAACAACAAACAGAGACAGTTGAAGCGGGAACGCATGCTGCGTGCGGATCATCTGTTTGGACAGTTCAACACGGTGCGAAAGCAAGCCATTCGCGCCAAGCTCGAGCTGGAGTCGGCGCAGGCCTGATCATACACATTCATGTCATGGAATGGAATAGGCTGGGTTGGTCGTTGGCGGAGATGAAATCTGGCTGACCAAGGCAGGTGCTGCATTGACTAAAGCATACTCTTGAGAGAGAAGAAGTGCATCACCACAGATCATCCGAAGCGACACTGCTTGAATACAACCTCTTACAATAATACGAGTGCATTTCGGAATCGAGTAGGCCGTACTCTCTAGAGTTGTTCGCCCTCTGACAGCCACATAAGGTTAGTGAGGCAGTTTACATACTCTCGAGAGCATTATCTCCTCTATTTGTTCGTTGTCGTCGTTGTCGCCGCCGTCTTTTTCCGGTTTCGAAAATTATTGCATCTCCATCTCGTACCCCATGTCATCAAGAACTGTCTTGGTGAGATCCCATCCACTTTGCAAGCATTTCTCATTGAAGATGGGCCACAGACGACTCACTTCTTGTTGTGTTTCTTCGCACAGCCGTTGCAGGAAGACATTGCCGTCTTGATCCTGCAGCATACCGGCCTTCTGCTGTTGCGCAAGGCGCTCTGCAAGCAGGTGAACGTGCAGGTATGCTCGTGCGCGATCTTGGTTTGTGGAAGTGCCAAAGAAGGCAACGCAGATGGTATGCTTAGCAGCAGTGCCACTTCTTCTTTCACCGCATCGCAGGATGTATTTTGTCTCGTTTTGGGATTGCGTGAGATTGCTGCGTAGTGTCCACAGGATATCCTCCGTAGTGGAATCGGTGCTCTGCATGAGACTGTTGAGCGAATCGCCGAACCTGATCTCTGGTTTGGAGCTTGGTCGGAAGAGTCTCGGCACGAGACGCTTCCATGGTTGGAAGAACAGCGGTTCTTTCTGAGCGACCTCGATTGGCGATGGAATCTCAACCGATGCGGGTGCTGCCGTCTGCGTCGTGGCTGGTAGTATCCCTGTCGCCGTTGCTGCAGCTGCTGCTGCTGTTGATGTGGTGCTTTTGGTATTTTCGGACCACTCTGCGTCACCCAGTAGCTGCTGCATCCGACCCGTATTGAGTTCATCGAATGCGATCAATCGCATGCACCGTGTGTTGGCGAAGATGTGAAAGATGGTGAGGAATGAGTACAGCATCCACAGCCGCCACGGTCGCACGTTGGACACCGACTGGGCGAAGAATGCGGCAAACAGCAGCCCCATCGCCCCCGTCACTGTGTGCTGCGCGCCGAATTTTGCGTTGATGTCGGACAGATCGGATCCTCTCGACCAGTACAGATTGATGACTCCACCGCAGGCACCTGCCGCCACGCCGCACATGGCCTTGCATATGTTGCCGACGGAGATCATGGGCAAAAAGAATTGCGGCGGGAACAGAGTGGCTGCCACCTCCAGCGTGATGCCAAGATCCACCATGATGTCCGCAAACAACCTCCAGCGCTTGATGTCCGATCGGAAGTTGGACGACGCTGCGTACGTGAACAGCAACGTTGCCGCCATGCCCGACGCGTCGCGCACGAGGTAGTTCATCAATGCCGATAGCGCTGTCGCACCTTCCTTGCCGACCCCGACTCCTTCCAGCACGCGCTGTGTGGCAAGGACGCCTCGCAACTGCGTCGACAAGTCTTGCAACCAGCTCCAAACAGAGTAGCGTAAGTATCCATCTGGCGTGGATTGCGGGAATCCAATGGGCAAGAAGGTTGTGCGCAGCGCCGAAACCGCGCGTCGCAGGCCTACAATAGGCTGTTGATTGGGTGTGCTGCTGCTTGCTGCCGCTGCCGCTGCCGCTGTCGCTGCCCCTGCCCCTGCTGCCGCTGTGTTGGATGTTGGCGAGATCGCAAAGTCCACGATCTTGGAATTGCCACTGTTGCGCTGCTTGGAGATGATCCGTTGGAGCTTGATAGCATCCTGATGATGAGCACGGTCGTGAGCATCGTTCGTCGGCAGCGCGAGACTGGAGCCACCATTGGGCGTCGACGTGATGAGCAGCAGCGAGAGGACGACGGAATGCATCATCGCGATCCTCATCTTCGTCATGTTGGTGTTGTGCGTCGTGAGATGCAGGTTGGAGTTGCTTCGCTTATTGTTATGACAGATAGACGTTGATGTCAGACGGCTGTCCGTGAGGGTATGTGGACCAAGAAAGAGATTATGGATGAGGGGAGTGGTGATGTGATGTGTAGCAAGAGCGTTGGTGGTGGATCGGCAACAGCGCCAACAGTGCCAACAGTGATGGATCCGCATCACCATTCCTCTCTGGTTCGCGCCTCGCGCCTGTCCGCTCTCGTGATCGGATTGGTGGATGTGGATTGGGACACGCAAGATACCATCTGAATTCGTGAATGAACCATTGACACCAGTCCTGTGTAACGTGTGTTTGGAGATGCCGACGTCAGCAGAATGTCTCAGCTTCAGAGAAGTTCTGTTCCAGAACACGAATCTTCAACACCTTGTTTCACGTTTTGAGATACAACTGCACACAACACGCGACCAAACGTGTGGCATTTGTACGCAAGATGACGCCACGAGCAAAACTGGATGCCGTTTCTTGACGTCACGATGTCTGCGCGAGGAACACAAGGAACGAGCACTCAAAAAGCTCACAATCGAAACAGTTCCCACAACTCAAAGCCACAAAACAAAGAAGCACCACAACACAAGAGACGAACCAAACAACCTCACGTCACGCGCACCCACACCACACCACACCACACCACACCACACCTCCACATCCCGACAATGAACATGATGAAATCAATCCTCCTCATCGCTATCTTCGCCATCCAGATGCTCGCCGTGTCGGCCAGAAGGTCAACAGGCTTGGATCCTTACTGCAACAAGCAAATGGGTGAGTGCAATGCTCAAGAGAATCAAGGCATTTGAATCTGTGCCGAGACTTCGGATGTATGCCGATTGATGACCCGAGCACGAGCAAGAACGAGGAGATTTGGCAGACCACCAATGCACAAGCGATCGTGAATGGATGTGTGTGCGTCTTTGGTTGCATTGCCAATGGCAACGGCTGCGATAACATGCACATGACGATTACAATGACCATGTCAATGGCGGTTCCAAATCACGCAATAGCCTCTTTGTTGCAAGATTAACCACAATCTCACGCTCATTTCGCCCTTCATGGTCAAATCAAACTCTGCTTCGGATTTATCGCACCAATTCGAAAACTGCAGAACTCCTCGGATGGGACTCATGCCCACACGGCTTGCCACTTCCGGGCTTGGGAAAAAGCAAGAAGGTGGAACCAACAACTGTCGCTGATGCCTCAACGTCACCGAGTGCATCCAAGCGGACGAATCAACATGCCTCCGGCTTGCAAAAGGATCAACGAGCGACCCAGACAGTCTCCTCAAAGAAGAGAGTGCAGCGAAGTGCGGAGAAAGAATCGCGACAATCTCCATGGGGCGTGAGCTCGCGTAAGTGAACATCCACGAGAACAACGGCAAGTCTTACTCTCCAAGGCAGACACACGAGATTATTATGCGACCATTACACGACGTCATTGTCACACCACACACAAACAGCAAACAACGAAACAACGATAGAGACACAACCGCATCAGCAGCAGCAGCAAATTGAAAAGCAGAGCGACAGCAAGCAACAACCGCAATACCATACGATAGACGATACCAATTTTTCATACCACACTGCTCAGTTTCGATTTGTATCTGTTCTGTCGCTTGGCTGGGGATGCCGCGCCTTCGGGCTCCGCAAACAACCATGGGGATTCTGGAATGTGCCATCCTGACAAGCACAAACGCTGGCGACCGACTCCGTCCCGACATCTCGAGGGACGTCAAAGCCGATGGTCGCACATCCAACCGGTTTCCGGCCGATGTTGTTGCCGAAGCCTCCAGCAAGAAGGCATCGTCCAGGACCAGAGTGTCAAACATCGTGCCAACCATCAAGTCCACGCGGTGCGCATGAACGAGCAGACTGAGCAGGTAGCAAAAGCACTGGGCCCATTCGTCGGATGACGACTTCTTCTCCGCGATCTTTGACACTCTATGGGCAAAGTACCGGCAGTATCTTTATCTCAGTACTGCTGCCGCTGCGCGCGTCTCTGCAAAGGAGAACCAACTTTGCATGTGGACTATGCACATGCTTGGGTTGTCTGGGATAGCTCGATAGAACCTCTCCTTCATCACATTGTGTTCTTCGTTACCGTTCAAGAACGTGGGCGCTTGCTCCACATCGCGATGGAGGCTATACCCCACGACACGAAAATGGTTGCTACCAACCAGCAAGGTCAACCACTTCATGGACTGTTCCGCACACAAAGGTTTGCATACGATGAAAGAAGAGACGAAAATATAGGATGGAATCGCATGCCCTACTTGCCATGGCTTGGAGGAAGACTTCCATGTGGTGTTCAATTCCCTCACCCTGACACACCAGCGTCAGCTTGCGCACGCTCTTGAGCCGAGGCAGATCCACGTGCGATCCGTCAAACGTTAAATCCATGACTACAGAGGATGGTGCTGAGAGGCTGGAGAATAAGCTTTCGCCAATCTTCTGAAAAAGCAAGGTCAACATCTTGCATCGGCTGGCGAACGCCTCGTCGAACCTATCATAACATGAAAGTCTCCCATCGATCATAGTTTCATCAACCTTTTGCACCCGAGAGTAAACCGGGAAACATGACATCCGGTGAACTTGACCATCGTCGCAATATCACGTTTGATGAGCTTCTGTTGAGATTTCGCCGCCAACTCCAGCTCATGTTCATTCCAAAGGCGGGCTAATACATCTGGAACGAGATCCAGTGGAAAGGGCGGGTCGTTCGCGACGCGTGACACATCGATGAACGTTGGTAGGTTGGGCTGTGCCGTTCGTGTTTGCCTGAAAAGATGCTGGAGGTTGTCTCTGCATGCTGTCTCTGCATGATGCCTATGACGTGCTCTGATGCGTCCGAGTGTACCAATAGTATGTGGACGATCGTTGATTGTGAGAGTTCTATCGATCTTTGTTCCTGATTCCTTCATGTGCAAGCACTCTCAAGAACCCGCGCACTCTTCGCCGTGCCACTCAAGTCGGTAACCTTCGTAGAGTGCAAGGATGAATTCCACGCTGATTTCGAACACGGTCAGCAAGTAATGACAGGATCGTCCGGAGTGTGGTGTGTTCTTTCCCTCATCTCTTCCTCTTTCAACCTCCATCCACAGTACGTGTTCTGATGGTCTCGCATGTCGTGTAACACCATGGACACTCGAGCACTCCAACTCTCTGTCGTTGCACGTGTGGGAAGACTCTGGTTTTCGTCGTACAAGAATCATTTTGTGAGTGGATCGCCGTATCCATGACTCGGACCACGCCCAAGGTTCATGGCGAAACGATAGGCTACGACACTACCAAAGTACCTCGATGGCCGAACAAAAGCACAGACACCGGATACTGACTTCTTCGGTCATCTTCCCGAATCCAGGAGGTGGAGAAGGGTGATCCAAAAATAAAATCTGCAAAAACTCAACTCACAAAAAACCCGCAAGATCGTGCAAAGAGGCCACAAACAAGGCAAAGGAGAGGGGCAGACATCTCAGGCGACCGACTCTCGACTCTCTGAGGTGTGAGAGGTACGACTCCAAGAGTGGCCGCAACACCTGAGTTCAGTTCGACTCCATTCTATTCCTTTCTTTTCTTTTCCCATCGCCTCAGACGGCAGTGCTGAGAGCGTACGCTCAACCCATTCCAATTCTGATCGAGCATACCAGCACGCGCTTGTCTATACTCGTGCCGAACGAGGTTGCGTGAGAATTCCTTGGATCCAGTGGAGGTGTCAGCATTGCGCCAACAGACAAGGAGAAAGGGTGGTAACAGAAGCCGACAATTTCGCTGGAGTGCTCCGGCGAATTCCTGCATATAATACCAACCATACGAGAGGACGAGCTACCATACACACCAGCACCAGCACCACACATCTCAACGTGCGACAAGCAGGAAACCAGAAGGCCAAGGACAGTCGGAATCGGTCACAGGTCAGAGCTGAGCAGGAGTCGGCACGTGCCATTGCCGCTGTTGTCATCACTGTCAGTACCACACCAGTTCCATAACCATGCCTTTCGAAGATGAGATCATGGCGTCCATCATGGCATCAGGGTTGTCGACGAAGGACAGCGTCGAGAGCTGGAAGCAGCCACATGCCTTCCATCTCAACCTCCCTCCGCATCACCTCGACGAGGATGGAACTCCCTTCATCACCAAGTACGCGCACAAGAAGTCGAGGTACATCCTGGGACTCGTCAAGACGTTGGAACTCAACGAACTCATGTTCCTGAACCCGGATGCACAGGAGAATGACGAATCCGACGACGACGATGATGATGATGCAATGGACACAACTGACGCAGGAGGCACCCAGGCGGATGGCGATGATGACAGCGGTCCGATCATGCCCAAGACGTTGTCCGAGTTTGCCCAAAAGTGCAGCCGCCTGCATGCGCAGCTCAGCGCGTTGGAGAATTTGAAGCATTCTGGCCTGTCTCGGTGGGATCTCAGCTTGATGGTGCTGCGCTTGTTGCGATTGCTCACCGCGACGATCACGTACGAGTATTATGACGAGGCCAAATCAGAGGAGCAGCAACAGGAAACACGACTGCCGATATCCAAAGTCACGATACACTACGACCTCGTTGGTTACATCCACACGGCTTCCACGACGATGGAGGAGGAGATGAAGCAGGCCCAGTCAAATGTGTCCGAAGACTCCAGCCACCTCGAAGGAATCCTCAAACGTCCATTCGCATTGCCGTCACCTGCCAGAGAGACTCTGCTATCTATCTTGGTCAGCATCCTGTCCAACAAAGGACCACTACGATCGGTTTCGAATGCAGCCATTTATCCAGCCACAAAACAGACGCACAACAACGATTCCGGGGAGGGCCAAGATCAGGAGCAGAGATTCCTGCTCATTTTGCACTGGAGGCCGCTGCTGAGGATGTTGCTGCGAACGACGCCGTACCTGAATGAACGCAAGTCCGGCACCGTGCCGCTATCATCCAACGCCAGGCAGAGCACGATTTTGAAACGCACCGTGCACATGATCCGTGACGCGAGGCACTTTTTCGACCAGGGCATTCGCCCACCCGGCTCGGCGGCAACCACTGTCGCTCTCGACAACAGCGCGGTGCAGCTTTGGGAGATGGTCCGAGCTGACATCATGTTCCATTCGCACACGAACGCATCGTACCGATCGTTGGTCATGTTCTACCTCTTCCAACCATCGCGATGTTCATCGACGTACTACCAAGACGTGCTGCCGGATTGGCTGGAGAGCTGGAGCAACATCGATCGGTGTCCCGAGATTGACTTCCTTTGGCTTGCTCTGTTCTGCAGAGCGAGGAAGTACCTGCCGCACACGTACGATTGGGGACCGATACGCCGCCGTCTGTTGACGCATGCGCAGTACTGGCTGCTTCTTCCCATCGGCGGTGCGGCCCTGGACAAGAGCTTCCCCAGAGCATCCGCACCGCGGTCCAGATCGTGCCCGTCACGTCTCAAAGCATTCACCGGCTCCAGCTCGTCGTATGAGGAGGGCATCGACTTCGTCGCCAAGGTCACCAAGCTACTTGTGATCGGTCTTGGCACCGGCAGCATGGGCGAAAATGGAGTTTCCGAGGGAACGAGTGACGTGCTCCGGTTCTTGTCATTCGTCACACCGTACTTCAATCCCAGCAACATTGGCACCTGGACGTTCACCCTGGGTGCCTTCCTACACTACTTCAGCTACGAAATCTGTTCTCGCGTCGGAGCTGCCGCGAGCATGGAAGCCTTCGCAACGTCCAATCCGGAGCTGCTGCGGGCGCTGTGCGAAGTGGAGCCAAGCCTGAAGGGCTGCGCGATCCCACCCACCGAAGTCGTGCTGCTGTTGGACAAGCTCCTCCCGCTTTGCCAGCAATCGTTGTACAGCAAGAACCCGCACGTTGGACGCGCAGGCGAAGCCTCCATGCTGTACTTTGCGCAGATCGACCCGGCACGCGTCACACCGTCGTTCATCGATTTCGCCATCCGTGCGCTCGATATCAGCGCCGTCAACCTCGCACATCAAGCACCGGCGGCGCTATCCGCGTTGACCCGTCTCTTGCAGCCAGCACTGCGCAGCAACCCGGCGATGTTCATGGCCAAGTTGCCTGATATCTTGCGGTTGTCGTTGGCCGGTATCGACAGCAATGACCAAAACAAGACCATCCGGACACTCATCTTGTACCGCAATCTCACATCCTGGTTCCCCATCGGCAAACCCAGCGAACAAGCCAACGGAGTCAACGCAGACGTAGATAAGAATGACCAGAAAAGCAATGGCAACAGCCATGGCAAGGGAACGCGCAGCATCGGTGAGAACTTGGTGGACCGTCTGTACCAATCATCGAATTCTCCTGAGTACGTGGCAGCGGTTGAACAGCTCCCAGAGAGTTCACTTCTGCGACAGGGCGCCGTTATGGATGGGTTGGATCTGGGGTTGCTGGCCGACGAGGCTTCCTCCGCCATGTGCGATTGGGTGCTGGAGTTTTTGGATCGCATCTTCGCCTTGCTTCGTGCTAGCGGTGAACGCGAGAAGGCTGGCAAGACATCGTCACGCACCGCGGCGCGCCATGCCAATGTGGATGTGCAGCAGGCACGCAACTTCTCACGCGTGCTGCGAGAATCCTTGATGCAGACCTTCGTTGCCATGGACGACACCATCCACAAGTCGGCTGTCAATTCGGTCGTGCGATTCTTCTCGGAGGAAACCTTGCCATCAGCTGCCAAGGATGCCGCGTATCTATGCGAGGCAGTGGCATCCGCACGTCCACGTAAGGACGGTGCAGGATCATCATCGCTGCACAGCCCTGGCCTGAAGGCGCTGCTGCCCATCCTCGTCGATGACTTGAAGCACTGTCCCACCAAAACTTGCATCTACAGGATACGGTGTCTTGCCGGGGCCGTGCGATTTTGCGGTCACGACATCTTGACGTACAGGCAGCAGATCTCCAACGCCATCAACTTTGGACTGCAGAGCAAGGACAAGCATCTGCACAAGACCGGATGCAAGCTCCTTCGGCACACGTTGGCAGCCCTCTGCGAGTCGAGACCGATCTCGTACGACATCTTGCCCCAACTTGAATTCGATCCTCGCCGCAACCGCAACAACGGCGACGCCAGCGGCGACCAGATGCAAGCGCAAACTATGTCGGACACTTTGACATATGGCCGTTCGGCACAGCTGAATGGGCGACCAATCACATGGTACATCCCAAGGACAGAATCCGTTGACTTTGCCTGGGCTCTCATCGATCAGAATGTGTATGGCAAACTGAAAACGTTGCAAGGCAAGCTACATGTTGACGCCGATGGGCAGAACGATTCAATTGCCGCCGACATGAACGAATTGCGCCGTACGTTGCGCGTGGTTCGGTACACGTTGCGAGGCGCAGTTGGGATCATGCTGGATTCGGATAACGGCGATGACATCATCGGTGGCCTGGCGAAGTCCACTGATCACGCCGAGCAGTCACCCGCCGAGATGCATGACGTTGCTCTTTTCCCATACGAAAGAGCAATGACGAAACTCCTCACGCAGCTGGTGTCAGAGGATCAGTCCAAGAAGATTGCAGATGTACGAGGGCGCATTGCATTTCTGATCACCACCCTGGTATCGTTGATTGCGTCCGAAACGTTCCAATTAAAGGCTCAAGCTGCAGCATCGCCATCGCCACCATCTGAAGCGGCGACATCGACGGATGCCACGGACACGACGGCTTCTGATGGCCAGACTAGCTCGGATGCGACGGCGGAGGCTGCTGATTCGGGTGAGTCTGCAAATGGAAACGGAGCAGCTGCCGAAGGCAGCCCTGCGAACGACTTAGCCACACTAGTCAGCAGAGACACGAAGGTTTGCAAGGAGGCAATCGATATTGCTTTGCTGTTGCTCACCAGACGCGGCGCATCCTTCCGTTCCCAAGAAAGCAAGACAATCTGGAAGGCGCAGAAGCTCGTCTCGACAGACTATGCCTTGCTGGCGCTGGCGGATCATGCCATCGAATCGTTGCAGCGATCGCAGCTGTACGGGCCCAGCTCCATCATCCAATACAATGACGGCGAGGACGGTGGAAAGGTCTTGCCACGACGTCTGGTGGTCAATCGAGTCAAGCTGTTCCACGATTCGTTGCAACGCACCGCGAGCTTTGAGGTTCCCAGGCGGCTGAGACGCTTGGTCAAGTTGCGCAAGTCTTCTGTCAACATCCTCTTCTCAGTGTCCACCTCCGCAGACCAACTCCGCGATTCGATGCAACGCCTCGATGACATGCCGATGCCCGGATCCATGGATCTCTACGAAGGTCTGATCGATGGACTGTTCTCGCTGTGCTGTCATCCCAACACGCAGGTCAGAGCATCCAGCATCGGCGTGGTGGAGTACGCCATCACAAGATTTGGCTGGCTCGTCAGATCGCGCGTGCCAAGGCTCATGAGTGCCATCCGATTGGACGACGGTGACTGGCATGGCAAATTCGGCGTCCCATCCTGCGCCAAGCTCGTTGATCAGGTTGATAGCAAGGGCAAGCGCAAGCGGCTGTCCGAGGCATTGAAGGGCGTGTGCGCGATCCTTGCCACGGCGCGACCCGGCAAGCAGATGCTCTGCAACGAGGAGATCAGGTGCAACTTCGTGAAGACGATTTGCGGCACGGACAGCCTGGTGGCTCTCATGCCGCCGGAGGAGATGCAGAAGATGGTGCATTACTTCCACAACATCTTCAGCCCATTCCGGATGAAGTTCTACAGCCTCCCCAGGACAACCAAGTCAGAGCATCGGAACCATGCCGATTCCCTGGAGTATCTGCTGGGCACATTGTCATCCGACAAGAAGAGTGATGACGATGAAACGAACGTGAAGGAAGTCCATTGGAGGAAGCAACTGATGGCATCGTACTTCTTGACCGTGCTGGTGGACGGTGACGACATCCGTTCGAACGAGAATGAATTCAAGCAACGGCTGTGGTCGACGTGCTTCCGAATCTTGGAGAACGAGTACGGCCAGCCACTCCAACGCGTGGCATTGGGACTGTTCGGAAGGCTCGTGATGATATCCTTCGACATTCAGATCCTTCGAGATCAGATGTTGACGGAATCATTCTGCAAGAGCCTCAGCAACGCCCTCGTGTACGATCATCGAGAAGACACCAGCATCGGTGGCGGGCACGATGCGCAGTGGTCGGCGGGCATCGCTGATTTCATCCGCGATTCTGCACGCAACATCGCACCCAAGACGCTCTTTCCATTTCAAAGGACCAGCCAAAGCTCCGGGACTTTCAAGGCATCGCACGCGCAGCTGGTGGAGCAAATCCTCAAGCTGCTATCACCGGCGGATGCCTTGACTGCGTCACGCCATTTGTTGAAGCATTCTCGACAGCTGGCATCGGCACCGCCAAGCGAAGATCAACGCAACCAGCAGTGCACGGTGGCAGAGATCTTCGCTGGTGTTTGCAAGGGCATGCTTCAAATCAAGACGGACACCGACCTCGACGAGTTTTGGTCCACCGATCTGCTTCCATTCCTCGACGATGTGTACCAGAAGATGCCAACGTCGCTGTCTGGCGCATTCTTCGATGCCATCAGATTCTCCCTCCAATTCTCATCCCCGGATCGCTTCTACCCCATGACGGCCTGGCTTTTCACCAAGGTGGACGAGACACTGTGGCAGCCCAGCCAAAACGATGTCGATGAAACTGGTGCGGTGGTGCCAATGGACGAGGCGACAGCAACCAAGAGCGGGGCATCCGAGCAGGGCACGGAAGGTTTCACAGCGCAATCCAAATGGCTGTACCTGTGCGGCGCTCTGCTTGTGGAATTGGACGAGATGGAGGCCGACACTGTGATGATGAAGACGCCGTGGTACTGGCTGGCGCTGTCGAAGCCAGAAGATATCCAGGTCGAAATGGACACCAAAGACATTCTGAAGCGTTCCTGGATGCTGGTGCGAGACAAGCTGCTCCCGAAATTGACCGCGGCCCTTGGGCATCCGTACGAGAACTGTCGCGATCACATCTCCGGCTGCCTCTTCCGAATTTGCCACTGCCACCGCAAGATGGCGCGCGAGAATGCATCCCGATCTCCAAGCCGCACCAACAGCGGCAACCTGGACGAGATGGCCCAAGGAGCTGCGAACATGACGTTGCAACCAGCGGTCGCCTCGCCATCCAGCAGCGATCCTGGCATCTTCATCGTGGACAAGTTGCTGGCGTTGCGCAGCAGCGAGGAGAAGTCGTACAAGATCCGCTTCAACTCCCTCAACACAGTCCGGCGGTTCTTCTCGTACTGCATCCACCTTGGTGAAGCCAAGCACGAGTACTCCGACTACTTGATCTCCCTGCTTCCTTTGGCCTTCGATGCCTTGGAGACGTCGACGGAGAATTCCAATGACGCTGCCGATGGCAATGCGGACATCGCGAAGCGATCCATGGAGTCTGACATCGTCAAGGGATACCGCTACACCATCGCGGAGATTGGCGTCGCTCCCGTTATTTCGTACGGAAGCCCTGGCGATATTTCGCGGGTGTTGGACACGGTGGCTCAGATCATCCAGCACAAGTCGTGGCAGGTGCGACATGCAGCCGCGCACTTTCTGAGATGCTTCCAGGGCGGTCACAAATTCCTCTTCTCCAGCGAGCAGGCGGAGCAGGTGACGACGCTGGTCGCATCGATGCTTGCCGATGAACGCAGGGAGGTTGCATCGGCCGCCATGGCCGCCATCACGGGCATCCTCGCTGCGCTTCCACTTTCGAACGTGACAAGGTTGGTGAAGAAGTACGCCACACAGGCAAACAAATCCAGAATGAAGAAAGCTCGAGGCAAGAAAGCCCAGCAAGTCGCCGCAGCAGCTGCCGCTGCCCAGCCGACGAATGGGACCGACGCCAGTGATGAAGCTGCTGCCGCCGCCGCGGCCGCAGCTGCTGAACGTGAAAAGAAGCGAGCCAAGACGCAGCAGACGTCGGTGTACTTTTTGTGCGCTGCCGTGTTGGCGCAACCATACGACACGCCGAAGTACGTGCCAGCCGCCCTTGCCGCCATCTCCAAGCACTCCTTCGAACGCAACGCGCCGTTGAGCGTGAGAGAGACCGTGAAGAAGTGCTGCGCGGAGTACAAACGAACTCACATGTCGGACAATTGGGAGTTGCACCGCAGGGTCTTCACGCAAGAGCAGCTCGAGGCATTGGAGGACGTCGTGAGCTCGCCTCATTATTACGCATAATGGGAGATTCATACTCGCAGAATGGCAATAGATGAATCAATTCAATCCAATTCAATTCAATTCAATTCAATTCAATTCAATCGATCTTTCCGTTCACTGTTGTGTTTGCTTCGAATGATAGTGTATTGTGTATTATATAATTTAATCGTATTGTCGTCATCATGTAAGTATGCACGGGGCATTGGGTATCAGGTATGGTATTCGTACGAGTGCGAGTATGTGTCTGTGTGCGGGTGTGTGTGTATGTGTCTCTCTCTCGCTCTAGAAATACCAATTCTTCCTTGCTCGATCATCCATGGATGCCATGAGTGTGGTCGCTCGGACACCGACCTTGTTGTTGCTGTTGCTACTCTTTGCTTGTCTGTGGAACGAAGGCGACATGGACAACAATCCCTCCGACGATGTGGAAGTCAGAGCCGAAGACAGCAGGTATTGCTTCTGCTGGTTGTTGATGGTGTTGTCAAACAGTTCCCTGCTCGTCGTTGCGAGTTTGTCCAGTGCTTGCAATCGCTTCTTCAAATTCAACTTGTCCCCAGGCGATTCATCGTCATCACCCTCATCGTCGTCGTTGTCATCGTCATTCTTGTCGTCTTCAGTTGCTGCATCATTCTCCGTATCATCCGCCACCTCGTCGTCATCCACCAACGATGACGGAGGTGGCATGGACAGCAGCTGATTCCACTCGTATTGCAATATCGCATCGCGATCCTGCGTGGATGCCACATTTGTGATGGTCTTGCTTTCAGGATCGACCGCGATCAACTTCAGGTCTTGCAATTCTTGCAACGCCTTTTCCGGATCGATGCGGGCTTGCTGTTCGTCCGTGCGCAACAAATCGTTGACACCGGACGGACACGAACGCACGACTTCGTCATATGGAATCGGTTCGCGGCTTCGCACATTGCGTCCGATGGACTTTCTCCATGGCTTCCAAATGGCGTCATGGATCCAGGTGTGCGTCAGTCCAGCACTTACCGCGCGTTGCGTTGCGGCCTCCGACAGGATGTGCTTCAACGCGCCCGCATTGCGGTACGATATCTTGGACGTGAGGAATGTTTTCACGAGCAGATCGTAGCGTGCCAGTTTGTTGGAATACCGGAGGATGGTGCGCACGATCCACAGCGTGACGGATACCAACGCCAGAAGGTCCAGCCTCGGGTTGTCCAGCCGTATCGAGGACGTCACCAACGCGAACGTGAAGAGGGAGACCATGTCGAAGAGGAAGGCATCGGCGGGGCGGAAGACCAACTTCGTCTTGGGAAAGACGGCGGGTAGATTGGCCATGGGCACGTCTTCGAAGGTGCGCATTTGCATGGGGCCGATGGTGGGTTTGTAGGACTTTTGCTCCAGGTATTCCGCCTGCTTGCGGCATTGCTTCCGGATGAACTTGGAATCGTCGAGATCGAACATGTCCGCGAATTCGAGCAGCATCTTGGGTGGCGGCCGGACGGGGCGTGGTGGTTTGGATTTGGAACGCCAAATGACGACGACTTCTTGGAAGGTTGGTTCGACGAGCTTGGATTTGGTGAAGAACTTGCGGACGAACCTTTTGCGCCCTTCCTTCGTGAAGAGATCGACGAGATTGCTGATGCTGACGCGTTCCAAGAATCGAACGCTGGCTCCATCAGCCGATGCTCCTGCGTCGGTGCGAATGGTGGTGGTCATCATGCGCTGATCATATTCGCAGAACGCGGCCGTCGCATTGTCCTCCTCCTGCTGCTGCAATGTGAAGGGATCCAACGCATCGCTGGGATTGGGCGAACCAACGAACTGGACCTTGGAACCACCGTAGCGTCCCAGTTTGAGGAACCGCCCGGATGATGACGATTGGGCATCGCCGTTGTCATTCTCGGGCATGTCGCCGTTGGCCTTTGCCAGCGTGCGTTGCAGGGTCGCGCGGTATCCTTCCAACCGCTTCAGGATGTCGATGGAATTGAGGACGTTGTACCAGGATCGGTAGAACTGGCGTCGCGCTCTGGACACCTGCGTCATGATGGTTGTGTAGATGGAATCCTCGACGAAGTCCACCTTGGACTTGAGCCACGCCGCCGATCGTTGCACGAGACTGGCCTGCAGGTAGTCGACCTTGGGCAGCAGGAGAAGTCGATCCTGCGTGATCTCCTGCGAGTATCCTCTCCAGTAGACGAGGACGCGGCCATCAAAGAGGATGTCATCGTCATCGTCATCAGCGTCGTTCCTGTTGTTGGATAATTTCTTTTCAGGATAGAAATCATGGAACAGATCCGGATCCAACTCGTTGAGCTGCGGTACGATGGAGAGACGCAGAAGATAGCCAGCATTGAGCGATTCGCACAAATCCAGATCGCGCCGCGACAGCAGCTGGTACCCGGCGTCTTCCAAAGACGTGCGCGTAGTCGATATCAGCCGACGCTGTTGTCCCTTTTTGGTGGCTGCCGTGACAGTGTCATCGTCTTCCGGCACGTCTGTGGCATCGCCGGATGTGGACGACGGCGATGGATCGGTGATGGGGTACTCCCGTATGTAGGGTAGATCGTGCGTTTGCTGGTGCGCCTTGGCTTGATAGAAGAGATCTAACCGGTCCAAGATGGGGGATGGCGGGGACGCATTGGGGCCGACCTCTGTGAGTCTGTTGGGCAGGACAGCCCGAGACGTGGGCAACATGGAATCTGCTCGTGCAACGATGCGGAATGCGGGTGATGCATCCACTTGCTTCTCGTTTCCTTGTTCATCCTTGTTGCGGATGTCATTGTCATTGTCATTGTCATTCTCAATGTCATTGCCAGTGTCATTGCCAGTGACATTGTTCTCTTGGTTGGCAACGTTGGTACCACTGCCACTTCCATTGCTTTTGCTTTGGCCACTGCTTTGGCCATCGACGTCACAACGCTTGATGCTGTCATCAGCGTCGGCTCGGAACAAGCCCTTCAACGAGACTGTCGATTGCCGACCTCTCCAATTGCTGCTCGCGAGCACCACAAGACTGGAACATCGTCGATGCGGCTGTTGCTTGTGAGAATGGAAAAGACCGTGCTGTTGTGAATGTTGTGGGTTGTTGTTCCTGCTGATGTTGTTCCTCCTGTTGTTGATGTTGATGCTGTTGTTGATGTGGAGGGCACTTGTTGTTCTGAATAGTGTGACGGAGGTTTTCTGGAAGGCTGCGACACCAAGAAGACAGCGATCGGGATGATCCAAAACAAGTTGAAGTCCTACTACCAATCCAACCAGCAACAGCTGTTGCCAATTTTTTGGCGGAGATGGCCGGTGTCGCGGCTTTCCTCTTCTCCTTTCTCGTTGATTCTGTTGTCGTCGCGATTCTTGGTCTTCGTCTTCTTCTTGATGCTCGCACATCGGCAACGATGGATCGTCTCTCTCTTCCATCATCCTTGTCTGCATGTTGCCTTGACCCATCATCAACACCACCTCTCCATCCACTTCAACACTCATCCTCTCTACCGCTCTCAGCTTTCTCAATGTCGTGGATGCAAACAGCGTGCACCGAACGGAATTGAAATTCAAAGCACGGATCGGCGTTTTGTGTGAATGCGAGAAGCTTTGGCGATGCAACTTTGTGGCCTTTTTTGTCGATGAGGTGACGTGCGGCAACGTGGGCTGTTTGTGTGGCGTCACAACGTGCCATGTGGCGTGATGTGCGTTGTTTGTGGGAAGGAAGAAAGACAACACTTGCACGAGCGAGCAGTTGGTGCCGATCCAGTGAGGACATCGCGCCACATCATCAAGTACGACTTTTTCCGTCAGAGAACACGTTTTGGGTGCCACGTTAACGGACAACACGACGGACAGTTATTTGATACAAGTCTATTTATTTTTAAGCTAGATGAAGATGATAGATTCTCGCAACATTTTCTCGCGACATGAACATGAACATCGTGTCCATGGGCATCGTGTACATGGATGGACATGAACGTCAAGCGGGAACTAAGTACATTACTATCCCTTTACGACCGGAGCTTAGCGCCAATATTTTGGGCGACAAATCGACACTAGTTGTTTCTTGGACGCGTTCCCCTGCCAATGCCTTCGCAAAAACTAAGTTTGTACCTCGCACAACTGGTGTTATCGTGTCGTTTCACGCAATTCACGTTGCTGGCGAGTTCACCTCTCTCCGCCACAACTGTTAAAGTTATCTTTGCAGATTCCGAATATTCAAGAAACGCAGATCCTGACTGCCTCATTAGACTCGGTCTCTTCCATTGATGAACCTTGTCGTTTTGGTGTTCGAACAGGTGCATCAGTTTTCACGTGGTTTCTCGTAGAACACAATTTCCGCAAAAAAATGACAACAGGTCGCATCGACCGTCCCCGTATCGGGACCGCGAAAAACCAATTATTCACGAGTACTTTGGGCGACGATAGCGACCTGACGACAGTAAAAGACATATGAATGTAATATCATGTTTGGAAAGAAGGGCTCCAGAGGATTCAGAATATGTAAAGAAAAGTGGTTCCCACCCGTAGGCGTTGGATCGAAAGTTCGGGCAACTGATTTCGAGATGTTTATTGCCCATCTGTTGGGCGATAGGTGGTACAGTAAAGGGGGACACAACGCTCCAACATCACCATTCACTCACAACACGACTTGATCAGATCATGGCATTGTGGATGTCGCCCTTCATTCACTGAAACACAGGATCTGTCGTGGTCGTGGTCGGCGACATGTGATCGTGCAATCTCCAGGCATGAATTGAACGTTGCTCGTGCTGTTCGTGCCTTGACCGGCTTCGTCATTGCGCACCACACCCCAGGCACGGGCTGAGTTGGATCACATCATCATTCATCGTCAGGCAACACATGGATACTCTTCGGTTTGCCTCCCTTTTCTCTGAGTGTGGATCCCGGGATGTCGCTCCCTCTCTTGCGTCATCATCCGATGCACGCCACAAATATATCCGTTACGTTTGAACCACATCATTGCACACAAGACACAGGCAATTCCCACGTTGGACGCAACGGTTATGACATGTTCGCCATTGACGTGAGTCAGATTTAATGAAGGAGAAACGACTCGAACTGGCTGTTGATGTCGATGATGTTTCTTGTCGATGTTCTTGGTTGTGACGACTCACGAAGTTGTGATTGTTCACTTGAGTGCGACTCGTGCGAATTGTGGGCTCAACGATTTCAGGCACAAGAGTTAATGTGTCCGTTCTGGACGGTTATCCGTGATTCGATGACTTTCCCACGTCAAAATACCGTCAACTTAACCGTCGTGTACCAACATCATTCGGTTTTAATCAAGTCCATACACAAAATAATACACTTGGTCGTGTTTGGCGCTTGGCTTCACTGTCGCTCCAACCACAATAACCACCGCAACAACTTCGACACACATGGAACAACTTCCCATCATCGGACGTTCGACCGTTTGGACGTTTCGATGTTTGATTTGTGTGGTCTGGTCACAAGAACGAAGAATGTCCACAACCTCACGATCATGTCACACTTGCACGAGTGCGAATCCCATCGGACCAAAAACCCCAATCGTCACTGATTTGAACTCGCTCCATCCCCAAGCGAGGGAGGGAGTCGGCGGAATTGAGAGCGGCAACACACGGACGAAAGGGATTGAAATTGGGGTTGAGACACGCCAAACCAATTCCAAGTCACACCAACATGAACCGCCAACAAAACAAACAACCGACCAACGAACAAATACACACGACACAAACCGGCAACAACAAGAAAGGAGAAATCACACGGACCAAAGAACGGAAGAGCAAAAATAAGGAGAAGCAACCACACCATCATCATCGCCAACCACAACGTTCACGTGAATGTCAACCACCACAAATCTCAGAACACAAAATCGCAACTCAACCAATTGTGCATCGACGAGCAAGGAGATACATCCACACTTGCATTCACATCCGCATCCACACACACTGGTGCATACCAATACACAGCAAGCATTCGAATAGATATAAACAGAAGGAAAGATGGTGGTCAACTTCGATCGGTCGACGCAGGCCAAGTTCTGGATCTTTCAATCTCAATCATCTTTGGATGAATGTCGTCAGATGGCCGTTTCTCAGCATCAGCATCAGCAAGAAGCACAGCCAGAGCCACAGTCGCAGCCGCAGTCTCCAGCATCTTGCAATGCGACTAACAAGAGACGCCGTCATCAGCCACAAATGAGCCAGGCCACCAAGCCAAAGGCACAACACTTCGCTTCTGGCTTCTCCGCCAAGTCATCATCACTGCCATCATCTCCATCTCCATCAATCTCTGCCAATGTGGATTCCAGTTCCAGTTTCTCAGCCAACGATCAGGAATCCTTGGTTCAGTTCCATGCGCATCAGATCCAGCAGCTCGTTGGACCCAAGGCCATCCTTCCTGAACTGCGACGCAGCACATCCACCGTCTCCACAGCCATCATGATCTTCCGACGCTTCTTCCTTTCCAACTCGGTCATTGACTTCCACCCTCGCAACGTTGCTGCTGCCAGCGCATTGCTCGCCGTCAAGGTCGACTGCGACGCTCGGATGAATGTGAGTTCAAACAACACCCATTTTGAATGCAACCTTGTTATCTAAGGTCATCCACGAGTATGTCATCGAATGTCATCTCACACTCTCCACCTCTTCTGCCATCTCCTGATGCCTCCATTCTCCATTGTTCCACTCTATTCACGATTCTCTGTATGATTCTATCGTACAGATCGACATCCTGTCCCATGCCACAGCTGTCATCGAGCATAAGGCACGGCGATTGCCGCTTGTCCGACATGAGCTGCGTTCTGTTTCCGTTGGGGAAATCGAAGAAGCAGAACGCAACCTTCTATCTGGCTTGAACTACCAGCTGCGATGTCATCACCCGTACGGGGCCATCCGGGTGTTGTCTCAGGAGCTGAAGTCATTCGCTGCCACGACCAACGCCATGAACACAATGAACACTGCGCAAATGGATGAGGCCACCAGAGTTGGAGCCAATGCAAGAGCTCACTCGCCTCGATCAGTGTGCCACTACGTTGATGGACAATGCATCTCGCAGAACCAAAACATGACACCACCACTGCTGTCGGCATCTGTATCAACGGCGTCATTCTCAGCCACACCATCGACATCGAAATCTACTTCGTCTACTGCTGCTGCTACATCAACCTCCAGCATCAGCCAACGCGCACTCGCCATCGCGCAGAATGCTCTTGCCTACTCCGATGTCCACTTTCTGCACGCACCAGGAAAGATCGCGGTCGCTGCTGTTGCCATCGCCCTCGAGGGTGGCCACACCGATGCCAGCAACACTTCCAGCATCAGTATGAAGAGCAGCGTCGGCCCCATGATGCACAACTACCTGAAGCAGCGCTTCCATAGCAAGACCGACGAGCAGCTGATGAAGTTCGAGATGGAGATCGCCAGCATCATTGATGCATTGCACACCAGTCCTTCGATGAATATCGAGAAGTACTATCCATCCAGCGACAGATGCAACGCCATGTCACGTGAGCAAGCTGAGAAGTTGCGAAGTTCCTTCGCCGCAGCATCGAGCATCCGTCACGAGAAGCACTGTCAGATGTTGGCCAACTACTACAACAGCTGCAACAACACCTGCGATTGCAATGGCGACTATGACAGCGGATGTGGGTACGTGAGCGATGATCTGTACGACAGCAGTGGACAACACGAGTACTACCGTGCTCATGACATTTCCAACAAACGTCGTCGACGCAGTGAGGCTCAATGGGGCGTTGTCCACACAGATAGTCACCACTACGAGTATGATCGCGACCAACGTCATCACCACCACCACTTCCACTATCACCAGCATCACTATTCGCAGCATCAGCATCAACATCATGGTGGTTACGCGAACCAGACTGCTGCGTACGACAGTCGAATGGATGGGATGGACTCGGCAGTCCGTGTGACACCAACCAACGCATCATACTACTAGAGAAAGAGACAGGGGGAGAGGGGGAATGCACTGAAGCACTTGTAGTATGGGCGACATGTCGTCATAGCACAGCATAACAAAACCAAACCAATAGACCAATAGACAACCCACCAACCGTAACCATACAGTCCCGATCCATCTATCTTTTGTCGTAGGTCAGTCTGAAAGGCAAGCTCTAATGTATGAAGACATGCTCTGTCTCTCCAGAGAGATGCTGTTCTGCTTCGACGTTGAATGTTGTCTTTAGAAGTTCATAGCACCCTATGGCAGCTGTTGCCATCCTCGACATCCCTCTGTTTGAAGCACCCCCTACTTTACCAATGCATAGCACCTCTGCTACCACACATAGCACCACCACCACAACCACAACTATCGTTTCCTTGCGACCATTAGACTTCGAATATTGCGTACCGACCCATACACCGACCGCGATCCAAACAGCACGAGGCTGGCCATGTACATTTCTCGCAGCTGATCTTCCGACGACGACAGCGCAATTTGCGCCCCGGCGTAGCTGCCCAACATGGCGCCGGCCGTCACGACGCCGACGGAATGCCACGGAATCGCGGCACGTCGCGTGAAGGTCGACATGAGCACGGATGGCACGACGGCGCAGATGGCCGTGCCTTGCACCAAGTGATGGCCCAGCGTCGTGCATTCCGTGAGGTACGACATCGTGAAGGGCAACCCGCCGATGCCCATCAAGGCGCTGACGAGTCCCGTGACGGCGCCGTACGCGGCATGCTGCATCACGAGATGCGGCGGCACGGGATCGTACTGTCCCGAAAAGATCGGCGATGTGGCCGTGGGGACGGTGTTGTTGCGCGCGAGTATGGATGGTTGTGGCGATAACTGTTGTTGCAACGCATGCTGCTTGCGATGTTGCGCGCGCTGCTGAATGAAAAAGTGCGTGGGGATCATTACGATGCTCAATCCATTGAAGACGAGGCTCAAGGCATCGCTCGATAGTCGTTGCGCCATGCGCGTGCCGTAACGCGCAGAGACGACGGAGGGTATGGCGATTGCGATGGAAGTGTAGATGGCGACGGAATCCTCCTGGAGGAACTTGATGGCCGATGTGATGGTGGAGACGGAGAGGCTGGAGAGGGAGATGCCCGTGGCCGAGATCTGCGACAGCGACATGGGGTAGTAGGTCATGCCCGGCGTGACGATTTGAGATCCTCCCCATCCCACCAATCCGATCGAGGCGCCACCGAAGAACCCGATGGTTGCGGAGTACAGATGCTGCTGTGCTTTCAGCGGGATCATGATGCCGACTTTAGAAGAATAGAATGAGTAGTCTTTCGACGTGGGAGTTGTGTTGACAATGGCAGACCCTTTTGATGGAGGTTGGATGTTGTCGTTGGAATGGAAAAAGTGTGCTCAATCTCTCTCTTTCTCTATTGTGCCAAATGCGATCATCGGAATTGGAATTGGAATTGGCACTTTCATTCGTCTTTTTTGTTCTGGTGATCATGTGTTCTTCACAAAAAGACGGTGGCCGATAGTGACGTCACAGGAGATGTCTCCCTTTCATCGCACGCAAAAAGAAGAGAGAGGGTACGAGCTATCATCGCGATGGATCAGAGATGGGTTGTCACCCTCCGAGCCACGGGAAGATTGAGGGTTAATCGTTGTGTACTCTATGCTATGGAATTGATTTAATTGAACTCGCGTTGAGTGATCAGTGGAGTATTCCAATTGTAATACTCGAGAGAGAGAGAGAGTGAGATGTGTCTGCAACGTCTTGAGGATGGGACAGAGCAGAGCAGAGCTTGTCTCGCAAGATCCTCCATCCAAATGCTGGGCATCCCATGCCCACCTACAGTCCAACAAACACGGAGATTGCGACTGTGGCGACCGCCATGGAAGATGTCATCAAAAATCGACCAGCAGCATCGGATCCATCATCGCTGTCTTCGCTCGTCGGTGCACCAGTCGTGGTGTCCCCGGATGTCGGCGATGCGTTGGGCGCCTCCGTATTGTCACTGCCAGTGTCCGGTGTTGGGGCTTGTCCGTTGGGTTCCAGACACCGTATCGAGCCGCATCCTTCCGAGGTGTACCCCGTCAATTGCTTGCGCGCTGCCATGGCATCGAAGATGGCATATCGCTTGCACGGTGTGCTGTCGTCGGCGTTGGAAATGGTCTGGCTCGTGTTGCTACATTCCACATTGCCGTTGACGTCGTTCGTCGTCGATCCAAATTTCCCGTTGGATTCCTTCACGTTGGTGCTGAAGAACCATTCGGCGGAGTCCATGGCGTACGTCGTCGCGACGAGCTCCGGTTCGTTGAAAAATTTGTCCTCGTCGTCGACCACCTGCTCTGCGGCTCTGTCCTTGCCGTAGGCTCGGTAGTTGGCACACCACGACAGCTGCAGGTATCCGCGGCCGTAGTAGAACTTCCCGTTGTTCGGCGGCTGGATGCCTTCGACGTTCCAGTCGCAATCCTGATAATTATCCCTGGCGCTCTGCGATCCCGTCACGGCGGCCTGTTCCTCCGTCTGCAGGAACGCCCCCGATTCCCAAATGGCGTGCGCCACGAACGCCAGCTGTTCGTACAGCGTGAACTTGCTGGCGGTGTACTGATTGATCATATTGACGATATCCGAGGTGACTTGGACGTTGCCCATTTGCATGTCGTTCCATGCATCCACCCCAGTTTGCACGTCGGCGACCGTCAGCACCACTGCAGAATCGTTGAGGTTTGCTGCCGTGGCTGTGGACGCGGCTGATGCGAACCAGAGCATGGTCGCCGCCATGGTCGCGAAGGAGAGATTCATTTTGGGTGCGTTGGATGCGTCGCGTGGTTGTGTGTTGTGTTTTGGGAAGTGGAGCTGCACTTGTGAATTGACGGATGCGTTGATGGGTTGGTGCGTCTGGTTTGGTGTTGACTTTGTGAGTTGGCTTGTTCCACTTTGATTCCTTTTGTTCGCTTGTGAAGTTGTGGGGGTGTTGGTTTTTATGGGCCAAGGTTTCGAAATGAGGAGCAACAGTCCACACGAAAGAGAAAAGGGCGCAAACAGTCAAGATCTTTGTGTGTGGATGTGTCTCCTTCAGTTTCTTGTGCTGCTTTCGTTGCGTGCAGAGGTGATGGGTTGTGTACTACGCGAAATCCTCACGATGAGGTGGTGAGTGGCGGAGGTGCTCGCGCACCCCTCCTCCAAGTGTGCGATGTGCTCAATGGTTCACGGAACTGCGGTTTGGGTGGTCCACTCCAACAAGCGTCACAGTCACCAACACAGAGAGAGAGAGAGAGCTGTGGACAAGCCTCGAGACAGAGCCGGAGGCGTGATAGACGCGACAGATTCGGTCGTGTGAGGAATTCAAACGGCGGGAGAAGTGGCGGCGCGACGCAGCCGAGAAGTGTTTTGACCTTCTTGTCGCGAAACAGAAAAGTATCTCTGAAAACTACCTGAGAGAACATGGAAACACGATTGCCACAACAACTGCACACCAATCAGCGTCCACCACACCTGTCGGGTGCGATTTAGTGTCCCCTGGGCAGACGCAGTTCGGTGCGAATACGATAATTGTGGTTGACCTTGATAACCGCAGGTACAATTGTGACCCGTTTGCAAAGCGAAAACAAAGACCGCACGAGAAAAGAAACGGGATACTTTCCCGGACAAGCACATCCACAACCGGACATCGTGAAAGGACAGCGATAATCGACTATTTCGACTAACCAAGCAAATACGTAGACTACGATCCATACAACATATTATGAGCCCATTCAGTCACAAACCAACGAGTCGCGGGGGGAGACATTTTTTAGCCAGTTGGTCCGTCCTTCCGAGGCTCTCGCAGTGCGCCGTGTTGTAGCAATGCTCCGTCGGTCCGACTTTTTGACGAGAACCGTCAATCTTCCGTCAATGCCGGTTCAACAAAAACGGGTTGCAGCAAGACTTCGTGTTGAGGGTCCACCCAACATTTCCACCCAATTTGGGCCATGTTTTCGTTGTTCTCGTCCGGCACGTCGCGGAGTTGTGTTGTGCAAGCGGGCATGCTCGTTTTGGCGAGAACCATCACCATCGCCCGTAGATTTAGTACTGGTTGTTGTTATCACACATCCGAGCCGTCGCTGCCTGAACCTTCGCGATTGCTGGTGGCCGTGTTGACGGACAGACATATATTTTGCGCTTTTTACTGTTGTCGGTGCGAAAGAGTCGTTTTTGCTTCGGGTGTTTTTTCAGTCCGGTCGGGTGATCATGGTGGCCGACAGAGGAGTTTTGCACAACAAGCAAAGTCGCCAACGCAGAAAACCAGCCAAACAAAGTGCCCAAGCGCACACCAATTCGATTTGTAAGTGGTATAGTTTACAGTGAAAGCTGGCATGCCCCTTCATCTTGAGGATGACTCCCGTCGAACAGTGTCGAAATTCCCCGTAGTCCCAAAAGTAACGTGCTCCTGTAACGCTCAGGAGTGATCGATCATGCGCTTGCCACGTTAACGGTAGGGGGGTATTTGTTGTTTCTGTACTCTATTTTGGTTCAGTCCCGTACAATCGGGAATTACTGATGTCACACATTTCGACAGAACAGAGCAGTGACGAAAGTGGCAAGTGCTTGTCTCGCCAGTGCTTTTGTGAGCATATCCGCAAAGTTTTGTGCTGGTGGATCATATACTGGCACTTGCATACCGGCTCACACAGATTCGCGGACTTTGCGAAATGATATCGCTGCATGCTTCTTTTGTAGCAGGCTCTCTGTGATCGTCGTGTTCGAGATCGCAGCATTGTTGTCACATGATGCGATTACTGGCCACTTGACTTGCACCCTCAGCAATTGGAGTGCACATTGTAGCACAATGATCTCTTCTGCCACGGATCCCATGACATTGAATTCGGCGCCATATGTTGAAGTTGCCGCTGATGATTGCCTCTTGCTTGAGAAGTATACTGGTGTTCTTCCAAGGCATAGAATGATGCCAGCATTGGATCTTCATGTGACTCAATTGTGTGCATGATCGCCATTGACGAATGCATACATTAGCAGTTGTAGGTAGATCAGCTTTGGCAATCTGTTGTTGATTTCCTCTGATGCTTCCGGTATTCCTCCTTCATCTGCGAGGCCATTTCTGGATTGGATGGTGTTGCATTGAAGTTGTCAAATATCATCGGGCAAGAGCCAATCTGTGTTTGCAATGTGGACTTGTGCTCCAGATATCCCCATACTTTGATGGCTCTCTCAAGGCGTCCTTTGCGAGATGATGCAGCGAAACGTGAAAGTGAAGAAGTTGCAAATGCAAAATCAAAACGTCCAAGTTGAACAACTCGGTTCATCATCCCGATGAGCTGCTGGAACTGGTGTTGTTAGTCAGGTGTTAGTAGTTTGGAGTCATCCGTTTCCAGATGATTCTTGTTCTGCGTGAGACCATGTTGGTTGTGTATTGATCCCTGTTGTCGTTCCAACTTGTCCAATGCATTTGCAATGTATTTGCTGCAGGCAGGCTTGCAGCAGATACTGTGATAACGCCTGATCCACAGCCACTGTTGGACCTCAAGAAGCCAATCGGCCACATGAATGATGTCATTTTGCTTCCGCTGACGCTGCACGAGAGTGCCAGCATGCACCCTGTGGCATTGGCTGCAGTGGGTCGCCGTCAGTGTGTCCACATGGCATGTCATGATGCTCAAAATATCAAACCATCCCAACAATACGGCGTTTGACATCGACATGTTGTCATCTGGCAACCATCCACCTGCTGACATCACCTGGAACAGCATGAACAACCAAGAGCAGCTACATGTTTTCGACATCGCCCCTGGACATTGTGCTCGTTGCATTCTGTAGTGGCAATCCAGACTGTGGCATTCATATCTCATGGATAGCAGCGAACATGAGGTGTGGACCCTGGGCAATGTGGCATATTGGCAAGTTCTGCTCACGGATACTCTTGCGACTGTTGACGGTGGTGGTGGTGGTGGTGGTGGTGGTTGATACTATTTTTCTTGCTATTTCTTTGCATTGTTCCGATGCCTCTTGGAGTCTCCCAATACTCTTGGTGTCTCTCAACTATCGTCCAACTATGAGTTGGCATGTGAGATGCTCTCTTGCTATTTCTTGTATTCTCTCGCTCTTTCTCTCTTGTGTGTTGGTACTGTGTGATAATCAGTGATAGATACATTCTCTGTATTTGATACATACTCCATCATTTCATCGTCTACTGGTGCACTACTCTGTGAGTATTCGCCAATGTCTCATCTGAACTCCTCCTTGCATATCCACAATCTTGATGTCACTTGGTCATTGAATCTTCGCCTTCTTGATCTGATGTGGAGACAGGTGTTAATGTGGTGACATGATGACATCCTGTTGATGTCAGCTGTCGTCTTCCATGATCCTTCAGATTCCATATTCCATTGATGATGCAGTGGTATGGCGAGGATATCGTCATTTGAGGTTAAGTTGTGAAATACATCGATCCTTGCTCGATGTCATGCATTTCTGTCAGTTGATGAACAAACTGCATTCCTGATGCTCTCAGAAATGAGTGTTTACAAATATCCTTCCAAAATTCTGATTTTTTGTGTGTGCCGATTTTGTGATGTGATTTCGATCAACCACAGATCATTCACAGATCAATCACAGATCACTCACAGATCGCTCACAGATCAATCACAGATCACTCATGACACAAATGTTTGCACTGCTTGTGCATAGATCATACAAGAACAATGGGTGAGCGATGCACATACACATATGTACATTCCAACAGGCAAGGCAACAATCACAGGGCACACATTCACAGCTACTCTGGCTGCTACGGATTTCTGGCTGTTCTTTGCTGTCACAACCATGGAGAACAAGACTATCTATGGCGCTGACATTTACAATGCATTTGCTGAGGCTTCTTGTGGTGCACAGAAGTACTACATGCATGTTGACAGCCCCTTTGCTGACTGGTGGCAGTCGTGGGGACGCGCACCCATTCCGTGCAGCTGCATGACTCTCATCAGCAAGAATCCTCAAGGTCATTCCTGAGCACTATGGCAGTGGGCAGTGCACATCAATGCACAGCTGCAGCGCATATCAACATCTAGATCGAAATTAGGTACCCATCTCCCATGACTGAAATGTGATTCACTATTTTTGATTCGACTCGATTTGAGAGTATAGTCGAGTGAGTCTTGATACACGATTGAGATTCAGTCACTACAGTCATCGAACCTGACGTAGGCACTGACATCATCGTATGACGTCAGAGGATCGGTCATTGTGATCCTCGGAATCGAGATTATATCTTAGTCATGGTATGCTGACCTGTCTAGCAAAGCCAAGGGCATCATCGAGCACGTGGCAACAACATTTAGGATCCAGAACAACATCGTCAGAGGTGATGCATGCACCTCGTCGACGTAGACGGATCAATCCATATATGATCAAACAGATATCAAGATTAGGCAAGACCAGGAGAGAGGAAGAAAGACCCAAGGGCGAGAATAACACGGGATATCGTGTAAATCAACATGCCATCTTGGGCAATGTTTTAGGAAAGACTGCGAGAGAAACCACGAGGTAATCGAGCAGCACGTTAGCAACCGTGTAATAGGCACCATCATTAGAAATAGGAGATCATCATCTCATAATCCAAACTCAATCATCAATTGAATACAACTATTAGCAACAACAACAATCACCAAACACACCGACTCCACCTGACGGCTTGATCACCCTGGCGGCGTAGTAAGTGCAGTGTTTGGTGCCCTGTCCTGTATTGAATTGCTGATTATCAGTGCATGGGTTTCAGGCCCACCACACATGCTCTATGCCTATACCGCGGTGCTTACAAAGAACACAACATGCTCTTTCCATGTCAGGTTGGTGACTTTGCCATTGCATGCAGCAATGTAGCGGCTTGCTCCACGATCTGCGATGAGCTTGGATTCGTTCCTGTCCATTCCCATGAAATGATTCAGCGTTCTCCAACACTTCATTGGTGCAGATCTATCAGCACAAATACGTATAGTGCAAATTACGTTACTCCTGTAGCCCCCACTATCTATAAATTTCACTTGTGTTCGGATCAGCAATCGCAACGCCTGTAGCTCAACGGCAGAGCACCAGTAATTTTCACTGAGGTTCTGGGTTCGAATTCCGGCATGGTACTTTGCTTTTGCTCTCCCCTCGTGATTTTTCGATAGTGCTCTTTCAAGATCTGATCCAAACCACCACAAATGTCTTCATCCACAATAGTACACATCTCAACAAGGTTTTCAAATGGAATGAGCAGAAGAAGATGAATGGTGGGCTCACTCCAATGGATGATGGCAATGCGCACATACGCAAGCTGGACGATTCTGAAGCGTTGGATACATGTGGTCTCAAGCAGGCACAGGCAGACATTGAATGTTATTGTGAGGCTATTGGCAAACTCATCTGTCCCATGATCACCTGTAGGCCAGCCATCGCTTTTCCCATCGTGAAACTCTTGCAATTCTTGGCGAGGCTGGCCATAGATCATTTTGCTGTCGCCAAGCAGGTTTCTCGATATCTCTTCCGCACTCCTGCTCAAGGCATCGTGCTGCATTGCACCAACGCTGTCCCTGCACTACCGCCTATGCCTGTTCCAGCCAAGCAAATGCCAGCACATGATGATGTATTTGGCCATCCAGCAGAACAACCCAATGTCCTCTAAAGGTATGCTGACAGTGATTGGGCCATGGACACTCAGCAACAACAGTCAGTGTTGTCCATTGTTTTCCATCTCGCTGCTGCTGCTGTTGCATGGAAACCAAGAGTGCAGATCATGGTCGCCATGTCCAGCACAGAGGATGAACTTCTCTGTGCTTCCGATGCTGGTCGCATGGCATTATGCAATTGTTGCGTCCTTGGCAAGCTTGGTGTACTTCAGCAGTGTGGTGCAGTGCTGTACGAGAACAACTGAATTGCGCTCATGATGGCCAACGCACGGCAGCCCTCGCGTTGCACACGCCACGGCGCCATTCTACATTTTGCTGTTCAACAGTGGGTGGAAAACGACCACATTGCGTTCGCAGAAACTTGTCTGCTTTGATCGCTGCCGACATGTCTACCAAGCAGACCTCTCCGCCCCTCTTCACGAGGCACTGGGACCACGTCTCCAGAGTGATGTCCCTGTGTGGCCAGCAACATGAAGCAAGCGGCAGCTGCAACTGATTAGAGTAGTTACATACTTTCGGATCGTTTGGTCGTCCCAGTCCATCAATTGTAGCGGGTGTCACAGTCTGGATATTGTCCATCTGTGTGGACAGAGACTTCACGCTTTTACTCCACCTCACACCAAAATCAAAATTCTTGTGTTCTCTGCTTTGTACAGGCTCTCACACCATGCACTCATCACAATGGATGCAGAATAGCTACTTTGTACCACACATGAGCTTGCTTTGGTTGGAGGAGCACCCATGCACATTTTACATATATTTTTTGTATGTGCAGTGATGCTTTGTTTGTGTACTTCATTGGCACTCCATCAGCCAGCAGTTGCATTCCAGCTTTCCATTGTCGCGAAGATTGGAGAGTGATGGGTTCCATCCAGGATTCTGAGGTTTTGACCTTCTGTAGAAGTAACTGTGTCATGGACATACATGGCAGGCGTTCCAGTTCAATGCATCGTCAGACTGAGATGATGATGGAGAGTGATGCTGTGATCAACAACATGGTTGATGGTTGTGTTGGACATTTGTGGATAGTCCTGTCCACACTGTTCAACATCAGGTGTTGGATCCAAGCCATGTTGACACCATCGTCTCTCCGGCGTTCGCGACTCCCCCACTAAATCCATACAGCTGCAGCAAAGCAAAGTAGGCTGGGTGGCCATGATTTAGGGCGGATGGGCAATGCAGTGGAGTGCGCAAGCACCTCACAATCGGAGGCGCGCCCTTGACTACTTCACAATTGGCAGGACAGTGTCACCAACCTCATGTGGCACACGACACTGATGCAATGGCAGGACCAGACCAAGATCAAGGCGTCCCAGACTTCCGATGACACAACGTCCGTGCTGCTCCAATATTTTCAGATGCTCCAAACATGCCTGCCAACCACCATCCCTGCAGTCCTGCACTCACTTTGGGAGCATCATCCGTACACTGAGCAGACCGCCCAGTTCATTCTGTGGGTCCAAGCCATGCACCAAGGCCTTGGAGGCAATGCATCACCAGCCACGGCAGTGCTTGTGAACTGGAAATGGAACTATAGGCGGATTGCACCCTGAGACAATTCCCCTGACACCATCATTTCAAACCTCAGAAGTAGAGCATTGATGAAGCATTGAAGTGACTGTAGTCTTCTGGGTGGTAGTGAGGAAGCTGGGGGAGGGAAATGGTGGAACCCTCCTGCTCATCATCACTTTGAAGCAAGGGTGTTCAGTTTACATATTGGCTTGCGTCACATCCTACAATAGAGTTCGTCCTCAAAAGAACTTGTCTACATAATGTCTACATGCGTGATATGTGTATGATGCAGGTTCACATTCAAAATGAGATGATTGTTCACTTGATTTCGTCGTTGACACTATCAAACATCATCATTTGATTCTCGGTCCAATCATTTCGTCTCGCTCTCCTGACGTTTCGTTGCGACGGTCATGAAGCACGCCTGCCAGATGCAACCAATTCGGCGCGTCTTTTGGTGAGACAGGAACGGGAACGGGAACGGAACCACAAGATCGTCAATTCATTCTGGTGCTATGTACATGGCAGAGCATCCGTCTGTACGCGTAACCCCCAAACTGTCGATCAGTAGGAAACACAACGATTGGATCAAAATAATTCGAATATTTTCCAGCACGAGTCAAACAGAGAACGCACGAAAAAAGCACATGCAAAGGATGATTCATGTTTAACGTTGATATTCTCTTGTTTCCCCAAAAAGATCAATCTTGTCTTGTTTGACATCTTCGAAGACCAACAAAAAGGTTTCAAGGCTTCTCGCTACTTAGCGCTAGCCTCTCTCTTCGGAATCCACCAGAAACCACCAGCTGGCAACTGTGATGCTGTATTTCTCGTCGATCCGAAGCCCCATCAACGAAATCGTGTTCTGACACCATCCGTTCGTCTTCACTTCGTGCGTGCCTACAAGGAGTCTACCTGAAACCCACAGCAGCCCGTAACTTATGAGCCCATTCAGTCACAAACCAACGAGTCGCGGGGGGAGACATTTTTTGGCCAGTTGGTCCGTCCTTCCGAGGCTCTCGCAGTGCGCCGTGTTGTAGCAATGCTCCGTCGGTCCGACTTTTTGACGAGAACCGTCAATCTTCCGTCAATGCCGGTTCAACAAAACCGGGTTGCAGCAAGACTTCGTGGTGAGGGTCCACCCAACATTTCCACCCAATTTGGGCCATGTTTTTGTTGTTCTCGTTCGGCACGTCGCGGAGTTGTGTTGTGCAAGCGGGCATGCTCGTTTTGGCGAGAACCATCACCATCGCCCGTAGATTTAGTACTGGTTGTTGTTATCACACATCCGAGCCGTCGCTGCCTGAACCTTCGCGATTGCTGGTGGCCGTGTTGACGGACAGACATATATTTTGCGCTTTTTACTGTTGTCGGTGCGAAAGAGTCGTTTTTGCTTCGGGTGTTTTTTCAGTCCGGTCGGGTGATCATGGTGGCCGACAGAGGAGTTTTGCACAACAAGCAAAGTCGCCAACGCAGAAAACCAGCCAAACAAAGTGCCCAAGCGCACACCAATTCGATTTGTAAGTGGTATAGTTTACAGTGAAAGCTGGCATGCCCCTTCATCTTGAGGATGACTCCCGTCGAACAGTGTCGAAATTCCCCGTAGTCCCAAAAGTAACGTGCTCCTGTAACGCTCAGGAGTGATCGATCATGCGCTTGCCACGTTAACGGTAGGGGGGTATTTGTTGTTTCTGTACTCTATTTTGGTTCAGTCCCGTACAATCGGGAATTACTGATGTCACACATTTCGACAGAACAGAGCAGTGACGAAAGTGGCAAGTGCTTGTCTCGCCAGTGCTTTTGTGAGCATATCCGCAAAGTTTTGTGCTGGTGGATCATATACTGGCACTTGCATACCGGCTCACACAGATTCGCGGACTTTGCGAAATGATATCGCTGCATGCTTCTTTTGTAGCAGGCTCTCTGTGATCGTCGTGTTCGAGATCGCAGCATTGTTGTCACATGATGCGATTACTGGCCACTTGACTTGCACCCTCAGCAATTGGAGTGCACATTGTAGCACAATGATCTCTTCTGCCACGGATCCCATGACATTGAATTCGGCGCCATATGTTGAAGTTGCCGCTGATGATTGCCTCTTGCTTGAGAAGTATACTGGTGTTCTTCCAAGGCATAGAATGATGCCAGCATTGGATCTTCATGTGACTCAATTGTGTGCATGATCGCCATTGATGAATGCATACATTGGCAGTTGTCGGTAGATCAGCTTTGGCGATCTGTTGTTGATTTCCTCTGATGCTTCTGGGTATTCCTCCTTCATCTGCAAGGCCATTTCTGGATTGGATGGTGTTGCATTGAAGTTGTTAAATATCATCGGGCGAGAGTCAATCTGTGTTTGCAATGTGGACTTGTGCTCCAGATATCCCCATACTTTGATGGCTCTCTCAAGGCGTCATTTGCAAGATGATGCAGTGAAACGTGAAAGTGAAGAAGTTGCAAATGCAAAATCAAAACGTCCAAGTTGAACAACTCAGTTCATCATCCTGATGAGCTGCTGGAACTGGTGTTGTTAGTCAGGTGTTAGTAGTTTGGAGTCATCCGTTTCCAGATGATTCTTGTTCTGCGTGGGACCATGATGGTTGTGTATTGATCCCTGTTGTTGTTCCAACTTGTCCAATGCATTTGCAATGTATTTGCTGCAGGCAGTCTTGCAGCAGATACTGTGATAACTCCTGATCCACAGCCACCGTTGGACCTCAAGAAGCCAATCGTCCACATGAGTGATGTCATTCTGCTTCCGCTGATGCTGCACGAGAGTGCCCGCATGCACTCTGCGGCATTGGCTGCAGTGGGTTGCCATCAGTGTGTCCACATGGCATGTCATGATGCTCAAAATATCAAGCCATCCCAACAATACGGCGTTTGACATTGACATGTTGTCATCTGGCAACAATCCACATGCTGACATCACCTGGAACAGCATGAATGACCAAGAGCAGCTACACGTTTTCGACATCACCCCTGGACATCGTGCTTGTCGCATTCCGTAGTGGCGATCCAGACTGCGGCATTCATATCTCATGGATAACGCGAACATGAGGTGTGGACCCTGGGCAATGTGGCATATTGGCAAGTTCTGCTCACGGATACTCTTGCGACTGTTGACGGTGGTGGTGGTGGTTGTTACTATTTCGTTTGCTATTTCATTGTGTTGTTCTGGTGCCTCTTGGAGTCTCCCAATACTCTTGGTGTCTCTCAACTATCGTCCGACTATGAGTTGGCATGTGAGATGCTCTCTTGCTATTTCTTGTATTCTCTCGCTCTTTCTCTCTCTCTCGTGTGTTGGTACTGCGCGATAATCAGTGTTAGATACATACTCTGTATTCAATACATACTCCATCATTTCGTCATCTACTGGTGCACTACTCTGTGAGTATTTGCCAATGTCTCATCTGAACTCCTCCTTGCATATCCACAATCTTGATGTCACTTGGTCATTGAATCTTCGCCTTCTTGATCTGATGTGGAGACAGATGTTGATGTGGTGACATGATGACATCCTGTTGATGTCAGCTGTTGTCTTCCATGATCCTTCAGATTCCATATTCCATCGATGATGCAGTGGTATGGTGAGGATATCATCATTTGAGGTTTAGTTATGAAATACATCGATCCTTGCTCGATGTCATGCATTTCTGTCAGTTGATGGACAGACTGCATTCCTGATGCTCTCAGAAATGATTGTTCACAAATGCCCTTCCGAAATTCTGATTTTTGTGTGTGCCCGATTTTGTGATGTGATTTTGATCAACCACAGATCAATCACAGATCACTCATGACGCAAATGTTTGCGCCGCTTGTGCGTAGAGCATAAGAGAACAATGGGTGAGCGATGCACATACACATATGTACATTCCAACAGGCAAAGCAGCAATCACAGGGCACACATTCACAGCTACTCTGGCTGCTACGGATTTCTGGCTGTTCATTGCTGCCACAACCATGGAGAACAAGACCATCTATGGCACTGACATTTACAATGCATTTGCTGAGGCTTCTTGTGGTGCACAGAAGTACTACATGCATGTTGACAGCCCCTTTGCTGAATGGTGGCAGTCGTAGGGACGCGCACCCATTCCGTGTGGCTGCATGACTCTCATCAGTAAGAATCTTCAGGGTCATTCCTGAGCACTATGGCAGTGGGCGGTGCACATTGATGCATAGCTGAAGCGCATGGGTTTCAGGCCCATCATGCATGCTCTATGCCTATACTGCGGCGCTTACAAAGAACACAACATGCTCTTTCTATGTCAGGTTGATGACTTTGCCATTGCATGCAGCGATGTAGCGGCTTCCTCCACGATCTGCGATGAGCTTGGATTTGTTCCTGTTCATTCCCATGAAATGATTCAGCGTTCTCCAACACTTCATTGGTGCGGATCTGATCCAAACTTCCACACATGTCTCCATCCACAATAGCACACAACTCAATAAGGTTTTCAAATGGAATGAACAGAAGAAGATGAATGGTGCGCTCACTCCAATGGATGATGGCAATGCGCACATACGCAAGCTGGATGATTCTGAAGCCTTGGATGCATGCGGCCTCAAGCAGGTACAGGCAGACATTGAATGCTATTGTGAGGCTATTGGCGAACTCATCTGTCCTATGATCACCTGTAGGCCAGCCATCGCTTTTCCCATCGTGAAACTCTTGCAATTCTTGGCGAAGCTGGCCATAGACCATTTCGCTGTCGCCAAGCAGGTTTCTCGATATCTCTTCCACACTCCCGCTCAAGGCATCGCGCTGCATTGCACCGATGCTGTCCCTGCACTACTGCCCATGCCTGTTCCAGCCAAGCAAACGCCAGTGCATGATGATGTATTTGGCCATCCAGCAGAACAACCCAATGTCCTCTAAAGGTATGCTGACAGTGATTGGGCCATGGATACTCAGCAACAACAGTCGGTGTCGTCCATCGTTTTCCATCTCGCTGCTGCTGCCGTCGCATGGAAACCGAGAGTGCAGATCACGGTCGCCATGTCCAGCACAGAGGCTGAACCTCTCTGTGCTTCTGATGCTGGCCACATGGCATTATGCATTTGTTGCATCCTTGACAAGCTTGGTGTACTTCAGCGGTGTGGTACGGTGCTGTACGAGAACAACTGAATTGCGCTCATGATGGCCAACGCACGGCAGCCCTCGCGTCGCACACGCCACGGCGCCATTCTACATTTTGCTGTTCAACAGTGGGTGGAAAACAACCACATTGCGTTCGCAGAAACTTGTCTGCTTTGATCACTGCCGACATGTCTACCAAGCAGACCTCTCCGCCCCTCTTCATGAGGCACTGGGACCACGTCTCCGGAGTGATGTCCCTGTGTGGCCAGCAACATGAAGGGAGCGGCGGCTGCAACTGATTAGAGTAGTTACATACTTTCGGATCGATTGGTCGTCCCAGTCCATCAATTGTAGCGGGTGTCACAGTCTGGATATTGTCCATCTGTGTGGACAGAGACTTCACGCTTTTACTCCACCTCACACCAAAATCATAACTCTTGTGTTCTCTGCTTTGTACAGGCTCTCACACCATGCACTCATCACAATGGATGCAGAATAGCTACTTTGTACCACACATGAGCTTGCTTTGGTTGGAGGAGCACCCATGTGTCGAGATGTACATGTGAGTATATGTCAAGATGTACGTGTATATGTGCATCGTTCACCCGCTATTCTCTCATACGCACTTGGACGGTATAACTACATTCGTGTCGATAGTATACTGTGATTCGTCAGAATTACAGGGGAAACGGAACACACGAAAAGGGGCAAGATTTCTGGAGGAAATTTGCAAATAACGATTTCTGAGAGAATTGGAAGATCGTCCGTCCATCCATCAATGGTACCAAGAGAATCTCGAGGTACTTCCCAACTAAACCTCAGATGACGATATCATCTGACAGACTACTACATCACCAATGGAACGTGACATCTGGAGAGCAGAAGGACGCCTACTGACGTTGACAGGATGTCATCGTGTCACCACGTCGACATCTGTCTCCGAGTCAGAGCAGGAGGCGAAGATCCGATGACCAAAGGGCATCAGCATCATGGATACAGAAGGTGAACTTCAAATGGCGAGTACTCATGGAGTAGGAGCCAGTACTGAATGAACGGAGTGTCGAATATGGAATACGTATCGAACATGGAGTATCGTGCGCGACGAGCACACGATGTTAAGAGAGAGAATACAGAGAGGAGCGAGAGAGCATCTCGCGTACCGACTCATAATCGGAGACCGAATCTACGAAACAGATTGAAGCACTGAGAGCATCGGGCAAGAGAACGGCGTACACCGAGAGGATCGGAGTAGCCAACTAATGAAATAGCAAACGAACGACTATCAACCAACACCATCTTCCACGATCGTAGGTTACCGTGAGCGGAACTTGCCAACACCCATGCACATTTTACATATATTTTTTGTATGTGCAGTGATGCTTTGTTTGTGTACTTCATTGGCACTCCATCGGCCAACAGTTACATTCCAGCTTTCCACTGTCGCGAAGATCGGAGATTGATGGGTTCCATCCAGGATTCTGAGGTTTTGACCTTCTGTAGAAGTAACTGTGTCATGGACATACATGGCAGGCGTTCCAGTTCAATGCATCCTCAGACTGAAATGATGATGGAGAGTGATGCTGTGATCAACAACATGGTTGATGGTTGTGTTGGACATTTGTGGATAGTCCTGTCCACACTGTTCGACATCAGGTGTTGGATCCAAGCCATGTTAACACCATTGTCTCTCCGGCGTTCGCAACTGCCCCATCAAATCCATACAGCTGCAGCAAAGCAAAGTAGACTGGATGGCCATGATTTAGGGCGGATGGGCGATGCAGTGGAGTGCGCAAGCACCTCCCATGGTACCTCACAATCGCAGGCGCGCCCTTGACTACTTCACAATTGGCAGGACAGTGTCACCAACCTCATGTGGCACACGACACTGATGCAATGGCAGGACCAGACCAAGGTCAAGGCGTCCCAGACTTCTGATGACACGACGCCTGTGCTGCTCCAATATTTTCAGATGCTGCAAACATGCCTGCCAACCACCATCCCTGCAGTCCTGCACCCACTTTGGGAGCATCATCCGCACACTGAGCAGACCGCCCAGCTCATTCCGTTGGCCCAAGCCATGCACCAAGGCCTTGGAGGCAATGCGTCACTAGCCACAGCAGTGCTTGTGAACTGGAAATGGAACTATAGGCGGATCGCACCCTGAGACGATTCCCCTGCCGCCACAACATCGCCAGCAAACAGACCTGCCAAATGGACACAGCCCTCTCTCCCAACACGATCATAATACTGACACATCTGTTCCCATTACATGCAGACATGGAGAATAAACGAGGCAGAATCAAAGTGCCCCCCCCAGCACATAACTTAACAGTTATTATCAGTGAGGTATATATATATGACACCATCATTTCGAACCTCAGAAGTAGAGCATTGATGAAGCATTGAAGTGACTGTAGTCTTCTGGGTGGTAGTGAGGAAGCTAGGGGAGGGAAATGGTGGAACCCTCCCGCTCATCATCACTTTGGAGCAAGGGTGTTCATTTTACATATCGGCTTGCGTCACGTCCTACAATAGAATTCGTCCTCAAAAGAACTTGTCTACATAATGTCTACATGCGTGATACGTGTATGATGCAGGTTCACATTCAAAATGAGATGAGTGTTCACTTGATTTCGTCGTTGACACTATCAAACATCATTTGATTCTCAGTCCAAACATTTCGGCTCGCTCTCCTAATGCTTCGTTGCGACGGTCATGAAGCACGCCTGCCAGATGCAACCAATTCGGCGCGACTTGTGGTGAGACAGGAACGGGAACAGAAACGGAACCACAAGATCGTCAATTCATTCTGGTGCTATGTACATGGCAGAGCATCCGTCTGTACGCGTAACCCCCAAACTGTCGATCAGTAGGAAACACAACGATTGGATCAAAATAATTCGAATATTTTCCAGCACGAGTCAAACAGAGAACGCACGACAGAGGCACATACAAAGGATGATTCATGTTTAACGTTGATATTATCTCATTGCCCCAAAAAGATCAATCTTGTCTTGTTTGACATCTTCGAAGACCAACAAAAAGGTTTCAAGGCTTCTCGCTACTTAGCGCTAGCGTCTCTCTTTGGAATCCACCAGAAACCACCAGCTGGCAACTGTGATGCTGTATTTCTCGTTGATTCGAAGCCCCATCAACGAAATCGTGTTCTGACACCATCCGTTCGTCTTCACTTCGTGCGTGCATACAAGGAGTCTACCTGAAACTCACAGCAGCCCATAACTTATCTAATATAATGATGATCCACCTCGGACATTTTTTTATATATACTTCACAATACGCTGCATAATATTCTGCAATAACCTGAAAACGCATGTAGACTGCTCCCCCCGCGACTCGTTGGTTTGTGACTGAATGGGCTCTTATCTAATATAATGATGATCCACCTCGGACATTTTTTTATATATACTTCACAACACGTTGCATAATATTCTGCAATAACCTGAAAACGCATGTAGACTGCTCCCCCCGCGACTCGTTGGTTTGTGACTGAATGGGCTCTTATATAATACCTCTATCTCCAGATAGAGAGATAGAGACAGAGAGGGGGAAAAGCACGTTGATAATGCAACCGATTCACACAACCCATCGACTTCAATGCTGTGATAAGCGGGGCGCTCCTATTCCACTGCAACCTACGGCAGCGTACTTGGGGTTCCGCGTATTTGTCGATCGCTGCTCTGTCGGTATTCAACAAGAGGGCTTCAGAAGCACAGATCAACCACCAACTTGTCCTGGCTTGGCCCATTTATGTATTTCAACGGCATACTTGTAGCGAAGCCGCTGCACGGCAAGCTTTTGTTGAAGATGGCCACAACTGCGTTGGCCACTATCAGCCTCCAAATGATCTTGATGGTACCCGGCCACATCCAATCCAATCGCTCCCATCGGACATGTCGCAACCGAGTTTGCGTCGTGTCATCAACACCATCCAGTTCGCACCGCAGATGATCTTCCACCACTATCCCAATCGCGATTGTTTGCCAGTATGCCATGAGAAGCGAGGACAGCCCACGCACCATGTTACTGTTTTCCCATATCAGCAGAATGGATGTGACGATTGTGAAGCTTGACGGTAGCAGGAACGCCAGAAACGCAAGGCGATGATGATGTTGATGGCGTGCATTACAGCGCCATGAAATGGCAGCGGTTTGCAGAAGCAAGCTCCCGAATGATGACGCCCACCATGACATCATCGCGATCAGCACGGGCATAAATGCACTGGTGCCGTGCTGGGTGTCCATGCTGATGCTTGCAGTTGCGCTCGCAGAACGATCGTACCATTGTTCGCTCCATCCCCCACCATCATTCTGGAACGTTCCGCTCTGATATGCCACGTAGCAATCCAAGATGGACCAAAGCATGCCGAATTGGAACAGCTCCATGTTGGTCAAGGACTGGATCCATTCCTCGTTGAACAGAACATGCCGAAAGGCCTCCTTGCGTCGCAATACACAATCCATGCATTTTAAGATCCATTCTCGTTCGATGTAGGGATCGACGGCCTTCCCGCACTGGGTGCATGTCGAAAGTTTGATGTTTGCTGCCACGGATGGATTCTTATCAGACGTGCGTTGTGTTGCTCTTGCTCTTGTTGTTGTTGTTGTTGGCGGTGGTGAAGACTGTGATCGTAGTTGATTGTGTGCAGAGTTTCTGGCATCATTGCCATCACCGCTGTCGTTGATGTTGCTGTTGCTGATGCCCTTCTCATCACGGACCCGTTGCTTGTCGAAGCGTCTGTACAAGGCATGGCACGGCGTGCCACAGTGGACGCATCGAAATGGATATGATGCCTTCGTGCCATTCCTATTCGTCGCCATGATGAAGATGGGATGCTTTGATGCCTTTGCTGCTTTATTGGGTTGTATAATACGTATGTGTATGACACATGTGGCTCGTACGACTATTGGTGTTGCAATTGTCCTCGTATCTTGTTTGTGTTTGGTCGAGCGGTGGTTGTTTGTCTCTTGTTGCTGTCAGTTCCACTCCGCAACGAGGGTATCTTTGGGCGCGATTCATCCGTGAACGGAATCAGCTTGGCACAAAGTCAACCCAGATAGCACTACAGATAGCAGTCCAGATAGCAGTACCCACGGTTCAAGCACTACTATGGGTTCAATTTGTTGCGTTCTACTCTTTTATTCTTTAATATAATACGATCTAATATAGGAATGCTCCAAGTACATACGAGTTCTCTCATCCATTTTTGTTTGCAATGCTCACACCTTGCTGTCATTGTTCTCGAACAGACTGACTCGGCGTCGCAGATTCGTACCAACGCTAGCGCTCTGCCTCGATGATTCTGGTTGCGTTTGTTCAAGAGATGTGACGGCACCGACGGCAGCAGCCATGGCGGTCTCCTCATCCATCACGCTGTCGCTGTCGCTGCTGTCGGCATCCTCACCATCTGTGTCGGATGCCGAATCAATGGGCGACATGGCGACACTCAAATTCAAAGACTGTCGGAGCACTTCGCTGGCTTGAATGATGCGGCTTCGTCGTCTCGTGGAGGATGACCGGCGTCGTCGTCCTTCCGTCTCCTTGCTTGGCGTCGCTGGGTCCTCTTCGTCCAGTTGCTTGGATTTGCGATGTCTTCGCTGCTGTCGTCCACGCCAACCGGTGCAAACACTGACGAGGAACACGACCAACAGCGTTCCAAGGATACCGGCGGACACGGAGATTCCAATCAGAGCGCTCTCGCTCATTTTCTCGCTTGCGTTGCGAGCCTGGATGGTAGATTCTTCCTCCTCTTCGGTGGCGTCTCCATCTGCATCTTCACCTTGATCGGGCTGCGTTGGCGTCTCATCGCCAGCGACATCACCTGTGGATCCGGATCCTGCGTCCTTATCGCCGCCGTTGTCGTTGTCAGTCTTGTTGTCGGTGTCGTTTTTGAAGTACTTTCCACCATCTGTGCTCTTGCATACTTTACGCCCATCCGGCTTGGAATCATCCTGCGGTTGGCATTGCAAGGATGCGGTTGGATCGCAGAGATCGTCCGTGGACAGAAATGTAACCTCGGCAGTACTTTGCGATGCGTCGCCCGTACAGCGTCCACCTTGCTTGGCGTACGCGGTACACTGTCGTCGCACGATGTTCTTGGTGAAACCCGCGATGCCATTCGCTGTTCCGGGCAGCGTCATGGGTCGGCACCACATATCATCGGGACACAACGCGGTGGCGTCGGCATTGGCGATCGATGGCTTTTTGTTGCCGGAGCAGTCCAATGCTGGACACACCACGATCTCCACGCGTCCCATGCAATCAAAGTAAACCGTCGCGACTTCGGCAAGGAGCGTGGTCGTTGCTGGGAGTTGGATTGAGTTTGGGTTGGCAATTTGAAGTATCTTCTCGCGGCTACTGTCCGCGGGCGCTGTCATGGCTGGGTCCTTGCTCTTGCCCTCGCCGTTGGTGAGCGTGTCCCCTTGGATCGCCGAAATGTCCGCCTCAGCCTGGATGTGAACGACGACGCGCGAGAATGGCGAGGTTATGCCTTTGCCTGTCCCCATGCTGCTGCTTTCATCGCAGACGGTTGGATCTTCCGGATTGCCCTGTTCGGCCGGGATGGGAGAAAATGATGTGGAGAAGACAATGTCATCGCCTGAAAGGTTGGCAGCATCCGGATGGTTGGAATGGGGGAAGGTGCGACGAAAATGGGAGGTGCAATCGCTTGCATGGTCAACGGCAGATCGGTAGTATGCGCCGATGATCTGTTCGATGGGCTGTTTGTTGTCGACGGCATCTCCTTCCTTCGTGGACGCGTGCGCCATTGTGGCAGATGGGGATGCGAACAGGCCACCGAAGACGACAGCAAGCTGGAGCACGAGGATGGTCATCTTTCTCGTGTTGGACGTTGCTGAGATTGGTCTTTGTGATGCCTTCATGGCTGTATTCTTGGTGTGGTTTGCTTGACTTTGTGATGCGGGTGAAGTGCAAATTTATGAGGAATGGGCAAGGGTGCAGTGATCGTTTGGTGCACCGGTGAGAGTGGGTGTCAAACTGATCTGCATTCTGTGCATTCCTTCTTTGTTCGCTCTGTTTTCTGTTCACCTGTGCATCTTGGTTGGAATTGCGCTGAGCGAGAATGGGCATGCATGAAAGAGAAGAAGGCACAGTCAGCGAGATGGCTGGTGAAACTGTTGCGCCATGTTGTTGTTTTGTTTGGCGCCATGTGTGACTGTGCCAATTTTGCATGTGGGAAAGGGGCGGTTCTTCGAAAATGATGGAGACCTGGTGTCGTCTAACTTGTGTGGCATCGTGGTGGCTGCGATGGCCGGAGCCGAATGGGTTTCGGGGAGGATTGTGCTGTGCAGGATGCCGTGCATCCGTCATCGCTTGATGCCTTCTCATTGTTTGGACCTGCACTTTAGGACGCGAAAATGAGTTGTGTGATCAGGTTGAGCCAACTCGTGGTAGTGTGTTTGGGGCGGAGTTGTTGTAAGAAGTTCGGTTTATTTTAGTGGTGCTTAGTGTTTCGCATTTCGGCACAGTCGACAATCACACAGCAAACAAGTTCAGGCATTGTCACATCCACACAATTCAATTGATGGATGAGCTGAGACTGGCACTGAATACAAGTACTTGAGGTTGTTTTTGCTTTGTGGGTTTGAGTAGGAACAAAAGTTCCTTGTTGTTTGCTGTTGTTTGTATTTGTGTTTTCAATTTTGCTGCTGCATTGGTTGTTGGTGGTTCTCGCACGCTTTTCTATTGCTGTGCGGTAAAGCGATCGTATCGCTTAACCTCCGAATCCGTACAGGGTCTTTCCTTGACGCTTGAGTGCGTAGACGACGTCCATGGCGGTGACGGTCTTACGGCGAGCGTGCTCAGTGTAGGTGACAGAATCACGGATGACGTTCTCGAGGAAGACCTTGAGCACACCACGGGTCTCTTCGTAGATGAGACCGGAGATACGCTTCACACCACCACGACGCGCCAGACGACGGATGGCTGGCTTGGTGATTCCCTGGATATTATCACGAAGGACCTTGCGATGACGCTTGGCGCCTCCCTTTCCAAGTCCCTTTCCTCCTTTACCGCGGCCAGACATGATTGATGTGTGTTTGTGTTTTGGTTGGTGAGTAGTGGTGGTTGTTGTTTGTCGTTCAGCTTTTGCTGTTTGAGTTTTTGTGGTTGTGAGATGATGATGATGAGCTTGACTTGACTTGGTTTGGTTTGATGCCTTTTGTTGGTCGCGTCCCTGTCTCTGGTGCTGGAGCTTCGTTGTCGGCCTCCTTCCCGTGTTCGTGGCTCATGCTCATCCCTGTGCGCACACACACAACGCCGGCTTCTGTTCGCGTTTGGCCTTCTGTTGGTGAATGAGGTGACAATTTCTGGCGCGTACGAGCTACGCTGGGATTTAGCTCCAACAATAGCTCGTGCGTCAGCTTGTCCGAGGGTTCAAATCTGGCGCACTTCTCAATTTCGTTCGCGCCACACTTTCATGGTAGGAATATACGTACGAGAACCATTTACGCCTGTTTCTGTACGTTCTGATAGGCTGTCGTGCCTGTGCTTGTGACGCTTGTTGGCGCACGAGGCAGCATTCCGCGACAGAAAACAGCGAGTGAGCGAAACATGCAGCAATGGCATGACAGAATCGAATGCAGAACAACGGAAGAGGTTGGAGGCAACATCCATCATCACCTCACAACAACAACCACACCAACTTGCAAACCAAAAGCAATCACAAAACTAACAACCTCACAACCCAAACACACCACAACAACAACCAAACAGCAACAATGGCCCGTACCAAGCAAACCGCACGCAAGTCCACAGGAGGAAAGGCTCCACGCAAGCAGCTCGCCACCAAGGCTGCCCGCAAGTCCGCGCCAGCCACCGGAGGTGTCAAGAAGCCACACCGTTACCGCCCAGGAACCGTCGCTCTGCGTGAGATCCGTCGTTACCAGAAGTCCACCGACCTTCTCATCCGCAAGCTCCCATTCCAGCGTCTGGTGCGTGAGATCGCCCAGGATTTCAAGTCCGATCTGCGTTTCCAGGGATCCGCCGTCTTGGCCCTCCAGGAAGCCGCTGAGGCCTACCTCGTCGGTCTCTTCGAGGATACCAACTTGTGCGCCATTCACGCCAAGCGTGTCACCATCATGCCTAAGGATATCCAGCTCGCCCGCCGTATCCGCGGAGAGCGTTCTTAAGTGCACAACGTCCACACCAAGTGACACCTAGCACACAAAAACAAACACGGACCGATGGAGTGGTGCATCGTTTTCATGCGACGCATCATCGTATTGGATTGTGGGTGCCGCCATTACATGTGTGGGAACTCAAACCTCCCATACATGAACTTGCAACAATCTACACCAATTCGTCTCCCATCGATTCTCACCAAAAACAACGAACAAACAACAAACAAACAAGGAACTTTTGTTCCTACTCAAACCAACAAAGACCAACCAACAACCTCTTTCTCAACCTTGTGCTGCTGACTGACTGATGACGCTTCGGTTGCCTTCTTTTCCGACAAACCGGAAATCGAACTTTCTGAGAAACCGGACAAATTTCGATGAGATAGACCATAAAATAGAGCATAGTTTTACAATACGATACAAGAATAAGTGGACTGACACTCATGAAGCACTTTCAACGCCATGCGGCAATCACAGTTGTGACCACATCTCAGTTCAGCCCAACATTTCGAAAAGGAAAACCGACCTCAACAAGACAGACAACTCTCCGTCTGACTCCAGTTGCTCACTCATGCTGAAGTGCAAGGAACAGAGACTAGAGCAGGCCATCCCTTTGCACGGTAAGTACTGGACCGTGCGTAAGCTTGTGCATACACTCACGCACAACTCGTATTATACAATACAATACTGTCGCTCTCCCAGGACCAAGAGTCTTGCCATGCCCAAGCATCCGTCAATTTGCAATGACTCCACCAAAATAGAGGATGGTAGAAACACAACAGACCATGATGACAAGGACACACGCACCAGTGCATAGTTGATGTTAATGGTAAAATCATTGTGTTACTAAATTCATGGTTTCTTGTACAGGATAGGGTAGAGCAAAGAAGCGCATTGGAAAATCTGGCGCATCCTTGTGTCAGACTCGCTTGGTCTGAATTTTGTGTGTATGGTATGGCACGAGCACCATGCATGCGGCAAGTGCCGGCCTCTCTCTCTCTTTCTAGGCGTGACCCTCGTCGGAACCGTTGTCCTCGGAGCCCTTGTTGCTGCCATTCGGTGCGCGAGTTCCGCCAAGACTGCCGTCACTCTCATTGCCTGCGTCACCACCCATCTCAGGCCCGCAAATGGACAGGATGACTGGCAGGAGGATGAGGCCGTGGCCAATGCCGATGATCACGAGGCCAATGAAGGCGATGAAGATAGTGGAGAAGATGGTACTGGAGGAGAATGCGAGTGGGATGACACCAAGGAAGGTGGAAAGGCCACCCAAGAAGACCGACGATCCCATGGTACGGAGGAGGTCGATGACTCTGGTCTTGCGATCTCCGGAGAGTTCGTAGTATCGGAGAAGGATGTGGACCAAGAAATCGACCAGCAGACCGATAGACATGACGAGGGCGATGTAACTGACGGTGTTGATGTGAACGCCTGCGAACTGCAAGAACCCAAGCAAGTCCACGTAGAGGATGGCCATGGTGGGTCCCACGAAGAAAACGCCGGTCCAGTGCGGGATGAAGAGCATGCTCAGGATGGTGACAGACGCGACTCCGGTGAACGTTGTCACGATGAGTTCTTGCACAGCCACGGCGTAGAATTCCCAGATGGAGTAGATCGATGCGTAGGTAAAGAACCTCCAGTCGCTCTTGCCTCTGTTGACTGGCTGCAATCTGCTCACTTCGCGTTGATTCTCCAATGTGTCGATCAAGTCCTCGACGTCGTCGTTATCGACGATGTCGAAGTAGATGCTGACACGAGATGTAACGATCTTGTTGTTTGCGTCAACGACGATGTCGTCGGCGTACTGCTTCTGGTTGCTCTCCTCGGCGAAGAAGGCATTGAACTGCTCCTGGAATGGCTGGTCTTGCACGCTGCTGGTTTCCGCAACGAATTCGTCGAAGTCCTTGACCCAGAAGAACGGCGGTGCGGTGGACACCTCATGCAGTGCCACAAGGTCGTCAACGTAAGACTTCATCTGAGTGCGAACATCTTCGGAGGATTGTTCAACGTCGCGGAAGTATGCCTCGATGATGAATCCACCGCGAGTGGTGTAGTCGTCGTAGGCGTCCCAGTATGGCTTAATGTACTACGAGTTGGAGAGAAGGGGAACAAAGGTGAGCGTGGTTGCGCAGATGCAGGCGTGGGTTGTGGCAAGGATGAAAGATGTACAAGATGGAAAGGTTAGCAAAGGATCTGAAGCAGAGCAATGTCGAATGCGGTTGTCATGCAGGAATGCACCACCAGCTGCGGTTACCATACAGGTACGTATGGCAACACGCAAAGCTCGTACAATACTTACTGAATCGTTGGGGACGACATCGGTGAATTGGAATTCCTGTGTGAGCAACGAGGCGCTGTATCCGCAAGCGCATGCAATGGCGATGAAGACCAAGATCACGATAACCTTGACGACTGGCTGAAGCAAGAAGTGCGCGTACACCACCATCATGCGGTCAAGGAAGGACTCTTCTGGTTCGGTGGTCTCTGCTCCATCCTTGTTGTTTTCATTGTCGTCGTCACCGGCCTGCTCCTCGTCGTCTTCCTTTGGCACCGTGATGCAAGTGCAGCAGTCGCGGCGGTTGTCTCTGATACGACGTTCGTCGATCGCCATCAAGGCAACGTAGAATGTCATTTGGTAGAGGAAGTCGATGATGATGGTTGGGAATGCGTACATGCAGAGCCAGTACACGGCTGGGATGCTCGAGAGGCATCCCAAGGCGAACGCGACGGAGGAGGTGGCTGTGGTCAGGGCGATACTGACTCCGACGTCGGTCACTGTCTCTGCGATGCGTTCTTCGATGGACCCGTTGGGATTTGTGCGCTGGAAGGAACCAGACAGGATGTAGGCTGCGTCCATTCCAATTCCAAACATGATGAACGGAAGGATCTGTGTCATGGAGGTGAATGGGACGCCGATCGTGAAGAGCAGACCGTAGCCGGTGACGATGCTGAGGAAGACGGAGGTAACTGCGCCGAAGCCGAGGATGCTTTGGGACTTGACCTTGTCCTTCTTGAAGAAGACCGCGCAGGTGAAGATGCTCATCACGACGAAGACCAATGGTATAAGGGGAATGTCGTCGAGGATGGCGCGACCGAACTCATCGGAGAAGGAGCGTTCGGCAAAGACCTCGAGCTTGTATGGGTTGCTGGAGTCGCCATCCCAAGCGTCCTGCAAGTCCAAGAGGTTGTCCAAGGCGTCAGTTTCGAAGTCTTCTGCGTCGTCCGTGTCTGGCAGATCCAAGCGGATGAGGTAGATCTGAGAGGAGACGAGGATGTTGCTGTCGTCAAACACATTGTTGCCAAGGACGCTCTGAATATCAACGTCGGTTCCATCGGGGTACTGATCGGCGGACATGGCGGCGAGGATTTCGGCCTCGGTTGGATTTTCGGCTTCGAAGATGGAGGTGGTGTCATTCCAGAAGGAAGTCACCGCGGTGATCTCGCAGGTTTTCTGGGTGGTGCCATCCTCAAGGACCTTGACGGTTCTGCCCTCAAGGCACACTTCGTCGTACTTGGGGGTGTTGCGGAGGGTATCGAGTGCCTCGAAGACGCGCGTGACGCCATCGTTGGAGAGCACGTTGCCACCGTCGGTGTGGATGTTGAGAAGGAAGTACCTTGGCTCGTCGACGAAGCCGGAGCTGTCCTTGATCCAGTCCTCGTGGTCCCTGGAACGGCTGGTGCGCGGAGAGTACAGAAGACCCTCGTCAACCTCGACGTAGAAGTTGGTGAAGAGACCGACGACGACGATGGTGAGGGAGAAAAAGATGGTGAATGACACGGTGGTCTTGGGGAACTTGACGGCGGTTCCGGAGATCTTCAGCAGCATGTTGGTGATGGGCTTGTGGACGAAGCGAAGGATGGCGCGGGACCACTTGGCGCCGAAGCTGGTGTCATTGTCATCGTACAATGCCAGGCCGTGATGACCGGATGCGGGGGCTGGCGCAGAAGCCGGCACCGGTTCTTCCTGTTTTTCGATGGACGTCATGGTGATTGCAATGGCAATGGTACTGTTGATGGTTGTGTGTTGTTCAATGGGAACCGGTGTGCGGAATGCGCTTTGATCGATTTTATGACTCTTTCGGTGTTGCAAGTTTTTGTGTTTCTTGTTTTGTGCTTGCCTGGTTGTTGTCACTGTTGTCGCTGTCGCAGTTGCAGGTGGATTGATTTTGTGAGAAGAATGTGAATGGTCAACGCCAAGTCCCAACACATCACAGTGCTTGTAACTACTATGTTCCGTGCGTGTTGAGGTGACGCCTTGAGGCCACCTGACTTTGGTCGTACCTCGTGCGTGGGCGAGAATGGTGGGTCCCAAAAGGGACATTTGCCGTCTTTTCCCACTTGCGAGCCACGCTGGGTACGTCCGATTGCGCGTAGAACTCCGTACAGGACTGATACTCCTTCAAAGCGATCCGCCCCTCGGCGTCGTCATGGACGGAGCGTGGTGAAGTGTGGTTAAGTACTTTGCCCCAGGGATCATTCCTGGATGTTCCCTGTGCGGCACGATGTTTGCTCTGTGTTGTTTTTGCTTTGATGTTTGCTGTGCTCTTGTTGGTGCGATTGTTGTTGTCGTCTTTTCCCCTTCGTTTCTCCCACAGCGCGGTATCGTGGATGATCGTGGTGGATTGCGTGGGGCGGTTTACTTAACGTGTTTCGAGCATGACATGTTGCTCGGGCAATGAAGAACTGTTGAGATTTGTTCCGACGAACGCTCGAGATCAGCCGTCTGCTCGTTCGCAGCTCCTGTGACATCTAACCAGGCCAATCAGAATGGATAGAAGCGATTATAACGCCCCAAGATGTCACTATGTCGTCCGCCCCTCCTCGCCAGTGCTCGATTTTGAGACGTTCCAGCACCCCGTTTGCCAGTGAAATGGCGTGGGAGTGCAAAAATGCATTGAGATGGAGCAAGTGTGGTATCGCGCGATCTACCCAAAACAGATCATCACAGATGTCTGCGTCACACATACTGACACACAAAGTTCCAATAAGACCCGCGCCCCTCCTCTCTGACACGTGGTCGTACATGACGCAATGCGTGGCAACTCCCAATGGCCATGACGACAAGAACGAGTGTCCTCTCGTACGTACTCTATTACTTTGAACCACGAGCTGCAAGATGCGCAAGATGCAACGAAGATCTGGAGGGGCGGTTCCTGTGTCGTGCGGAATACAACAGAACAAATATATTTTGTGGCAAGGGTGGAGGCGGTCAGATGATGAGGATGGTGGGCGTTCGGCATTTTGAAGATCGAGCAATGAGCATTGGGCATTGGATGATGGGCTTTCAGCATTGGGCAGAGCGTTGGTTGTTGGCGGTGTCATCATCTGGGAAGCAAGAATGAAAAATGGTGTGTTGGGTATCTCTCAACCCAGAGAGATACAATACACACGACTGTTGGGAGTTAAACATGCATCGACAATTGTTTCTTGCAAGAGAGTAGAGTTACGACCTGCTCTGAGAATGACATTGATCGAGAGGCGGAGGCGGATGAGTCGACCAATTCAGGAGGACACAGACGGCAACGGTGCACAACTCCAACTCCGAATACGAGTGCGGCCGTGATGGAGATGGTTGCACCCGCAACATGTCTTTTGGACTCAACAACTCAGGCAGATCTCGCTTCGCGCATGTCTGTCTCTCCAATGACGAAGATTCGGTGATGTTGGAACGAGTATCCGCAACAGTTCGGTGCACGGAGTTGAATGTGTGCTGATGGCGAGACTGTACGGTGCTCGTCCATCTTGTTGATGTTGCGGCTGTTGGTGCAGCCATGTCCATACTGACTCTCGTGGATGCCTCGCTTTGTGGATGGCTTCACTGGTCCAACACCGCCCATCACTCCGCGCATCGACGAAGAACAGAGGCAGCAAGCATCATCGACACAGTCATCTTGCGCCATGTGAAGTCGCCTTCGCACAAATGTATGGTCATCATGCCCCAAGGGGATCGGTACCAACGCAAGAGCTCAGGCCGTTCCTCTTCGTTTGTCCTTGTGCTGGTCGTGAAATGAATCCAATCCGCCAGCAGCAGCGACATGACCGGGTCTGTGCAGATGCACATGAGAAGGAGAAGCCGCGTGTGATCTGTTTTGGTTGGCTCTGGACCACACGATCAACAAACAAGCCACAACATTGTGGCAAAGGGAGAACAAGAAGAAGAGAAGGCAACTCTCGTCATCGATTGTGATGGGCCAAAAGGTGGTGTTGATGTTTGCGTTGTTGGCAGCGCAACTTGTGTGTCCAGAAGTGTTCAGAATTGTTCAGAACTCTCCGCTCCGTCGCTTTGTTGTTTGGGTGCCGGTTGGGAGCTACACGATTGAGCAACATGGACACAAACGGTGCTGGCGAACATTCATTGAATACCGCATTTGCTTTTTCCGATGATCTGATTGGTGAATTCATCGAAAGCGTGACAGTCAATCCCTCCAAAATCGAAGCGCGGTGAACAAAGATTGAAAGAATAGCGCAAACGCGCGCGTGTGCGCGTTGAGGGACAATCAAGATGTTCCGAACAAAGAGCACGCACGATGTGCTGGCTGGGCCACAAGAGGATCAACACGGAGACCTGACAAAGAGCAACGGCCTTTCCGGAGGCGCTCTTCCTCTGTGGTGGAGATGTTGTGAGAATGACAACGAAAGGGCGGAAGCTGGTCAGATTCGGGCATGGAGGCGCGATTGGTCGTGGTTTGGCATGGTCCCGCTTCGGGAAACGCAAGACGAGGGAGAGACAAAGAGACAGACGAAGAAAGTGGAGAGAAAAGCAAGCCACCAGAGTGAGCCTTTCGCCTGAAAGACAATCATGTTCGTATCATAAAATCACCAACAGCTCCAGCATCAACATCAATCCAAATCTCATCACGAAGAAGTAATCGCACATTGTGACCAGTCATCATGGTAACATCAGTCGTCCCATTGCCATCACCAACGGACGGAGCATCATCATCAACAACACCGAATGCGCCACCGCGTCGAAACAGCCTGTGGAACTTTGGCGCACGGGGCAAAAGGAGGAACAAGCGGAAGAGCGTTGATGAGATGGCAACATCTTCGGCAAGGCCGATGAGTCAATCATCATCGCAACCGTGCCATGATCCAAAAACGCGTCCCCATAGCCATTCAGCGGTGCCGAAGGGTGCGATCATCTCCCCGGCATCGTCTGCGAGGACATCTCTGGTCGCAGTCAAGAAGAGGGTTCATTTCCCATCGCACAATGACCAACTGGTCCAAACCATTCCAGTCGATGCAAGATGCATCGAACAGGACGAAGCCAACAAGCTGTGGTACCAGGTACGTTAGCCATGGGTGTGGTTGCTCAATGGAGAAACGCCGCTTCGTGTGGTATCGTCTTGCGCGAATTACCCTCCTCTGTGTTGTCAACAAGGTGCCACGCTCGCAGAGAGAGTTTCAGGTTCACGAACTGCCCCATCAATCGGAGACACCACCATGAAGCCCACATCATGAAGCCGCATCAAAGTCCCCACCCCCCAACCTGTACTCACACTCACTTCTCCTTCAACGCATGTGTGCTCGTACAATACCTACACCCAACATAACCATTTGTGTTATGTCAAATGCCATTTTCAAACTCGGAATGAAACCAACGATGACAGCAAAGTGAATTCTTCAAATTCGAGCGAGAGGTGACACAGGTGGCTTCAGAGTACAGAAAGTCGAAGCGGAAAATCATCAATCTCGAGAACAGCACGGGAGGAGCATGCGGTTTCACATTGCGAGGAATCGAGCACCTGTGTGACAACAAGCTGCGGGTCAAGCAACGGGAGGAGCATTGGCAGGTACACAGGGCCATCAATGCAGAGATGACGCATCAGCTCGACACCCACACTTACCCAAACCATGATCGGTTCCATACCATCAGCTGCATTCATTCCCGCATGGCGAAAGAACGGGCCGTGCACCAAGGATTGGAAGATGAACGGGCGCTGCGCCCCAAGGTGCGAATGATGCAATCTTGGGCAAATCGTTGGAAGAAAAGCAGCAGCACTGATCAACCTGTCCAATCACGTTAAATGTGTTTTTGAATCGTTGGCTGGTGAGCAAGCATCATACGCATGCTCCCTGCACAACGCAAATGGCTTGGCTGAAGATGACAATGGATGGTTACTGCATGTGATCTGTGAATGAGGTATCAATGAGATGGTGCAAAAATAGATTTAGAATGGTTCACTCAATCTTCGTAGGAACTTGGATTGGAGCACTTCCATTGGTGTTGGTATTGTTATAGAGAGTACATATTATGGGATACAGCAATGCGTGGTACGCGTACATGTATGGTGATGTGGCTCCTGTCTGTGCGCTTCTCGATGTGTTCATCATCCCGCTGCCTCCGAAAGATGGACGAGTGCGGTATTCTCACGGTCTACACTCGCACCCACACGGTACTAACATCTTTGATGAAGGTGGAATCTCGTTGCGCCTTCTTTGTCGTTCCGCAACCAGCGTGAAAATCTTGGCACGTTGGGATCTTTGCCCGGTTGGACCTCATTCGCACGACCATTTGACTCCCACCACCGACCCCATCATCGCCGACATCGCCATTCATCATTGTTGCCATGATCATGTTGTGGAAGAGGACCACGATGCTTCTCGCTGTTATCGCCACGGCTGCCCTGTGTCTTGGCAGTATCGGGGAGGTGGTGGCATTCAGTGCTCGTACGACCAACTGCCACATCGCAACAACACCAAGCCGGAGGGATTCGTGCATGCGAACTCCGCCACCATCATTGACGGCATTCCGCAGGTTGGATGCCCGCCAACGCTCGCAACGCAACGCGTCGACGCGCAGAACTCGCGCGTTGTCGCAATCGTTCCTCGCGTCATTCTTCGACAAACGCAAGAGCGACGATACGAGCAACACGTTGCAATTGCAATACAAGCAGAATCTGCTCGCCCTCCTCGAGCAAAAGGCTCCGCAGAATGCGCCAACGTCCGCGGCGGTGACTGCCGAAATATTGGAGGCGGTGCGGCAACTAGAACAGGTATCGATGAACGATGATGCGTCTTCCATCCTGCCCAAGCTTGCCGGTACTTGGGAATTGCTTTGGACGGCGCAGGACAAATCGAGGCCGGAATCGCGAGGTCCGTTGGCGTGGCTCAATCCATTGGAGAATCAGTCCTACATCAACAATCCCACCGGCAGGAGCGCCCCCGTTCTGCCACGCGCCGCGCAGGATCGATTGGAGAGCATGGGTATCATTCGCACGACACAGGAGGAGAGCACCGTACGCGCCACGCAAGCCATCGATCTCAAGAAACAGCAGGCGCGCAATGTAGTGTCGTTCCAAATTCCGTGGCCGTCGCAAAACGGCAAAATGAAGCAAGCATCCGTGACGGTGTTGATCAATTTCGAACCCGTCGACGAGTATCGCATCGATGTCAAGTTCGAGTCCTGTCGCATTCAGATACCAGGCACATTTGTCAATGTGCTGCTCTCGCTCAGCTTCATTGGACCGAGTGGATGGTTGCGCACGCAGTACGTCGATGAGGATCTGCGCATCACGCGTGGTCACAAGGGATCGGTGTTCATCCTTTCGCGTACCAAACGATAAGACTAGAGAGAGCATTCGTCGACCATAGTACAACAATTGTTCTCGAATGGACTTCTCTCGCGCACCTGTGCTAGAACAAGCGCTGTAGCCTACGCATATAATACCCAATTAGAGCACATCTCAGTGTATCCACACGAGTACGTAGGTATGCGCTGCTATCTGTGCCTTCGACCACTATATTCACTCCTGTATGACTATGGGAGGTCAAGATACTGACGATCGTGGGCTTTCCCTGATTGAAAAGTGAGACGTTAAGAATGCTGTCCTTGGTCTGGCCATGTTCGTGTTGGGTTGTGCCGTGGAAGGCGAAGGTGACATCTACACTCGATCGTAGACGCAGGTCTTTTGCGTGCGTTGTTGTGGTTGTCACCATGGCGAAGATCAACGGACGATGTTCTGTCGTCAAGTTGTCAAACAAACAGCAAAAAAAAAACAGGCACAAGAACTGAACTGGCAAAACAGAAACGCCGTTCTGTTGTCGTCAAAGAGAGAGAGAGAAAGAGAAGATAGCGGAAGGAAGTGGTAACACCATGGCATCTAACACCGATGTTGCCGTTGCCAATGGCACAACGAACGGCAGCGATGGCATGGCAGCCAACCTGCACGAGCAAGCAGCTCTGGCAAAGCAGGGCGTAGAAGCGCTGGCAAATCAGGCAGTGCAACAGCTGGAGCTGCATGCGCAAGCGCTGTTGGTGCAGCAACAACGAACGCAGCCGCCGGTGGCGCAGCCCGTCGCACTCGCGGAGCCTCAGTCGCAAGTGGTTTTGGAACAGCCGGCGTCGCCACCGCCAGTACAACAGCCACCGCCAGTACAACAACCACAGGCACAACCAAACGAAGAGGCAGACCCGCTGACATGGAATGCCTCCATGTTCTTCCGCGTCGCGGGACCTTACCGCGATTTCGAAAAGCGTCTCGACATCAAAGAGAAGCTGCGCAAGATGGACATCATGCTGCTCTTTGATCGCACGCAGTACTACCCTCGCAGCAAGGCGTACTTCTGTCCCTACACCTACTCCGCCGATTCCAACGGCCTCACCAAACTCACGAACGATCTCATTTTCAAATCGCGCAAGGACGGATTCAAGCTGGTCTCCAAAGGTCTGCATCGCAAGGGCCGCCAAGCGCATACCTTGGTGTGCCATCGCTATCGCGTGCGCAATGCGAATCGGCGGTCCGAGGACTCCAATACCAACGGTGCGGACAATGACGACAACAACAACAATGAGACGAATGCGGACGACCCCAACCCCCGCAAACGTCGCAGACGCAATGGCGAAAGCGAGTACATGGGAGCGCCGCAATGCAAGGAAGATATTTGTCGATTCCGCATCTGTCTCAACTACGATGAATATGGATGCTTCGTCAGTTGCGGCAGTTCGGGATGCGCAACGCACACGCGGCATCCTCGGTTGGAGGAACTGCGTCCACCGCCTGCAGCGGAACCGCCGCGCGTTGCGGTTGCCGTGCCAGCCGTCGTGCCACGCGCGGTCGAATTGGCGGAAGAACCAGCGGCTGAGATGCCGCCGCCGGCAGCGCGAACGACGACTGTGCAAGGCATCGGCGCGTTTGAATTGGGTGACGATGATCATGGATTGCTTCCCATGATGGATGGTGATTCCGATGACGAAGAGGACATGCTGATCGATCCCAGTCTCAGTAAGTTGATGTTCGGGTTGTTTGCGCAGTGGCGCTTTGCGTTGTGTGCGATTTTTTGGATTGGGTTCCAGAGTACCGAGATGAAGATGACGAGCTTGGATCTACGGAATCAGTGTACAGAGAATCTAGTTCTAACTCAACTTGGACGGTTTCTTTCTCCCGTCATCCTCCAACACAACAACAATCACCACCACGATCCTTGCAGTCTGTCAAGACGTCAAGGAATATCTGCAGCCAACATTTGTCGAGATGGCAGAGAAATCACAAGGCAAGATGACGATCGGGGAAGCCCAAGAGATTCGAGACTTCCTGCAGCAAATTCGCACCAAGATGGAGAAGAGAGCAAATCAGCAAACGAACAGAACTCGGAGATGAGGCCAGGGGTGGGCGCATCTCTTGGGCTTTTGGGAGTTGACAGATTATGTGGCCATTGCGGCGATGTGAAAGCGACGATCCATCATGTCACGAATGATGAGATCGAAGCAGGTTGAGAAACAGAGCAACGCAACGCAACTCTCTTCCAGTAGAGAGAGACATGCACGCTCAACACAGAAATTTGCGAAAATTGTACAGCAACGAACGAACGAATGAACGTCGGAATCCGTCCAATACAACTTAGAGTAGAGCACGGTGGAGTATTAGTATTAGTATATGTGGGTCAGAAGATGGTCATCAATAGATCGTATCATACTAAGTGCTGTGATCTTGACAGACGCAGACCCAACACTCCGACGATGATGACCGTTTCATTCACGAGTATCTCCGCCATTGAGTCACGGGTGAAATCACTATGACGAAACTCGGGCTTCTCGCGATTCGTGGCTCATCGCGGAGACGTTTCGACCATGCCCAACAGATCACAATTCCTCAGCTTCTCACAACGACGATGGTGGAATAGAGAGTCCAGCCAAGTCCAAGGAAAGACTCTCTGCAAGGAACGTCAAGGTCTTCACCGAATCAATTCACCGAATCAAGTCAACGAAGCAAGGAAAGGAAGACAGACAACCGACAGATCCATGAAGGGCCGACCACGATTGGTGCAGGAAGGCAGCCCGATCGGCGTGCCAGCTGCAACAACGCAGCAACGCAGCGGATCATGGACGCAGTCGTCGTCCTCTGCGGCGCAGCAACGCAAGAAGTCAGGGCAGCAAATGTCGTCGTTGCAACAGGCAGCGATGAGTTCTCCCACCAGTGCAGGGCGGCGCTCCTCATTCGGCGACAAACGCAAATCAACATCGCGCAAATCGAGCCATGTCATTGGTGGCAATGATGATACCAATTCGCGGTCCAAGCCGCAATCGACGCTACGATCATCGTCCTTGGCGGTGCCATTCTCGGAGCAGACTGCTTTGAAGACGAGCAACAGCCGCACCATCATTGGAGGCAATGCAGCGAATAACACTTCGGCGAATATGCCTGCAAGTACTACTTCCAACAATCATATTCGTACGAGGACCAACGGCAACCACAATCACAATGACAGCAGCCAGCGTTCGTTCACGATCGGTGGTGGCGACAGCAATCACGAGATGAGCTCCCACCATGATGATGAACACAACGGCGATGAAATGATGATCGATGCGGAAATCGAGCAGCACTCCAATCACTTCACGCCTCAGCAATCTCCGGCATATCATCAACAGCATCAACACTATCAGCAATATCAACAGCAGCACCATCAGCAGCACCATCAGCAGCATACGTATAGCCAGCCGCAACCCCGCAACGCTCCATCTGCTTCTGTGTATGTTGTGGGCCAACCGGCTCAGACCCATGCCACCATTTCAAACGACAACCATCATCAGCAAGCACCAGAACCAGCCTACGATTACGACATCGTGGAACGCATGGAGGGCGTGGAGGATCACAGCATCAAGACACCGTTGCTGGTACTGGATGGTGCCAACGTGGCCTACGCTTACGCAACCGCCAAACTCGATGGACCCAATGCCTCCAGCTTGCATCACGAAAGCAGGATCAGCAAGATCCAACCCGATACGCGCGGCATCCAGGTCGCGACAGATTACTTCGAACAGACGGGATTCCGTGTCCTCGTCGTTCTGCCTCTCTCATGGATGCGGTCCAAACCGCGAAATGGTGATCGCGGCAATGCCCAAATGCAGACGCCGCAATTGGAATTGCTGGAGAACTTGCGCAACAAGGGACTGCTGGTGGCATCGCCGCCCACCGACGACGACGATGCCTACGCCTTGATGATCGCGCGTCGCGAAACGCAGCGCGCCGCGAAACGACCGCAGACCGAAGACAGCGCCGGATACGTCGTGTCCAACGATCTCTTCCGCGATGCCATCGCGCGCGATGCGACGAAGTCGCTGAAGACGTGGCTGAGTAGTGCACGCATTTCGTACACCTTTTGCGACATGGGGTCGACGGATGATTACGGTGATCGCATTTTGGATTTCGTTCCGAATCCCAGGCATCGCATCGTCATGCAGGCAGAATCGATGCATCAGTCGGTGTCATGAAACGTGGGAGCGATTGCGCCACCTGCCCTGCTGTAGTAGAAAAGAAGATGAGAGTCATCTCAGTAAAGTAGTCATCATTGCGCGCGTCAAAACAACGAATGTGCAGTATTCGTGCTGCAGGCGATGTTGTTGTTGTCGATGTTGTATGTCCTAATGGTACTCTCTCTAATATGTATGTGTGTGCACTGCCGACGAGTGCAGTACAGGTATGCATGTCGCGACTGATTAACTCTCGCGTCTGCAACTCTCTTTGCATTGCTGGCTCATGGCTCCCTTCGCCTTGATCGAAATGCCCTACTCCAGCCTGCCCTGCTTTAGTTCAACAGCTCCACTTCACTGATGATCAGATTGAATGACCCGAATGGAAAGTCGGTGCCAGGCACTCCACCTTGCACGGCGACCCTGTATTCCACGCCGCTGTCCGTCGCCCATGTCACTTGGCTGTGCAAAGAGGCCGTCTCGTCTGGTGCATTGCAAACGGAAAGGCCCGTCGCGTCGAAACTCATGTCGTTGTTGCCAGCAAGGCATTCCAGAGTGAAGCAGGATCCCGAATAGACCGATATCTGCGTGTCAAAGTCCGTCCCCTCGTTGCACGTCGTGGCTTGGAAGGTGTTGCCATTTCCCATGACGGTGTACCACACGGCAAAGTTGGTGTTAACGGCCCTCCCGCAATCGCCACCACGCTGCGTCCTGCCGCTGTCAGCAGTGATGGATCCCTGCAGCTGGAGGTCCGCATCGGAAGGCATGCTGTACGGTCCAAACGAGTCGAAGCAATTGTCATTCAAATATTCCTGAACGCCGAACTGGGCAACCCCGCTATAGGATGTGCTGTCACTGTGGACCAGCACGTAGTAGTCCACTCCAGCCTCCGACAAAAAGGTAGTCTCGAAGAACTTGAAGCAAAAGTCCGCGTTGGCGACCACAGCCACGCATTCCTGCTCTGCAGTGGAGCAGCCGCCTCGGAACACTGACACGGCCGTCCGAAATTCGGTGCAAAATCCTGTGATCGAGATGCCCAAGCCAGTTCCTTTGACCACGTACCATGCACCAACGACAGAGCTGTAGACTTCGCAGGGCGATGCATCCGACACGGGGAATGAGGCAAGAGCCACCGAGATCTGATCGGTGCTCAGAGGCAAGGCCACTGCTGTCTGGCATGTCTCGCTTGGGCCGGGTTCCGGCACAGGCTCATCGACGGAGAGACCGAATGTGCCAGGTCCGCCGCTCACGAGGATCAGGTAGGTTTGGAATCGTTCTGCCACCCACCGCACGGACTGCCCGCCGCCCTCGCAATCGTCGATGATCGTCTCCTTCACACAATTCAGCCCACTGTCGCACCCGCCAGTGAACACGTGGATCGAAGTATCGATCTCCGTGTCATTGTGACATGTGGATGCCACCAGCTCATCGCCGCGTCCAGTTACCGAATACCAAACACCAGCATCGCTGTTGGTGCTGTCGGTGCATGCATTGAAGTCGGGCGCTTTTGCGTTCACAGTTGAACCAATCTTGTATGTGGCGGTTGGGGTAAAACGAAAGAACGTGGCAGCGCTGCACTCGTCGTTCTCCGTGATGATGTCAAGAACGAAACTTCCGAATTCATTGTCTGAATAGCTGGCGATACGAATGTCATAGATTTGCTCCGCGAACGTTGAAAGAACCATGGTTTGCCCAATTGTGTTGCCGTCACATCCTTGCACGTCTTGGACTGGTGCACATTCATGACTGCCACAACTTCCCACGTACACTCCCATGTAGGGGAAGAAGGTCGTGATGGGTGAGCACGTGGAGATGTACGTTACTTTGCCGGTGCCAGTGAAGGAGAACCACAAGTCTCTTCCATTTGCTTGGTCGTCGTCAAGGCAACTCGGGGGCCTCTCAGCAGCATCGGCCGTTGTTGCAAACCGGAGTGTGCTCGTCGCTGGAACTCCCTTGCCACTGAGATGCAGTTTGTTGTCGCATTCGTCGTTGTTCCACACACGGTCTTCGCCGATGGAGAGGGTGAAGTTACCAGTGGTGCGACTTTCAGTTCCGTGGACAAGCACATGATAAGTTTCATCCACGTCGGACGACCATGACACGGAGCTGGTGTATGGCAAGCTCAGAATCTTCTCTGAGCATATATCATCAGTGGTGTTCAATCGAAGCTGCACATCCACTGGAGACCCAACGGCGAAATTCACGGGTTCCACGGGACCGATGTTGTTGTTGCCTGTGACGCATTGCTGACTGCTGCATGCTCCCTTGTAGACAGTGATTTGCGTATCGGAAGTTGTTTCATCAAAGCACGTGGCGGCGTACATCAAGCCACCTGTGCCTTTGAATGTGTACCACGCGCCTGATCCATCGCCGAATCCGCCGTAGTTCACTGCGCTGCCGCAAAAGTCGAAGCCTTCGTTAAATATTGTTGTGAAAGACCCATCAATCTTGAGCCTGTTCCCGCTGATCTCGCCTTCCAAGGAGCGTGCGAGGTCGCAGGTTTCGTTGGGAACTTCCTCAAAGCTCACAGTGATGATTGTGTCTCCTTCGGACTGGATCAACACACGGTACGTTTCTCTCGGAACGGTGGCAAACTGGACTGTGAATGGGACTCCATCACACTCCGTGAAAGACGCCTGCTGTATGCATTGCTGAGATGCAGAACCACAGGCTCCCGTCATCACGGCAATGAAGAACGGACCTGTGCCGCAGGCCAAGCTGACTTCCATCGTGTGTCCTGTTCCCTGAAATTGGAACCATTTTCCAGGAGCAGTTCCGACTGATCTGCAAACGGTGTCTTCGATGGCACTGTCTGTGTCAACCAGTACTGGAACAGGTTGGCCAAACTTGTCGTCCACAAATATTGGACCTCGGCACGAAGCACCGTTGCGATCCACCGTAAGACTGTACGGATGCAACGAGGGTCCGGACACAGCGACGAAGTACGTGGTGTTTTCAAGCGGTTTCCATGACAAGGTCGCCCCAGTGCTGGACTCTTCGCGTGTGTTGAAATCAACACATTCCAAAGATCCACAATTGCCGCCATAGACAGCGATCCTTGAAGCGCCGTTTCTTTCGGCGTGCTCGACGGAGGCAAACATGTCAACTCTTGCGCGGACGGAGGCAATCCTGTACCATACGGCTGGTGTCTCGATGGAGACGTTGCATGATGGAACGTCTTCGTCGCTCGTCGCGAAGAGCGCGGAGTCGCTGGACGAAGAGACAGTCTCGCCCATTTTGATCTCGGCGGAACTCTCACATATGTCATTCTCTGTGGCGATCCGAAGCGCGAAATTCCCCAGCTCGTCGATTGACGAGGCGGCAACGTGCAGGTGATAGAGCGTGTTCTCAGCCGATTGCCATGAGACCGCCGCTGCGCCGCTTTCGTAGACCGTCGCTTGCGCCTTGTTCGAACAGAAAGCGCTGACACAACCACCATCAAATACAGATATGGTTGTCCCAAAGGTCGTGTACTCTGATAGGGTGGAGGCGGTTAAGAGTCCTCCGGTTCCAAGGACGGTGTACCAAATACCCCTGCCCTTGGAGCTCGTGAGATCTGCTGGACACGAAGAATCGTCGTCAGGCGTCGCGCTGCTTGTTGAGCCAAAAGTGATGCTGTTGTCTGCGCTCAGCGGGCCGATGGAATTCATGCACAGATCGTTGAACACCACAGGTTCCACCGAGAAGGAGAAGATCTTGGCTGGATTGATGACGTTGCTGGGTTCCAATGGAGAGATTTGGAGGGCTCGGGCAACTTCGGCTGGCGATTGGACCAAAAGGAAGTAGGGGGTCCCGATCTCCGTGGGCCATGTCACGGATGACTGTGCTCCGCACGGTATGACGGTGATGTTCGAGCAAGTGAGCGAGTCGCACGTGCCTGAGTACACAACTATGTTGATCTCCTGGTCAGATTGGTCATCACATGCCGAGGCTGACAACTCCTTTCCTGTGCCTTCGACGGAGTACCAGACTCCGGGCCATTCCTTGAATATCCCTTCACATTTAGGGACGTCGACACTCTCCAGAGTGGAATTGAAGAAGGCCCCGATGAGCGTTGTGCCATCGTCGGAGACTTCTGGAGCTTCGGCGCACGTATCGGCGCTGTTGATCGGAGCTTCCGTGATTCCCAACTCGAACAATCCTGCCTTGGCTTCGGTGCCATGGACTGCGTTGTCGGTGTCATTGTGGTCGAAAGGAAGCGTAGAATGAATATAGAGTGGATGAGAATAATCCCCAGACACGGAGGTCCACAAGTGATATGTGTTGACATGGCATGAACGCACAACGTGGCAAAAGATAGGGTACGTATGGCACCGTGCAAATGTGAGCGAAAGTTCTTCGATGGGATTATCGAATGGAGCAGTTGGGTGACAATGTCCATGATGAAGGCAGAAATACGGGAGCTATGGTGGATAAACAAGGTGCAATCGGCGCGCATCAACGCCGCGCCCACCAAAACTGCGCGCAGACTGACGACAACGACGATACATCACGCGTTCTCGTTGCCTCACTTACCGAGAATAAAGTATGTCGCGCCCTCTTCACCAAACCAGGTGACAGAGCTTGCGCCAGAAGCCTCGCCGCAGTTTTCATCCTGATCGTTGCCGTCGACGCAGATGAGATATTCGCACGTCTCGCCCTTGAAGACGCTCAGTCGTGTGTCCGTATTGCCGGTTTTTGCACTGCAGGTGGATGCTTGCAATGCTGTTCCTTTGCCAACGACCTTCAACCACACTCCAGGTCCCGTGACGAACACGCCATCACCGCAAGAAATTGGAGATGGAGTTTCGAATTGCTCCAAATTCAATTGGGTCGTTTCCCCGATGGCGAGTTCTGGAGCATCGTTGCAGATGGAATTAGTTCTATCATTCGCAGGGAAGTCAACATCAAACACCAACGAAAAATCGCCTTCCTGGTTGCCCACTCCATGGACGAGAATCAGGTAGGTCAGATCCTTGACGGAATCGAACTTGATGGATCCGCTTGAGCTGGTATTCTCACAGCGCAGGTTAGAGCAAGAGCCACCTTGGAAGATGGTGATCTGGGCATCGAAGCCCGTGGTCCTCTCTGCTTCCACGATGATCACCTCTTCACCGCCACCACCAAGCATCGAGTACCACACTCCCGGAGCAGTGATCGCGATATCTTGCGAATCGCACGTGGTTGAAATTCCAGGATCATCGTCAACGGTTGCCCCGATCGTGGATCCGAACCTCGTGATGGGTGGACTGCCATCTTCGGCGGTGATGTTGAAAACGGTCCGATTCACGAACAGCGCGTCTTCGCACTTGTCGTTGTCGCCCAACGGTGTCACGCTGAGCTCGTAGATTCCTTGGCTGTTGCGAAATCCGTGCACGTAGATGTAGACTTCCTCGTCGGGTTCGGCGATGAAGGCGACGCGAGACCTGTCGTCGCATCCCGTTCCGCCTTGGTCGTTGCCGGCCACGCACTGGAGCTGTGGATCGAATCCAACCTCGCATTCGCCCTTGTAGACGGAGACCTGGGAGTCGTACCCGGTGCCTTCGTGGCATGTGGATACCAACCATCTGCCGCTGGCCACGCTTGCTTCCCCGGGATTTGCAGCGGTACCTGAAACCGATGGCGACGTAGATGGCGATGCTGAGATGGCAGTGTCGGTTTCCACCACCAGTCGGTACCACACCCCGCGGCCGTTGGATTCGATGATGCCGCACGTGGTCAAGAATTCATCCTCAGTGGCGCCGTTGGTCGAGCCACTGACGAGATTGGGAATGCCCCAAAGGCCCGAGTCGGCGTGGCCCTGGGTGAGGTTGCGGGCACCGAAGCACGTGTCGATTCTACCATCGATGGTTGGAGCTCCAGTCGGTGGGAACGTGACTTGAGTTGGCGCAGGAGTAGAAATTGGAGCAGGAGTGAGCGGGGCAATGATGCCTTTCTTGGTGTCTGATCCGTCATCCTTGAGACCCACTGCGAGTCCGACGATGATACCGACGGTGCACAGTAGAATGAGAGTGATGATGATGTAGAGCTTGCGACGGTCACGGCGTCTCTTGTCTTCCTGCTCAGCCGCCATGGCCTCGTTCTTTCTTTCGTCGTACTCGTCCGTTGGTTCTGCCACGATGGTCGTTTTGGTCCATTTCGCTTTGACGTCGACTTCGGCCTGTTCCTGAATTTTGCGCCGCTCTCCATCTTCCAGATCGTCCATGACGACAGGGTTGGCTTGCGCCAACTTGGCCTGGCCCATGTCTATATGAGCGTTGATAGAGTTAACTGCAGCTGGACTGTCGGTGTTCTGTGGTTCTGCGAGATCATCAAACTCTTCGGTATTTGCCATTGTATTTCTTCCAGGAATGCGGTAAGCGCCGGGATGTTCCTCGTCGAGGATGTAGGTGGAGTCGGGAGGAGACATCGTCGAATGCTTGCTCTTGCCGACTGCTACGTTCGGAACGAGAGGCGTCGTGGCGGAATTGGACGTGGACGACATTGGTGTGTTGGGCATTGCTGCTGCTGCCACTTCCTCTGCTTCCCGTTCGCTGTCACGCTGCGTCGCCGCAAACCGCACGGGAGGGGTTGCTGTGGTGGCGATGGAGACATCCTCTAGCTCTGTCTGGTCCAGGTTGTTGTTGCCTTTGTTGCTGTTCTGATACTGTCCCATCTTCGCGTCCTCTCGCCTCGTGGTGCGGGCCGCAGTTTTCATGTTGCCGTAGGCCGGTCGCGTGTTGGTGGATTGGGTGCTATCAGAGATGGAGGAGATGGTGGACGCACCAGTGGTAGTGGCCGTCGTCGTGGAATACACGCTGGGCGGCGAAAGGTGGAGTCTGGCGTTGGCCCTGGCAGTTCTCGATGGCGTCACTCGATCCTTCGTGGATTTGCCGGTCGGCGACATAATGCCATGCTTGCGGTCGTTGGGGCCCAGCGCGGAGGGGCTGGTGATACGCCCCGTCTTCAAGGAGGCGACGGCTGCCGGTGAGACATGCGTCGCGCGCTGCGAGATGGATTCCATCTTGATTTTCTGTTTGACGGCTGCATCGCGGATGACTGCTTCGTCGCGCGCTGCTGTTTCCGACAGGTTTTCCTGCACGGCGGAATCCATCTGGGCCAGGATGGATTGTTCGTCGGTTGCAGTTGTGGTTGCGACGGATCCTGCAGCTGCCGAAACCGATGCTGTTGCGACGGAAGGTTCGTCCACAGCTTCGTTTGGCACGAAGGATGGTCCATCGTCGCCTATGTTGTGAGTGTTGTTGTTGTTATTATCCATGGTTGCTGTGTTGGAGATGCACGATCCCTGTCGCTGTTGATGTTGTTGATGTTGCTACTGCTGTTGCTACTGCTCCTGCTACTGCTGTTGCTACTGCTACTGCTGTTGCTACTGATGTTGCTACTGCTGTTGCTCCTGCCTTTGACAGAGATTATGTGAGATGGAGAATGGATGGTATCACAGATCAGTGATGCCGATGCTTCCTTGCTTGCCTCTCGCTCTTGCTCTCCGTTTGCCTTTCCAGACAAGTGTTGTGGCATACACTTGGCCTCGCTCTGCTTGATTATGTTGCTCTGCCTCTTTCCTCTCTTCCGAATTGAAAGATTATGGCTGTTCCGCATCATGCTGTGATGCTTGTGCCTTCCATGCAAGATTCCTGCATAGCGTTCTCAACAACACCAAGCGACTAATCGTGCGTTGTTGCGTTCCGAAACTGGTTGCGGACTGTTGTTCACCAGCCGTTTTCGTGTCAACGTGCCTCTTCGGAACGAAGGATTTTGTGAGTCGCGGTTTGGTTGCAGAGTTGTGTCGTGGAGTGCGTGAAACAGGATTCATTGGGTCGTGAGTTCTCATTGGGTCGTGATTGCCTCAATCCAATCTAACCATCGGATCTAGGTCTACGTTGTTCACAGTCAACTTGATCATCACCTTGATGGATAGTCAACGATCCGCTGACTGCACATTTGACCTTTGGTTGTGTGGCATAGCATTTGTATGAGATGAAGATGCATAATCTATTAAGAGTCATTTGCTTTGGAATACTCGCACTTGCCTCTTCCTGCGCTTACTCCATTATCGGAACGCAGCGATGCACATGATGATGTCAAGCATGGATACTCTCCAATTTCCCATCAGCTTTTGCGACTCCGCTTGCTCCATCATCGTCCTTGCCAAAGTCTACTACGCCAACCCCATCCACCCGGCCAAAAAATCGCAATCGCGACATGTGTCGCGCCGCAGCTGCAACACATGCCGGCAGTAGGTCCATTTGAGGACGTTCGACACCATGAATGCGTACATGTTGATCATATGTTGCGGTTGCAGAATGCCTTGCTGCTGGGCCAACTGCATGTGCTTGCGGATCAATCGATCGGCGTCGACGGCCTCCATATGTTCACGCGCACGCAGTCGATCGAGCACCGTCTCTCGGTACTGCGCATCGCGCTCGTCGCTGTCGAACAGCACGAGGAGAGGTTTTTGTTCGGTGCGACTGAAGGTGCAATTGATGTACCGTTCGACGCGCGGCAGGCTCGTATCGCATTGTTCCTTCGTGTCGCCGCGGCGGACGTGGAAGAAGATTGGGACGCGTGCAATGTTTGTGGTGGATTGCGCTATCTCGGCTTTCATCGAATCGGCGACGTGCCGCATGGGGGCCGGTATGGTCTTGGGATGGAGGTAGTTGCAGTTCTGTTGTCCGTTTTCGAACGACAACGGATTGATCGACCTCCAATGCGCATGGAAGGGATGCGATGGGTTATCGCGGCGTTGCTGGACCCAATCCTTTCCTTTCCCTTGATCTTGCAGCACATAAAAGTTGGGAACGATGAACCACGCGAAAGGCTGTTCCTCGTTATGGAAGGAATGGGCCTCCGCCTCGAGGAAGTGCTGTTCGAATTGCTCTTCTTTCTTTGTGACGATCACCTTGGCGCGTGCCGTCTTGGACGCTTTGTCGCCAATTCTCCAGCTACTGCTGTTCTTGCTGCTGTAGTATCGGATATGATCCTTCATCCTGGGCACTTCCGACAATTTGTCGGTATGCATGGGATTGAGTTCGGACAATGCCAACACGTCGTCGCCCAGGAATCTATGTTCGATGAAATCATCCCATCTCAGAGTGGGTGCTATCGGGTCGCCGGCATTGTGTTCTTCGGACAGCAGCAGGACTGGCCGAGCTGCTTCCAGCGTCGCACAGAGGTAGCCAGCCATCTGCATGAGACGTTGGAATTGGTAGACGCGGTCGTTCATGCCTGCGCCTCGATGAGGAATCATGAAGTAAAGGATCTTGTTCTTGCGATGTTTGCATTGTCTGTAACATGGTGGTTGTTTGGGTTGTGAGGGTTGTGTGGAGGTGTCTGTGGCTGCTGATCTTGTTGTTGATGTTGTTGTTGCTGTAGTTGTTGGTATTGTTGATACCGGCTGTATCTCTTGAACAGCAACATCGCTCTGTTCGTGTTGCCCTGGTTGCGCTGCTTGATCGATCTGAAGCAATGACACCGCCTGCAACTGTGAGTCCGAGCCGAACAGGAACCAGCACGATGACAATCCAATGATGCAAAGCGATAGTCGTTGCTTCCAGTTGGCCGACGAAGCTCTCCTGCCTTCAGATGTGAGCATCCTTCTTCGAGTACCTGCGTTGCGATTCATGGCCATGGCATTCAATGTTATTCAATGTGATTCGGTGAATCTGGATTGTGATACTGCTCCGATCAATAGGTCGTAAAGTCCCAGCCCTTCGAGCGGTATGGTGTGAGTGAGCAGTAGAGTCCTTGTTGCTGTTCCATTCGTGTCATTTTTGCTGGTTGTGGCGCGAGTTGTTTCGACGTTTTGTCGTTGTTCTCTGTGGCAATTTCCGGGTCGTGTTTTGGCTTTCAGATTCACACATTCGACTCGTTTTTCGTCACCGTGTTCGGGCTCGTAAAACATCACACGCTCATAGAATAATACGGCCCAGAATAGTAGAGCGTTTGTGTCAAGCTGCATCATCGTATCGTGAAGATCTAGAGAGATAGAGTGCTATGTGATTAATCATTGTTGGAAGACCCCCGTCTACTCATACATCATGCCAGCCCCACTATAGGACCATACCATACGACAGAGTAGAGTATTCATATGTTGCGCACAACGAATTACGCGAAAATGACTGGATCGGCCTCCTTGAGCAGCGACTCGTTCTGCTGGGTCAAAGCTGCGCCTCCTCCGAACGCGATGGCACCCTCTCCCTTGACACCGATTGGCTCCTTGGCCACGTAGTCGTTGGCGGCGGCGATGATGTTCTGCTGGATGACCTTGTCCTCGGGCAGCTCGATGTTCTTGGCCTTCTTGGCCACGACCTCGGCGGCCAACTTGCCTGCGAACACGGCACCCTCCATGGATCCGAGGAACTTCTGGGACGTCCAGTCGCCGGCCATGGTGAGGCCCTCGATGGGAGTGTTCTGGGAAGGACGGTACTTGTTGCGTCCCGGCACGGCCGCGTAGACGCTGCGTGGCACCTTCACGACGGCGAACTTGCGCAGACGGGCCTGACCCTGCGGTCCCTGGTTCTTCGTGGCGGGCCACTTTTCGTCGGCGGCGATCTCGGTGGGGAAGAGACGTGCCAGCTCTCCCATCGTGGCGTCGATGATCTCCTCGTCGCTCTTGCTGATCCAGTTCACTTTGCTGCCGGCGATGGGCGAGCACGGGGCGAAGACGAGCTCGAGCATGGAGGCCTCCGGGTCGTAGTACTCCTTGCACGTCACGCTCATGTCGGCGTAAACGGAGAGGAGGGGTGAACGCGAGAAGCAGAGATGGTCGACGGCCTTGAGCTTGCGGTCGAACCACATGTGGAGGTTGATGACGGGGATGCCCTCGAGTTCGTCGAACTGGCGGAAGTAAGGCATGTTCTGCCACTTCTTGGGCACCATGCGTCGCATGATGTCGACGGGCATGGCCGAGACGTACTCGTCGGCGACGATCTTGTCACCGGAACGCAGCTCGAGGTGATCGATGGTGCTGCCATCCTCGGACGTGACGATCTGCTTAATGGGGGAGTTGAGGACGACCTTGCCTCCCTTGCTTTCGATGTGGTCGCGCATGGGTGCGCAGAGGCGGTCGGGCTGGTTGCCGTCGAGGAAGGCCATCTGGAGACCGTTGTCCTCGTTGAGGAAGCGGTTCATGGCGGTGAGGACGACGGTCATGCTCAGCTTGTCAGGGTCGATGAAGTCCAGGGCCTTGGCCATGGCGATGAAGACCTCCTCGTTGATGCGCTCGGGCATGCCGTACTTGCGCATGAAGTCGGTGACGGAGAGCTCGTCCTGCGCATCGATGAATGGCTGTCCCTCGATGAGCATGGGGAGGAGCGGCGGTGCCGTCTGAATCTTCTCGCCCAGCGTGAGCATCTTTTGGTTGGACAGAATGGCGAGGCCGAAGTTGAATGGGGCCGGGATGCCGGGGATGAAATCGAACGTGGTGAATTCACCTGGCAGCTCCTGCATGGCGAAGATCATCTGGTGAATCTTCCACTGCAGACGGTCGTGGATGTCGAGCTCCGCGAAGAGGTTCATCATGTTGGGGTAGGCTCCGAAGAAGATGTGAAGACCGGTCTCGATCCAGTCGCCATCGGCATCCTGCCATGCGGAGACTTTGCCTCCCAGCACATCGCGAGCCTCGTAGACGGTTGGCTCGTGTCCGGCATCGACGAGATACTTGGCACAGGCAAGGCCGGAAAGTCCTCCTCCGATGATGGCGACCTTCTTCTTCTGAGAGCCCTCGGCCTTCAGCTCGTTCTGGAAGGATTTGGACAGCTTCTCAAAGTTGCGGTAGTTGTCAGTGTTCTCCACATTTGGCTTTGGGTAATCCTTCATCACCAGCGTGTTGCCATTGCTGGAGGCTGTGCTGGCTCCGCTCAGGCGAGTGTACGGCGCGAATGCAGCGACGGAGGTGGCCATCAAGGCGACCGTTCCGGCAACGGCTCCGAATGTGAACTTCATTATTGGCGTTGCTTTGATTTGTTTTGTTTTTTATGTGTTGTGCTGTGCTGCGTGACGTTCGAGAGTACAACTTTGTGATGGATGATGTGCGATGGGATGATGTGTGATGGGATTCGAAATCAATTCCAACACAACAGAACACTCTGAGCGCAAACGATTACTTTATGACGAAAGCGAGATGTGACGCAAAGTGATGTGTTGCGTTCCACAATTGGCGTCAACTGTAGTTGCGCAGAAACAGAAATGACGTGCGGTCAACAACAAAGATGACGACTGTGACGAAGACTGCGTCGGTACTGATGATGACCTTCGAGAAAGATGAGAGTGCGGAGATTGTGCTCGATGATGACTTGGTTTTGGTGATGCCTGTTCGTGCGCCGATGTAGCGTTGATGCGCTGGAGGGTGGACAAAAATACGTCATCCTGTTGAGAACATTGACACTAACGGACTGATTCAAGGACATAGTCCGACGATCGGATACTCTCGTTGAAGTTGTAATTGACTCGTGTGATTAATTTGGATGGCGATCGAGAGGAGCTGCGGCAATCATCTCAATAAAATGAAAATGGATTGACTTCTATCAGCTGCGAAGCAAGAGAGTGGACAATTGCATCATTCATCATAATCACATGCTCCACACACAAGAGAAAGCGCACATGAGCACACTACTCAGCTCGTCGTGTGTTTCGGATGCAACCATGACTTAAAGAGTGCGAGACCCGGATGATACGCTGCCACATGCTATGCTACTACGTTCCGGCTGCCGCAGCAGCATTCTGGTGCTGCTGCCTCTGCTGCTGGGCCGCTGCCTGTCGCTGTGCATCCTGGGCGGCCTTCTTCTTGCTCGCGGCGCTCAGGTTCTTGAGCTCCGTGATGATGTTGGCGCACAGCGTCATGAAGGAAAACGCATCGCCCGTCTTCTTTTGAAAGTCCAGCAGGTACATGTTCTGCTGCACCTTGTACAATGTCAGACCGATCTTGATGGAGTATGCTTCGGTGGATAGGTTTGGCACTGGCACGTTGCGCCCGTCCTTGCCAGCAACAACCTGCATGAAGAGTCCATGAGGGCCGCCCCCTTTCTTATCCACGTCCATGTCCATGTCGCCACTGCCGCTTCCGGTCTGACCTGCATTCTTATTCCATGCAGCATCCGGCGTGGCACCTCCAGCTGATGGCAGGGTGTACTGCGACGACGCTCCGGGATTCACTCCGTTGGGTCGCCACTTGCACTTGATTCGGTATGACGACAGCTGCAGCCACTCGCAACCCAAGGCCATCAGTGCCTTGAAGACCTCCAGCATGACATGGGCGGGATTCTTCCGACTTTGGATACCGAGGTACCACCGTCTTGTCCTCTTGCCATGCTGGTATTGGGCGATCATGCCTGTATTTCCAGGAATCGAAGATGTCATTTGAACCACCGGGTGCCCCGTCGCACTCACAATGCTTTGCGGCGGTTGCTGGTGAGCCTGCGGTTGCGATATGCCACTGGGCTGCATGAGTGCCCGAGCTGCCTGTTCCGCCAGGTGCATGTGGCTGGATTGTGTGGTTGCCGTGGTCGGTGACTGCGATTGGGATGGGTAGAAACGACTGTCGTAACTGCCGGTTCCGGAGGATTGGAACCGGCTGGAGCCGTAGAAGGATCCGCCTGGAGTGGCTCCACGCGATCCTCCGCGCGATGCACCGGGCGAGAATGCAGGCGGTGTGGTGCTGGCTGCCTCCTTGATCGCGCGTGCTAACTCCATGACGCGAAGTTTGGTGTGCTTATGGTCGAGGATGAGTTCGTATGCACACCGCAGGTCCCTCAGCAGCTTCGGCGTGGTGGAATCTCGGTTGTCTTCCAGCATGGCAGCACGATGGACGAGCTCCTGTGTGATGAGGCCCGGTGGTAGACGTCGCTGTGGTTCATGAGAAGCGCCGTTGGGCATTCCGTTGTCCCCGTCGAAGACAGCGCTGCCAAATGCTTTGTGGAAAGGCAGCTGCAGGACTTCGCTGATGACCTCCGGGTCGACGACGCGCTCCTGCTTCTCCATCAGCTCCGGCGGATGGCGCAGGTACGGAGGCAACTTATGCTGGAACCACGGATGGATTCGGACCTCCGGGATGGTGATACGTTTCATGGGATCAACCTCGAGCATGCGAGGGATGATATTGCGCGCCAGCTGCGACAGATGCGTGGGTGTGCTGTAGATGCCACTTTTGATCTTTTTGAAGAGACTTGGGATGGACTCGTCATCGAATGGCAAGGAGCCGCAGAGAAGGGCATAGAGGATGACTCCGCAGGACCAAACGTCCACTTCCGGGCCAGCATACAGGTGCCCGCTGATGACCTCCGGCGCTGCGTAGTTGGGCGATCCGCAGGATGTCCTGAGGAAGTCTCCGTCCCTCATCAAGTTGGACAGGCCGAAATCAGCAATTTTGATGTTGGCGTTGGCATCGAGCAAGAGGTTTTCCGGTTTGAGATCGCGATGCACGATCTTTTGGAAGTGACAGTACTCCACGCCGGAAACGATCTGGTGGAAGAAGTTGCGCGCCTCGTCGGCCGATAATCTTCCCTTCGACACGATGTAATCAAACAGCTCGCCTCCCGATGCGTATTCGTTGACAAGGAAGATATCTGTAGGCGTATCCACGACTTCGTAGAGCCGGATGATGTGCGGATGCGTACATAGGTGCAGAATGTTGATCTCCCGCTGCACCTTCTCCTCCATCCCCAGCTGCTTGATCTTCACCTTGTTCAGAATTTTGACGGCCACCTTGTGCCCTGTCACGACATGGGTGGCGAGTTTGACCTGCGCACATCATTGTGTGAGTACATAAAGGTTGGAGTACATTGGTATGGTATGATAGAGCGGTGGCACGGAGCGTAGCGATGCATTGGATCATGCAGTTGCGCAAACGTTCATTCATTCATCCGTTCACCAATTTCCCAGTCATCGAACCATCCATTCCATTCCATTCATTCGCGTCAAGCCCAATTCAGCAAGGAACAGCGAAGCATGAGTGTATGGTGGCAGGCCAGTACAATAGAAAGAGGGTCAGAGTGGTGTCACAGTTTTTAGTGCTCTCTCTTTGGAGTAGGAGAGTGTGCATGACAGGTGCAACATTGTGATTCATCAGATGTCGCGGTTGGCGGAGAAGATGAATGAGACAAGGTCCTTGCGATGCCTTGCGCCTCCTTCAAGCAACTCTCATCGCCTCCGCTGCATCATCCACCAGGTCTCTTGACCAAGCAGAGCTCTTCGTCGATGTCAATGCCATTGCCAATGTCGCTGGCAACGGTATCACCGGCGCATGCATGGTAGCTACTCAATGTGGCACGGTGACAGAGATTCGGCCAATGCTGCAGCATGAGAACCATCGCACGCAACGAACGCGCGAAAGCGATGGGAGAAGTTCCACGACGCACCTTTCCGAAGGCACCAATCCCCAGGCCCTTCCCCAGGATGAACTGTCCTATCTGAACGTGTGGCTGATCCATCGTTTGCGTAACGGTGCGGTACGGTATGGCAAAGACTATTCTCCAGAGTACTGATGGTGTCTGCTGCGGCTTGCCTGTTGAGAGATCGAGGTATCTCTTCCACCTCGTCGTCTCAGCGTATCGGATGAGTGTTCTGGATGCAAGAGAGCACAACAAAACGCGTCCACAAGGGGTATCTCCAGTTTGCCACGATGTCTCTTTGCGCCATTTGATGGATGGGCTGCCTCTCTGTGGTGATTGTGGTTGTTGGTGGTTTTTTCTCGTGTCCTTCGTTGTCTCCGCATGTGACACCCAACCGAACAAAAGGAGAAGACACAACAACCTCCAGAACGACGTCAGCAGGCACACAGACAACAAAGGCGATGTCTCTCGAAGAAGGGGAGGTGTCAAACAAAGGGGATTGTTGCATCTGCACCCCTATTTATTATTCGGGGGCATTTATTGAACCACTCGACTAAAACGAGCCACAAATCGAAAAACTGGAACGAGACATGACGAAATGCAAACAACAAGCGCGGAGAAAACGACACGCGAAAGGAGGCGACCATGGCCGTTGTCTGCCGCCATCGGATGCGTGGGCAATGTGCAGGAAGGACATTGCGCGATTGAAATCGTAGGTCGAGGAGCACAATCAAGAGTGCAATGCGGTGAAGGTGGTTGTGAAGTCGTTGTTGAAGGCAGCATAGGCGCGGTGACGTTCGTCGGCAGAAGTAGGTGAAGGGGCTGTCCAGGCAAACGTTCGGGAGAGAACTGGAGAAGTCCGAGGATAAATTTGACACCATCCCGCGGTTCTTGGCCAAGGGAGTGCTCTTCCGATAGAGTAGAGTGGAAAGCAGTGTTGCTGATAGAGAATGCAACACTGCTTCAATTGCTCCTGATGTCCCACAGTTGTTTGCAAAGAGGATGAAACGATGGATTGATTGGCTGACTGATTGGTCATGGTCGAGATGGATGAATGAATGAATTATTGAGTTAATTTCTGGAACATCAAACCACGAAGAATGAATCAACAAATAGTTGTGCCTGCATGCTCGTCTGCGTCTCGGCCGATTTGCTGCGTTCATGCTGCGCGCACGGCATCCAACAAGAGTGCCTTCTTCAAAATCTTCCCATCGTTGCCGACCGTTGTGAATCCCTTGGATTCCAGGTAGCTCTTCAATTGCGCGACCGTCTTGCGTCGCAAAGCCGAGTCTGACAGAATCGCCCAGTCCTCGCCCACAACCTCGATTGGCTGTTGTGTTTTTGCCTTGTTGGTGACGCCCTTTGGAAGGGACTTCTTCGTTGCAACCGTTGTCACGGTCTTTGTCTCGGCCTCCGATGCGGTATCTGCCTCGGCTTTCACGGTGGTCGTCTTCTTTCTGGTGGCGGCCTTTTTCTTTGCGGCTGCCTTCTTGGCGGTGGTCTTCTTGGTGGCTGCCTTCTTTGTGGCTGCCTTCTTGGCAGCAGTCTTCTTCTTGGTGGCTGCCTTCTTGGTTGTGGCGCGCTTTCGCTTTGGCATCGTCACTGTGGCAGTGGAACCATTGACCTGTGTGAGAACCTCAGCGTCGCCGCCGTCGTCGAGCATCGGTGTTGGATCGTCCATGTTTGGCTCATCCAGAGCTGGGGTCAGAATCAAGTCCTCGTCAATTTCATCGATTTCGGAATCCGACAGCATGGAGTCGTCCATGATGAAATCCTCCATGACGAAATTGTTCAAGATGGTTTCGTCCATGATGAGGTCATCGAGTTCTGGAACGTCCTTCGTGAGATCTGCCATGACTGGCTCCTCCAGAATTGGTTCCTCCTCCTTCATAGGATCTGCCATGACGGGCTCCTCCAGGACTGGTTCCTCTTCCTCGGTTTGCACAGCCTTGAGCTCGCGTTCCATCTCCTTGACCTTCTCCGTGGCTTCGACCAGGGCCTGCTTGACTTGGATGGTCTCCTGCAACTGCTCTTCGAGTTTTCGGGATCGCTCTTCGTTGGCGCTGGCGGCGTTCTTGTACTTCTGAACCTCGCGCTTCATGGTGAGCTCCTTCTCGGCGACCTTGAGTCGTTCGTGGCTGATTTGCAATTCCTTCTGGGTGAGCTCGTCGGTGGTTTCCTTGAGTTTGTTGCGAAGCTCGAGGGTGCTGCCCTTGAGGGACTTGATCTCGTTGCTCATTAGCTTCTGCTCGTTCCGGACATGGAGATTTGGCCAGAGCGTTGTCGCGCATGATACGATTTGAGTGGGACAGTATTGGATATTGTGTGTGGGTGTAACATCGCGATACAATTGCAGAATGCGAGCAAGCAATTGGCAGTGTGTTGCAGGTTGAGAAGATGTAAATGAATCAATCTGTTGATCAGCGCTGCGATATACGACATACAAGCTCAAATGAATTCAATGCAATGGCAAGATCATACGCAACGGCCAATGTTCGAACAGAACAACAGTACTCACCAATTCGCTTGCAAGTTCCCTGACTGCGGCAGCCTCCTTTCGGATGAGGTCCTCCATCTGCCGACGTGCCTGGGCTTCGCCAGCCTGTCGTTGATTTGCGGCAACCAAGATGGCCGCACCGGCTGCGAACCATCCCAATGGACCGGAGGTGGAGATCTTCTCGGAAACGTCACGCATGAGTTCCGCGCTGGGAAGGGACTCGACCGATGCCACGGCACCTGCCTTTTCGGCGCTGCGGGCAGCCGACGGTGCGTCCATGCCGAACATGTGGAACGTGTTGGAGACTATCAGTCCGAGCTTGCTCTGGATGGAGGAACTTCCGGCGGAAGCAGCGGCCGCCTCGGCCGTGACCGAGCTCTTGCCGAGGTACTTGAGCATCGGCTCCGCCTTCTCGCCAGCCTCGGAGGCTGCGGCGGCCTTTGCGGCAACCGCGTTGGAATGATCGGACGCCCACTCAGCGGCGCGGCGCATCTTCTCCTCAGCGATGGATGACCTCCAGGAGTCGATGTTGTTGGCGATCATCTGGAGGGGATTGACGGAGGGGACCTCGACGGTCTGGACGCTCTGATCAACGGCATTGACGAATTCATCGACCATGGAGGTGACGGATGAAGCGGCCTCTGGGGTGATGGTGGCTGCGGCTGCATCTGATGCTGTCTGCGCTGCATCGAATGCGCTTGCTCCAGCATCGGCGACGGCGGAGATGGCAGAGTCGGGGACATCCGGGACGACGCTTGCCGCTGGTTCGGTGATGAAGTCTGGCACACTGGCAGGGGCCGACTTGAAGGCATCGAAAGGAGCGCCGCCGCCGCCTCCACGACGGTAGGCCTTGACGAGCTCCGGGATTTCATCAGCACCAGCGAAGAGCGCAGCGCCATTGTTGCTGGCATGGGCGCCGGTCGGTCGATGGACGTTGCCGGATGGCAAGAAGGTGGCTTCGATGAGCCCCTGCTGCTGCGACAGCAAGAGCCACACGGTCGTTGTGAAGGTGAGCTTCATGGTTGGGCGGTTGTTGCTGCAATGACAATGCGTGTCTGGGTGAGTATGTGTTGAATGAATATTTGATGACTGGGTGACTTGATGCGTCTTGTGGACAAGTGATGGTGTTGGAGGCAGTTGCTGTTGCTGCTGGTGTTATTGATGTGGGTATGCTCTGCTCAGGTGCGAGTATTTGAACCCTTCTGATCGACTCGAAACAAATGAGTGCGCGATTGGACAATCCGGTCCGAACAGGGGACGAGATTTTTGGCGGCAGGGGGTGTCACGTTGGCGCTTCCTGTCGTCGTCTTCTGCTGCTGCTACTACTGTTGCTGCTACTACTGCTTCAGAGTGGTTGTGTTTGAGCTTGTTGGTAGGTATTGCTCTCCCTTTGCTTACTCTGCTTACTCTCCAGCTCTCTCTCTTGCTTGGGTCTTGGGTCTTTTGGCGCGAAGGTTTCACCAGCGTGGTGGGGTATAGTGGCCGTACGAGTGTGGTCGTAGAGTAGTGCTGAGTGCGCCTCTCTGGATTGTTGCATGAAGCTGCTGTGGATGGATACTGCCTCTCACTCTTCTTGTTGCTGTCGTTGCTGTTGTTGTTGAACTCTCTCTCTCTCTCTCTCTTGATGACTTCGCGATCTTGGCCCAGCGCTTTGTGTGTGTCTCTTGGCACCTCAATTTTTCGAACAAATTAGAAAAATTTGAGCGGGACGCAGGACAGACGGAGTTCTGCAGCTCTGCACCAATCAACGTACGTCATCTCGGTCGCCTTGGCGCCATCTGGATGTGTTCAACGTGGTCGTTGCTGTCTTGGTCGTGTGCAACTTCATGTCTCACGTGTCTCATGGCGAACATCAAATCAAGAACACGGATTGGGTGAGCGAGCCGAAGCGAGCACAAATGGACGGCGGCGGAGGGAGGTGTCACAAATTGGCTGCACATCACAAACTTCGTGATGCCGACAGTACCAACATTGACAAGAGCATGGTGCCTTCATCTATTCGTTTACATAGCTCGTAGAGTGCTTATGTATGGTGCTAGTGTGTTCGTTTCTCATGATACCATTCTATGTTAATCGTATTTTATACGTTGCAATCCATTCAAGTAAAATCAGAGGAAAAGCTGGCGTGATCATCACACCGATTGTGCTTTGTGCTTGGGTGCACGTTCCGCAGCCTCCTCCAATTGGGACGATCGGAGGGAGAAGCGGCGGGACAGGCGTATTGTCATTGACGAATGCTTGTTGCGACCATTGGCGTGCTCTTCATGACGCTGCGGAGTGAAAGAAGTGACGTCTGATGTTGAGTGAGATGTTCCTGGATAGATGGATGGGAAGAGGGATGGGCATTCACAACACAGATTGATGGCGCGTGCGAACTCGCAAATCAGCAGCGCGCATCCCATGGCATGATCCGTAATTATGCTATTGTATGTACTGAGAGGCGCGAACTCGTACGCACCAGTTTGGAATGGTATGAACTCATTCATGCCCGGTGCCGGCACACGAAGCAAGGAGCAGGTTTCTCATAGGAAGTCCCACGGAATGCATCTTGTTGGGAAAAACTGAGGCACGGTGGTGGCATCGTTGGCCGCAAGAGTGGGATGAGGTCAGCAGCAGGGGCAGGGATGAAACGTCTGATGACTGTTGGGGTGGATTGTCTCGCAGATGCGCTGGTGTGGATGGTGTGGAGTCTATCGTTTCTCCTTCGTCGTTGCCATGGGTCGTGGGACGTGTCTACTGTTCTTCGACCACGACCGATGTATCGGCACCGTGCGAGCTATGAGTGATGGAGTGCCTGGAGTACCGGCATGTGGAAGTTGGGGTCATCTCCCCCTCCCCCATCCATCATCAGGAGCGTTGGTGACTCGCTGGTCACATTTGGTAGGAACGATCGTCCAACCCGTTGCCTCTGTCCATTCAACGCATCTAGCAACATTCAGGTGAGGTACTCAAGCGGCCATGCCACCAAGCAGAATTCTCATGGGATACATCATGGCTCCCGACGATTGAGCTTGTGATTGCAATTGTGGTTGTGATCATTGTCCATCTTGGTGTCCCCTCCATCACACCATCGCTGTTGGTGTGTCATCTTCGCAGCTCTGTTTGTTGCGAGTCTGTGAGCAAGGATCTCTTGTTGCGGTACTGATGTGTCCATCTTTTGGGGAGAGCTAGAGCGAAGCACTCTCACGGCACGCAATTTCGGTGTGATCTGGTTCATTTTGGCGCGAACAAACGCGACGAAGTGAAAAACGACAAGTTGGACCAACCAAGCGGTCTACGAACAGTTCGAATAAAATACGTGTCGCCTCACAACAATCATTTGTCGAAATGTGTGACATCAGTAATTCCCGATTGTACGGGACTAAACCAGAATAGAGTACAGAAACAACAAATACCCCCCTATCGTCAACGTGGCAAGCGCATGATCGATCACTCCTGAGCGTTACAGGAGCACGTTACTTTTAGGACTACGGGGAATTTCGACATGGTAACGTAAACCTGTGGCTTACGCCCGGGAGAGCGAAATAGTTGACTGAGGAAGAATCAGACCGGACCAGCTTCATGGGTTCGATACCACCAACACCTGATTTTCCGAAGCAAAAAGATGAACGACGATACAACGAGAGCAAAAAGTGCAGAGCAACCCGCAGGTGGAACATCGAGACCTGGGAGGGCGACCGCTTGCATCAGCGGTATACGAAAAAGGAACGTGACAACGGTTTCAAGCAGAGTGCGAGAGAGAAGCTGGGGCGCACGGTAAATTGTCCCCAGTAGGCCCAAACGAGAAGGTACTTAGATAGACCTATAATGTTTTAGGCCTATGATGCGCGCCAGCCAGTCGAGGAACGCGCCGGCATGGCCATGTGCTCACTATCCGTGTCTCACCGAACTGGCAGAGTTACGCGTATTTGTGGTATCATCGATATTCAAATTTGGGTCTATGAAAGTACCATGCTACCCACATATAACGTCACGCGCCAGCCCGCTCTTCTTCGCGCCGGCATGGCTGCGCGTGTTGCATCCGAATACACGTGACTGAATGTCCCCCTCGACGTCCACCTGAATGTCCCCCTTCGCTTTTTTGTCCCCCTCGATGTCCCCCTTCGCTTTTTTGTCCCCCTCAATGTCCCCCTCAACGTCCCCCTTCGCTTTTTTGTCTCCCTCAATGTCCCCCTCAATGTCCCCCTTCGCTTTTTTGTCCTCCTCCGTGTCCATTGAATGTCCCCTGACAGTATTTGGTTTGTCATCAGGAGTGATGATCGCTGCTGTTGTTCATCTTCAATTGCTTTCTTGTTGGCTCAAGAGGAAGAGAGAGAAACAGTTGGCATGAACATCAGCATCAAAATCGTGTAAGTGTGGCAAGGAGAGGTGTAGGGAATCTCATTAATCCGGCGCATTGTTAACGTGCGGATGTGCAAGTTACACATGACAACTGCAAGCTGCCGCAAGGGAAAGATCCAAGGAGGACATTGAGGGGGACAAAAAAGCGAAGGGGGACATTGAGGGGGACATTGAGGGAGACAAAAAAGCGAAGGGGGACGTTGAGGGGGACATTGAGGGGGACAAAAAAGCGAAGGGGGACATCGAGGGGGACATTGAGGGGGACAAAAAAGCGAAGGGGGACATCGAGGGGGACATTGAGGGGGACAAAAAAGCGAAGGGGGACATTCAGGTGGACGTCGAGGGGGACATTCAGTCACGTGTATTCGGATGCAACACGCGCAGCCATGCCGGCGCGAAGAAGAGCGGGCTGGCGCGTGACGTTATATGTGGGTAGCATGGTACTTTCATAGACCCAAATTTGAATATCGATGATACCACAAATACGCGTAACTCTGCCAGTTCGGTGAGACACGGATAGTGAGCACATGGCCATGCCGGCGCGTTCCTCGACTGGCTGGCGCGCATCATAGGCCTAAAACATTATAGGTCTATCTAAGTACCTTCTCGTTTGGGCCTACTGGGGACAATTTACCGTGCGCCCCTGAAGGCCCAACGACCCCAGAAGAAGACACACAGAGACGGACAAGCACAACAACCAACCAACCAATCACCGGGTACAAATCGCGAATTAGGGAGGGTGTCGAAATGTGTGACATCAGTAATTCCCGATTGTACGGGACTAAACCAGAATAGAGTACAGAAACAACAAATACCCCCCTATCGTCAACGTGGCAAGCGCATGATCGATCACTCCTGAGCGTTACAGGAGCACGTTACTTTTAGGACTACGGGGAATTTCGACAATCATTCGCCAAATACAACAGTCGTGCTAGTCCAAGATCCTCACTTCTCGCCGTGTTCTCCCGCCATGATCCGTCCACGTTCTCTTCGTGTTTCCACTCTTCACTCTGATCGTGTCGTTCGGAGTGTTCTCGCTGTTGTCCTCGCCATCCACAAAAAGTGATCTTGTGGAGAGTTCTCGCTCTCTACTTCGTTTCGTTGGTATGTACAACACGACCTATGACAACTATGCTACACTCCACACTTGGCGCAACAATACCCAAGAACACGATGAGGATCTGCGGTCCACGGTGTTGGCACTCCCTCCACGAGTAGCTCGTATGTATGGTACACACGCACACTCGTACCGAAATAGGACACGATGAAGGGGTGGAGATCGTGTGATGGAGCCCAACAAAGAAAGCGGCAGAAGGAGAGAGAACGCAACTGAGAGAAAGCCAGAGTGGGCGAGGAAAGGGAGAGACGACCACGCAGACAATACCACAACAAGCCATGCGATGTAAGCCAAAGTCCAGACTCGTGGTGGTGGACTTGGAACATCCGAAGGCACGATACGATATCATAAAACGCTCAACCGATCATCCAACAGCCGTCCAGCAGCTATCCATCTAAACCATCATCCAACAATCTTCGACCACCATCTCAACATGCCGACTGTTTCGAACAAACAACTCATTGATGCTGCCAAGGCAGGTGATCTGTCCGTGTTGAAAGAATGGAACAAGCAGAATGAAGGAGGTGATGTCAACAGGGTTGCAAACTATGTTGGTGAGACTCCCCTACATTGGGCATGCCGCAACGGTCATCTGGGGTGTGTGAAGTACCTCATTGAATCAACTAAGGCTGGTGTCAACAGAAAGAACATGCTTGGTGTCACTCCCCTACATTGGGCATGCATCAACGGTCAATTGGAATGCGCGAAGTACCTTATTGAGTCATGTCAGGTGGATGTCAACCGCAAACGCAACTTTGGTTCCACTCCCCTACATGACGCATGCGCCAATGGCCATCTGGAGTTTGTCAAGTACCTCATTGAATCAACTAAGGCTGATGTCAACAGCAAAGACAACGATGGTGACACTCCCCTTCATCGGGCATGCGCCATTGGCAGTTCTGAATGTGTGGAGTACCTGATTGCATCAACCAAGGCCGATGTCGATATCAAGAACAACAGCAACAAAACGCCTCTCGATATGATCCAAGCAGACGATCAAATCAAGATGATGAGATCAATCATGACGCGTCTCCGTCATTTCAGTCGTAGCAACTCAAAACCGCAGCCGCAGCTGCAAATGAACAAACAAATCCATACAAACACCATCACATCACCATCCAAGCACGACAGCCCAGCCACCTGTACAACGACCAACATCAGCATCGGCCAAGATCGTCGCAGCGCTGTTCGTACCAACGCCAAGACAGACGTCACCTTCCTGTGTGGACAAGGCGACGAACAACAACCAATCAAGGTAAACTCCGGAGTCCTCATGGTCACCGTTCCATCCATTCAGACATTGATTGACTCTGGAATCCAACGTCAACGCGCTGATGACGGAACTGGTGACGAACCTGATGATGGCGCCGCCCCCATCCAAACAACCGTCCCTCTTCCCAACTTTCAACCAAAACACGTCCAATACGTCCTCCAATGCATCTACACAGGGGAGATATCCTTCGATGATGATGTTCCTGACAACATTGAGACTGACGACAACGCTCATGACAATGCCAATGCTGATGACGCAAACCAGCCAACCCCCACCCTCAATGGACATGAAGATTTACAACAGCTGATCCTTGTGGCCAACGAGTTCGGCTTCTGGCGACTCAAGCTTGTTCTTGAAGCGGAGTTGGCCCGCAAGCATCTCACCGAGGACAGCATGATAGATACGTTGGTATTCGCTGATGAACACAACTGTGTGGTGTTGAAGGATGCTGCAATGAGAATGGCTGCTGAAAGTGAGAAAGATATGTTCAGCCGTCCAGATTTCAGGCAGCTATTTCAACAACCTCAACTGATGGAGGACACCCATGCCCTGTGCAGTGGGGGGATGGAGAGTGATGAGGTTGATGACGAGTACAGTGGCATGTCCATGATTGAGTTGTACAAGGTTGTGGACGAAGACACGGGCACTGCGCAAGTGGATACATACATGGATCGCGTCGCGTTGTTGGCTTTTGTGCGTTCCATCAAATCCTCCAGAGTGATCGAGACACAGCACTGCCGAGGACGAGGAGTGAAGCGCTGCAGCCAAGACCTTTGAAAAGCGAACATGTTCTGTACTGGAGTGGCGCTCATGACAAAGGTCGAGTATTTGTAGCACCGAAACAGACTCAACTTCAACCATTATTCCATACTCGCATAGAATGGAACAAAACAAGAGATGGCACCACATCATATCTGTCTTCAACGTTATGTTCACGGATTGAGCAATTGGTGACTGCTCCAAACAATTGTGAACAAGCAGCGCCATGGAGAAGACACGAACAAGATTAGCCTTAACCATGCATAGAATGCTATCATATGAAAATATGTATTGATCACGTTGTGGTTTACATGCAGTACACCAATCTCATCTTTCTCCTCACTAACGTACTCACACATACTGCTTTGCCAATTCAGGGAGAGCCGCTGCGAACAGCAGTGCTCGTGGCGGATGCGCCATCGGCATGCGAGCGTGCGAATTGGACTTCGTGCTCCAAAGTGGGAAAGATGGGCAAGAGGGTCGCATCTGGCGCCATCTGTGGCTCCATCAATGCTTCCTCGGTCACCACGTCATCTTGATGTACTGGTGCATCGGCGACATGTGTTGGAGTCACGACGATCTCTGGCGGCGTGGCCTCGACGACGGGTGGCTTGTGGTCGATCAGCTCCTTCATGCGTTGCGTGCAAAGTTCCAGATCATGAGCGTAGAGGCTCTTTTCGGCCAAGCGATCCTCTAGCTTCATCTCCAGCCGCAGCATGCGCGCCTCGGACTTTTCGACCTTGGTCTTCATTCGGTAGATGCGGCGACGAGCAAAGACCATCTGTTGGGCCATGCGGTTGCGCTCGCGCTTGATTTGGATGGTTCGCTTCCTCAGCTGTTCCTCGGCAGTGTGAACGTCCTTTTGCAAGATCACTGTCTCATCATTGAGCTGCTGGATCTCCATGGACATCTCTTGCTGGTTATTGTGGGGAGGAGATGCAGGCAGGAATGTTCGGGTATCATTGTCGAATTGACACACATCAATGACGTTTGTGTTGTTTTTTGGCGATTGGCAACAAGGAGCATTCGCACGAATTGTATCAAATGAATGAGGCGAAGTCAATGCACGACAGAAACAAAGAGTGGTTTCAGAATGAGAGAATGACACAAGTACACGCTTTGCACATAAGTCTGACAACAGCAGCTTGCCAAGCAACAAACAAGCAAGACAGATTCAACTCAAGCGTGAATACATGACGCATCATGATGTTCGCGCTGTCCGATACGATACATACCATCGTGTCCGCCATCTCCAACAACGACTTGGCATGGCGTGCCAATTCGGCGGCCACCTTACGCTGTCCCGCGGCAAAGCCAGCCTGCTTTTGACCGGTCATGATGACCATGGCGCAGGCGGCAACAATCCAGCTGCCGTGCGCATGCAGCGTGTGGACGGCGTTGTTCTGGATGAGCTGCCATTGCGGACTCGCGGAGAAGGTGTACGTCATCTTCGGGGTGGAAGGCAGATTTCTGGTGTTGTCCGCCATGATGGCGAATTTGGTCTGCGCGTTGGCCAGGACGTTGAACGCGTCGACGTTGGTGGATGCCACCGTTGTGGAGGCAGCGTCGGTTGCGAAGGATGACGACACGGCGTCTTTGAGGTAATCCGTGAGTGCGGGCGTCTTGTCCAGGAGCGAGGAGGCGTCCGCGGAGGTGGCCGCCAGGACCTTGTCCATGCCGACGTTTGTATCGAACTGATCTTTGACGGCCGCAATGAACTCGTTGACGGCGGCCAGCGCACGACTGCCGTCCGCTCCATCGACGTTGTTGGCAACATCGGCGAGGTCTGCCGTCACTGACAGTTTGTCTTGGAGATGCTGCGTTGCTTCTTCGATGGGAGTGACGACGTCAAATCGCTGGTAGGCCTTGGCGACTTCTGAGAGGTTGGGATCGACTGCGGAGAGTCGGGTGTTGGCGTTACTACTTGTACTACTGCTCCTGCTCCTGGTGATGGTGGCAATGGTTGCCCCAAGCTGGTCGTGCCTGGGGCTTTCATGTGAAGGCATGCGCAGTGGCTGCTGATGCTGCTTTTGCTGTACTTGCGACTGGAAGGCATCGCAGAAGTGCACTGCCTCCCATGCAATGAGGGCAGTCGCAAACAGAAGCGTCGATCGAATCATGGTCGCAACTTGTAGTGAATGTTTGGGCGGTGCGCGATGCGAGTCACTCGTGTCGTCGCCTGGCGTAATGTATTTAGTGTGGTGCGGTGTGGTGTGGCACAATTACTCTGCTCTATTCGAAGTTGTGAGAATCCGCGAGAGTATGGCAGGTCGGAAGTTGCGATCAATGTGGCTCTGGTTGTTGTCGTTTCTCGGTGGGTGGTTGGCGGAGATTGTGACACAAGAGGGATGAGGTTGCCCTTTTGTGTGTCGCGAGGACAGGGGTCATTTCTTGTTGGTTCGTTGCCGATGTCACGCTCAGCTCGAAGAGGCGCGAAACAGCCAACACGGTGAGGTTGTCACGCTCTCTCTGTCGATTTCTGTGACAACTCCCTCCCTTTCTCACCCGCTCCAGCACGCATCTTGGGCGCACAAAGTCCCGAGGCGTCTTCGGACTTTTCCCCAAGCCTTGATTTTCACGGTTTGGGATTAGGAGATCCGTGTTATTACCAGAAAAAGCGTAAGGTATCTTTTGCTTCAAACTTGTTTTGTTTTGTACGTGTGTTTGTGTGAGGAGATTTGGCGAAGTTCTGGTTCTTTTTCATGTCCAGGTATCTTCTTGACTCGCATGACCTATTCAGATATACTGCAAATACTACAATAAATGTACATACAAAAACATGATGGTTCGTGGATCAGGAACACAAAAACGGTTCTGTTGCTCTTTGGTGCGTTGTTGCGTTGTGTTGCCACCAACAGCGGGTGGAGGTTCTCCGAGTGGCCGGATTGGCTGCACTGCCAACCATGGCTTCTGTGGATCCACAACAAAGGCGCAAAGACACAAGCACCAACCTCTATCCCTTTGATGCTGGATCCTCGAAGCGGGACACTCGGCCATACCCTGCCCACTCACTCACTCACTCACTCACTCACTCACTCAAGGATCGGGTAGGATCGAAGCACACGATCATTGAGAGCTGTGAACGCAACAGCAACAGCAAAGGCAGTAGCAAAAGCAGTAGCAAAGGCAGTGCTGTACTCAAAACATCACAAAGGGTGCACGATCATACTCTGGAGTAGTCACAATCGTTCGTCCCTGCCCCACTCGCGGCAACAACAGCACAATAGCACAGCAGTCGGAGCAGCAGCATCAGGATGTTCGAAAAGAGCCTGACCGACGTGGTGAAGGGCATCCGTGCCTCAAAGCGCGACACGGCGCTGTACATCAGCCAGTGCATCGCGGAGATCAAGAATGAAATCAAGTCCAGCGACATGCACGTGAAGGCCAACGCGCTGCAGAAGCTCACCTTCCTCCAGATGATGGGCTACGGCATGAGCTACGCCAACTTCGCCACCATCGAGGTCATGAGCTCGCCGCGCTTCGCCCACAAGCGCATCGGCTACCTGTCCGCCATCCAGGGCTTCACGCAGGACACGGACGTCATCCTCCTCACCACCAACCTCCTCAAGAAGGCTCTGCGCAGCGCCGACGGCTCCCTCAACATGAGCGGCGTCTACGAGACGGGGCTGGCCATCAACTGCGTCGCCAACATCGTCACCGAGGAGCTGGCCCAGGATCTGCTCCCGGAGATCACCACCCTCACAGCCCACTCGCAGGCCTACCTCAGAAAGAAGGCGCTGCTCTGCCTCTTCAAGCTATTCGTCAAGTACCCGCAGGGACTGCGCCTCACCTTCCCGCGCATCCACCAATGCCTCGAGGACTCCACCAACCCGGCCGTGGTCTCTTGCGCGGTCAACGTCATCACAGAACTTTCCGACAAGAACCCACGCAACTACCTGCATCTGGCGCCGGCCTTCTTCAGCCTCCTCACCACCTCCAGCAACAACTGGATGCTCATCAAGGTCGTCAAGCTCCTGGGCAGCCTCGTTCCGGAAGAACCGCGCTTGGCACGCAAGCTGCTCGAGCCGCTGGCCAACATCGTGCGCAACACGCCGGCGAAGTCCCTGCTCTACGAGGCCGTGCACACCATCACGCTCTGTCTGCCATACTGTCGCAAATCAGACGGATCCATGCCCGCCAGCGCGCCGGAGATCGTCACGCTCTGCGCCAACACCCTCAAGGATTTCGTTTCCGACAAGGATCAGAACCTCAAGTACCTGGGACTGGTGGGATTCGCCAGCCTCATGCAATCGCATCCCAAGGTCCTGTCGGCGCCCGACTACCGTCCGCTCATCTTGGAATGCCTGTCCGATGATGATGTCACCATCCGTTCGCGCGCCTTGAGTTTGCTGCCCGGCATGGCGTCTCGCAAGAACTTGATGGGACTCGTGTCGCAGCTCTTCCAGCACGTCGAGATGGCGACGGGCAGCTACAAGCTCGATCTGGCCAAGCGCATCGTCGAAATGTGCAGCAGCGAGAAGTACTCCCTCATCCAGGACTTCCAGTGGTACATCGACCGTCTCTTCCAGTTGGGGCAGATTCGAGGTTTGGAGGATCATGGGCCGCTGTTCCGTGACCAGGTTCAGAATGTCGCTCTGCGCGTGCTGCCAGTCCGACCGTACATTCTGCAAAGGAGCATGGAGACGCTGCTCATGAAGTACGATGCCGGTGACAACGACGAGAGCAGCGACGACGACGGCAATCTCCTTGGCAATGTCGACACCGACAACGGCCGCGGACATCGAATGATGCCTGCCATCCTGTCAGCGTTGGCATGGATCGTGGGCGAATACTCCGATCTCATCCCGCAGACCATCAGCAACGGCAGCTCCGTCGTGTACATCTACAACAACGACAGCGAGGGCCCGTACCATTCCATCATCCAGGCCATCACAGACCCATCGGCCGATCTGGAATCCAAGACGCAGCAGATCTACATCCAGGCATCCGTCAAGATCTTCGCAGCAGCCACGGCCAACCCCCAAACCAGCAACGATGAATTGGAGGCATGCATGCACACTCTGAGCCTTCATCTTCCCGTCTTTGCGCGCAGCACCGATGCGGAAGTCATGGAACGTGCCATGACCTTGTACGTCATGCTGCGATCCTTCAACCTCCTCACCGATGAACTACCTGGTCTGACGAAAGCGGACAGCGACGATGATGACAGTGACGACGATGCTGGTGCTGCCAGCAGCGGTAATAACGCGCTTGCGAATGCCATGGATGGCAATCTCCTCGGCATGCTGGATCCGCTGGCTGCGGTCTCATCGAAGCCAACGACAGCTGCGGCTAAATCGAATGCAGGCATCTTTGGAGCCGGAGGCGATGCCGGCGGTAGCTTGGCGCAACGCTGCCGATCCGTGAGCCAGGTTCTGAACACGTTGCTCAAACCAGCACCGATGAAGCCCATCAGCGGCAAGGCGCAACGCAAAAAGTTTCAAAATCCAAGCGGATTCCAACGCTCCGAAGTCGATGGCGCCGTCAACGAATCCATCTTCTCAAATCTCATCCGGGCCGAGAAGGAAGCACCAGTCCAAGCGATGGAGTCCATCAGCTTCACCAAGAAGACGGTGCACAAGGCAGCCGTCATCACGTCCGTGTCCTCGGACTTTATGTCGTCCGCCGATGTTGCGGACGGAAACCTGCTCGGCTCGCAGTCCCAACAACAACAGCAGCAGTACACCCCGAGCACCGCCACCAGTAACACGAACGCACCAGCATCAGCTTCGGATCCCTTCTATCTGACCGCCAAACCAGATGAGCCGATGAACGCCGTACCATCGTCGACCGCATCAGCAACGACACCGAATCGTTTGAAAACAATTGCGCTTGCAGGCGACGATGACGATGACGACGATGAGGCTGGCAACAAGAAGAGTAAGAAGAGCAAAAAGCAGAAGAAGAAGGACAAGAAGAAGCAAGAGATGATGATGATGATGATGGCTCCTGCGCCAGTCGTCGCGCCTCCGCAAGCAGCACCGATGGCGATCTATGACAGCGAAGATGACGACGATGATGATGACGATCTCGGTCTTGGAGCAGTCGGTGGAATGCGCTCACGCACTAGCAGCCAGAGCAAGGAATTCTCGGGCTTGTCCATGGTCGACATCACGAGTCCGCTGCGTGAAGATGAAGTCATGCCAGAACGCAAGCACCGTGAAGTCCCGCTCACGTCGGCACAATCCAAGAAGGAGAAAAAGCAAGCCAAAAAGGAAGCCAAGAAGATGAAGAAGCAATCCAAGAAGGAACGCAAAAAGCTTGCCGCCACGCAGCAACAGGAAGATGGTGACTTGCTGAATTTGGGATTCGACATGACGGCGCCGGCACCAACACCAGCAGTCAGCACCAACTCTGTGCAGCCACCTGCGCCAGCCTCCATGGCAATGCCCGCGCCTGCCGTGGCGACTTCCACAAACCCGATTGGCAATGCCTTCGACGATCTGCTTGGCCTACCGACCTCCACGCCCGCTGCCAATCCCATGATGTCGATGGCAGCACCAGCTCCGGCAATGAGTATGCCAGTTGCCGCACCAACGATGCAACAATCCGAAAGTTCGGTTGCAACCCCATGGATGAAGGCGAGCGTCAAGCCATCGCAGGCATCGGGATCGCCGACCGTCGAATGGGCCAAGGTGCTCTTGCTGTATCGCGTTTCCGAAATCAGCAAGACTACCAGCGGCGTCAGCGTCCTCGTCGATATCCGCGTCCAGAACTTCATGGAGGCAGCGGCCCTGAACAACCCTACCTTGAAGTTCAAGCACGACGGGGCCACCGTGATGATTGGTGGAACCACGGGCGCCGTTGCGCCTGGCGCATTTGCGGAGACGGCACGCACGGGACCCTTCACTTACAGCAAGATCAACTCCTCGATGGACGTGAAGGGCGATCTCATTGTCGCGGGCAGCTCTGTTCCGTTCAAGCTGGCCCTGCCGATGTCCGCCCAGCTGAATCCAGTTGCTGGACTGTCTATGGAGGACGTCGCAACTCAGCTTGCCGATGCATCGCGATGGACATCAAACACGGTCAAAGTGGAGCCGACGTTGTCGTTGCTCCCGATGACCGCTGCCAAGGCAGCCTTCGGCAAGTTCTTGAACGCCTCCGAGATCGTTGACGGTGGCATGGGCGATCCAAACGCTGGCACATTCGCGTGCAGCGCTGGTATCGATCAGGTCCGCGTTCTGATCAAGATCAAGAAGGGCACCGTGAAGGTGGATGTCAAGTCCACCAACGCAGCCGTCGTGAAGTCCATCTCATCGGATCTCAAGAAGGTCGTCCTGTAAACAGCATGAAACGACTGACCAGCGGAGGAACGGAGGAACGGAGGACGACGATAATATAGTCTGCCACTATACTCCATATTAAAACTGAGCGAATGCTACTATGTGGAGTGTGGTAGATTAATCAAGCTGGAATGATCTTCATGGAAGCACGGATAGATGGATGTGGTTGCTCGCTGATGAAGCGTGCTGGTTGGATTGAGATTGAGAGGCAGTGGCCTGCACAACAGACAAAATCTAATCAATGACTAGTTCGATTCATCACCAAACAGCAAAACACAAACCAAGAAATTGATCGCGAACCAACAACGCGCAAAACCGAGAGATCAAGCAACCAAGCAAAACAACGAAGCACCACCACACTCCCAGACAACATCAAGAAGAGGCAGAACAGCAAAGAGGCATCCACACAATCAAGAAGCTGGACAACGACATCAACATCGACGTTGTTCGTAGACACAGATAGTGTGAGTACTCTGCGGAGAAGCAAGGCTGGACGTGTCCAATCTGTTGCATGTATCGAGTATTGGTTGGATGAAACTTGCATCGATACATTCGCTCACCCACTCCTTCATTCCTCGTTTTCATTCTACCCAACTCGCCAACATTCTGTTACATCGCATCACATTGCAGCAAAGAATCCATCCATCATGGTGCTCAGAGGACAAGACGCTTGGCGACGCCACCCACTGTTCCAGGGACTTTGGAAGAGGCCCCTTCCTGGTTTTGTCAATGCCGTCGTGATCTACGGTGTTTACTGGGGTTGTGAGACTGTGTTCAAGACCATGAAGGGACCACAGACCATCGCCAAGACAAATTGAGCAAGATCTCGCCGGCATGTATCGCATCGTATCATGTCGTATTCACTGTTGGGAACGCAGGTTACTCACGAGATGTGATCCAGGTCAGTTCCTTCATTCGATAACGACGATGATGATGATGATGACTAACAACACTCCTCGACAATAGACATACCACTCAAAAAGACACAAACGAATCACATCATGTACTCTGCACTGCAACTTCGTCAAGAAGCACGAGAATCTTATGCAACGAGTATGGTACAATAGTTTGTTGGAACGAGCCAGTCAATGTGCATGACGTTGGGTTGTCGGTTGGCTACAGTGTGTGTGCGTCTGTTAGGAATAACTGATCTCATGTGAAAGATGTCGATCTTTGCGCGATTGCAAGGTGACACTCCGGGTCGTAGCTACGCAATCGCAATGAATGTTGTGTTCGCTGCTCTTTGGGATCGCATGTGGCGCAGACGTGATCAATGTTGCAGAGCAGCCCGCTATTTCCAGCGCATTGTTATCACTTCTCCCGACAGCTTGCATGCCTCGACTGTGGCGTCGACGTCGTCAATCAGATCCTTTGGAGGAAATCCAGCCATGAGCTTGAAGTCCTTGCCTCCCTTTGCCTCCTCGTTGGAGTGCTGCATATGGGCCAATCAGTTTGATCAATGTTTGAATTCGAAGAAAAGGAATGGAAGAGAGAGAGCACGAGGGCATGTCGTCGTACGAATAGAACAGAGTGGAAGGTGTGAGCAAGGGCTTGTTTCATAACCACTCACAGGTTCTTGGAATGCGCGTGTATATGCGCCTCTGTCACAGCATCGCAGTTGTCTCCACATGACAATGTTTTCCCTTTTCAACAACTTACCACGCAGACGAGGTAGACTGTACGAACGGTATCGGAGGGATTGAACTTTCGGACCACTCGCTTTCCATTCGGCAACCGCAGCTGGATTCTCGCGCCAGACGCTGGCTCATCGGGGACATCCATCTTCAACAATTCATCGATCAATGATGCTGGCTTGGCTTCCTCCGTGGCGCTGGGTTTGGAGTCGGTTTCCGCGCTGTTCTCGGCTGCGGCCGCTTCGTCTGCAGCATTCGCATTGTCATCATCGACATCGCTGTCGCCGTCGTTGTACTCGTAGTCTTCCTCCATATCCATGTCATCATCGTCGTCGTCGTCGTCGTTACCAGCAGCCGCATTTCCTTGCAAGCTTGCGCGCATGGCGGCCTGGAGTTGGTCCTCCTCGGGCAAGTCCTGGACCGATTTCTTTGGTGGACGCGGTGCAGCTGGTGGCTTGTCGAAGGAATAGCGAGAGCAAAAGTCCATTGCGGTTTCCGCGAACAATGCGGAAGTCATGGGGTTCTGCTGCGTCCATCCCTCTTTTTTCCACAGGAGCCGTCGAGTGCGTGGATCGATGATGGCGATGTGCGGGAAATCATGTACGTGGTATCGCTGCGCATACACCTGTCCGTCGGGTGAGATATCCATCTGTGTAGGTCCGTGTCGAAGAAGGAGAAGAAGAAGGAGTGAAGAGCGGCAGTGCAAGTGCAAGTGGGAGAAAAGATGGAGATGGTATGTGCGTTTTGTGTGAGAATCTGACCATGAATATGAACATGAATGAGCAGAGCGGTTACCGAATGGCTGCCACGTCTGCTTTGCATCATCGTATGGTATCTGGGGGAGCACTTGTGCTAGCACATGATACGAATGACGGGAGTCAAAAGAGCGTGCCAACCAAGGCATGATGTCATGCGAAGAGGCACGAACCATCCATGCAAGATTCCCACGACGTCAAGGCCCACGCAGACCCATGAAGACAGTAGGAAACCGGATTCACACCCGCTTCGCACTCGACACAAGCCCGATACAAATCGACAACTATGCGACCACACTCACAGATTGCCAAAAGACGAAACCTTCACGGATGAGGTTTTCCACCAACTCGTCTCGCCAAACATCGCGGTTCAATGCATGGCACGAAAACTCGTTGTCACGTTGCAAATTGACCAACAACCAACGCTTGTTGTCGCGCGCCATGTTGCGTGCACCCTCGAAGCCGCCTTCGTCGAAGATCAGGTGCTTGGGTGCCGCGAACATGTCCGCCAAACGTGCTGCCGATGGCGCCTTGGGCACCATATCGTCCATGTCGTCATTTTCATTGTGGTCGGAGTCATCGTCGTCATCGTCGTCGTCATCGCCCGCGGCGGCCGCAGCATTGACGGCATCCCGGACGTTTCCAAACAACGAGGTCTCGCCGAACGCATTCGATGCCAGCTGCTGCTGAATCATCGGATCCATCATCTGGTTGAACATGCCATGATGACCCGAATGATCGTCCATCAATCGCATGCTCTGCGTGGCATCGGGGGCACGCACGGCGTCCTCCATCATGCCTGCGGCACCACCGGCACCGGCGGCACCGACACTGCCAGGCTGGTGCTCCATGTACAGACCCACCGCGGTCTCCACGTTGCCGCCGCTCATCTCCAAGTAGGATTGCGCGCGTTCTGGATCCGAGCAGCCCGTGAAGGCGATGAACTGGGAGACGAGTTCATCGTTGGCAGACATCGTGTCGCGCTTTGGTTTGCTCGGTTGGCTTGCTTTGGATGGATGAATGTGTAGCGATGGGTATGCACTTGTGCTTTGCTATGCTATGCTATGCTGGTTCGCAACGATCCCGAGTTGCCTTGTGTTGTGTGAAGGAAGAAGTGGTTGTCGATCTCCCTTTTTGTGCTCACTCTCCAGATACAGTCAACGGAAGTTGTTGCTACGGTTGGCGTCGATCAATCCAAGAAGCGTTGAGGTTTCCAATGCACAGATGTGTGTATGGCAGCCAACGAAAGAATATCGTCCTCTTTGCCTTGTGCCCAATGACTCTTGCTTGTTTGTGGCTCCCGCACGAGCACTCGGAACGGTCGCTGTGCTGGCCCCTCCTTCTTCCTTGGTGGTCGCCCTGTGGTGTTTCCGCACTTCTCCAGCGGCTTTCCTGGGACCGAAAATCCGACAAACACGGTCGCCATCGTCTGGCTTCGATTTCTCAAGTTGTTGGGGAGTACTTTGGGGGCAACTATAATGGGGGAGAAGCCTACAATCCCCCCAATGTTAGACCATTTCACCCCCTAAACAAGCACTTTTCAGGTGTTGTTGGTTTGGTCGCTGTTGTGACACTGATGTTGGGTATAGCAGACATGGTAGGCACAATAGACACAGCAGGCATGTGCGTTTCCCATTGACCCTAACCAAAGGTTGTAGGAATGGAAACAGAAAAGCAAGCCATCCTTTCATGCTGGAGCCAAAGCACCAAGCTGCGACTGAGCATTAACGGAAGAGTTGGAAGCAACGGGACGGAAGAGGAGCAATCTTGACTTCATCTTCTTTCTCGGCTATTTGAGATAGACGCCACTGAGGGTCTGTACCTACATGTGCCTTCTTCTCTCCACCAGTGGGGCATGGCTACATCTCGCTGGACTTGGAACAGCGCACGAGCGCGGATAGCTTGGCGCGCTAGAAACTGCCACCAGGACAGCATCGCACCTTGTCAGGGAAATGCGAACCTGAGTTGTGGAATTCCGCGGCCTCAAAAAGTCAAATCGGAACCCGAACTCTTCACCATGATGCCACCAAGAAAGTGCGAATCTCTCCATGACGGAACAAATCCAAACCTCTCCCGTTGTTTCTCATTCTCGGTTTTACACGTTGTTGTACAGTACGATACGCATTTGGCGCACGCGCAAGAAGGCACCCGTTTGGAGTGTTGGGGTTCTCTGACAACGCAGTTGCCATGTGTACTTACCATGCAGTCTGTCAAACCAACAACTGTCCTCGTTTGACGCACAAAACATGACGACGATCTTGCGGATCTGATCTCTGTGCGTTCATACACTCATACACTCAACTCGACTCCACACGGCACAACGCAACGCAACGCAACGCGCTATCACCCCTCTCCAGATCAACCCCGTAAGCAAATCGAAACGAAACGACCATGCGACGTGTCCTCGCCAGTGTTGCGATCTTCATCGTGCTGCTTGCAGCAATTGCATTCCAATGTGGATTGTTTGATAGCGCGGATTTCCACGAGGTCGATGCCCCGGCTCTATCCGTCATTGTGGCTTCGGCCTCCTTCAAGGACTTTGGAAAGGAGTTCCATTCTTTGCTTCACAAGCTCTTGGATGGGACCAGGGAGGCCATTCTTCAAGCAGAGAATGGCGACAAGTCGATGAAGGACGCCGCAACCCGGTACGGCTCCGTGGATGGATCCGAGGCCTTGCCTGTGGCCCTGTACTTTGACGACCCTGCGGCAGAGGGAGAAACGCGCTTCGCCATCGGCTGGGCTGTCAACGTGGAAGACGATGCGGCCTTCGAGCGCATGCACAAGGCCGCCGCAGAAGCCAGCACGCTGGATGAACCGATCCGTGCGGTTCACATCGGTGGCACGAACAACAAGGCTCTCCTCGCAAATGTGCCGTGGAGGAGCGGACTCACCCCCATGTTCTCATCCTCAAGACACTGGAATGCCGGATATGACATGTACATGAACGGCGGTTACGTCTCCAAGACCGACGGCAGCAACGACAAGGAGAGCGACCAAGGTTCCGTCGCCCTCGAGATCTACTTCATGGGCCCCCAAGACGCCATCGAGACCATCCAGTACGTCCTCCTCATGGGCGACAACAGCCGTCTGCTTGACGAGATGTTCCCTGTCGAAGGGAAGTCATGGTCCACGGACTTTGTCGTCGCTGACCAGGAGGCGATGTTGGAGTCCCGAGCGAAGCACACCATGAAGACCAGGGACCGAGTCAAGCATTCCGTCCCCAAGCGCAACCCAAGGGGAGAGCACACGCACCCCGATCCTCGTGTCTTGACTGAGGCCGGGTCCATGACCGGTGCCGAAGACGCCAGCGGCGGAGGTATGGGGGGCTCCTACGACAGACACGGCAACAAGTACTTTCAAGGTGCAGCGGCAGCACGTGATCGGTTGAGCATGCGAGACTCGTCTCCAGTCCAAGAGACGCTCCCGCAGGCTGGAAGGGCAAAGAAGGTGTACAACCGCGATGTACCAAACATCGTCCACGAATCTGATGAAAATGAAGATGAAGATGTTGGTAGTGACAACGAGCCAGAAGAGGAGATCAGAAACCCGAAGGGTACTTACAACCGCGTCGAAGTCGATGAGGAATCTGACATCGAAATCCCGATGGCGAACGTCGACGATCCAGGATACAAGCCCGACATCAACCTTGACATCGGCATCCAGGCCAGAGACGAGGTCGAGCTAGCTTCCGAGTCTGGTGACGCCGAGGAGGCACAGGGCGTTTCGGTTGATCCCTCCTCTGAATCCTCACCCTCTGAATCTTCTTCCAGCGATTTAGCCGAGGAAGCAACCACCACCTTCGCCGACAACAGCGATGCCCAAGGCTCAGATGCTGAAGACGGCGCCCAAGACGATGGCGCAGAATCCGACGGAAGCGACGACAGCCAGGCAGCTGCGAACGAGGACACCATGTCGGATGCCGACCCCGAGAAGTCCATCGACGACAATGAGGCAGCAGGGAACGAGGATGCCATGGCGGATGCCGACCTCGAGAAGTCCATCGACGACAATCAGGCAGCTGCGAACGAGGATACCATGGCAGATGCCGACCTCGAGAAGCCCAGCGCCGACAAGCCATCACGAAAGTCAATCCACAGGGACTACTTCAAGGACGGCGAATTCATGAGTGATGAGTAGGCGCACTCCGCGAAACAGTCCCTTTCGAGTGGAATGACACTGCTCCGTGAGCACCATCCTCTACTCTGCTCCATATTATACTATACATCATGATACCATACATGACATTCACTTCATCCATCGCAAACCGATTTCGAGCAGACTTTAGATGCAGGGAGGAAGGTAGCGTAGATTACATAAATTAGCCAAATAACCAGAGCACCTGAACAACACAAACATCGCTGGCTGTCTGATCTGGTGCATACTCTACCATGCATAGATCGTACTCTGTCATGCATGCTCATAGGTCGCAGAATAGATTGGTGGAATGGAGAACGACCCAGCCGATGGAGAGAATAGAAAGTATCTTCCGTTGGTGGGTTCGATGTCATTCCTGATTCCTGCATCTCTGTTGTCCTTTCCTGACATGTTGTTCTTGTCAGTGCAGAGTGGCTCTTGTTGGTTTTGACGTCGTTGCCGTTGTTGTTGTTCCTGCCGGAACTGTGCAATGCGCACCTCTTTGTGCACCCCAAGAGGGGAACATGTGAACAATCGTCCATCATCAACAAAGCGATTACCATCGCCAAATCCCTGTCTCTCCCGCTCAATCCACCATTCGCTCGACATCTCGCCGCGATGATGATGCCTCCCGACGCGGCATCTCATCGTGGCGATCGCCATCAAAACGAATGACCACAGTTTTGTGACCAACATGATCCTGGTTGTCACACACATGTCACAAACGGACATGCTGGCGCAATTTTTTGCACGACTTGGATCGTGCGGGACAAGTTCCGATCGACTCTTGTAAAAGCAAGCCAGCAGAGGTGACGATGGACACTTGTGGGGGGAACGATTTGAATTCGAGCCAAGGTGCGATGTGATGTGTGTGGGCACGTTGGTGGGAGTGTGGTTGGTCCCTGCCTGTATGATAGTAGGTCGCAGAGCACTCTAGTTTGTGAATGAATGAATGAATGAATGGTGGGATGTGCAAGCTGGGTTCTGAATTATCATCTATGCTCTGTTAATTTGGAGTTTAGGAGTAATGTATTAGCGGCGCCGGTGGCGATGGCATCGGCAGCCGTCATCTTGTCTGATTGCGTTGCTGCATCGGGCAAGTAGAATAGTGTACATTGGTTGGGTTTCGTTGCGTTTTTGCGCGCGGAGGTATAGAGTATAATGTTTGCTTGATCGGTTGATCGTCTGATCAAATGATTGGTTGATTGACCTGACCGCGTGCTGATGTGATCATCAGCAGACGATTGTTGGGCGTTGAACGATAGATAGATACATGCATGCATGGATGTGAAGTTCACTTCATTGTATCGTGGACGCTGTGCCCCAACATTAGGATCATCATAGTCGCTGGTTGGAAGGTGAGAGGTTCAACGCAGTGTTGCATGCAAGCATGAACTGCATGAGTTGATGCTGATGTTGTTGGTGTTGTTGATGTTGTTGTAGCCGAGTTCAGAGGTGTCGCAACGATCACCATGATCCGTTCCGTACCGAAGCGGAGTGCATGGTATTGGCAAACTCATTGGATGGCGAGACCGTGTTTCTGGTGGCAGTGACCACGCCGACTGGAGACGTTCCAGCCGGGCTCGTCTGCTTGACGAAGTTGGTGCTGTGGGCCACCCTGTCGTCCTCGATGGGATCGTAGGTGTTGTGCAAAGCGCACTCCTCGCTTCGCTCGTAGAGCTGCCACAGACGGTGTCGGTAGGCGAAGAGCTCGCCTCCGGCGTCCATGCCGATGGAATGCGCGATGCGCACGAAGTGGTGGTCCGACGTGTTGTCGTGACCGAACATGCCCTCGAGCGCGTTGAGCACGCAGGCAAGGGCTATCTGGCTGGGCGTCGCGGCCAGGAAGTAGTAGTCGCAGATGGCCAGCTCCGTGAAGAAGGACGCGATGTCGTAGAGATCGTCGACGTCGACGGGCGACATGCGGATGGAGCGGTCGGCGAAGGCGTAGTCCAGCAGCAGCATGGAGAAGGCGGCCACCGTGGGCGGATGCAGGTTCCAATTCAACGCGCGCAGGACGTGCGCCTCCATCTCCGCGACGTCCTTCATGTCGAACTCCCCCCGAGACAAGTCGCTGAGTATCCCCAGCTCCCCCAGCTTGCAGGGATGGAGCAGCTTGACGGCGAGGTTGAGGGTCGTGGTGGCCGCCAGCTTGAAGGTGGTCCTGTCGCAGCGGCAGGTGGCGAGGAAGCGGTCCAGGAGGTTGAGAGACACAGCCACGATCTCGCGGTCGATGCGGAAGTAGTCCACAACACGGAAGGACCACTCCACGATCTGCTCCCGGCAGTACTCATCCAGCCGCGACTCCCCCTGCGCGTTGTGCTGAAGCTGCTTCTTGAGCAGGTCGTAGACGTTGTGCTGCCATGCCGTCATGGACAAGTAGTCGACGCAGGAGTATGCCCCCGATTTCTCCTGCTTCAGCATCACGGCGATGTTGTCTGCCAGCATCCTCTTTTGCTCCTGCACGCTGCTGGCTTCTGCGTTGGCTGCGGCGTTGCGGCTGCTCATGTCGCTCTCGTCGTCCACGATCATCATGCTGTTGCCATGGCCGTAGCCTTGAGCATGACCTTGACCTTGACCTTGAGCATGAGCATGGTGGCCGCTGTGGTGTCCCCCCTCCACTCGCGCGCTGTATCTCGTCGGCTGCTTACTCCGTCTGTCGTTGGCGCCGTGCCTTGAGCGCCTGGAGCGTTTGCGTGGGTTCATCGTGAGCTTCAACATGGTCTCCAGTGTACAATATCTGTGAGGATTTGTTGTGGTGGTTGGTAAGGTCGATGGTGGTGTCGATGGTCTTGCTGGAACTCGATGGCGATGAATGGTGGTGAATGGTGATGAACGATAGTCAACGATGGTCAATACTCTCTTCTGGTCTCTGATCCTCCTTTTTCGTATGACAACTCCACAACCCCAACTTTATGTCCGAAAGGAAAAACCTCGGCTCTGTGAAACTCAGAGGAAGGCCAGGAAATTTGTGATCGGCTTACAAGACTGGCACCTTTTCAAGTTTCGCCAGATTGCTCATCCACTTAGGATCTCCTATCCGTTCATGGACGCATTCTTGGAACACACGGGAATGAATAATTGCAAAACAAGTTTGTCGGCATCTCCTCCCGAAATTTGCGAGGCGGGCACCAGTCGTTTTATGGGAATGAAACATGTGGGAGCACGCAGCTGCGTGTCACACCCCAGCCAGGCGGACCTTCCCTTGTGTCACAAGAACGCCTCGTGGTCGGCAGCCATCGCCACTGTTTCGAACCAAAAATGTTCGCTTCTTTTTGAGCAGTCCGCACGAACACGGTCCTTCTCGTCACTTCCGCTCTTTCCTTCGCTCTTTTTTGCTCGTTCCCTGGTTTGCTCTGTGTCTTGTGTGATGATGTGATGGCGAACGGAATGGTGCTTCATAGTTCCCCTGACACACGTTCGTTGAGAGTGCGAGGCGCTATTTTCTTTCCCATTCTTTCGTAAAAAGAGCAGCCTTCCAGACTTGTATGACACCTCTCATCGTGCTATCTCATCGCATTCCAAACATTGTTCGCCTCCTTGCATGATGATGCCGATCGATGGGTTGCCACATCACCATCAAACGAACCAAAGTGAAGCGAAGCCGTTCACTCGTCCTCTACAAGATTGTCTCCGGCAGCGATGGTCTCCCACGGAGCTCCATTCGTATGTTTGGAAGCCATTCCTTCGCCGTTGCGAGTTGGAGTGCGGCGCTCTGTCTTCTCCGGGGATGCAAGTGTCTGAGGCTGCCACCACCCCTCGCAAGAGATGCATTGAACTCAGCAGAGTGCACTGTGTACTATACTTGGTAGAGTGTAGTATCTCTGGTTCTTGTTTATTCTGTATTCTTAACATCCTGCCATGGGGCGCTCTGGTACAGCAGACTATAATAGGTGGCATGTCAGGAAGTGGATGACTGCGAACATGCAAGTCGACTCGGCTGCTTGGCATGTTGACTGGGTGTTAATTCATGCTCATACTCGTATGCTGCAAGTGGGCTGGGTCAATGCAGCACATGCATGTGTGCGAGTACTTGTGGCTGCCTTGCTCTCCCTCTCTCCTCTCAAGAGAGAAAGAGAGAGAGAGAGAGCATTTTACTTGCCATCGCAGAAAGACCGAGCGTTCTGGAACATCTGCAACCATGGTCCTGCCTTGAGATCGGACCACTCGGATGGCATCCACGGATATTGCCATGTCGTGAAGACGCGTTCTGGATGTGGCATCATGGCTAGGTGACGACCGTCGTCGGAACACAGCGCTGCGATTCCTCCGGGGCTGCCGTTCGGGTTGAACGGGTACTCCTCCGTCACCTCGTTGCTGTCGTTCACGTATCGGACGGCCACCAGCTTCTTGTCCTCGCACATCTTGTGGATGGAGTCATCGGGGAAGTAGAACCGACCCTCTCCGTGTGCCACCCACACGCCTAGTGACGATTCCTCCATACCCTTGAACATGATGGCGGGACTTGCCTGGATCTGGACGCTGCTGAAGCGACTCTCGAACTTGCCGCTGTCGTTGTGCAGCAAGCGTGGTTGCTGGTCTTCTGGAAGTCCATCGACCGACGGGATCCATCCCAGCAGGGCCATGAGCTGACATCCGTTGCAGATGCCCAAGCTGAAGGTGTCTGGTCGCTTGCGGAAATTTTGGAACTGCTTGTACACGTCATCGTTGAACTTGATGACGCCAGCCCAGCCCTTGCCACTGTCGAGCACATCGGCGAAGGAGAATCCACCGACGAAGATGAGGCCACGGAACATGTCCAGCGTCACGTTGCCTGCCAGAAGATCGCTCACCGTCACATCCCAGACGTCGAATCCGGCCGAAATGAAGGCAGAGATCATCTCGCGATCTCCGTTGCTTCCCTCCTGTCGCAGCACGGCGACCTTGTGCTTGTCGGTAGAGCTCATGACGCTCTCTGCGGTTGGTGCCGGAGCGTAGGTGAGCTTCCATTCTGGTGCCTTGCGAACCTTCAAACCTGCCTCTTCCTGTGCCACGCACTTTGGATTCCTCTGGCGCTTCTCGAGCTGGAAGCTGGTTGCCTCCCACACATCTCGCAGGACGGTCATCTTGTCGTCGATACATGGCGCGGCTGCGCCGACGGCGATCTTGATGGAGTCGCCTGCAGCTACGCTTCCAATATCAACAGCCGAAACACCTGCATCGACGTACGACTTGATCACACCGGCTGCAGCATCCGTTGCCACCTCGATGATCAAGCCTGCCTCTTCGTTGAAGAGCACATCGATGTCGCTGCCTGTTCCAGGAACAACCACGTCGATGGAGCAGTTTCCGGCGAATGCCATCTCCATGAGCGCAACGACAAGCCCACCATCGGACCTGTCATGGCCTGCGAGGATCGTCTTGCTGTCGATGAGCTGCTGGGTGACAACCATGGCGCTCTTGAAAGTGGCAAAGTCCTCGATATCTGGAGAGTCGTTTCCGATCTGGCCGTACACCTGAGCGAGGGCGGATCCACCGAGACGATTCTTGCCTCCTCCGAGATCAATGAAGACGAGCTTCGAGTCGGAAGATGGGCACTTCAGGTCTGGCGTGATGGTCTTGGTGATGTCTGGGCATGTGCAGTAGCACGTCACGGTGAGCTCACCTGGGGCCTTCACGATCTCCTCGCCACATCGTGCTGCCATGGACAGGGAGTCCTTGCCACCATCAATGCCGATGCCGAGTGCGAGGAAGGAGTCGCGCAGTGCTTGACACGCGTCCCACATCTTGGCACCTTCACCTGGCAGCTTGGCGGCGTACATCCAGTTGCCGCTGGCCTTGATGTCTTCGATCTTTGACAGCTTGGCCCAGATAATGTTTGTCATGGCTTCTGCCACAGTCATCCTGGCCATCGCAGCCGAGTCGACCAGTCCCTTGATTGGCTGCTCGCCACACGCGACGGCAGTTCCCGTGATGCCAAAGTGCGTATGGGCAGTCACGCCCACGTTGGAAAGGGGGAGCTGGAGTGCCCCCACGCACTGCTGTTGGGCGCACAGCCCAGTGACGGATCTGTCGACCTTGTGGACCAAGAATCGCTTGGATCCAACAGACAGAAGTCGCAGGACACGGTCGACGGCGCTGGCAACGGTCGTGCCATCTGGCAAGGACAGAGGCTCCAGCTTCATCTCCTGATGATCATCCACGAATGTCTTTTGTGGCATCTTGCCCAGCACGAGCTCCAACGGCAGATCGACAGGCGTGGTGCCATCTTTCGAGTCGTCGACGACAACACGGCCATCGCCAGTGACTTCTCCCATGATGTAGTACGGGCAGTTCTCTCTCTTGGCCATCTGGTCGAAGACCTCCTTGCTCTCTGCCTTGATGAGTAGTCCGTTGTTCTCTTGGAACTCTGCACCCCAGATCTCAAGCACCGAAAGTGTGTCATCACCCAGGAATGCCTGCACGACCATGTTGAGGATGCAAACACATGCATGTAGGCAGTGTCCGAAGTTGACAAAACCGGCAACAAGGAAAGGCGTTGTAGTATGACACGGAATGACACAGAATCGCATGATGTGTGGTATGTGCAATCATACAGTATCATTTGGCACAAATCGAAGTGGAAATGCGACAAGACAAGACAACGACAACAGTGACGAGACAATGTATTGTATTTGTCAGTTTCCAGAATGCATGGGTTGCAGTCGACTGACGATGCCATCAAATAATCCATGCTTGCACGTATTCATACACACACAAACCCACTTACGTTTCGGATATCGTACTTGGCACCGGCCGGTTCGACGAGTTCCTTCAGGACATTGCCGTTTCCGCCTGCTCCTTGATCGTGGACGGAGATGATTGGGTTGTTGTCACCGAGATCGCAACAGGCTCTCATGAGACGGTTCAAACGATTCTCCATCTCGGCATCGCCACGTTGGACGGCATCAAAGTCCAAGGCAGCGTTCTCCGCGCTCTGCACGCGAGACGAGGCAGCTCCACCGCCGATTCCGATCCTGTAGCATGGTCCTCCGATCTTGACGACGAGCATGCCCTTTTCCGGGTCTCCCTTGTCTGCGAATCTGGAATCCATCTGACCGACTCCAGCGGAGAACATGATGGGCTTGACCCATTCGTACCGCTCTCCGTTTGGAAGTCGCTGTCCGAAGGATCGGGTGAAACCATGGACGACCGGTTCACCGTACTTGTTGCCGTAATCGGACGCGCCGTCACTGGCCTTGATCTCGATATCCAACGGCGATGCCAGGTTGCTGGGGTACACGAAGTTCTTGTCCTCCCACGGCAGTTCGTATCCTGGGATTTGAAGATTTCCGACGCAGTACGAACTCACGCCCGCAACTGGGTAGGCTCCACGTCCCGTGGCCATGACATCACGCAGACGGCCTCCCGTACCGGTTTCTGCACCAGGGAATGGTGCCACACCGGATGGGAAGTTGTGCGTTTCGGCTGTGAGAATTGGGTGCAAGGTTTGCTTGCCAACCTCGACTGGCCCGGCCTTCGTGACGTTGGATGGGCGGAGATTGTCGCATTCGTACCCACGGATGGACGAAGAGTTGTCGTGGAAGGCGATGATGGAGTTGTTGGGAACGCCTTCTGGCAATGTCGCCTTGACCATCTTGAACAAGGTCTCCTCCTTCTCCTCTCCGTCAATCACCATCTTTCCACCGAAGAACCAATGGCGAGAGTGTTCGGAATTGCTTTGTCCCATGTCAAAGCACTCGACGTCGGTGGGATCCCTTCCGAGTTTTTCCTGATGTTCGCGTTAGATTTGCGCAAGGCATGGCATAACACGGTGGAGCATGGTATGGTAGAACAATCGCAATTACGGTCGCAATAGGTTTGTGTGAGATTTTGAGGTTGCTTTGGAGATTTTTGCACAAAGTGATTCCGTGGCAGGCCAATGCCATACACCTTGCACCTCTTGTTGGATATGAAAAACAAGACTGATGTGGTGGTTGTCTTCACAAAGTGACAAGTATGCGACTGAAACAATCAGTCTCATTGTCATCGGCGATGTCAGAACCTTTGACATCCCTGTGAACGACGCCGCTGTCACTGCTGTGTTCGCTTACTTTGAACAGTTTGGTGTAATAATCCAAATCGAAATCATCGAAGCCCAACCCGCGTTCGTTGTTGATCTTCTCGAGCGCCTCGCGACCTCCCGTCATGATGGGCACAGTGACGACGGGTTCTGGTTTGGCACCGCTGTCAAAGGTGGTGAGGGCGGATTCGTACTCCTCCTCCGTCATGCGGTCATGCAGCATGGCCTTGATGGCACGTGTAGCTTCCGCGCTGAGATCTTTGGTGAGGATGAACCGGTACCGACGCGACAGCTCCAACCGTGCGACGGGCAAGGCGCAATGCTTGCAGATGCTGACGGCATTGGAGGAGAAGGCCGAGGTGAAGGTCATTCGGGGGCCGAACTCCACCAACCAAGACGCAGCGCCATCCGCCACTGGCGACTCATCGAAGGCGCTCTTTTCGTATCGCAGATTGCCCTTGTCAAAGGTCTCCGCCAGCAACCATTCGAGACGCTGCTTCTGGACGTCCGTGAGTTCGGAGTCCTTGAGGACGTTGAAGCAGCTCTCGGTTTCGATGGACTGGATCTTGTCCGCATCTTCGGAAAGGCCGATGGATTTGAGCTGATCCTTCGTCGAAGGCAGGAGCGAATGAGACGGCTCCGTCTTTCTGTAGTAATGCACGATCATGCTTCGCACACTTCTTCTCCGCTACTCTGCTCTGTTTTTGCTGCTTGTGCCACTGTTGTTGATGATGAAATGGTGATGCTCCAATGGTAATGTATCGTGGCCGACACAAGGATCTCTGTGGGAGATGGTATGATGAATGATGGATGCAGGCACTCTTGTTGGATGACAGATTTGATGGGTGTGGACTGGTCGATGGACTCTTGGTGCGGACATGTGTCTCTTTTTGTTCTTGGTTGGTCTCCAAACACAAACAGGACAGTCAAATAGCAGTCTGTCCGTCAACCAACAACGCCCGTTTCGGCCAAACCTGTGTCAAAACACACGGATGGCGGACACGCGAGACACGTTTGGTTCGTTGCATCATTGGTGACGTCATGGTTGGAACACGAGTGAGTCATGGAAGGCTATGAACGAAAGGAAGCTTGCGTTGGAGATTTGGAGACTCTCTTGGGGTTTCGTTGGTGCTGTGAGATTGAGCACTTGGTGGGAGTGTCCAACCGAAGCTCGCAGCCAATGTATCTATTCTATGATGTATTGTAATCGATGAAATAGTAGGGAAAACTATCAGGTTCACCTTACACCCCCCCCCATCTGACATAGGAGTAGACCGTGTCATTCGCTTCGAAGCAACTTACGCATCCTTGTACATAAACCAAGGAAAACAGAGTAGAGAACTTTGGTTGGTTTGTTCTGCAGCAATTCTTCAATAGAGAAGAGCAGTCAACGATGCTTCATCGTACGTCCCCGTATGAATTCATAATGTTGACCGACGATCTCTGTGTGGACCTATTGGTATTGGTACTCTTTGGATGGAGCCGGATCTGAGATGGAGAGGAGAGAAAGAGATCACTTCCTTTTGCGTTGCCTTGCGTCGCCTTGTGGTGAGTTGTGTTGTCTTGTCTTGTGTTGGGTTTGGGTTCCCAAGAGATCAAAACTGCACGAAAAATTGTTGGACCGATTTTGACTAATGCGACTCGACATGCGAAAGCCCGATCTTTACCTTCAAGTGGTTTGTACTGATCCTACGTAGCCGTACGAGACAAATCAACGCAAGAGACAGCGATTTTGTGATTTGTGTTCTTCGCTCTGTGTTGGATCGAGAGGCAAGCAACAAGAGAACGGCAATGGTTGTGGCAACCAGGGCGAGATAGGCGGCTCCGTGGGCGAGAGGAAGCAAAACCAAATCACAGCACCAAGCGCCCAAAACAAGACGATCCAATCGACACGACACGATGATCAAGACAGTTGCCATCGCTTCCCTCCTCGCATCGGCTTCGGCCTTTGCCCCGGCCACCTTCAGTGGTATGTTTGCGATGTGATAGCTCGAGATGGAGATCTGGTTGGGTTGGACATTGCGGTGTGAAGATGGGGTTCGGCCACGATGACTCCTGGTGATGGCGGCTCTCGTGTGGCGGCTCTCATGTGGTGGCCACTCATGGAGACATCGACGATGGAGCCAGGATCGCTCCTGCACAAAATCACCTTTGAATACAATGGCTCATGCCGCGTATTCCAAGTTGACGAGGTGACAGAGGGTCTTGGTGGCGATCCTGATGGTGATGGTCTTCAAAGCACCAAAAGAGAAGCCCCTGGACTTGCCGATCGATCACCGACAAGCAGATTCAGGCACACTCACCGTGGCCTGTCCTTTGCCCCCAACAAGTGACTTGACACTTCTGGACGTCGGTGGATGTGGACACTGTCATTGGGGGTCATCGCTACCATGGTCACCATAGTCGTACGGGGTCAACTATCGGCTAGAACTGTTCTGATTGACGGTTGATGGCCGGCACAGCTCAGATCCGTCTCAAGTTCGCAATCGGCATCGACTTCGCTTGATGTGGCTCAGCTTCAGCATACCAGCTTGTTTGCCAAGGCTACGCGTGTACCTTCTCTCTTTATCCCCTGAGCTTTCAGCTAACAACCCTCTCTACCATTCCTCTTGTTCATTCCACCGTTCACCGCGGCGAACACGCATCCACACCATTCACACTCACATCAACGTTGACGTCCAAAAGCCCGTCGCGTGACTTCCGTCCACGCCGATGCCGCCGCTGAGGATGCTGCGCCAGAGGCTCCAGCCTACGTTGCCAGCCCGTCCATGCCATTCCTGGAGTACCCACCAAATCTGGCTGGATACGTCGGCGATGTCGGATTCGACCCATTCCGCTTCTCCGACTTCGTCCCAGTCGACTTCCTCCGCGAGGCCGAGCTCAAGCACGGACGTATCTGCCAGCTGGCCCTCGTCGGATTCGCCGCCGTCGATCTTGGCTTCCGAATCTACCCAACACCAGAGGCCTACGAGGGACTTACCTCCGTCACAGCCCACGACGCCCTCGTCGAGTACGGCGCCATGGGACAGATCTTCCTCTGGACCGGCCTCCTCGAGGCACTCAGCACAGTCGCTGTCATCCAGATGATGGAAGGATCCGGACGTGAGCCAGGTGACTTCGGCCTGGACCCAATCGGCTTCCTTTCCGGCAAGTCCGAGGAAGAGGTCAACGAGATGAAGCTTAAGGAAATCACCCACTGCCGACTTGCCATGCTCGCCTTCAGTGGTATGGTCACACAGGCCGTCCTGACCCAGGGACCATTCCCATACGTCTAAGCTTCTGGCCGTTTGTTGGCTGCGATCCATCATCCGTCCTTGCACCCTTTCGGATACCCTTTGAATCTCGGCGTTTGTCTATCCGCCTCCATGATTGATTGATCGATTGAAATACTCTATGGACGAATGAATGAATGAATGATTGTAGGAACTGGATCGCATCAACAGCGCCTGCTGATGTGCATATGTAAAAGCTGGGACAAGAACAGAACAACATCAACAACAACCATATAGACAAAACATACACAACAGCAAACCAAGAACAAGAACGAAGCGTCAATCGGCACATTTCCACGAGTATTGATGGATGGATGTCTTTGTGGATCGATTTGTTGCGTGGACACAAATAATTGAATGGAAGATTGACGCCATGCGCGGAGGATCAGTGTGGTGTGCTTCCTTCTACGTTGCTCTCTCTTAGACATCGTGTGCATTGCTGAAACTGTTGTCGCAAGTGCCACTGCTTTGGAGACTCATAGTTTCATCCTTGTGCATCGCTCCAAACAATAGGCTTCGGAGAGAGAGAGAGAGCACACGTCTACTTCTCTCTTCGGAGACGAGTTGTGACGGGAACGAGTGCCAACACCGAACATCACCTCCGTTGATTGCTCAAAAGGGTTCCGTGCCGTGGGCGCCCGTTCTGTCGAACCCCCAAATACGACCGCACATCAACATGCAACAAGAGTCTGCTTGGCACAAACCCTGAATGCAAAACCAGAAACGAAGAGGATCGCGATGTTGAAAGCAAGTATTGTATTGGTTCTACTTCGAATGTAATAGATGCAATGGCTTGCTTTCGGACGATGGAAACATGTCTGCAGTCACGTCCACGGGCGAATGGACCAATGAATCAGTGAATGAGAACGTACACGCATTCGTTCACGCATTCGTTGACTCATCCACTCTCTCTCTCTCTCTCCATCCATCACTGAAGCCGAGCAACAGCAAAGCATAGCACACACGCTTCTTAGTTTGTGTATGGGAAGCCAGTATCGTAAAGCACGGACTGGGTGACGGCACCTCCGAAGGCCATCATTGCCAGACGTCCGTTCTTGAGTTCCTGGTACTTGAGCTTGTTGATCTGTTCCTCGGTCTTGTTCTTGGTGAAGTTCAGTGGGTCGAAGCCGAAGTCACCTGGCTCACGTCCGGATCCCTGTCGCATCTCGGCGATGGCGAACCACGAGACCATCTCAAAGGCACCGATCCAGACAAGCATATTTCCCAAGACACCATTCTCGACCATGGCCGTGTGGGCGGCAGCGGAGGAAAGTCCCTGTCCGAGTGGGTGGACGACGACTCCGGCATCGACGATGGCGTATCCGACGATGGCGAGCATGCAGATGCGTCCGTGCCTGATATTGTTGGTGATGTGGTATTTGCAGAATGGTATGAGATGGGAATTTGTGAGTGGCGACTCCAATGTTGTGATGTGCAGCAACATCTGCAGGCGGATCCAATTCACATCACTGGATACGCAACAAAACGCAACACAACGATGCACGACATTCACATTCACATCCATGGAGCAGAGCAACTCACTTCAATTCGGACTCGCGGAGGTAGTCCACCGAGATGTAGTTGGAGATGCCGAGTGGGTCGAAACCGATGTCATCGCCGACGTATCCTCTCAAGTTCTCTGGGTATGGAAGGAATGGAACGGCTGGGCTCTTCTCAACGTTCAAGGCGGTGGTGGCCTTGGAGGCTGTTCATGTCAGTGTCGACGACGTGATTGTCAATGTCGCCATTGAAGACGATGGTGGTGAAACAAGATGGGACGAAGTGCGGCACAACGCTGTGTGAGTGTACCGTTGCGCGCGGATAGAGCAACGCAGCACGCGCACCATGGATCATCCACCGTGAGCAAGGCACCAACATCCACACCAAGTCGAAGGCAATACAAGGCAAGGCAAGGCAAGGCAAGATGCCACGAAACAGCATGAAGCAAACTCACCTCCAGTGTTGGCTGGAGCGAAGGCGGCGGCGGCACCGATAAGGGAGGCGAGGACAGCAAGCTTCATCATGGTTGATCGTTTCTTTGGTTTGTTGGGTTATCGAGGTTGATGGCTGGATCGATCGTTGTCGCTGGTGTCGATGCTCTCTCTCTTGTTCCCCAGCACACAGGAGAAGGAACAAGCACTCGGGAGAGACACACAGAGACACAGAAAGACCAACAACGCCACAACAACGACGGAAAAGCCCAACACGAAACCCAAGTCGCCACGCTGCATCGTGTCATGGCACAACGCACCAACAAAAATGCTCACACATCGCGACATGCTGTGACGTCTGCTGGTTCCTTCCAGTTTTGTTGAAGCCAAACAGCGAAAGATCGCGAGCGTATTCCGGTCTTGTGACGGAGGTACTCGTGATCTAGCACACTTTTGATCGAGGTGATCATAAAATCCCACTGTCTGGACGGCGTTCGGCACAGATCCCAAAACCAACGAAATCTGCCATCACAAAACTCGTTCCCCAAATGCCAACAGGAGAAAGATGATGGGCGCAACAACACCGAAATGGCCACCCTGATGTGATCACCATCACCTGCATCTCCAGAGACTGCCTTGCTCTGGATGAAGAACTGATCCATGTGAGGGAAGAGAACGCCAAGAAGCTTTTGCACCAACCCACCCATACACACACAGAAGCAAATCATCGGTGGCAATTCAATCGATCAATCGATCAATCAATGGATGTGTGGATGTTCGATTGTTTGTGAATCAAGGAGAACTGAATAGAGCAATAGGTCGTACGCAGCAATCACGCATACTCCACACCGAATCGAGCACCAGCACGATGACGAAGGTCAAGAGCGAATTCAGGGGTGAATCCAAGACAGACCTGAAGGAGACCTGCCCTTCCTTCCGACGCGGCCACCTCCCCAGCACCGAAGATGTCGACCGGCTGCGCACGTTGACAGCACCCCACGTGGAATCCTTCAATTACTTCCTCGAGACGGGCATCACGCGCGGCGTCAAGGATCTGGAACCAGCCGAGATCGATCTCATCGACCCCAACGTCCTGCGCGATGAGGAGGAGCGCAAGTCCATCAATTGGGATGAGACGCCGACGATCCGATTCTGGATCGAGGACGTCAAGGTCCACAAGCCCGTCAAGCCGTCGTCGTGCGGCAGGACCAACCAGCTCATTCCACGCGAATCTCGCGAGCGCGGGTTGATGTACTCTGGCAACATCCTGGGCCGCTTTTGTTATCAGATCGTGCAGCGGCGGAATGGCGTGGAAATCGAGAGTCGAGTCAATAAGCTGGAGAGGAATTTCGGTCCGTTGCCTATCATGGTCATGAGCAAGGCTTGCCATTTGCATGGCATGAACCCGCCCGAGTTGGTCAAGCTTCACGAAGAGGTGAGTTGTGGCTGAGATAGATGCATGCATGCATGGATGGATGGATGGATGGATGGATATCATGCGTGCGCACCTGCAATACATTACATGGTACTAGCACATGCAGCATGGCAGGATGTGACATGATACGAGCATGGCGGAATACCACTTCGACATACCATCATACCACAATGCTCTACATGATACTGCCGAATCATCCAAGTACGAGTATTCAGACGGCATTTTTATCTGCGCCCGATCGAAGATTTGGTGTTGATCTTCTTCTTTTGATCTTGTGATCTGCAGCAAAAAGCAACACCGCCCACAACATCGACTCATGGAATACTCGTACAATATTTGACTTCAAACTACATGCACACGTCCATTGTGGCTTTCGACCAAACACATGTGAACCCTCAGACGAGCGAATTTGGCGGATACTTCATCGTCAACGGTATCGAACGATGCGTTCGTATGCTCCAAATCCCCCGCAGAAATCATGCCACAGCCATTCAGCGTTCCAACTACAAAAACCGCGGTCTGACGTACACCGATCTCGGAGTTGCCATCCGCTGCGCCAGACACAATGGCGACCAGACAAGTATCACCAACACGGTCCACTACCTCACCAACGGCGGAGCCAGCTTCAAATTCGTCGCGCGCAAACAGGAATTCCTCATCCCCGCCATCCTCATCGTGCGCGCACTCAGCGGAATGGAGGCCGACAGACAAGACACGGAGACCTCCATGGGAATCACCGACGAAGAGCTCTACAGACGCATCGTCCAAGGCAACGACAGCAACACATTCCTCAGGGCGCGTGGAGAGCTGCTGCTTCAGGATGCTGCAGCGCGCCATCCCAACCTCAACACACCCAACGAATGCCTGGAGTACATCGGGGCCAGATTCCGCCGCCTCAGTCAGAAGGCCGAAACAACGTCCGACGTCGAGATTGGTCACTACATGCTGCGGCGCTACGTCCTCATTCATGTCCCGGACTACCGTGACAAGCTCGAATGCCTCATCCTCCTCATCCGCAAGCTCTACTCCTTCGCCGCAGGTGATTGCGGCATCGACAACTCCGACTCCTTGCAAAATCAAGAAATCCTCATGCCGGGCCATTTGGCGTGCTCCTTCGTCAAGGAGAAGTTCGACGAGATGCTCCAGGCAGTGCGCATGGGCATCATCACGGAGATGCGCAAGGACTACCCGCGCTTCGTGTCCCGAGTCGAAGACGTCCACTTTTGGGGCAAGCTGTTCGATCGCTACTCCGGCATATCTGGAGGTGGCGTCGGCAGGAAGTTCGCCCACTTCCTTTCCACGGGGAACATTATCTCGTCAACAGGTCTCGATCTCATGCAGGTGTCCGGATACACCATCGTTGCGGAGAAGTTGAACTTCTTGCGATATTGCGCGCATTTCCGATCTGTGCATCGTGGGCAGTTCTTCATGGAGATGAAGACCACGGCGGTGCGCAAGCTCCTGCCGGATCAGTGGGGATTCCTCTGCCCCGTCCACACGCCCGATGGCGGTCCTTGTGGTTTGCTGAGTCACTTGTCCCTCAAATGTCATCTCATGACGCACCCGGCCAAAAAGGGTGGTGATGGCATGGAGGATCTGAACAAGCTTCTGATTTCGATGGGCGTCGTCCCCGTCGGTGCAGGAGGCACGACCGAGGAAGGTCGAGCCTACTCCAGCCACACCCAGTTCCCCGTCTGCCTCGATGGTCGCGTCCTGGGCAGCGCCAGTCCTGCGGATTGTCGAAAGATTTCGAACCGGCTGAGGCAACTGAAGGTCGAGGATTCGCCAAAGGTGGCGCCCACCCTGGAGATCGCGATGATCCCAGCCGGGCAACCGGGTTCGCCATTCCCCGGTCTGTACCTCTTCACCGGAGCCGCGCGGTTGGTGCGACCGACTCTGCAGCGTGCCAGCGGCAAGATCGAAATGATCGGTCCGATGGAACAGGCCTTCATGGACATCGCCTGTCTTGATGCGGACGTGCGAGAGGGTATCACCACGCATCAGGAACTCAAACCGACGAACATGCTCAGTCTCATCGCCAACCTGACGCCATTCTCTGATCAGAATCAGTCGCCAAGGAATATGTACCAGTGCCAGATGGGAAAGCAGACCATGGGAACGCCCCTGCATTCCTTGGGATACCGCACGGACAACAAGCTCTACAAGTTGCAGAATCCACAAGCGCCCATCGTTCAAACGAAGATCCATGGCGAATTCAAGATGGACGAATATCCCAATGGCTGTAACGCCGTTGTGGCCGTGCTGAGTTACACCGGGTTCGATATGGAGGACTCCGTCATCATCAACAAGAGCTCGTGCGAAAGAGGCTTTGGTCACGCCAGCGTGTTCAAGACCATGACCGTGCGACTCGCGGAGGAGGCCAAGATGGCCTCGGCGGCTGGATCAGCGGACAGACCCAAGCTCAAGTTCTCGAACAAGCTGGATCCCAACAACCAGTTCAAGTACAAGAACCTGGAATGCGACGGTCTCCCCCGCGTCGGTTCCGTCGTTCAGAAGGGTGATCCGCTCTACTGCGTCATCAACCCAACCGACGGCCGCGACAAGGTTGGCGTCCACAAGGAGAAGGAGCCGGCCTACATCCAGGCAGCTCGCATGATTGGTCCCGACAGTGGCAACGAGGCGGAGAACGTGGCATCCATCACGCTGCGCTTCAACCGTAACCCAGTCATCGGTGACAAGTTCTCCAGCCGTCATGGACAGAAGGGTGTGCTGAGCATCCTGTGGCCGCAGGAGGACATGCCGTTCAGCGAGAGCGGCATCTCGCCGGACGTCATCATCAACCCGCACGCATTCCCCAGCCGTATGACGATCGGCATGCTGGTGGAGAGCATGGCAGGCAAGTCCGGCGCCATGCACGGCATCTTCCAGGACGCCACGCCTTTCCAGTTCCACGAATCCGGCGACAAGATCGCCGTCGATTACTTCGGCGAACAGCTGCAAGCCGCCGGTTACAACTACTACGGAAGCGAACCATTGTACAGCGGCGTGTCCGGTTGCCTGATGCACGCCGATCTGTACATCGGGTGCGTGTTCTACCAACGTCTGCGTCACATGGTGTCCGACAAGTACCAGGTGCGTGCCACGGGTCCCGTGAACCCGCTGACGCGCCAACCGATCAAGGGAAGAAAGAAAGGTGGCGGTATCCGTCTGGGAGAGATGGAACGTGACAGTCTATTGAGTCACGGCACTGCCTTCCTCCTCCAGGATCGTCTGCTGAACTGCAGTGACAAGCACACCGCCTACGCATGCACGAGATGCGGCGATCTGCTGCTGCCGACCACAGAACGCAGCACGGTGCTGTCGGCCGGACAGAGCGCAAGCGAGGCCATGCACAAGGCCAAGCTTCGATTGTTCTGTCGCAATCCCGAATGCCAGAAGACGCTGAAGAGCGAGACCGCGAACGATGAGAGCGTGGAACCGATCATCCTGCCGTACGTCTTCCGTTATCTGGTCAACGAATTGGGAGCGATGAACGTGAAGCTGAAACTGGCATTTGACTAGTGCACATTAATATACGTAAACACAAGCGTAAGTGTTAGTGCAAGCACAGGCGCAAGCATACATGAAGTATGTATCAGTGATGAGAGCAACAAGGATACCGATGGAGGTAGCAACTGTCTGTAGAATGAGGAAGGCGATCTTGCGTGTACGTGTGCCAAGACTCCACTCTACTTTAAAGCGCACAATTGTATTTACTCGCAGTATGCACATCCTCTATCAAATCATCAGAAAGATCCTTCACATTGACACTCCATGGGCGGACCAACTCTCGCTCCACCACCTGCATCACCCGTCCGCTTCCAATAACCCGAACAACGCCTCACGCTGACCTCGCGTGCGCAACTTGCTGGCAGGTTTCGGATCGCAATCCATCACGACGATGTCATAGTCGTCAGCATCGCGGATGGACATCAAGATGCTGACATCGCACATGGTGAGAGACAGCAACCAATTCTGCAACAGGTACACGATTTCATCTTGCGTGAATTGTGGAATCAACGCCATGGCCTGATCTTGACTTGCCGATGGCTCATCGATGAGTTGGCAGTACATTCGTATCGTCTCATGTTGCGTTGGAAGTGGGAAAGGAGAATGCTGCAGCAATGGAATCGATGTGACTGCAGCATGGTCGTTGTCACCGTGCGGATTGAGATCGTCGATGAGCTGTTCTGCCCGGATTCGATCCCCATTGCAATGTCGTTGGACGAGTTCATCGTACAGCAACACGGCTCCGTCGGCATCGATGATATCCAGCTTTTGCAATCGCAATATGCGTTGCAACAGTCCATGCTCCTTCTTCAGGATCTGAGACAACAGCTGTTCCGCATTGCCGTTGCACGAAGACGACGGCCATATCCTCAAATTGTTTTGCGGCGTGCGGAAGAGACCTTGCAGATCGCAGGACGCATCTCGAAAGGTGGCGATGGGATCGTACTGGCTGACCTCAAAATCCGCGCAGGACTGCCACCCTTTGACGAGATGGTTCTGCTGACACAATCGTTGCAACAGCGCAAAGCGGCTCGCCTTGTACTTGATGGGATATTGGACGAACGGCGCAAAGGCAAGATACCCGGCCTTTGGCTTCAACTCGATCGTCATGTTTCTGCGATAGTTCGTCCAAAGCCATGCGTGGTCTTGCTGCAACACGATCTTGTCCTTGTCGCGCGTCGTGTGTTCGATGGCATGCCGTTGCAGCTGCGATAGACAGTCGGGATCGATGCGCACCATCGTGGGCGTGTCGAGGTACTCTGCACCGATGGTCGGGAGGATGCATTGTTGGATGTATTGCTGCGAAGTCACGGTGGCTTGGTGGGTGCCTTTGGCGATGCGCAGCAGTTTGCCAGCGAAGTGCGGATGCTGCTGCGATGTGCAGACAAAGAGGACATGCTTGCCGCCCTCAGCAAAGTACTTCCAGTCGTCGGCCGATGTGATTGTGTGCATGGTGTACATATTATGCATTGGTGGTGTTGAAGTCGTTGTTGTTGAAGTTGTTGTTGTTGTTTGTACTGGGCATTGGATGGAGAATCGTGGATTGGAGCTAAAACGGTTCTCTTCTCTTCCCACAATTGACAACTGTGGGCGATTGCGCCTACGCGCTTCATCCAAGGAGGTTAACAATCATCTTCTTTGCGCATCCACACCCCACACCCCACACCACATCCACACTCGGCGTACCACACATATCCTCTGTATCAATAACAGAATCGGAATATACCTAATAATACAATAGATACTAGTGCAACATGCTTGTACAAAAATGAAAAACTACACTCGTTCACAGTTATCATAGAGAGAATTGGCACCATGCATACAGGTACGCACGCTCCATAGTTGCATCCGTTTTCTTCATTTCCACGGACTGCCGCCCAACTTCCTCCTGTGCGCCACGTTGAGACCGGCATGATGCGAGAAGCCGGTACGGAAATCGACGTGGGACGTGTTGCTGACGATGCTCCTGTCATCGGCAAAGTGGGAGGGCAGATGCTGGTGCTGCAATTCTCTGGCGACCGCGGGATACCTGACGGCCCTGGTGTGCTGCTGCTCCTGCTTCTTGTCCCTCGATTGCTTGGATCCGCCGAACATGGTGGGCAGCATGTCGGCCGCTGCGCAAAAGAACGTGCCCTGCAGGTTGTCCTCGTCCGCATTGGCTATGTGCCATGGTTTGAGGTAGGCGTGTTCGATGTCGCCCAGCGATCTGGCCGAGTCGTTATCGCGGCTGTCGTTGTCCACGTCGTGGTAGGCGCGGTCATCGAAGGAGAGGGATCCGTAGGCTTGGGCGGACGGTCCCGCTCCGATGCTGGCGGGCGAGCTGGTGTTGCTGCGTGTGGAGGCAGGCGTGGTGGGTGCGCTGCGGTATCCCTGGGGCGTGGCTGGTGGCTTTCGCCCGTCGTCGGGCATACAGAATCGTTGACGATCTTGGTGTTGCTGTCGCAGCAGTTCCTCTTCTGCTATTTTCTTCTCCTCAAACTCTTGCTGCAATCGCTCCTGCTTGATTCCTTCCACGCGATCCGCTGTCTGCAGCATGTTGACCTCGTCTGGTTCCGGACCGAAAGGGTTCATGAGGGTTTCGTTGTCGATGTGCTGATCTGCAACCTCCATTATGGACTCCGCAAGCACCTGATCACGCATGTGCAGGAGGCGCATCTTTTGCTGTAGATCCTCCATCTGCTTTTTGATATCCTCCCGTGCTCCCTCCATGCTCGTGACGTGTTCGGTTGGTGGTCCGACTGAGTACGAGTAGACGTTTGACAATAGAATAGAGTAGAGGGGCAGCACGGATGTTGAGTTGGGTTGAAATGGCATACAAGAAGCACATATCACAAAGCACATGTACACACAACAAGCACATGCCACAAACCATATGCGAACGCAGGTCAACGCAGGTACAAGCAGGTACACCTAGATGCACGTTGACAAACTCGTGTTGTACGTACCTTTGATGAGATCCTCTTTGGACTCGAGAGGAATGTACCCCCCTTGGTACGCAACGTATGCAAAGTTCTTGGTCATGTAAGAGATCTGCACATTCTGGCTGTAAGAGAGATTGTATATGGGCTTCGTTGTTGCAACAGCCGCCGCTTCGGAAGCTCGTGCGCGCGATCCCGCTCGCTTGGCTTCAGGGATGTCGTACACGAGCAGACCTTCGTGACGCTTGACAACGTAGGTGCCCGACGTGTTGGAGGCCAGACGGATGCTGTGGTCCACCATGTCATCATCGTTGCCGCTCTCGTAGCCGCTCTGCAGTTCCTTCTGCTCCGCTTGCTTGAGCTTCGCTTGCGCGGATTCCATGAGGGTGAGCAGCACCAGGTTCTTGGGCGTGGGGAGGTTGATGGACGACTGTCCCGCAGCGGACGCCGATGCGGCGGGATGCGCCGTGGGAGACGACGACTGCGACGTCTCCATGCCATCCGCGCGCGGCGATGCGGCGACGCCGTACCTGTTCATGCGCTGCTGCCGCTGCTTGCGCTGTCTGGCCGCGCGGATGGCGCCCCAGCTGAAGTCGTCGACGGGCTGCTGTTGCTGCTGCTGTTGCTGCTGGGCGGCGGCCTCCTGGCTGGCCACCTTGATGCTGAGCGGCGTGCGGCACTCCATGCATTTGTCGAGGCGGCAGGAGCAGTCCGAGCAGAGGTAGGTGTGGCCGCAGGGCAGCACCACCGGAGGCCGCTTGGCCGGGTCGAAGATCTCATAGCAGATGGTGCAATGGAACGAGAACGGTTGCTTGGATCCTGTCCTCATCTTCCTTCTTCTTCTTCTTCTTCTCTTTCTGTTGCGGCTACTGTTGCTACTGTTGTTACTGTTGCTGTTGCTACTATTGCTATTGCTATTGCTATTGCAGGTATGGTTGTTGCTGTCTCTCTTTGGCTTGCATCCAAGCAAGCAAACAAGAGTTGACAGTGCTTCAGTTGTGAGCCGAGTTGAGCTGTCATCCCTGCCACTGCTGCCACCCTTGTTGCCGTGGTGTTGACTGGAACCAAGTGCGCTTTGTTCCGTACAAAAACCGAATTAACCAGAGAATAACGTCCGTGTATCCAATGAGGCCTTAAGTGAGGATCACAAAATGGCGGGGTCTTAAATGTGGGCGCGTAACAAGTGAGGAACGGATGCAATAATTGCGCTTTCCGCCATGATGGACTACCAACCACACGACGCGGAGAGGTACAAGATTGCGGGAGGCTGTGTGATGCTTCCGCCTGCTGTTGTGGGACGTGGCCCCATCCGTGCATTTCGGTCCATGTCACCGAAATCGGTGACCATCCGCTGTGTTTGCATCATCTCAATGCATGTAATAAATGTTAGGTTTTAAATTTGTGATTAAAGGACGGTCGCAGCGGAGGAAGCTGCGGATCGGATGGATGGTGGACCTTGCACGTGCGATTGGTGATACTGGAAGAGCTGCTGCTGGTTCTGATGATGTGGACGGTGCGGTCTCTGCTGCGGCGGAGCGGCGGCGCCACGATGGACGCTCATGAAGCGCACGCTGCGTCTGTTGGAGGGCGAGTTGACATTCTTCTTCCTGGTCGAGCTGAGTCCACGATGGCCGCTCATGCCCGTTCTCCAGTTGACGCCGGCTCCATCGAAGGAGCTGGATTGGAGGGAGATGGGTGTGCTGTTGGGGTTGGTTGCATTGTTGGCATAGTTCTGGACTGGATCCTCACCGAGGACGTGGGCCGGGTTGATGGGTGTGGTGGGGCCGATTCGATGGATCTGACTGCTGTTTGACATGCCGCCGTTGCTGAGGCGCCGGCTGTAGGTCCCGACGCTGACCGTGCGTGGTCGCAGGGTGCGGTCTTCCGCGAGGCTGCCATCATCGAAGGACAGGGACATGTAGTTCTCGTTACCTTCATGCTGACCGTTGCCCCTGGATTCTTCCAGGAGCCTCTCACCGAACAGAGACGTTCCGCATCCGAATCCGATCTGCAGACCTGAGAGGTCGTCGTCGGTGCTGATGCGGTAGGCCGGGAGCCCGACTCTCTGGTTGACATCGAGGTAGGGTTGGATGGTGGTGTCCAGAGGCATGGGACACGAGTGTGCCGGGGAGTGCAGGTGGTTGTGCATCCTTGGCGCTCCGCCGATCTCGATCTCCGTGGAGTAGGAGCTGGAGGAGAGATGCAGGACCTCTGGGGTTCGCTCAGGCGTGCAGGAGTGTGCTGTGGGAGTCATCGGTGCCGTGAGCGTGCTGCTTGCCACGGGTGACGAAGGTTTGTCCTGCTTGATGGTACCGACGGTGCTTGCGTCTTGCTTTTGAGTATCGTTGACGTTGTCCTCATCATGCAGAGGCGCTCGGATGACATTGGCACCATCGCATTGCTGCTGTTCCAGCTTGATGTCCTCCTTGAGGTTCTGACAGATCTTTTCCATCTTTTGAAGTCTCTTCTGGATGGCCCGTTGTTCCGCCTGTGCCGCTGCGCGCATTCCTTCCAATTTGCACGAGGCATCCTGTGGTGCTCCCACTGTGATTCAATGGTTCAATGATCCAGTGGTGTAGTGTGTGTGTGGCGGAGCATTAGTTGTGTGACATGTGTTGTGTGACAGGAAGAGAGGTTGGAAAGCGTGAGTGAGTGATTCAGTAGAGCATGAATATTAACATGACGACGACAGCTCCACATCTACTATTCATCCATCCATCGAAATCAAATCAAACCAAACGAAAGTACGCACCTTTGACAATCTGATCTGCACTGGCCACGATGAAGCCTTTGTTGCGGGCCAGCTTGTAGACGCCATCGTCCGTGATATCGACGATCTGCACCATGTTTCCATGCTCCACCACGAACGGTTCGAGCGGATAGTTGTCATGACTGTCGCTGTCCAGCTCCACCTCGACCTTCTTCTCTTCGGCGAGATCAAAGTCTGCCGATGCCGACCAGCTTCTGCGATGGCAGCCCTCGAGGTCCGCGCCATCCAGGATCGAGTTGCTGTGCGTCAGACTGAGGTTGTCTTCCTCGGCATCGCTGGATCCGTGATGAGAACGGTTGGGATCGAACGGCAGCACCACCAGTCCCTTGATTTCCTTGACGGAGTAAGTTCCGCAGGCATGGCACATGGTGGAGTCCCACACATCTTCCGCGTTGCCATCACTGACGCTGTCGTTCTCGCTGTCATCCTGACTCTCCATGACATCCAATCCAGCGCTGGAGTCCTCGCTGGCCTCCTTGAGTCTGCGCAGCTGCTTTTCTTTCCTCTGCGCATCTTCGATCATCTCCATGAGCACCAGATTCTTGGGCAGCGGCAGAGGAATCTGCTCTTGCTGCTGCGCATTCGGCTGTCCGCGCAGATACGAGGGATGCGGTGGGGTTTGCGGTGCCGCAGAGTACCGCCCATAGCGCGGATTCGAGTTCTGCGGCGGTTGCGGTGGCTTCCAGTACAACGGCTCTCTGCACTCCATGCATCGTCGGATCTTCTTGGCGCAGATGATGCACACGTAGGTGTGTCCGCAGGGCAGCACGACCGGCTGTCGCTCCTTCAGATCGAACTGTTCGACGCAGATGATGCAGTGCAGCGAGTCCATTGTGGTTGTCTAACTTGCTGCGGTGGGCCGTCTTGGGCTGTGTTCAGTTGGATTTGAGTTGCGTTGAGATGGTGGGGAACTGATGTGGAGGTGATTCTTGTGGTTATGGCTATGGCTATGGCTGTGTGCCTATTGGCTGTGGACTGTGGACTATCGATTGTTGTGGAGTGGAGTGGAGTTGAGTGACTCTCCGGAGATGACAACGAAATGAAGACGGATGCAACGACAGTGGAGCTTTCTTGCTGGATTCTGATGCTGGATTGTGGCTGATCTTGGCCGACGTCTGTTGTTGTGAAGATCTCGTTTCTTGCCGATTCTGATGATGCAGAAGATGACAATGAAGACGACAATGGGGAGATTCAAATCGATGGCCCCTTCGCTTCGCTTTGATGACGACAACGGTGGCTGTGATGCTGTTGTTCTTGCTGTTGCAGTCTTTGTTCTTATTGATGATGATGACGATGCTCCTCTACGATTGATGGCAGTCGCTGTGCAAGAGTGCCTGATGCCGTCGCTCTTGTTGGTGTGGGTGGGTGTTGACGTTTCAATCCTCCTTCATCTCCTCCGACCTTCATTCAGGTTTCATCCAGCTTCCGTCAAGACCGTTCCTTTGACCGCGAGATTTGTTTTAGTTCAGTCTTCACGCACACACTTCTACCACGAGACAAAACTCGCGCAACGTTTGGATGGTGTCAGCCAAGGCAAGAACTCTCACGCGTTCTTTTTTGGCGGTGTCACCTCTTCGTTCATTCCTCCTCGCACGCACTCGCGCAGATTTGGCGGTGAGACGAACGGACTGACTGGTTGCGGGCGCCCAAAGGGTCGTGTCTATCGCTTCGTGCGTTAGCTTTCGAATTATTTAGCCCACTTACAAGACCATCTGCGCGTCCCATCCATCGCCACAACTCCGCGCACCTTCCACACACGAATTCGCAACAGCCTCTCTCTTGTTCTCAACGTGAATCGAAGAATTTGACACGATCTGCGATCATTGGCGGAATCCTTGATGGCCTCTGTCCGTATTGTATCCGATGTCCCTTTCTTGGTTGGTCGCCATCTTTCTCGTCGCTTGCGGCATGTGATTGAAGTTGCAACGGTGTGTGATGTGAGGTTCGTTAGAATACCTGCGTGCCCATTCCCGCGTATCTGTGTCGTTCGCCTTTCATCTCTTGTCTCACTGAAGCGTCCGGCGATGATCCCGGGATCATGTTCATAGTAAAGCAGATCGTATTCGTAACTGCTCCTCGTTGCGGGATCAGGCGCGTGGGGCGAGAGAGAAAGAGAGAGCCGGGTGGTGCGGCGCAGTACAGTGCAGTGGTTCTCCAACCACCCAGACGCCTCCACCGTCTTCCATCCCCATGTCGGTGCCTCTCTGTCTCTGTCTCGTTACAAAGACGGAGACCATGGCGTGGTCTACGAGTGCTCTGCCATGTTTCTCCTCTTTCTGGAGAGAAAAAGCACTCCCACCGTTACTCAAGAGAGAGAGATGCCTTTCCTTTTGTTTGTTTGTTTGTTTGATCTATTTTTTCTTGTTGTGCTTCTGTTTCTTCTCCTTCTGAACTGCGGCATGGACCTTGCTCACCGGCTTCGTGCCCCGCTTCTTGCTGGGCCGACTCCGCACGTTGCGAGCGCGGGAGGCGTTCTGCGTCCACTCCGATGGGAACTTGCGCTTGTCGAATTTCAGCGTTGCCTCACCCTCCTTGGAATGCAGCGCGGGTCCCAGCAGCCGCTTCAGATCGGCGTGCGGTATGCACACGTGCAGCGTCGACACCACGAGGGGGCTCAGTCGCCCGTTCTGACAGCACTGCCAAAACGTCGCCTCGGCGAACTTGGTGCGCTGCTCCGATTCGGGCATGTGCTTCGTGGCCGCCGCGATGATGTGCGCAAAGGTCAGATGGTCGGGACGTCCGAAGCGCGGTGCGGCGGAGTCGAAGTTCTCGAACACGCTGGCCACGTACCGCATCACATCGGCCTTGTCGGTTTCGGATGTCACCGTGTCATGGGCGCAGGCGTTCAGGACGGAGTTGCACGTGATCACATCGGGCTTCAGCTGCCGGTGCGTGCCGGTCTCGTACCCTTGGCGCATGGATTTGTAGATGTCGTAGCACTTCTTGCCCTTGCCTTCGAAGTCGGACCAGCCGTAGGCATTCAGCAGCGCATTGTAGCACACGACGTCGGGTCGCACGCTGGTCTCGCCAGCGCTGTACTGCTCCTCCATGCGACGCACGAAAGCATCTGCCCTTTCTGGATTCCTCCTGCTTCTGCCAATGGCATTGACGAACTGTTCATGTTGTGTGGTTGTGGTTGTGGTTGTGGCAGGGTGGTGATGGGTGTACAGAGTAGAGTGGTGACATTTGGCGTTGACGTTGAGTGATGATCGCAGTTGGTTGCAATGTCATGACCATGCATTTTCGAGATAGCGATTGTCATCAATACAGGATATTCCGACGCCGCATCCATCATCGTCGTGCACACCTCCAGTCACGCAAACATGCAGACAAGCAGGCACAATCGCAACAAAAGCTCGCGCTCAGGACCATACTCGCCACTCACCGATGTGTACGTCCGCACGTTTGGCTTCAAACGCTCATCGTCAGTGGCCTTGTACTTGTCCTCCAGTTCCTTCAACACGGACTCCGCACGTTCGACGATGCTCTCTGTGTCTTTGCTCTTGGCGATGGTATCGATGATAGTGGTGTAGGTGTAGACGTCGGGCGAGACATTCTTCATGGCGTGGTTATCCGCGAATGACTTCATCTTCTCCAGAACGGCCAACGCCTTGTTGGCGGCATCAGGATGATTCCATCGCGAGTAACATTTGAGCAGAGAATTGTACATCATGATGTCGGGCCGTGCTTTCGATCCTTCGACCGCATGGCGTTGCTCGCAACGGTGGATGAGGGCCTCGGCACGTTCGACGACGTCGGGTTCCGTGCTGAGCGCCCATGCGTTGATGACGGTGGAGTAGCTGATCGTGTTGGGTCGGACCTCCGTGTGCCCGAGCTTGAACCGATCCTCCATATGCTCCAGGATGGCCTCGGCACGTCGCGCGGCTCCACGTTGGCGGCTTTGCGCCCATGCATTCATGACGATGTTGAAAGTCTGATGGAGCATAGGTGGCGTCATCGTTGGTACAGAAGGAACCGACCAACCAAACAACCAAGCAAACGGAGATGAATGAGGAAAGGCGCGTTCGCTGAATGTAGCACAAGTATTCATACTCTGCGAAAGGAATCGAATCATGCCAAGACCAAACAACGCAACATTGTCATCATGTTGATACTGATCCTGATGACCAGCGATAATCGTAGTTTCACAAAGTACGGCCGACTAAGCGGTCGGACAAGCAAGAGTTTCGACAAACTCCACTCCATTCCACTCCTCCATGCACTGAACTCACCGACTGGCTCGGTTGGCACGTGTCCGCCAGCAGCTCGTGCTTCTTTCCAAAGTCATCCATCCGCTGCAATAGGTCCTCGGCCGTCTGCGCCGACGTTCGGTTGCGGCTCTTGGCCACGGCATCCAAAACCGTGTTGAACGTCACAGCGTTGGGCGCCAACTCGACACGTCCTGCTTCCAACAGATCCTCCATCTTGTTGAGAATGGCCATGGATCGGTTGGCCGCATCCTTGTTTGCGACCTGCCCCGCGCACTTGCTCCAAGCATTGAGCACCGCGTTGACGCAAGTCGTCGTCGGGGCGAGCTGCGGGTAATCCCAATGCAATCGTTCCATATCCTCAATCAGTTCTTCGCACCGCTCGGCCGCCTTGCGTCCACCACGACTGCGCGACAAAGCGACCAACGTCGATACATAACTCGCATGCACCGGCACGTATCGCGCGTCTTTGCCGCTGGCCTCATGCTGCGTCCACAGTTCCGACAGCAATCGGTCGCACTTTTTGCCGGCCGAGACGCGTTTGGATTTGGACCAGGCGTGGATGACGGCGTGGTAGAAGTTCGCGGACGGTGGCGAGACCTCGCTGTTGGCAAGCGCCTGCCGCAGCATGCGTTCGGCGACGTCCTCGGCGCCTGGGAAGTGTTTGCGGATCAATGCGTGGATGAAGAGGGTGTACGATTCTTCGGATGGTTGCAGCGCATCTGTCGTTCCCGATGATTCTGATTCTGATGATGCCGTTTCTGTCTCCACCTCCAATGCTTCATCCGCTTCCCCCGGCTGTTCCGAATTATCCACAGGAGTCTGATGAAACCCATCCAACAGCTCCATCGCCTGCTGCAGTTCATTCTTCGAACACATGTTCTTGATCTTGTGATGCAGTTGGGCCACTGGCGAAGTGTCGTCTCCTGCTGTTGCCGTTGCTGTGGCCACTGGCTTCACAACATCACCGACACCATCCACCAGCGTGGAATGTAACTGGATTGGGACAACAGGACGGCCAGGTGCGCGTATTCTGCAGATTGGTTCGAATGCTCTCAGCTCGGACACACAGCAGGCTGCCGCCAATGCGGCAAACGCCAACTGCGAGCGTCGGATCATCATCATGATGTCTCGAATGGATGAGGCCGTTGTGGCGTCACCTTTCTTATCCTATGTTGCAATGGTCGCTGTGGGATAGTCGAGATGCGGGTTGTGAAAGCACCTGATGGTTCGTTGAGGAGTTGATGGCTCTTTTCCACAAGAAGGAAGCAGCAACAGGCGCATTTCTCTGCGCCAACACGAGGGTGTGCGAGTTGAGTAGGTCCTACTGGCGTGCCGCTTTCTTGGGCGTGTTCTGTGGTCGTTCGGTGATGGCTGGTTGATGATTGATTCAAGGTTGGTTGGTTGGTTGTGTGGGTGTGTCGGTGTTGCCGCAGCGTTGTATCGGTTGTGTTGTTGAAGTGGACATACGTATCCGTCTGTCATTCGTTGGAGACATACATTAGCATGATGGGATGGATCTAGAGAGACAGAGAGGGAGGGGAAGGGGTCGATCATCCACCACGAAATTGAACACTGTGGGAGTCCACCTTCAGCAACTCCAAACATAGCACCACCCACAACTTTTAAAAATCATATGGAGCACACACACACAACGCTGTTCATGGCACGTCCTCGGAGCGAATGCGTCGTGGATATGCGAGCATAGACCTGTGTGTATCATGCTCGTCAACTCTCTCTCTCTCTCTCTCTCTCTAGAAAGAGAGAGAACCACAGCCATCGCAACAGAATCGTTGTGCAGGCAGCGACGATGACCACGACGGCGGCGCATGGACGTGATGATACTCTCTATCCGAACGGTAGCTATGACTAAGTAGGTGTGGCGCAAGTTTGATTTCTTCACGTCTACATACGACACACGTACATTCCAAAGGAACATTCCACGCATGTGAATGGTTCCTTCCATCCTTTCACGTGGTCTCGCCATCTTTTTCGCTTTCTCTCTCCTCGCAAGGTGTCTGGAACAGGGCTATCCTCCGTCACGTTCCTGCGATGATCATTCGATGAGTACGTGCAGAGAAATGTACAAACTTTGAATGTCCAGGCAAGGAGCATGTCCGCGTCGTGCTTTGGTGGCATCCGGGAACCAACTTTTTGCACCGTGCAAAATCACGAATTCAAAACTGTCGCCATCGTGCGCGATCGCCTCGATTTCCGAGTCGTGCATACTTTGTCCACCACAATTTGAAGATCTTCGCGCCAAAGCTAAAAAATTGATGATCTTCGGAGGAAGGCTCCAAGACCGTTCGCGACAATTCACAAGAACAGCACCAACGTCAACAACAGAGTGAGTACTTGCATGCAGTACGAGATCACTCCTTGCCACACCCGTTGTCGTTGGAGAGTTGAAAAATCATTTACACACAGAAAGAAGCATTGGAGCTTGATGAAACTGCTGCATTCGTTCTTCCACTTGCTTCTGTTTTTGCATTGGCACCTGCAACACTCGCAACACCGCGTTCTGATGAAGCATCGAATGCGGATAAGGCAGAAGCAGGAGCAACGAGGGGAGTGCCTAACACTTGCACAGGTGATGCGGGGTAGTCTCGCGAGCGCACCCTCTGGTCTGCACCGGCATAGCGAGTTGAAACAAAGCGTGATCTTGTCGCAGTGGTCGTTGCGGTGGTAGTCACTGTGGTGGTCGTTGCGTTCGTTCCAATAGCCAAGAAAGGCACCATGGCGGACCCAGAGGCCGTGAAAGGGGTGATCGATTGTCTGTTTAGAAAGTAAAATGCTGATGCCAGAGGAAGTGAAACGAGTGATTGATCATGCAGAAAGAGGTTGGAGAAGACGATCACAAACAGCTTCGGCGGTTTGTTCGGTGGCGCTCACAGCAATTGTTGGGAACAGAGAGGAATACGAGCACTACTCTCTCCCTCTATCAGACCAATGCGGAGAAACTCCTCAACCAAGCCAAGGAGGATGCGAAGGAGCTCATCGATTATGTAAGAGAAGGACACATGGTTCAGCATCGAAGATGCCACCGAACCCATCAACAGAGTCATCAGCGCGCATAGCACTGCGAGAATCACAGACATGAGTGATGCCGCCAACACCAACAGCACATCTGCCATCCGCACAGCATCAAGTGATCGTCGATCTGGAATCATAGAGAAGTAGACATCATGCTCAATTTAATTTACTGTTCAGAGTGCAGTAAACTTCTCTTTGATTTTGAGCGCTCTCTACTTCTTCCTATTCTTGAGGGCCCGCTTTCCCTTGCGGTTGCGTGCTTCTTCGACCTCTTCCAGAGTTGGGATCTGGGTCAGTTGATCGTAGGCGATGCCACCGACGGTGAAACATTTAACAATCCACAGACTAACGGGTTGGCCGCGCTCCTTGGCCTTGAAGACTGACACGACGGCGATGAGCGCATTCACAAAGTACACGGTTGCCAAGCCTGCCGTGTGAATGAATAGATGTGCGTGCGAGTATGGTTGTGAAACGAAGCACACAAAGGCCGAATTGGCAGAGTACCGCAAAAGGAGGGACGTGGTGAGATCGATGTGATGGAGGACAGCGGCAGTGGGAATACCAACACAACGCGTGTTGTTCACAGTACGAGGCACCGTGTGCGTCTTCAGCTGATCTGTCGCGCTGTTTCGTATCTTGCTTTGCAGCTGCACTTCAGTGTGCTCTTCGCTTATCCAATTCAATGCACGTGCATCATGCCAATTCATTTTAACTCAACTCATTTCAACTCAACCGGAATGAAAACGCGATTCGCACGAGTACAAGCATCGGAATCGAACTTACCACCTTGCAAGGCACCGCGCAACTGCGTGGGCAAGTTAGTCAGCGGAAATCCAGGATACTCCACAAAGGCCATGAGGATGATGACCAAGGCTCCGATGAAATGTCCCACTTGCAACGGTCCGGACGGGATGGCCAAGAAGGACTTGGCACGCTCACCCAACAGAGCATTCACGATGGTGTACTCCTCCTCCTCAAACAACGAGTCATCGGCGTCGGCGTACGGCTGCTGCTCCAACAACCGCATGAAGGCATCCGTGTCCTTGCGATCGATTCGGTTGGCCTTGTCCTTTTCCAGATCCTCGTCATCATCGTACGGCGTGGCGATGAGGCGCTTCCTCTTCTTCTTGCCGCGATTGAGAAGTGCCAGGTCGGCTTCCATTTGTTTCTTCAAGGATTCTTCGGACATGGTGGGCACTGGGATGGCGCTTTGGATGCCCGGCAGCTCCTCCTCTGTTGAGAGAAAGAATTGGAGCAGATCGCGGCGGAGTGCAGTATCGCAGAACGAGCATGGAATAGGTGAGAATTGGAACACGGGGATGGCGTGCGATTTTGAAGTGCAGTTTTCAAGGACAGTTCGGAGCATGACGTTGGAGATACGTCTGTTGCGTTGCGCTGCATTATGTCGAACCAATTATGTGATGGAAGGCATTCGCCGATTGGGACCATGTACTCATTGATCATACTGTGGCAGCAGAGCATTGCGCAATACCAACGTGGTGCACCATGCCGCATTGAGCACCACCTCACATGAAACAATTGCAAACAACATACCAATACCCTTCGGTGCGATCGGGCCATCGTTCGATTGGATCGGCTGCGCCATCGGCTCTGGTGTCGCGGCCTTTGGCTTTGGCGCTTCTTCCTCTTCTTCTGTTTGCGGTGCTTCTTCCTGCTTCTTCACTGGTGGTGGCAGTACACTCTCAAAGTCCACCATCCTGATTTCTTCATCTTCCTTAAGATCATTCTTTGGCTTGTTGCGTCTCCTTCTCTGCTTCTTCTTGGCATGTAACGAAACCAGACTCTCTACAGACGTCTGCTGCTGCGTTGGAAGTGACGGCCCGAACGGATTGCCGCCAACACTGACAGCTGCCCGGTGGTGCAAGGATTGGATGCTGACGGGCGAAAAGGCAGCGGCGGTATCCAGCGAAGCGCCGACCAACGCGATTGCGGCGATCGCGGCGATGTCCATGATGGACGTCCTCTGCTTCGTCATGATGCTGATTGCTGCTTCCAGTTCAGCTCCTTCTCAGTCGATCGACTAATGGATGAATGGATGAATGCTCAGGGTGGAGAGGGATGGATAGATCGGATGATTGTGATCTGCCCGTGCTGTGCCGCTTTGATTGTTGTTGCGGTTGTGTTGCTACGAAGGTGTGTTTCATCGCGCGCAAGATCGCGTCAACATCCGACCCATTCCGTTGTGACGTCAGTTTCGGGATCCACCAAACACAAACCACAAAATCTGTCGCCGACAACCAAGACGAAGACTGTTGTCGACAACTACGAACACAATCGCAACACATGCTGTACCCTTCGCCTGTTGCACCAAGGCATCCGCACTTTGACAAAGCGCACATTCTTCTTCTTCTTCGAAGACCTATTCGACACGCACGGAATACTTGAGCGCTCTTCTGTCGATGCCGAGCCATTGTCTTCCTTGGTACTCTACTCTATTCCTCTTTGCTGGAGAGAGTACAATGATCTTAGACACATCTCGCACGCACGACAAGACCTTCCACACGAGACTGGAAGTCGGTTCTTGAGGTATAGGTATGGATTAATTTCAATACCACACCATCATGGACACCACTTGTATGCGTGACACCTCACAAGACGATGTGGTGATGTTGTCTCCCTACCTTCGTTGGATCAAGTATGCAATACACGTACATACGGCAAGGCATATTATTTGTCCATTTTGATGTTCCGAATTCAGACCAATTTCAAACAGTTTTCAATTCTTGTGTTGAAATCAGCTACGTAGCCAGCACCAATGTGACTAGATAAATCGTGTGGCGGAGATTATTGTCGAGCGTGACGGTGCTCGCAGCTCTTTTATGGTTGAGTTGCAACGACGTGTGACCATCACTTTGTGACGACGGTGGAATAGTCTCAACAACCGCACAACCTATGCTTCAGATGTCACAGACAGTTTCTGTGCGCTGACCGCTAAATTCCTCTATCCGTACCAGTTAGATGCACCTTGAAAATCTCCCAACCGCAAATGAGGTACGTCGCTGTACTTGCTCACTTTCCAATGCTGCTGATCCTGATTATTCTGAGCGGCACGGATGCTTCTGCAGGCACTGTCCTCTTTTGTTCTGATAGCTTTGCCAATCGGGTGTGCAGGTACATCACCTGATTGTGTTGACGTGGCTCCTACTATTGTCGTTGCGTCTCCCAAGAGTACCGTCCATCAATGCTGATGATGACCATGCGTCGATTGCATGACTTCACATGTTTGTGTGCGGCAGGCATCCAAATGTCTAACTTTGAGAAGCATTTGAGGCTGTCTTGCAATCGCGCAACACAACCAATGCAGTACATCGCATACATAAAGTGAGAACGTGGAAGGATGCTGTTTTGGTTTAAATTTCTTGTTTTTCTGTTTGTTTCTTTGCACTGGTGGGTTCTGTATCTTTGTTTGTTTGGATATATCTTCGGCCAACGACAACAGCAGCAGCAGAGTATCGAGACCAAGCTATCATGGTGTTGCCGCACTCCGACTGGAGTTACAACGACAACAGACGACGTCGCCAAAGCTGCCGCTGACGTTGAAGCAAGCCGATGGACCAGCAATTTAGCTGGATCCGTCGGCCTTGTTGCGGTCCTCGGCGGCCTCGCGACGGCGGGCGTAGAACTTGTCGAGGGTCTTCTTTGGGATCTTCTTGAGGAGCTCCTTGGGGAAGGCACGCAGGATGGACCAGGCGAGGTCGAGGGACTCGAAGATGGAACGCGCCTGGTATGGTCCCTGGGCGATGAACTTGCCCTCGAATCGCTCGAGGAAGCTGAGGTAGAGGTGATCCTCCATCGACAGGGCTTCCTCTCCGACGACGGCCTTCATGGCCATGACGTCCTTACCCATGGCGTACGAGGCGTACAGCTGGTTGGAGACAGATCCGTGATCGGATCGGGTCATGCCTTCTCCGATGGCGGACTTCATGAGACGCGACAGGGATGGGAGCACGTTGATCGGTGGGAAGATGCCCTTCGTGTGGAGCTGACGGTCGAGGTAGATCTGTCCCTCCGTGATGTATCCGGTAAGATCTGGGATGGGGTGTGTAATATCATCGTTAGGCATGGTGAGGATTGGAAGCTGGGTGATGGAACCGTTGCGACCGACGACACGTCCTGCACGCTCGTAGATGGTGGACAGATCTGTGTACATGTAACCTGGGTAACCACGGCGTCCTGGGACTTCCTCACGGGCAGCGGACACCTCACGGAGGGCGTCGGCGTAGGAAGACATGTCGGTGAGGATGACGAGGACGTGCAGGTCGCGCTCGTAGGCGAGGTACTCGGCGGTGGTGAGGGCAAGACGAGGGGTGATGATACGCTCGATGGTTGGGTCGTTGGCCAAGTTGAGGAACAGGGCGGTGCGCTGCATGGCGCCACTCTCCTCGAAATCGGAACGGAAGAAACGGGCGGTCTCCATGTTGACTCCCATGGCTCCGAAGACGATGGCGAAATTCTCCTCGTGCGTGTCCATGGTGTCCTTCTGCTGGACGAGGGAGGCCTGACGGGCGATCTGGGCGGCGACTTCGTTGTGCGGAAGACCGGCGGCAGAGAAGATGGGAATCTTCTGTCCACGGGCGATGGAGTTCATGACATCGATGGCGGAGATACCGGTCTGGATCATGGCCTTAGGGTAGTCACGGGACGATGGGTTGATTGGCTGTCCGTTGATGTCGAGGTAGGTCTCGGCGAGGACCTTTGGCGCGTTGTCGATGACCTTTCCGGATCCGTTGAAGGAGCGTCCAAGCATCTCCTCGGAAACACCCATCTTCAGCACATCGCCAGTGAACTCGCACTTGGTCTTTCTGTTGTCGATTCCTGCGGTTCCCTCGAACACCTGCACGACGGCGCGGTTTCCGGCGACCTCGAGGACCTGTCCGGATCGCTGGGTTCCGTCTCCGAGACGGAGGTTGACGATCTCGGCGTACTTTGGAAGCTTGACATTGTCAAGGATGACCAGAGGACCGTTGACACCGGCGATGGTTCTGCAATCGGGAATACGAATGTGGAGAAGAAGAGATTGTATGGAGGAACGCGTTGGGGATGTGTGAGTTGATGATGATGACTGGAATGTTGAGATTGCAGCGCATTGCGATTGTCACGAATGGCGGAATTTGGGAAAGCTGTTGGAGGCCGCGCATTGGTCCGTTTCGGGTTGTGCTTCATGCGGCCACATTGAGAATCCTTCTGTGCTCATCGTCGACCGCAGATCTTTGAGCCTTGCGTGGAGAATGAACAACTGCATTGCCAATGCTGCCAATGCCGCCGATGCTGGGACCCTCCAAAGGCTCCAACGGCTACATTCCCACCGACCCATGTGATGACTCCACCCCATCCGTTCCTACATCGCTGTGATGTTGTCCGACTCCTTCCATTGCGTTGCATTCATCTGTACTGGCCTGAGCCGACCAATGCTGTTGTTTCCTGCCATTCCGAGTGACGATCCCATCGTCCATCCGCTGCCCCTTCCAGTTCTCTGTACAACAACGGCAACACCGCCACCGCCATGATAAGCTTCGTTTCTCCTCACCTGTACTCAAGACGTGGGACGGCAGCATAGTCCTTGACTATGCTGAGCGGGTTCATGCGAACACGCTCTGGGATGAATCTTTCTTCGTGAGCCATGGTGAAAGTTGCTGCGCTTCGATGCGATTGTACACGTTGTGTGGTTGTTGGTGTGGCTGATGGACCTGCTTCTCCTTTCTCCTTCTTGTTGTTATCTCAGCTGCTTCTGTCGCTGCGGTGCTGACCTTGATGACGATTGATGACCACCTTTTCCACCCCAAAAAGACGAAAGCCAAAGACGACAACAACAACGACGAGAACAACGAAGACCACCATGATGGCGCTGCTGTTGGGTACTGCTGTGGAGGATTCGGCACAACAGGACAGAGACAGACCAAAGATGCGACACAAGCGGCGCGCACACGACACTGCGTGTACGGTACACAAAGACCACGAACCACACAAAAGGCAATGCCGGCAGAAACGAACGCAACGCACCACCACGCTGCGCACAACGCTGCGCAACGCCAACAACAACAACACGCAGAGAAGTACCAGAAGAACGATGGGAAGAAACAACACGACAGATAGTCCCAACGACTAGTTTTGGCTAGATATATCGCACGCGTGCACGCACACAAATGCTGTGGATACGCGCGCAACCACGTCCTGCGACATCCTTTGAGAACACCAAGAAGGCGTTCGTCATCTGGCGAGATACGACATTGCATGCGACAATCATGGTTATGTACGAAAACAGATAGAAGATCCAAGAATCGCCAAGAAAGGGATCTTTTATTCAGGGTATTCATGCAAAAGTTATGGAATGATTGTACAACAACGTACAGATGGACAGACGTTTGTCAACTTATTGAAAGATTCAAGAATTGGCGTTATTTTGGTGGCATTGAATCCCGCCTGTTGATGGTTTGAAATGATGGTTTGCTGTCTGAATGGACGTGCCGACTCACATTCTTGCGTCGTCAAGCGCGCATTCGCGCATCGCTATTCACTCATCAAATGACAGCGGCAACTGATACTATATTTTTCAACGGTCCAGTGATCGGTTCTCACACACGAACACGTTGTCGTTTTTGTGGACAACGATACTCGTTTGGACACAGCGATGTGGAGTTCACTTCGGACGAGAGGCGAAGCGAAGCGCGAGCGTGGCCGGCAGCATGTTTTGTTGGTCCTCGCATCGGCATAATTGTGTCGCGCACAGGTACAAACGGAAACGAACACGCGCGCATCAACAGCCCTGGCGACACCGTATTTCGCGCTGATGTGTCTCGTTGTTTCGATTCGTGAGCGGCAGTTCGACCTCATCGGAGTTCCATCGTCATGAAGAATTAACATGCGGGCACACTTTGGCAGATGCTCAACGCGCGTGTCGGTTTATCTCGCTGACGCAACGACTGGTTGTCGGGGGCACGACTGTTGCTGCCGCGGCGAGCGAGGCGCACCTCGCCTCACAAAATTGATTGCCAAAATTTCGCTCTCTCCGCTTTTGTAAAAGCGCAACACACACAACACATCAACAGCGCAGACCACGATTCGTTGTGACCATAAAAGCAATCCTGTGAGACTCACTGTCCTCTTCATCCATCACTCAATTACAAACAGTTCACTTCAGTTCACCAGTACTATACTCAGGTCGCGCATTGGCTCCGCAAAAGGCACCCACAACAGCGCATTCGAACAGCAATCCCATCATCCAACACAAAACCAAAAAAGGAACAAAAAGAAAGAGATCAAACGGAGACACGCCATTCGCAGGTCTCATTGCCCTACCCACCTTTCTATACTCATCACACAACAACAAACAGACCCAACACAGCTACAAGACCCACAGGGACAACGAGACCAAGAACGAGAACCGTACACGCAATTGACAGGACAGCGAAGACACGTGACAACTCACAATTGCCGAACGCGGAGAGACAGTGAAGCGCTTCTTCTCATTCGTTCAGGCTTTGGTCCTCACAAATAGTTAAATTTCGTTAGTTCGCGTGTCCGAGATGTCCCCGTAGATGGAACAAATCCGGATTGGATCGTTTGTTGTTGTTATTGTTGTTGTTGACAATAGGGACGGACTTTGTGTTTTTTTTTTTTGTTGCTGTGAGAAAATTGTTTGTTGCGTTGCCTTGAGCAAGCGTTCAATGTCGCAACTCGGACCGACTGATGAAGTCGTTTGGTGTCAGAGTTTACGATGGGAAGACGAGAGTGAATGCAATTGATTTGTACTGTGTTTGAAGAGTGTTTTGAGTTGTGAACTTTTGCATTTTATGATTAAGTTGATGAAGACAATGAAGATGATGATGAAGACAATGAAGAGGCAACAATCATGCAGGACATGTTTCTTGGCAGTGTTGTTTGCAGGAGATTTCCTGCAGACATCGTTGTGTTTTCTGTGGGGCAAGACACTTGGTTGTGTGCCTTGTTTCACTCCCTTCTTGCAGTGTATCGACTCTTTGATCATCCCATGTTCTCCTGTTGATCTTGGTTCGTTGCTGAGCAGCAGAGAGCTGTTGGGCATGACCCTTTCTTCTATCATGCTAATCATGTCAAGGGCTGGGATCTTACAGCCAAGCAGTCTTTGCAGTTCAATGCAATCACTCTTGTGATTCAAACATAAGCTGCAATGAACCTCTTGACAGGCATCTATGATTGGTAGTCTCCAATCCCTTGTAGCTTGATAATTCTCACTTGGTCTTGGTTCGTACCCAGGGGTACGCGCTTCGCGTTGGCGGACAGTCGTGAGAAAACCAAGACCAAATATTTTTGGGGGGAAATTGTCAAATTGGACTAATCCGATTACAAGGAAACTCCGAAGAGTGTCCTGCTGTCGGACGTCCAGGGCCTCATGTTGTAACTCTCCCTCTCGATACGTTGTGTGAGAAGGGAGTCCCTGAGGTGAGGCACACCGTCACCAACCCATCAACAGCTTCCTGAGCTTGATGAATAGGTCGTGGGCAAGTCCCTTCGTGAAGATGTCGGCGACTTGATCTGTGCTGGCCACGTACTTGATGACGATGAAGGACTGTTTCACCCAGTACCAGAAGAAGTGATACTTGATGAGATAGTGCTTCGTGCGCGCTGTGACCTGATGGTTGTTGGCCAGAGAAATACAAGCGTTGTTGTCCTCAAACACCGTGCATTTGATGCCGGCCTCCAATTCTTGGTCCAAGTCCATTGCAACGGATATCTCGCGGATGAGTTGCATGAGTGGGATGACAACGCGCATTGCCTGTGAGAGCGCTGCATACTCCGCTTCCATTGTAGAGAGGGCAATCTCTGTCTGAAGTTTCGACTTCCAGACAAGAGGACAGCCCCCAAGCTCGATGATGTAGCCTGTTCGAGATCGTGCTGCGTTGATTGAGCGATGGTCCTCACATCGATATAACCCACCGAAATCGGCATCCACATAGCAAGTCAGCTGCAGTTTCCCAGTTGGCTTGATGATCGTGCCTCGGTCGGATGTACCAGCTAGGTATCGCACCAGCGTCTTCATGGCCTTGGCGTGTGTGCGCTTGGGATCGTTGCTGAATCGGGCGAGCTGGGATACTGCGAAAGCGATGTCCGGGCGAGTATTGGTTGCCAGGTAGAGTAGCATACCTACCACGGAGCGGTAATTCCAGTCTTCCGAATATGGCGGCTCGTGATCGTCGGCTCCGAGAGCTTGCTGGATGGTTGGCGTGGCATTCGGTTTACACTTCTGCATGCCAACCGCGTCGATGACCTTCTTGATGAGTCCGCGTTGAAGCATGTGCACCGTGCCTGCTTTTGGATCGTGCACCAGTTGAATGCCCAGGAATTCGGTGAAAGAGCCTTCCTTCTTCAGTTCAAATCCACGGTTGCGCATGGAAGCAATGAATGCCTCCGCCTCCTGCTCGGTCTTGGATGCTATCCCAGCGTCATCCACATACAGGACGATCATCATGCCCTTGCGCATGAATAAGCACTGTTCCTGATCGCATGCTCGAAAGCCTTCAGCGGTCAGTGCCTTCAGCAGGTGTTCGTACCACAAGCGTGGAGCGATGTTGAGGCCATAAAGACTTTTGTTGAGTCTGAGGCAGGTGTTGCGACCGTTGGTGGAATGGAATCCCCGAGGAAGGTGTAGGAACACAGGCTTGTGTATCTTTGCCTGCACGAATGCATTGGAGAAGTCGATGGAGATTGTAGACCAGTTCATGATGGTGGAAATGATGAGGAAGGTTCGTACCGACGACCAAGCGACGACTGGAGCATACACGGACTCGTTGGTGTCCATCAAGTCTCCGCGACAGCACCATCGTCCTTTGTATTTCTTGACCGTACCATCAGGAAGCCGCTTGCGTCGGAAGACCCAAGTTCCCGGAAAGATACGTGAGGTAGCTTGCGTCTTCGGCACCTCATCCCATGTGCCTTTGCTGATGAGTTCCCGAATCTCGGCTTCAGCTGCTTGCATCCATTGCGCTTTATCGTTGTCACGCATGGCTTCGTCGAATGATAGGGTATCAGGGTCACTGCTGGAAGCTTTGCAGATGATGGCTGTGTTGGCAAGGTACCCAGTTGCGTCTGTTTCGAAAAAGGGGCGCATCTCCATCTGGACGTGCAGGATGTTGGATGGCTCTGCTGAGGATCTGGTGGCACTGAGGACATCGCTGCATTCCTGAAGCAAGCATGTGCTCATGTGGGAGTTGGACAGTGGTGCGAGTTCGTCGTTGTCCATCTCGAATGCTCCCATGAGGGCGTAGTATTCGTCGTCATTGTCTTCCATTTGGTCATCCTGAGTGGTGATCATCTCACCACCTCGTCCAAGCATGGATGCAAGTCCATAGAGCTGCCTGGACATGACAAGAGCGACGATGCGAATCGAGGATGAGAGCTGACCCAGTCGTCTCAGCATGGACACACGTAGCTGCGACGTGATGGTGTCAAATGCGCTCTCAGTCTCTCGTATGTGTTCCGCTGCTTCATTGGGATCGCAGATTTGGATTGGGTTCGACCACGGGCGCATCTGAATACGCCACTCATCGACTCCATTGACGCTGAAGAATGGACTTTGTCCAAAGGGGAGTAGATGTCGAAGACGAGTTGGTGCTTGCTGAATGCTTGGTGGCAAAGGATGGTTCTCAGAGCTGGATCCGTAGGTGGTGCTGAGATCATCGGCGATGCTGTGAAGTAGAGGAACGAGCTCCCTCGCGAAGGTTGATTCCATATGGGGGTTCATGTGAAGCTGCTCAGCGATGTCTTCCCGTACTTGGATGGCCATGCGAATGGATGGTCGCTCAAGCATGTCAATGTTGGCGGTCGATGCGTTGTCTTCTTCGGTGAGAAGGACGATGATATCACCTCCATCATCGTCACAGTAGCGTCCTCCAAGAGTATCGTAGTGCAGGCGTGTTGGAGGCGCTCTGGTACGCTGTCCCATGATACGAGCCGATCGTCGGGTAGGCTCCCTCTGTTGACGAGATTTCGACGGCTTGCGAGGAGTAGATCGCTTTGGCTTGGCAGGTGTTGTTGCACGTCTAGGCGACAGTTGCGCCGTGATGGGCATTGGTGGCGTCCCTCCCTCTTGGGGAGAGTCTGGTAGCGGTGGGAGCTCCTCGTCATCAGCATCGGCCAATGGAGGTTCATCACGTTCGTTTTGTGACGAAGGTGATTTGGTTTGGAACGGGATAGTCTCTGGCGTCGAGTTCGCAATTGGCGAAGGCGGCTTCGAATTCAACGGCGTTGATGGCACAGCAGAGGATGGCGTTGCGATCGGTGGCTGGACCTCAGCGACGTCTGGTGATGGATTGTTTGGAGTTGTCGGTGGCTCAGCAGTCTGCTCCGGTGCTTGGATGAGGGGAGCAGCTGGTGGGTCATCGGCAAGTGGTACCAGAGGCCTGTTGTCGTGATCGGCTTCATCCGTTTGCTGTTCTCGACGAATCTCTCTGTCTGTTCGCTGAAGAGCTTCCTCTTCTTCCAGGAGACGGAGATCTTCCTCATCGAACGGATATTGGTACTCAGTTTCTCCAAACATCTTCACCCAGTCGTCCGATCCGAAGTCAGGTAGCTCCCTTGGATCAGTTGCCACGGTGGCAAACCAATCATCAAAGACCACATGATATTGGGATGTGATGGATCCAGTGCGAGGGCTGAGAAGTAGAGGAACCGTTGATGAGTGTCGTGCAGATAGTCCCATGTTGACATAACGTTCGCTGCGTGGTTCCCAGCGAGGGATCTTCTTGCCATCAGCGATAGTCTTGTTGAGGACGTATGCAGGTGATCCCCACACATGCAAGTTGTGCAAGTGTTTGTGGGGGAATCGGACCCGTGCGAAGATGTCATATGGCGACAATCCAGTGGTGTGATTGGGGACGCGGTTGAAAACATATGCTGCATGGACAACCGCCATGGGCCAGATGTTGGGTTCGTAGATCTGTGGCCAATGAATGCATGCATGCATCATCATGGTCCGTGCCATGGAAACGATGGTTCGAATGCTGCGTTCCACAACGCCATTGTGATGATGAGCACCGGCTCCGGCGAAACGATTGATTTGTTGGAATCGTTCCAGCTCTCTCGCATAGTCCTTGGATGTGAAGACCCGTGCATTGTCCGATAGATAGGACTGCACGACGATGCCGAGGTCCCTGCAGGTGTCTTCGAACGAGTGCTTTGCTTTGAGCGTCGAATGGGTGTCGAGTGTGGTCACTGGCTCCACGTGGATGTACCCCGATGCGTGGTCAACGAAGACAGCTCCACCGCAGTACATGTCCTTCTCACTTGTCTTGCCAAATCCGGTGAATAAACGACCGGGTGTGCGGCCGACGAAGTGATCAACCGAGACCTGTTGTCCTGGACGAAGATGATCCGCCCTGAGGACACCTTGTCTGTCACGGATGATTTGTCGACGGATGCCTGGAGCTGGGCGCGCATGTTGCTTGCCAAATTGACAGGCAGTGCACTTTGGATAGTCAGTGATCTTGGATGCTGCGGTCTGGAGCTTGCGTTTGGCCTCAGAATGAGCCAGCATTCCAGACCGGAAGAGGAACTGGATCTTGCGGAAGTCCAGATGACCGAGTCGGAAGTGCCAGCGAAGGAGTTCTTTGCTTGGTTCCGACAAGTTGAGGTTGTTCTCGGACACCGTCGTCACAATGCTGTTGAGGGCCCTTGGGATGTGTCCAAGGTCCTTCATGCGATATGCGGTGGTTGTTGGTAGTCCGCTGTGTGGATGGTAGATTGCCACAACTGGTCCTCGTTCCTCATCTCCAGATGATCCTGATAGGGTGCACGAGTTGCCGTCCGCTCTGAGATGCTCGTCGGGGTATTCGCGCAGAAGACAAGTGGTGCTCAAGAGCTTCACTCGCGAGGATGGGATGTAGTAGGCTGGAAGTCGGATGTATCGAAGGTTCCCTTTCTTGTCCAACATGGCCCATTCCACGGTGCCGCGCTTGGTGACTTGCGTGCGCTTGAGAAAGCCGCTGAGGAAGATGGGCTTGTGTGGCGTTTCCACTCGTCCGACGAAGTCCCGAATGTCATTTGTGACACACACCGACGCTCCGCTGTCCCAGATGACTTGAAAAGTGGACTGGCCTTCGTTCTGGCCATGCGGAGTATCCATCAGGGAGAGGAGTCTGCCAGCTCTTGACGTGGGTGGAACGTTGATTGCCATTGCACCATAGAGTTGGTCAGTGATGTCACGCTCATGTCCCAGGACGAAGAAGCTCCGAAGCATACTGATGAGCCTGATGGCTTGCTCAGAGACGGCTTTTGGGATTGGAATGTCCCAGTCATGTCTGCCAATGGGTTCTCCTGGGTCAAAATCCTCTCGGGCTTGTTCTGATGTGGGAGTGGAAGCTTCGTGATGGCCATTGTGTTGGTATCCGCGGTCTTGGTCGCGAAGAAAGCGTTGGAAGGATCCATCTGCGAAGAGCTCCTCGTACAGTCCGGATGGATTGCGTGTGAAGCGATTGTCGTTGCGAAGGCGCATCGGATAATGCGGATCCACATACGCTGGTCTCTTGTTGTGGCGTCCACGTTTCTTCCGAGCCTTGTTCCAACGAGCCTTTGCATGTCGAAGATGTGCTCGTGGTGGGTGCTTGGGATCGTCCGATGGTCTGCCATGTAAGTAGCCAAGGGCGGTTGCTGTCCCTAACCACAAGAAGATGGCCACTGTTTTCCATTCATGGAGGAGTCCAAGGAGGATGATCTGAACCAGGCCGAAGATGAGGGATGGGTTGGTCGTGAGGACAAATTGCAGGATCCATGTAAGCATGTGTTGCAGATGTTTCCAGAATCCAATTTGGTTGGTTGGTTCTGTTTCCATCATGCACATCCATGCCGAAGGGTCGATTGCAAGATTGCCTTGGGCCTCCTTCCTGCCCCCAAAGTTCTCTTGGTGTTCCGATGTACCATGAGAGATGCGCCAGTGCTTGCACTTGGCACACCAGTGATACGTCTTGTTGTCCATGAGCTTCTTCTGGGGCTCTCCTTTGCGAGGTGGTGTGGTCTTCCACGAGTTCTTTCGCGATTGGCCACGATCAATCTTCTTGTTCGTCTTCCTCCCTTGGTTAGGCTTCCGATTTCCAAGCAGTGGACAGTTGGCCTTGATGTGACCAGGCTTGCCGCAGTTGTAGCAGCTGACAGCGACTTGGGAGTTGCCTTTGCTGGACTGGATGAGCGTCCAGGCTTGGCTGATGTCTTGGTCCAAGGTTGTTGCTGCATGAGCGCCATGGCGAGGAATGGATCGGTCCTTTGTGCGTTGGTGGGCATGCCAGCGTCCGTCTTCCACCTCGATGTTGTAGAGCACCACAGCCTTGCGGCAAATGTTGCGCCATGTCATCTTGTGTTGGAGGAGGAGATGTTTTGCTGGTTCTCGGTCCATCAGCCTGGTCTTCATCAGGAGATCGTTGAGGAGCGATGACATGTCATGGAGATCATGCCGAAACTTCTCTCCATGACCACCTGGGCCACCTGCATCGAGGAAGTTGTTGACGATGTTGAGCAGGAGGTTGTCATCAAACGCGTTGGCCTTCTCGAGTTGCGTGCACCAGGTGTCCAACTTGTCGCACATGAGCTCGATGTTCTCTCCTGGAAACTTGTTGGGTTTGAGATGTCGGACTTGCTCCTTGATGCGCTCGTACTTGTCGTTGGTGGATGGATCGCTGCCCATCACCAGCTCAACCACGAGCATGCGGATGTCATGGTTGTACTCTGGTTGGGCTCGTCCACTGGTCTTGCGGAAGAGGTCCTGGTCCACGGATCCCTTGAAGAGGCGGTATGCTGTCATCATGTTGTACCGATCGTACGCGTCGTAGAGGTCCTGGTGGTCGTTGATGGTATCAATGACATTGTCTGAGGTGTAGATACCTGAGTTGTCAAAGATGCTCACCATCTTGGTCTTGTCCACTGGGCTTCGGACGTAGGTGATGGCATCGATTCCTCTCATCTCACACTCTTCCTTCAGCTCGGAGAGGAAGTTGAGAAGATCGTCGCCGCGCTTGTAGCGTGGGCTGATTCCTTTCTCCATGGTGACTTGGATCTTGGATTCAGCACAGCTGTTGGCGGGGCGTCGTTGGTACGGATGGTGGTATCGCTTCTTCTCGCGCACCAATCCGCTCCAGTCTGCCTTCGGTGCTCCACCAGTCCAGGCCATGTACCGACGTTCTTCGGCACAGACTCCTCCCATGATGGGCTTGGTCGGTTTCTTGCCGACCTTGCCTCCTCGACCAGCTGAGGGTCCGTTCCCGCCTCCGCCGCCACCATCATCATCGCTTGGGTCGCTGTCGTCTCCGGAGTCGTCTCCGCCACCTCCACCAAAGAGATCGTCATCATCGTCCGAGATGTCGCTGGCATCGTTGTCCTTGCTCTTGTCATCGTCGATGTCGTCGTTCTTTGGCTTGTCGTTCTTGCGGTTGCCTTCGTCATTGGGCTCCAAGACGTCATCCAGTCCCTTCATCATGATGGGTGACATGATCTCACTGATGAGCTTGCTGGCACCAAGAATGCTTCCTGGGGTCGCGGGATCCGACTTCATCAGTCCTTCGTATGCCTCCATACGTTGCTTGAGATTGGCCTCTCTTTCAGCCAGTATGGCTTGTGCTGCTTCGAGCTGGGCCTTTGCTTCGTTGAGCTGGGCCTCGTCTTGCTTCAGACGGGCCTCACGGAGATCCACTCCATCATCATCATGCTGTTGGATTTCCGTTCGATCGGTTTGTTCTGCTGCTGCGGTCTCGCCGGGCAGCACCATGTCCTTGCTGGCATCAGTCATGCTGATTCACTTCTTGAGCGTTTGCCTTGCAGGTGGCAGATCTTGTCTGCTTGTTGTCGATATCGTTGTCGCCGCGTGCTGGGATCCAACTTCCTGGCGGAAGGTGTGCACAGGATTCTGAGCTCCGGCGATGGTTGGTGGGCTGTTTCGTGAACAGCAGTTGGGAGTCTAGACTACTCCAGCTTCTTGTTTCGCTTGGGTAGTCAGGGGTATTCGCTGCGTTGCGTTGTAGCAGAGGAAGCGTAGTTAGTGGATTCGAAGAATCAGATCGCAGCTACCAGTTAAATTTCGTTAGTTCGCGTGTCCGAGATGTCCCCGTAGATGGAACAAATCCGGATTGGATCGTTTGTTGTTGTTGTTGTTGTTGTTGACAATAGGGACGGACTTTGTGTTTTTTTTTTTTGTTGCTGTGAGAAAATTGTTTGTTGCGTTGCCTTGAGCAAGCGTTCAATGTCGCAACTCGGACCGACTGATGAAGTCGTTTGGTGTCAGAGTTTACGATGGGAAGACGAGAGTGAATGCAATTGATTTGTACTGTGTTTGAAGAGTGTTTTGAGTTGTGAACTTTTGCATTTTATGATTAAGTTGATGAAGACAATGAAGATGATGATGAAGACAATGAAGAGGCAACAATCATGCAGGACATGTTTCTTGGCAGTGTTGTTTGCAGGAGATTTCCTGCAGACATCGTTGTGTTTTCTGTGGGGCAAGACACTTGGTTGTGTGCCTTGTTTCACTCCCTTCTTGCAGTGTATCGACTCTTTGATCATCCCATGTTCTCCTGTTGATCTTGGTTCGTTGCTGAGCAGCAGAGAGCTGTTGGGCATGACCCTTTCTTCTATCATGCTAATCATGTCAAGGGCTGGGATCTTACAGCCAAGCAGTCTTTGCAGTTCAATGCAATCACTCTTGTGATTCAAACATAAGCTGCAATGAACCTCTTGACAGGCATCTATGATTGGTAGTCTCCAATCCCTTGTAGCTTGATAATTCTCACTTGGTCTTGGTTCGTACCCAGGGGTACGCGCTTCGCGTTGGCGGACAGTCGTGAGAAAACCAAGACCAAATATTTTTGGGGGGAAATTGTCAAATTGGACTAATCCGATTACAAGGAAACTCCGAAGAGTGTCCTGCTGTCGGACGTCCAGGGCCTCATGTTGTAACTCAAATCGAACGCACACGCAGACACACAAATAGCAGACGTGAGTGCCCACACTTCACAAGCTAATCCAGCACCAGCTCATCTAAGGATTCACCATGACGCGAACTTCCGACTGTTACCCATTCGACAACCAATCGCTGCAGCAGCAAGACCAGCAGCAGCAACAACAGAAACAGGAAATACAGGCACAGCATCCATTCTGTGAGGGAATCTCGTGCTCGTGCTGTTACATTAGAACCGGAGCCGATCCATCGACACCCATCGCGGTGGTTATGGAGGAGGCGTCGGCCTTCCCTTCCAAGACTGCGCAGCACTTCCTGTCAAACACACAGAGTACCAGCGCAACGATCGAAACGGCAACAACAGCTCTGGACGATATGGGATGCGATTGGGCGATGACAGATGACGAGGAGTCGCATGGCGATGCGCACATCATCGAATTCGAATACTGCCCTCGCGATGACCATGACGACAGCAACGATAGCAACAGCAATGAGCAAGGAGACAGAACTCGCCGCCCGAGCATGTACGACTTTTACTTCGGCGCAGCCTCGGACCGCATTCCCATCGATGGCGTCGACGACGACTTCTCCATCACTTCGAGAGAGGCCGACGATGACGAGAAGGACACGGAGATGGTGGATGTGCGATTGGACATCCAGTCCGACCCGGCATCCTTCTGGGATGACTGTGCAGTCCAGACTTGATGCCCTTGCTTGACAGCAATGCGAAAGCATCAACTGTCGTTCTTTGCATTGGAGACATGGAAAGCAAAACGGCTACAGTAGTCTAGTGGAATACCTGGAAATGAGTGAAATTGAAATGAGCTGAATTGGCATCGCACAAACAGCGCACAAGCACGGTGCGAACAACGACTACGAATGGAACGCAGTCGATGTCAATACACAATAGAATACAATAGTATAGGAGTACGAGCACCCGTAATGAAAGAGCATAGTCGTTGATTGCCGTCTTCCATCAACGTGCAGCCATCACGACGATGACCAAGTTACATCCCGGCATCTTGATAGACCAAAGCTTCTCGGTTGGGATCGTGAGAGTGGTCACATGTGTCATGATGTCGGAACGTGCAGTCGTTGGACTTGGGCCGCACCTCTGGCCATGGTCCACGATTAACCCTGCAAGAGCACCAATCGCAATACTGTTCGCCAGGACCGGATGCGCCAACTGCTCATCTTTCACCAACGGACGTGATTGCGCTCTCCCAGCTCCCTTGTTGATGAGTTAGTTTTGCAGCGAAACATGAGTCCCACCATGGATACTCTACTCCACACTGTCTTCCAAAATAGGGCGCTCTCTCTCTCTCTCTCTCTCTAGAGTCTTCTGTCTTGGTCGATCCTGTCTGTCCCATTTGTCTGCTCGCATTCATTTTGCATCATTTCGCTCTCAGCAGATGAGTCTCCGAACAAGTCGACAAAATCATTCATCCGTTGCGGACTTGCGAGACTATTTTTGTGACGTGACTTGGCGCACTGCTGAATTCCAACGCAACAAAGTTGAGAAAGGACAACATCAACCTTGATTGCAAGTGGCGATCCCATCAGACTCAGACATGCGATCTACAAATGCAAGACCGCCATCAGATGGACGCTTTGGGGGAACTCTTTTGTTTGCCCCACTCTTTCTCTATTCTAGTAGCACACAGCTATTCCTCACTATGAACTACCTAGTTGGTAGGCTCCCTGTGTGATGAGCCAATCCAATCGTTGTTCGAATCTTGAGTCTGTTGAGTCGATCAAGATTCGATTCAAAAGAGGCAAGAAAACTACTCGAAAGACTTCGGAAAATATGGTGCAGGTTTCAGACCCAGGACAAGATTAGAAAGATGATCCATGTTGGCAAGCTACGCTCACAGATGTTCCTGCGCTACAGACAATGGATGGTGGTGCTGATGGTGTTGCGATTTCAATTGCTATTTCATTACGATGTTGTCTGTGATGGCCCGACTATGAGTCGGTACGTGAGATGCTCTCTCGCTATTTCTCATGTCTCTCTCTCTCTCTCTCTCTTGTTTGCTCATGCTATTCTAGCACAATCACTAGGCAATAGATCACCCTCTCTCATGTTGCTCTACTACATTGCATGCAGTCTTCGATGCCATGTCCAAATTCCATGTTGCACCTCTTTGATCTTGTTGATCCCTCGGTCATTGTATCTTCGCCTTCTTGTTCTGATGTGGAGCCAACTGTCCAGATGGTGATGACGCCTTCCATGACAATGACACAAACATCAGCAGCATTTGCACATAGAGTACAAGAACAATGGGTGAACAATGCACATACACACATGTACATCCCAACAACAGGCAAACACAGGATGCTATCTCTGGAGAGGGGACCGCACATGTTCTCTGGTTCCATCTTGTCACACTGTGACATGTCAGTGACATGCTTGTTGCGATTGTGCGCGGTTCTGTGATGTGTCAGTTGCCAGGAGTGGAAGGAGTCTGTCTGAATGGTATGTCAGGTCTAATGCCCAGAGTGGGGACACTTGGCGTTACATGTTGGAAATCCGGGGTTATAGATATAGTCTAATGCTTATTAAACTGTACCGTTTTAGAACTGTGAGAACAACACACTTATTTCTCAGATCGTCAACTCGTTTGCCCATGATGCTGTTGGTGGCCTCCTGTAGTTGCCCCTCACAATCATCATTGCAATCTCTCTCTGTCATGCCCATTTCATTGCTCATGACAAGTGCATTTCACCATGCTTGTCTCCTGAGATATCGGTCTACACTCCTGAGGTGCATGCATGCTGATGCTTGATTCATTCTCTTCTCATCAGACATCCATCACTCATTCAGTACACTCATCCGTGTTGTTCACTCACTCCTCTCACATGCTCATCGACAATCACACTTGGTCAGAACATGGAGTTCTGGCACGATCAGTCCAGTCCTTCGATGTTGTTCCAGTCCGCGCTTTGTTCTCCTTCGCTGGTTCTCTATCGGTCACGTAATCATGTTCTGGGTTCCGGGCGATTCAATCCGTGATTGCGTTCTTGCATAGATGTTTCAGGTTAACCGGTCAACCCTCATGCTTGGAACACTTCGGTGTTCCAGTCTCCCTTTCACATCCATCGTTCGCCATACCAGTTCGTCAATCCACTCAAACCATGTCTCACGATTAGTCTGTCCGTCGTCCGTCATACTCTTGACACACAGAGGAGGAGGTTCACAATAGACTTGGAAGCGTGTCCGACTTTGATAGATCGGTGAGTCTAATTTTGGTATTATGGGAGGTGCGGCAATCTAGGATAATACGACATAGTCGCACCCTCGATTCCTGACAGTTACAACCAGGGGGTGGGTTGGTAGACCTGATCCATGCACCTATTCGATAGTGCATGAACTGTCACATATGTGCTAGATCACTTCTGGAATGTGTGTGTCGGAATGTGTGTACTCGGATGTGTATGCATCAGTCACACTTGCTTGCCATCATCTAGACTATTTGGTGGCGGAATCACGACACAAAACTATGACGTCACAGCGATACCATCGCTGTACCATGAGAACACTGCGATACTACGGCGCCAGGATACCGCGATACCAGCGGATACCACAGTATCCACCACACGTAACGTCACATCAAGACCTTACCTACCAGGTCTACAGGAATGAAATATGTTTTGAACATTCCATCAGATTCGATCAATCATCAGATTCGATCAATCATCGGATTCGATCAATCATCAGATTCGATCAATCATCAGATTCAACAAAACCAGAGAGACGACAATGTTGACAATCAAGTCAACATCAACGAGCAACATGAGAGCAATGTGCATGGAGGTGCAAGAGGATTGCACCAAGCAATGAGAGCAAAGAAGAGATGGATCAAGAGAGCATCTTGATCATCTCATTCCTCACGCTCGCTCATCAACAATCAATAGCAATAACAGTAACAGAAACACTTTGAGAAAGAGTGTTGACTACTACCGATTCTCCGTGCGCGGAGCCTTCCAACACGTTTATAAACGTTAGCACCAGGGAAGCCCTGTGCAAGGAGAGATCGAAGAGCAAGAGACGCTGCATGAGCGACGAGCGAGAGACGAGCTAGCATACCCTCTCACACTGGTAATCGAGGACGAAACGAAGAGCGCGAGGCGCTGAATGAGCAGAAGAGACTGAAGTGGCAGAATACCCTCTCACGCGCGTGATCGAGGAAGAGACGAGAAGCGAGACGAGCGCTGAATGAGCGAAGAAACCGAGGAGACTGCATTCCCTCTCACACCAGTGATCGAGGACGAGACCGAGGGAGACGAGGACGAGACTCTGAACCTCACGCGAGAAGGAGCGGGTGCGCCCATCCAACAACCAAGAGCTCAGCAAGGAGCTATCATCGAGACAGAAGCAGAGCAAGCTGCACGAAGAGCCGGCGCAGAGACGCGGCAGAGAGACCAGCCAAGACCGACATCGGCATCAACAGAGACATCCACATCGACTCCATCACAGCGAGTGTTCAAAGTGGAAGCGTACGAGATAGAAGTACAAGAGACAGAAGGCAGGGGTAGCGCGTCAGAGAGAGACAGCGGCATCGATCCCCTCGCATCCAACGACAACGAAGAGTCAGAGAGAGAAGAAGAGAGAGAAGAGAGCCAATCGACAGGCGGCACACGAGACACGAGCAAGCAGGCAACAACGAGAAAGAAGATGACGAAGGACACATACAAGAGGCGCAAGGCCCCACTCTTCAGCGGAAAGAAGGAAGACTACAATGCGTGGGAATCGCAAGCCAAGGCGTACGCGCGTACGCAGCGATACAAGGACATCATGATGGGAGAGAAGACCATCCCGACAGTTGAGATTCAATGAGGGACAGACTATTACCGAACACGGTATCAACCTGATGGGAGAAATTCTTGGTTTTGGCGCGAAATCTTCCGACTTGATCGACCACCAAATCTTTTCTCCTCCTTTCTCTCCTCCATTCACGAATCCATCATGACCCAAACATGACCAACCTGACTCACATCCCACCTTGGGAACTATATGCTCCTCAGATCCTTTTACTACAACATACTTTGATTCCCTCCATGCTGATGACTACTGCACCACTGCCGTGGTCTTAACGCGTGTATCCAACCTGCTTCAACTCAAACAATGGAATCCGAGAGCCAGCTCCAACCACAGCCACTGCTTCATGGTCGTCACTGCCACATGCCATGATCTACACTGCAGTGTATCTACGTATGTGGAGAGCAAGGCGCTGTAATGACTGTATACCCTGTAGCACTGAACCAAGTACATCAGTGCAGGGTCTCGCCAAGTTGTGTGGCATCGTTTCTTCACCCTACTAACACTACAAGCTAACTCATAATAAACACAGACAAGGATTAGCTACAAAGCACTCATCTACTCATCGTTACAGTAACAACTCTTCAATCAGTACACCTCTCTTGAACTGCATCACACGGCTATCCCGAAGCTGGCAGATTCAAGAGACATCCTCCACCGATTCGCGCCGACTACGCCCGAATCCTAACTGGTAGCTGCGAGTGGTTGCCAAATACTCTCAAGTCAAATCAACTCCACCAAGAATCTTCCTCTGCCAACCGATCGCAAGAGTCTCTCTGAGACCAAGCCAAAAGGCACAGCTCGCAGACCGAGCCTCCAACAAAGGACGAAGTCCTCATCGTATGCATCTGATTTGAAATCAGACTCCCAACGCTCGAAAATCGAGCCACTCAAGAGGACAAAAGTCCCAGCTGAAGGTAAGCGACCCAAGGTCGAGCTTCAGTAGCCTCTGCTAAAGCAAGCTATACCCGCACTCGCTGACCGAGTACGAGCCTCTCAAAGCCTGCATCGAACTTCAGTGCACACCTTCTCAACGAAGTGAAGTCGAGCAAGAGCAAGAAAAGGCAAACAGATCGATCCCCTCGACGTCTGAAGACTACTCGAGAAGTCCCCGCTATCCATCATGGCGGAAGAGACAACCCCTGCCACGCTGGAAGAGCTGCAAGCGCAGCTCGAAGCGATCACGGTCGAGAACGCCCGCCTCACACAGGCGACGTTGGCGGCCGAAGCCGCTGCAGAAGCAGCGAACGCGGCTGTAGCCACTGCCCAAGCAGCAGCAACAGCCACCACGACACCAAGCCGTTCCGGTCTCGGGCGTAGCCGATCAGTCGGCGCCACACGAGCTCGGACGGACCAGTCCTTCCTCGATGACAGCCTCTTCGACATGGAAACACCCATGCCCAAGAAGAGCAGAAAGTCAGACGAGGACAGCGAAGACGACGACGACGACCTCTCTGGGAAACCAACCGTTCCCATCATGGGAGGTATCCTCAAGCAAGGACGCAACTGGGTACCCTGGACCGCAGGCGCACCAAATGCGTCGTGGACCGGCCTCCAAGACGAGTCACAGACCAGGTGGACCAACTCTCAACAACAGAGAATTCTCCACAACGGTGCTGACTCCACCAACCAGTCCAAGCGAGAGCAAGGACTCTCAGACAAGTTCAAGAAGGGAGGCAACATCCAGCAGTTCATCCGCCTGGTGCGTAACCACATGGCCAAAACTGGACTCCTCACCATGGCGTACATCGCTGACAGCAACGCAGAGTCAGAGATGACTTGTGTGCTTGACTCTCCAGCCGCTTTCACTCTTGAAGATGCCACCAAGCACTTCAACGAGTACCATCTGAAGTGGGATCACTACGACGTCCAGAACAACTGGACGGCCGCAGTGTTCTTCCGTGACAGTCTTGATCCAGTCCTCGAAGACCAGCTCATGAACCGAATTGAGCCGAAGTTCCACGATAACTTCATCACTCTCTTCGTTGAGTTCATGAACAGCAACTCCGCCAACTCCTTGGATGAACAAGACGCCCTCGCAGCCAAGATCCGTGAAGTCAACTGCAGACGTTTTCCAAACGAGAACGTTGGTCTCATGGCGGTCCACCTTCGTGCTCTCTGCAAGCGCCTCGACGATGCTGGTCGCTTCGACCTCCGTCTCCTCCGAACGATCCTCGATGCCTTCCTCCAAGCGGGAGGACAGATCCGGTCTGGTGAACAGTACCGACGTCCTCTCTATGTGATGAAGGATGACCTTGAGGAAATCCTCATGCGTCTCCCTGTCTTCACGTACGAGCACGCTCGCCCCCAGCTTGCTGCAAAAGACCTCACATGGATGGCTATCTGTAACAAGGCCGAGGCGTCGTACGAAAACGAAGTGCGCGGAAATCGCTGGCATGCCATCAGGCGTACCAGAGATAGCAACGTGCCCAAGTACTCGTACGCCAACAACGTCGTCCAGAATCCAAGCGCCAACGTTCTCGAGCAACACAAGGGTTTCTCCAAGAACGATGGAAAGAGAAACAACTTCAAGAAGCCCAAGGAACGCGACGCCAAACGCAACGCCGGTCAGGGCTGGTCGTCCAAAGCTCCCAAGCCCGGTGAGCCACAACGCAAGCTTGTCAACGACAAGACGTTCATGTGGTGCGCCAAGTGCCGCCGCTGGCGTCTCTCGCACAACACCGAGAGCCACCAGGACAACTTCAAGTTCAAGGCGAAGGCAAAGGGCAAGAACGTTCCCAAACAGGACAACCTCTCCATCGACATGGCTGCTTGGACATGCTTCACAGCCGCCTCCAGCCAAGACGAAGACACCTGGTGGTCCCTCATCTGGAACCTCTTCACCTCCTTCAACTACTTCGGTAGCATCGTTGGAATGGTTCTCCTCTTCGCTTCACTCCAAGTAATCACCATCGGAGTAGAGTATGGGTGGTACATCGCGGCAGCTAATGCCTGGATGCTAATCGCCGTAACTCTACTCCTCCTCCACACGAACGTTCCACGAAGACCCAACTTAATCAACTCTACTGATTTAGCCTATAACAAGGCACGAGTCAAGGAACGGTTCAAGCAAGTGCACAAACGTCCCATACACTTCAATGGGGCTGTGAAACGCAGTCTCTACGACCTTGTGATGGAAAGTCTCGACCAAGATGGACCCAAACCCGTAAACGTGTCGAAAGGAAAATCCCCACGAACAAAACGTGTGTGGCGCCCCCAGGCCCGGACCAAAACTCGCAATCACAGATCAAAACGTCGTTACTGGAACCAGTCGAAAACTTCCACTTATGGTAAAAACCAACCATTCACGACTGCAAAATTGCCCCGCCAGGAAGGTCGCACCTCATCCATCTCACGAAACCTCTGGAGCTTGTACCCAACTCGCGGAATCGACTTGATGTATGATCGAAATCAAAAACAACAATGTGACAATGACATGCCCGCACTACTCACTCTGCAAGGTCTAGCATCCTATTTCACCAATCGCAATGCTTTCGCATCTCCAGCTAAAGCTGAGAGTTATCTCTCGCCCGATGCTCCATTCGAACTTGTATGGGACAGCGGAGCGTCAATCTCTGTGACAAATGACCTCAACGATTTCTGTTCTACTCCAAGTCCTCCACCAAGACCGACCTTTCTTAACGGGTTCCTCAAGAAAATCCAAGTGAATGCGTTGGGAACTGTCGAGTGGTATGTTCTTGATGTGACTGGAAGCCCTCGCAAATTGCGACTGCCTGCTTTCCATGTACCCGAATCGAAGGTCAAGCTAATCAGCACTTCCAGTCTTCTCGATGAGTATCAGGGAGAAACGATCGTATTCGACAAGTCCTCCTGCAAACTCAGCGGAATCCTGGGAAGCGACGATCGCAATGCAATCGTAGCGAACTACAAGAAATCCACAAGGTTGCCAACATCCGTCGGCTACAGCGCCGACAACATCCATGATGTACCAGCTGCACTAACGTCCATCGTCTCTACCGTGTCGGACCACAACGTGAACCTCACCCAACCGCAAAAGGAACTTCTTCGGTGGCACTATCGTCTCGGACACTTATCCTTCAGTCGAGTGAAGTTCCTGCTGCGTTCGGGTGCACTCACTGGGTCAGAATCGTCTAGAAAGATGCACACAGCTGCGGCAAAGGTCACGAGCCTTCCCCTCTGCGCCGCATGTCAATTCGGAAAGCTGCACCGTCGCCCTTCACCAGGAATAACCCAACATGTCGTTCGTGACAAACAAGGAGTTTTGCGCACCGACCACTTGTTCCCAGGACAACAAGTATCAGTGGACCACTTCGTCGGTCGAACACCAGGACGCCTCTTCTCAGGACGAGGCAAAGGTGATCCAAACGAAATGTACAAAGGCGGAGCCATCTTCGTCGATCACGCCTCCGGATACATTCATGTGGAACCAGTAGCAGCGCTAACCACACACGCTACCCTTGAGGCCAAGGAACGGTTCGAACTAATGTGTCGAGATGTGGGAGTCCCCGTGCGATCCTACCTATCAGATAACGCAACTACCTTCACCTCACCCGAATACTCCAAGCACCTTGAGATATTCCATCAAGTCCATCGATTCGCAGGCGTCGGCGCTCATCATCACAATGGAATCGCCGAACGAAGCATTCGAACAATTGTATCAATGGCCCGAACCATGATGATGCATCAAAGCATTCATTGGCCAACAATGTTCGACGCTCAACTGTGGCCAATGGCCGTAGTGCATGCCGCGTATATCTACAATCGCGTGCCTAACCCCGCCACAGGCCTCACACCTTACGATGTTCTGTCACGCATTCGTCTCCCCCTCAAGCAACTTCATAACCTGCACGTATGGGGCAGCCCAGTCTATGTCCTTAACAAAGCACTGGCCGACGGGCGCAAGATACCCCGATGGGAACCAAGAGGAGAGAGATACGTGAACATGGGTCTCTCCACGAAGCATGCTTCAACCGTACCCCTGGTCCTATCACCACGGACAGGTTCGATCACACCTCAGTTCCATGTTGTGTTCGACGACTGGTTCGCAACAATTGCTACCGACTTGAAGCAACTTCCAAGCTATCAATCGGAAGAATGGACTCGCATGTTTGGTGACACCACCTTTCAATATCCATTTGATGACGACGATGTGGAATCAATGGAGCAGGACGACACCTTCGCATCAGACACGCGAGACCACAACCGGTTACAACGCAACGACGATAATACTCCACCACCGATAACTGAGGCGCGAAACCAACGAACCATCCGTGAAAGAGCGCCACAGGTATTGGCGAAAGAGTCGCAACCAACGACACAACAGATCCCGGATCTCATGAGTGAAACTCTCGCCCCTCCGATGCCAGCTTCAGAGGGAGCCAACAAGCAAATGTCTTCGACAGAGGGAGCTCCCTATGAGTCCCCGGTACCTGACCCTACTATAGAGTCACCGGACCAGCGAACACTTCAACCGCAATTTGACTCACCTCTCCGAGAGTCACCAATCTCGGGACCGGCAACTCCATTACCACCTTCAGATCCGACACCAACTGAAACCGGTTCCATGACACCAATCATGCCTAAGCTTGAACCAACGCCAGTAAGACCTCGAAGCACGAGAAATCGCAAACAACCAAAGCGATTCACGTATGCGCGCATGGGAGGCAAAGCCGCATGGTTAGACGACGAAGACACCGACGATTACTACTTCTGCCCCGCAGTAGCTACCTTGGAAGAGATTGAACAGGCCACAACACCCAGGGAATTGCACCCCGACTCGTCGTCGATCATAACATTCTCACAAGCTGTCGTCGATTGCCTACATACAATCGAACCTCTCCAACGCGAAGGCAGCGACTCTCTCTCCATCGACCTACACCAATTCAAGGTGGACGCTCACTACTTATTGCGCAGACTTCGAGGTCGATTCAATACGTTGAATCCACAACCAACCAACATCGTCCTTCCAACGTTCGCCCCAAAGCCGGCTAAAGCAGAAGAAGCAAGCATCAACATGGCCGATTGGTGGCAGCCGGATCCAGACGATATGGTCGAAGAGGGACCAACGCCATTCCAAGACGTCTACGAGGACTTCTACTCGGACATGGAGAGACACTTCGAAGTCGACCTTCACTGCGAGATTCGTTGTGACGACCTCAGGAGACAAGCGACTGACTACGCCGTCGGCCAATTCGTCAACAGACTGAGTGCTTTCATACGAACCGGCATCATGAACCCCAGCTTCGATGCCTTTGACTACATGTCATCGGCCAAACCAGAGCCATGGTCGTATCAGGATCCGGAATACTTGATGATGAAGGGTTTTCTTCCTCCCGAATCCAGAATCAGTGGAAACACATTCTTCAAAAGGACTCGCTCCGTGTGGAACGCCATCTCTGAGAATCATCGCTATCGTCTCGCATTCGAACTACTCCGTCGCCAAGTCACGACGATTCGTCCAGGGCCATGGCCACAGCCAAGTGCATTCGAAGTCGAGAAGTTTGTCCAAGGGATGATCGAAACCAACACGGCACCTCTCAAGATGGCTCCAGCAACGCGCGTCTCCGACAAAATCGGATCGACACTTGAAGTTGACCCATCGTCCATCCTGGACACAGCAACATGTATTCCAGAGCACGCGTGGGCTAACATCGAACAACATGCCTATGCTGTCTCGATCATCGAGCCACAACGAGACTCAACAAACTTCCCAACTTATGTTGATGGACACATGATGAGCTACTTCGCAACAGGTGGCGATTTGGATATCGCCGAACGCTCATCCACGTACAAGGCATCCAGCAATGACCCTGACACCCTTTCCTTTGACGAAGCGATTCGCGACGACAACAAGGATGAGTGGATGCAAGCAGCCGAAAAGGAAATCAAGGCACTTACCGAAAAGGGAACATGGGAAGAGATTCAAAAGGCCGACGTCGTCAACGATCGAATCTTCCCAGGGACCTGGGTCTTCCGTCGCAAGCGCTTGCCGGATGGTACGATCAAGAAGTACAAGGGTCGCTGGTGTTGCCGTGGAGATCTCATGAATGAAGATGCATCCACCTACGCGCCAGTCGTGGCCTGGTCATCGGTTCGCATCTTCCTGAGCACATCCATTGTGATGGGTTGGACAACCACGTCAATCGACTTCACGAATGCCTTCGTGCAGGCCTCCATCCACAAGCCTGTGCATCTTCACCTTCCTCGCGGCTTCAAGTCAAGCAAGGGACCCAACACCTGTCTCCGACTTCGCAAAAGTCTCTACGGATTGACGATCGCCCCGCGCCTGTGGTACGAGCACCTCATCCGAGCTCTAATCACAGTCGGCTTCACAGCCTGCGACCAAGAGCAATGCTTGTTCATCAAGCGCAACATCATGATCGTTCTCTACGTTGACGATGCAGGAATCGCCTCCAAGACCAAGAAGGACGCTGACGACTTCATTGCATCAATGCGTGAACTCGGGTTCGAGCTTACCCAGGAAGGCAGCTTCACTGAATTCCTGGGGATTGAGCTCTGCCGTGACCCGAAGGCGGATACTGTCCATCTTCGACAACCAGGATTGATCAAAAAGGTCCTTGAGACAACGAAGATGTCGAACTGCAATCCATGCCCGGTACCTACTACCCAACTCGCACTCGGACAGTGCAAGAATGAACCAGCCATGAACGAGAAATGGAACTACCGCTCTGTCGTCGGCATGCTGCTCTACCTCACAACGAACACTCGTCCCGATCTCGCCTTCGCAGTCTCCCAAGTCGCTCGCTTCGGACACGATCCCCGCCGATCACACGCCAAAGCGGTCAAGCGCATCATGCGCTATCTCAAGCACACTGAAACCATGGGCACCATCGTTCGCCCTACAGGGCAACTCGACCTCAAGTGCTACGTAGACGCTGACTTCGCAGGCCTCTACCAACGTGAGGACAGCAAAGATCCAGTGTCGGTGAAATCACGCACGGGATATCTCATCACATTGGGTGGATGCCCTCTCATCTGGAAGTCGAAACTCCAAACTGAGATCGCGTTATCCACGATGGAGTCCGAGTACGCCGCTCTCTCCCTGGCAATGCGAACATTGATTCCCATCCAACAACTCATTCGCCAAGTGATCAACAACGCCGGCACCGACATGCCGCTGCACACCAATCTCCAGTGCACTGTCTTCGAGGACAACCAAGCTTGTATTTCTCTCGCCACCAATCACCAGCCGACCGCGCGCACCAAGCATTTCCTGACCAAGTGGCATTTCTTTTGGTACTGGGTCAAGGCAGGTTTCATCTGCATCCAGCATATTGCAACACCGGAGCAATTGGCTGACATCTTCACCAAAGGACTGTCCATCGCAGTCTTTGAATACCTACGATCCAAGATCATGGGTTGGTAACGACCAACAACAACAAACAACAACGAAGGATGAAGTTTTCATCGATACCACAACTCCAATCACGACCCAACACTGAGAGGGAGAGTTGAGATTCAATGAGGGACAGACTATTACCGAACACGGTATCAACCTGATGGGAGAAATTCTTGGTTTTGGCGCGAAATCTTCCGACTTGATCGACCACCAAATCTTTTCTCCTCCTTTCTCTCCTCCATTCACGAATCCATCATGACCCAAACATGACCAACCTGACTCACATCCCACCTTGGGAACTATATGCTCCTCAGATCCTTTTACTACAACATACTTTGATTCCCTCCATGCTGATGACTACTGCACCACTGCCGTGGTCTTAACGCGTGTATCCAACCTGCTTCAACTCAAACAATGGAATCCGAGAGCCAGCTCCAACCACAGCCACTGCTTCATGGTCGTCACTGCCACATGCCATGATCTACACTGCAGTGTATCTACGTATGTGGAGAGCAAGGCGCTGTAATGACTGTATACCCTGTAGCACTGAACCAAGTACATCAGTGCAGGGTCTCGCCAAGTTGTGTGGCATCGTTTCTTCACCCTACTAACACTACAAGCTAACTCATAATAAACACAGACAAGGATTAGCTACAAAGCACTCATCTACTCATCGTTACAGTAACAACTCTTCAATCAGTACACCTCTCTTGAACTGCATCACACGGCTATCCCGAAGCTGGCAGATTCAAGAGACATCCTCCACCGATTCGCGCCGACTACGCCCGAATCCTAACTCCGACGAAAGAAGACATCGAAAGAGAGAGCGATGAGGAGAAGAGGGAGGCCCTCGAAGAGACGTGCGAACTGGCGCTGGACTGCTTCAGCGATCTGATCCTGATGATGGATGCAGAGCAAGGAACTGGAAAGCAGGCAATCCAGCTGATCAACCAATGCTGCGACGAGCAGCACCCCGAGGGGAACCCAGCGGCAGCATGGAAGATGCTGAAGGAGAAGTACCAGCCAACCGATGCATCCACGGTACTTCGACTGAAGCGCCAATTCAACACCGAGCGCATGGCGAGGGATACGGATCCCGACATCTACGTCACACGGCTTGAGCTGCTCCGCACTCGCCTTCACGATGTGAGCTACGAGATCAGTGAGAGAGAGCTGATCATGCAAGTGCTCAGCAGCCTCAGCAAGGACTACGACGACGAAGTGAGCAACTTCGAATACCAACTGCAGATGGGTCCAGAGAAGGTGACGATCGAGGCCATCCGGAATGTGCTGAACTACAGATACTCCAAACTCCAAGGTGGAAAAGCGTACGTGGACGACTTCGCGGATACTGGCAGCAAGCGCGACGACGCGGCGATGGCTGCGACAGGCGGATTCAAGGGCAACTGCCACAACTGCGGAAAGTACGGCCATCGGTCTGCGAATTGTCCAGACAGAAAGCAAGCGGCCGACAACAACAACAACCATCAATCCAACAACGGCCGACGAGGAGGCTACAACAACAGAGGCAACCGAAGAGATCAGCGCGGCAATCAAGGCAACCGCGGCAACAGAGGAAGAGGTCGTGGCAACGGCTTCAGCGGGAAGTGCCATTACTGTGGCATCCCAGGACATCGAGAGGCAGACTGCAGGAAGAAAAAGTTCAACGAAAAGAGAAAGCAGGAAGAGCAAGGCAGCACGGCACAAGACGGTGCCGATGACAGATTCGAGATGGTGATGACCACTCTCGACACACCCACGAACACTCACACCGCCTATGCCGTCGATGATTCATTCTTTGATACCTTCCAACACCGTCCAGGAATAGACGAGGTCCACGACGACACGAGCATCCCAGAATGGCTCAACGACGGACCAATCATCCACGAGGTGACGCTCGACAACGAGCCTCGTTTTGATCTCGATTTCGATTATTGCCTCAACACGCACGACTTGCCGAGCAACGGCAACCGAGAAGAAGACCCCGAGGAGAACATCGATATCCTCGCCATGGAGGAAGCCGGGGAGCCCCCAATTGAGCAAGACATGCTCCTGGACGACAATCTCTTCGAAGAGGCGTCAGCCGCTGGCTCCGCCGAAGAAGAGATCGCTCAAGACGACGGAGATGATGACAGCGACGCAACCTGGCAACCAGCCGTCGGGTACAGATTCCGTCCTCCCAGACCAGAAGGTCAACGAGTCTTCAACAACCACGAAGACGTGATCCTCCCAACCGGCCTACGCTTTGGGCCCACGGACTTCTTCAACCAACGAGGAGCGCACGGCAGGCATGACACTGTGCCGTACCCAACATTCACGGCCGAGATCAAACAGCGCGAACTGATCGGCAACGCCATCCTCAACGCGGCCTGCAACCTGTTCCCGAACAATCGACGTGTGCAGATGGCATTTGTGGGACGAGTGTCAACAATGTTCGTCAGGGCAGAGCTTCTGTCCATTGAGGAGATCCTGGCCAACAGCATGATTCTCAACAGGATCCTCGAACAGTACCGCCAACCACCGCTGAGCATCATGGAGCGGCACTTCATCCTCGGAGGATGCATGGTGACACTCCTTCACCACCGACCACAGGAGAGGCGACCTGAGCCACCACGACAGGCAAGACCGGAACCACCACAGCAGGCAGCACCAATGCGCCCTCCAATCAATTGGGATGATTCCAGCACGGGTGAGTCATCCGACGACGACGATTCCTCCTACGACGACGAGTTGGCAATCATGGTCGTGGATCGCACGCGCTTCCGTGCATCCGACCACCGCACCGACACACCCGATCAACACACATGGCTCGCCGACAGTGGAGCCTCATGCCACATTGTGAATTCGGACAAGGGGATGTTCAACGTCCGCCACATCCAATCCTTCGTGAAGGTCGGTGACAACACACAACTCAACTCACCAAAGATGGGATCCATCTATCTCCGAGTGAAGCAACGCGATAACACACAGCGCACCATCAGACTGAACGACGTGAAGTTCGCACCCAAGATGTGGGTGAATCTGTTCTCAACGAACAAGGCGCTGGAGAATGGATACCAGATCGGCAACAATGGTATCATCATGGACATCGCAAACGGCAACGGGAACAAGATCGTGTTCGATCGAGTGTTCCGCACGCGAAATGGTTTCGTGACTGGCGTGCAGATGCATGCAGTCAAGCCACGCACAGACGTCACGGCTGCGGCCGTCACATCGGATCCACCGAAGGGCATCAACGCATCCACACTCCATCGCATGTTGGGACACGCCCCACTGGAAGCAATGCAACGGACCGCATCGCATCACGGATGGAACATCATCGGCACCATGCCGCCATGCAAGCACTGCGCCATCGCCAACGCGCGAGTGAAGAACGTCCCGAAGGCGACCATCGCGAGAGCATCGCGACAATGTGAGCGATTCTTCATCGACATCAGCTACACAAAGCACACGAGCTTCGGCAACAAGCGGTACTGGGTGTTGATCGTAGACGACCACACAGATTACTGCTGGAGCATCTTCCTCACCAACAAGGGTGACCAACCGGCCTTCCTGAAGCGATTCCTTCAGAAGATCCGTGCACACACGGACGGCAAGCCCATCATCTTCCGTGGAGACAACAGCGGAGAGAACAAGGCATCGGAGGCCCATCTGCTCGAAGCCGGATTCGACGTCTCATTCGAATACACGGCATCCAACACACCACAGCAGAACGGCAGGGTCGAGCGCAAGTTCGCATACTTGTACACGAAGATGCGATCCATGCTGAACAGCGCCCAGCTCAACGAAGAGCACAGACATGGTCTATGGGCTGCAGCAGCCAACGTCGCGACCGCGGTCGCCAACATCACTGTGGCGAAGGGACAGACCAAGTCGCCACACCATCTATTCTTCGGAGAGGATCCGAAGTATGCAAGCGGACTTCGCACCTTTGGTGAAGTCGGAGTCGTCAAGACAGCCTATGGAGGCATGACGGCGAAACTCCAGAACAGAGGCGAGGCGATGTTGTTCGTCGGATATGCTCCACAGCATGGATCCGGCGTCTACAACATGTACCGTCCATCCACCAAGTCCATCGTCTGCACCAGAGACGTGAAATGGCTCAACAGATCGTACGGGCACTTCAAGGGTTGGACCTACGGCTCGGACGATGGGAAGCCGGAAGGGAGTCAGATCGTCGCGACCGATCACGAGCGCCCAACGGAGACTGACGATGACGGATTCATCCTGGTCGGAAGGGAAGGGACAGCGCCGTCCCACACAGCTCGAACCAAGCCAAAGCGACGCTCTGTGTCATTCGCCGACGCGAACTCCTACCACGTCCTCTCAGATGACGACGATGAGGACGATGACGACACCAACAACAACACGAGTGCGAAGAAGGGCTCACCAGGTCTCGCGAGCGAGACGGCGACCACACCAGTGGACGAAGGGACTGCGTCCGAAGAAGAGGTTGACGCGATTCCCGTCGACGACGACACAGTGACCGACATTGAAGATGTCGCCCCACCAAGTGTCCCACCAAGCATCCTCCGCACTCCGCCAACGTCACGCAAGCGTTCGCACGAAGCGAACGATGATTCGAAAACTAGTCGCACCACGACAGCTGATCCCCCAAAACGACCAAGCAAGCGCGATACCACTCGCAGCGAGCGACAACAGCGATACATCGAGCGAAGCAAGCATCAAGCAAAAACGAACGCGAAGTCGCGTGCGTCGCTGCCATCCAACATGAAAGGAAAGAGCGAATTGCGCAACCTTGCGAACTACAACAAGCCAGGAAAGAAAGAGAAGCATGAAGGCAAGCGGTTCACAACCAACCTATCCGTCTTCAATAGGGGAAGCGACACCGACGACGACAAGAGCAACACAGACCACGATCAGGACAACAGCGAGGAGACCAACGACGATGACGAAACCAATGACGACACCACCGACGAGAATGAGGAGAACGACGAAGGTACGGACGACGAAGACAGCGACTCTCCTCCATCGGACGTCACCAACGCAGTTACAGATGCTCTATTCGGTAACAACGCAATCAGTACCGACGATTTCGAGACAGAGATCTGTGCAACCACCCAAGATGAGACAGGAGAGACACCGACACACATCGAGCCATCAACCTTCGACCAAGCATTCAACCATCCGAATGCAACACACCGGAAGGGCTACAGAGCTGCCATCGCAAAGGAGTTCAGCTCGATGGATGCTCGATCCGTCTACAGCAAGATCAAGCGCTCATCCATTCCGAGAGACCGCAGATGCTGCAAGTGCAAATGGGTGTTTAAACTAAAGCGCAATGGAACCTATCGAGCGCGTCTGGTGGCGTGTGGCTATTCGCAGATCGCAGGAGTGGACTACCAAGAGCACCACTCGCCTGTCATCCACGACGTCACGTACCGTGTGATGATGGTGATCATGATGCTGCAGAAGATGGACTGCGCACTCGTGGACGTCGTCACGGCATTCTTGTACGGCGATCTCGAAGAAGAGGTGTACATGAATTGTCCAAGCGGAATGGACAGCACACCGGATGAAGCGCTGCTGCTGCACAAGCCAATCTACGGGCTGGTCCAGAGCGCACGCCAATGGTACAAGATGCTGGTGTCAACGCTGAAGGGAATGCGGTTCGACCAGAGCGCGGCAGATCCGTGTCTCTTCCATCGCAAGACGAAGAACGAAACAGTCATTGTGGCGATCTACGTCGACGACTGCTTCTGCTGCGGACACCAGAAGGCACTCGAGCAATTCATGATCGACATCCAGAAGAGCAAGTTCAAGGTCACCATCGAGAAGGGTTTGGGTGACTACCTCAGCTGCAACATCCAGCTCAACGCAGACAAGACGAGAGCCGTCCTACGCCAGCCACATCTGATCCGAAACCTAGTCACCGAGTTTGGTGCAGAGGTGGAGAAGATGCAGCGCTACGCGACGCCAGGGACGCCAAGCCAGAGCATCGTTCGCCCATCCGAAGAGAACGGATTGCAGAAGGTGAATGCAGCAGAGCATGCTGACTATCGCAAGGGAGTGGGAATGCTTCTTTTCCTGATCAAGCATTCGCGTCCCGACATCGCCAATCCTGTCAGAGAGCTGACGAAGGTACTGGATGGACCGACCAAGGCTGCAACCAAGGAGATGCGACGTATCATCAAATACGTCATTGACACGAAGCACTACGGTCTGAAGATCCATCCCGTCATGACAGACAGCAGCGCATGGAACATGGAGATGTTCTGCGACAGCGAATACGCCGGAGACAAGGACACTCGCATCAGTGTTGGCGGATTCATTCTCTACCTCTGTCAAGTCCCTATCCTCTGGCGATCCAAGGCGCAGAAGGCAGTGACCCTCAGTTCATCAGAGGCAGAGTACATCGCGCTATCCGAAGCAGCGAAGGAGATCTTCTTTGTGATGCAACTCCTGGAGAGTGTGGGAGTGCCAGTGAAGACTCCAATCACTGTGAGAGTCGACAATGTTGGAGCGATCTTCATTGCAAAGAATCCCTCAACATCGCAACGCTCCCGCCATATCGACGTACGCCATCACTACGTCCGCAACATGGTGAATGACAAGCTGATCGAAATCATCTTCGTCAAATCAGAGAACAACCGAAGCGACGGCTTCACGAAGAACATCAAGTCAGAGCTACAGCGCGAGCACGAGAAGACCTACCTACACACTGGCGACAGCAGCGAATGACTGACGCCTACAGGAAGGGTGTCGGAATGTGTGTACTCGGATGTGTATGCATCAGTCACACTTGCTTGCCATCATCTAGACTATTTGGTGGCGGAATCACGACACAAAACTATGACGTCACAGCGATACCATCGCTGTACCATGAGAACACTGCGATACTACGGCGCCAGGATACCGCGATACCAGCGGATACCACAGTATCCACCACACGTAACGTCACATCAAGACCTTACCTACCAGGTCTACAGGAATGAAATATGTTTTGAACATTCCATCAGATTCGATCAATCATCAGATTCGATCAATCATCGGATTCGATCAATCATCAGATTCGATCAATCATCAGATTCAACAAAACCAGAGAGACGACAATGTTGACAATCAAGTCAACATCAACGAGCAACATGAGAGCAATGTGCATGGAGGTGCAAGAGGATTGCACCAAGCAATGAGAGCAAAGAAGAGATGGATCAAGAGAGCATCTTGATCATCTCATTCCTCACGCTCGCTCATCAACAATCAATAGCAATAACAGTAACAGAAACACTTTGAGAAAGAGTGTTGACTACTACCGATTCTCCGTGCGCGGAGCCTTCCAACATGTGTGGAGTTCTGCGTGGGGTGCTAGCTCTCTCCAGCACAAGGGTGTTGTTACAACAGCGTTCCTGCCGGTCTCTAACCGGTTTTGAGCCGAAGGACAGTTCCAGACGATGATGCTGTGTGATCGTACGTTTGGCTAATCAGATAGTTACAATTGATTTGTATGGTGTTTGCTTGTTCTCTCTCTCTTTTGTTATTGTTTGTTGTTGCTGTGATCTTATTGCTGACCTGGCACAGCGGATGTGTGGTCTCGGTTGGTTTTCCTTGCCTGGTCTGGCCTTCGTCGGGATGCCCCGAAACCACAGGTAGACAGGAAATGTAGGCGTCTTCACCAACAAAGGGCCCCACATTCTGTACGAATTCCAGGAATGCTCGTCTCGGCTCGTCTCCGGGTGGATGTAAAGAGATTCAACTGTCGTTCACCACAAGAGCTCGATGGGTCAACCACAGTGAAATTCTGAGCTTATTCTTCTGGTTTCCTTTCTTCCGTTTTCTTCCATCGCACCTTTCCATGCATACTCTATTGTTGAGTAGCTTTGCCAGCCTGTACTTGTGCTCATTCTGCATGCCTATCTTTGCTTCCACAAAGTCCGACTTTCGCAGGATAACCCAACACTTGGAGTGTCACACAGTTCTGCGTCACTGAAACCGTGCTGTGTGCATCGACCACAGCCTATCCTTTTGCTAACGCGACTGCATGGACTGCTTGGATCTTTCGGATCAGTTTCCGCCATCAACAAGGCGCCGGAAGGCAGTCTCCAAAATTCCACTCAGGATTTTCGGCAAACACAATCAAGCACAGGCAAACACAAAGATACTGGTTGACAAAGAGAGAAAGAGAAGACCAAGACGACAAAGACAACCACATACTCGGGCACATCAACAACAGACATCGAATTGCCACTCATAATCATCACACAGTGTATGGTGTGCTCATACAAATACAAGCTAGTGCAGACACACGATCGATATCTCTGCCATAGATAGCTCAGACCACACATTTCCTTGACAGCCAAACCAACACCAATCGCCCAAAATCCAACGCCAATCGTCCAGCAACCATCCACCATCCTCTCAAAATGCCGAATGTTACGAAATATCAACTCTTTGCTGCTGCCAAGGCAGGTGACTTGTCGGTGTTGAAGGAATGGAAGCAGCAGAACAAGACGCAGAATGAAGGAGTTGATGTCAACCGCAAAGACGACAGTGGTTTCACTCCCCTCCATTGGGCGTGCTTGTGTGGCCAGCTGAAGTGTGTGAAGTACCTCATCGAATCATGTGAGGCGAACATCAACTGCAAAACCAACGGTGGTTGGACTCCCCTTCATGATGCATGCTACAATGGCCACCTGGAGTGTGTGAAGTACCTCATTGAATCATGTGGGGCGAACATCATCTGCGAAGGCAACGATGGTTCCACTCCCCTTCATCACGCATGCCACAAAGGCCAGCTGGAGTGTGTAAAGTACCTCATCGAATCATGTGGGGCGAACATCAACTGCGAAGGCAACGATGGTTCCACTCCCCTTCATCACGCATGCCACAAAGGCCAGCTGGAGTGTGTGAAGTACCTCATCGAATCATGTGGGGCGAACATCAACTGCGAAGGCAACGATGGTTCCACTCCCCTTCAATACGCATGCCACAACGGCTACCTAGAGATTGTGAAGGACCTCATCGCATGCGAGGCTGATGCCAACTGCAAAAACAACAATGGTTCCACTCCCCTTCATCATGCATGCCTCAACGGCCATTCTGAATGCGTGGAGTGCCTCATCGCATCAGCCAATGCCAATATCGAAATCCAAAACGACGACAACAAAACCCCCTTTGATGTGATCAGGACAAAAGATCAAATCAACGTGATGAGATCGATCATCCCTGGTCTCAGTCATCGCAACTTGGAACTGCGGCAGCAGTTGAAAGAGAACGAGCAAGAGAATGAACAAGTGGAATGGCAGTTGAAACAGCAGAAGGAAGAAATGCAGCGCATGCTCTTGATAGGTCAACGGGAGAACGAACAACTGAAACAGCAGTTGAAACAGCATCTCAAGATCGGCATCGACCAAGATCGGCATCGACCAAGATCGTCGCGCCGCTATTCGTGCTGAGGCCACTGCAGACGTTACCTTCCTGTGCGGACAAGGGGACGACCAACAACCAATCAAGGCAAACTCCGGAGTCCTCATGGTCACTTTTCCATCCATTCGGACATTGATCAACTCTGGAATCCAAAATCAATGTGCTCACAATGGAGCTGAACCCATCGAAACAACCATCCCTCTTCCCAACCTTCAACCAAATCACGTCCGACACGTCCTCCAATGCATCTACACAGGTGAGATATCCTTCGGCAACAGCACTCATGATGACACTGACGATGATGACGAAAACCACCCAACTCCCACCCTCAATGGACAGGACGATCGGCAACAATTGATCCTGGTGGCCAACGAGATCGGCTTCTGGCGACTCAAACTTGTTATTGAAGCGGAGTTGGTCCGCAAGCATCTCACCAAGGGCACCATGATAGGTGCATTGATATTCGCCGATCAACACAACTGTGTGGTGTTGAAGGATGCAGCAATGAGAATGGCAGCTGAAAGCGAGAAAGATGTGTTCACTCATCCAGATTTAAGCAAACTGATTCTACAACCCCAACTGATGATGGAGATCCAGGTGTTTTGCAGTGGGAGAACGGAGAGTGATGGTATTGATGATGAGCACAGTCGTATGTCCATGATGGAGCTGTACAAGGTTGTCGATGAGGATGAGGGTGTTGGAAATCCGGGGTAACCCAGTCTCTAGTAGTAGTATCTGATTACCTATTCCTGTTGTTGCATTGTTGGAACTGTGAGAACATCCTCTTGGTTTCTTGCATCTTCAAATCCATTGCCCATGATAATAGCAGTAGCACCCTGTAGTTGCTCTTGTATTCATCATTGCAAAGCTTGTTCATCATGCACATCTCATCATGCATTCCAGGTGTATTTCATCATGTTCATCCATGGTGATTCCCTTCTACACTCCTGCAGTACATGCATGCTGATGTCAAGTTTCACTCTCTTCCGATCCGACATCAATCACCCATTCAGTGCACTCTTTCGCGTTGTTCACTCACTTTTCTCACATGTTCACCGATGATCACACTTGGGTCAGAACATCAAGTTCTAGCACGATCAGTCCAATCCTTCGATGATGTTCCGATCCGCGCTTTGTTCTCCTTCGCGGTTCTCCGTCATTCACACGATTGTGTTCTGAGTTCTGAGTGACATAACCATGATAGCGCTTTCGCATAGATGTTTGTTCCACCGGTCAACCATCGTGCTTGGAACACTTCGGTGTTCCAGTCTCCCTTTTACATCCAAGGTTCGCCATCTTTGTCCGTTAGTCATCACGAACACATCATGTCATTCGTCTGTCCGTTGTCCGTCATACTCTTGACACACAGACGAGGATGGCTCACAATCGACTTGGGAGTGTGTCCGACTTTGGTAGATCGACTAGTCTATTTTTGGTATTATGGGAGGTGCGGCAATCTAGGATATAACGACATAGTCGTACCCTCGATTCCTGACACCCTTCCATTGTCGCATCGACATCATACCATAGACTCCACACTCCATCACATTCTTGCACCACCATCCCTCATGCTCTCCTTTCGGTCCATTGCCGACTGAGGCTGGATGATATCTCCCTTGTGTCCTTGGTGAAGCCGTCTGCGATGTTGTCCTCTGAACGTACGAACCGGGCTCTAGCCTCTCTGTTCGCAATCAGTTCCCAGATGCAGTAATGTCGGATATCGATGTGCCTTGTTCTCACAGATGTCAGCAGATTGGAAGCGATGAAGATTGCTCCCACGTTGTTGACCATCACGCCTGCTGGCTTGTGCATCCTCAGTCCGATATCACTCATCAGTTGCGTCAGGAAGCAGATCTCCTTGCCTGCTTCTGATAGTGCAACGTACTCTGCCTCCGTTGAGCTCAGCGTCACGCTGCGTTGTGCCTTCGATCTCCAGATGATAGGCACTCCCTGTAGTAGGACGAGGTGTCCTCCCACACTGATGCGATTGTCCTTGTCACCAGCGAACTCGCTGTCGGTATACACCACAATCTTCCATGCATCGTTCTCCAATGGACTCGGTCTCATCTTCAGTCCATACTCTCTCGTATCCGTCACGAACTCCATGACCCTCAGCATCTCCTTGTATGCTGCAGCTGTTGGTCCATCCAACACCTTGGTCAATTCTTGCACTGCGTTTGCGATGTTGGGTCATGAGTGCTTCACCAGGTATAGCAGCATACCTACTCCACTTCGGTATTTGCTGCGTCGCTGTTTGTTCACCTTCGGCGAGTCACTCTCTCTCTCTCTCTCTCTCTCTCTGGATGCCTTGCCCTGGTGTTCCTGGTGTTCCGTATCATTGCAGCTTCATCACGTCGTCCTTGAAAGTGTTGACAATGTTCTTGATGATGTGTGGTTGGTTCACCCAGCAGTTGGTCTCATCACGGTTGAAGTTCATCTTGCAACTGAGGTAGTCTTTGAGATCTTCCTCCACCTTGATACTGAACCACTCTGCCTTGAAGTCTCCCACAAGATCCTTCAGCTCCTGTTCATCCCCGATGCACAGGCAGTCGTCAACGTAGGTTCCGATTGGTAGCAGTCTCCCTTCCTGATTCCGAATCAGGAGGCATGGATCCACCTTGCTCTGTCTGAATCCCAGTTTGATCAGGATGTCGACCAGCCTCTTGGTCCACTGTCTGGCGCTCTGCACGAGCCCACAGATCATCTTCCTGAGCAACAGGCATTTGTTCTCACCATGCTCCTCATGATCATATTGTAGAACTCCTTGCTGATGGCCTCCTGTCATCCCTTTCACTTCCCTTCGCTGGATCCACATGATCTCAGCATCCTTCGAATGCGGTGGGGTCCAACGTCATACCTGTGTATGCATGCTCGGACGTCTCATCCCTTCTCTCATGGTTGCTGGGGTCTTCTCAGCTTCCTCAGCTGACTCACCACCTCCACTGCTTGATTCTGAGTCGGAATGGTGTGTTGGCGCGTTGTTGTGCGGTGCCAGGCCGCGTAGCATCCGTGGCATCCTCGCCACTGGTCTCATGGGAGAGTACTCGAGGTCCTTGCCTTCAGCGGCTTGCCTCCGAGTCGCTCACACTTCATCCCTTCCGCTCGTCAGGATCCGCATGATCCTAGCATTCCTCAGGCGTACGTAGACTCGGCATCATTCCAGTGATGATGGGCTCGAATCTCTTCGCCATCGCATTCGCCCTCAACATCCTGACTCGCAGTGACAAAGTCGATCGCTCTCATCCTTCATTGGGTAGCACCGATCCTCATGCCTGCGACGTCCTTGTTGATGATTGACCCGTCTTGTTCGAAGTTGGGTCCATCTGTTGCCATTGGAGCGGTCATCGTCTCCTGTGCAGTTGCGTAGCCATCATAATCTCCCGATTCTGATGCTTCGTTCGTCACCCTTGTTGGGAATTGCACGTTGTGGCACGCTGCCAGCTCTGTCATCGTGTTGCCTTGCAACCGTGTCGTCGATCGCCCCCATCCTCTTCTGGATAGCATTGATTCATCATGCTGCAGCTTCTTCGTCATGGGAGTTGTTGGTGGCCTCCTGCCATTCATCCTCCATTCATCTGAGGTTCCTCCCTTCCGGCTCTGTCATTGGATTCTTCATCCGACATGCTCGCGTCTCTCATTGATCGTATATCGATGCGCCTTGGCTCACTGTATCTGGAATCCGCCCTTCATGGCTCTCGCTCTCATAGCTGTGTCCTTTCCAGATTCTAGTCTCTCTCTCGTAGACTTCATGCTCGTTGCGCACCGATCTCATCTCTCTGCGCTTGTGGTATCTCGCCGATCATTCGGCGTCCGGTTCTTCTTGATCATCTGCCATGCTCATGCTGTGGCCATATCACTGAACCGTTCCATCATGGCCTCCCGCCATTCATATCTCTTCTCGGGATCCGCATGATCCCAGCACTCCTCGAACGTCGTTGGATCCAACATCAACACCGTATTGGCTTGTTCGGACCGCTCACCATTCCGTTCGCTCTCAACATCCTGACTTGCAGCGATGAAGTCGATAAGTCTCATCCTCCCTTGGGTAGTATCGATCATCATGCCCGCAACGTCTCTGTTGAACACTGACCCATCCGTGTGGAAGTTGGGTCCTCCTGTTGCCGCGGGGACTATCATTGTCTCCTGCGCAGATTCGTAGCCATCATCATCTCCTGATGCTGATGCTCTGTCTGCCTCCAATTCCGAGTACAATTCTGACTCTCGTTCCCTTTCCTCTTTGGGAATCGGTCTGTTGTAATAGGCCGCAAGGCTACTCAACATCCTCGGTGCGCGCGCAACAGGTCTCACGGGAGAGTGGGCAGTCGATTGGTCCCTCGCCACATCGCTCTGCCACACTTCGTCATTGTCCCTTCCGGCTTCATCGTCGTCATCATCGTCCGATGGTTCATCCCCTTGGGCAGGTAGCAAGTCATCTTGCTCGCGAGCAGCGTCTTCTGTCTCTGTATCGTCTCCGGCTCTTCTGCTCTGATCAGCGTTGTCGGTCTCCATGCTTCGGATGGTATCCGCACGTCACTCCCAAGTTGCTCTTCTATCTGGGGAAATCATCCCTGAAGTAGAGTCGTCATTTCCCAGGCCAATCCATACTGGCCTGTTGGCATTCTTAATACACTCGAATTGCCCACATGACTGATCCATCCATGTCACGTTCCTCGTGATTAGGATCCTGGTTGTCGCCAGGTTCACTGTGCGGTCCATACCGCTTGCATGTGACACATGTATCCAATCAGCATCTGTTGGATCGGAGTCAGGTTGTTGTTCTCCAGCATGTCGTCGATGGCATACACGTTGCGAGCCACATCAAGTGCGCTCTGCACGCCAATCTCATGCATCATGTAGTGCAATGCGTGTGGGTGCACGCATCTGCACAGTCGACTCTCGAAGTCATCGATCGCATCGTAGCAGATCGTCGAGACCTCGAAGCGCACATCATTCGCACATTGTCAACATGTCGCTCAACGAGTATCGAACCAAGAGGCAGATCGGACCTGCATCCATGTGCAGTCCTCTGCGCTCCTCTTCGCTTGTCTCGCCTTCGTCGTAGTTGGCATTGCCGTCTCTTCCTCATTCTCGGATGAAAAGGGTTCTCGGTTGATCAACTCCTCGTGATCGATCGTCGGCTTGTAGTAGCCATACACTCCTGGAGTGTACTCGGCCATCTCCTTCCTGGTCCACTCGTAGTTATTGGCTGGTGTTCCGCTGTTGAAGTCGGAAACCCCATCGTTGTCGATCGTCACGAGTGCCATGTTGTTCGTGATCGCGTTGTCGTCGCGCATCATCGTGTAGTTTCTCATGGTCACATTTTGGTCGTTGTTCGCGATTTCGGTGATGGCCACGAATTTCGTGTTGGTCACATTTTTGGTGCCGACCACATTTTCGTTGATGGGCATGGACATTGGCTCGTCGTTTGTGATGAGAGCGATGTCATCCATCCCGTCCATCCTGTTTGTCGCGACCTTGGCCGACCAAGCTTCCTTCATTTCACTGTCGTGGGCATCGCGGTTAGGACATCTGCTCCTGAACCGACCAATCCGTTGTCAGTGCCATCTTTCTCTCACTGCCGTTGCCTCGTGCGCACTTATAACCGTGTTTGATACGGTGGCGGTCGTAGATGAGGCTCATGGCTCTGCGGATGTCTCGAATCATCGTCTTCCCCGATGGCGAGGATACCTTCTGTTCCTCGTCTTTCGTCTTGAGCCTGGGGTCGAAGCGCGGTGGGGCCTCCTGTCCAGCTTGTTGCAGCGCTTTCCCTTCTCATCGAAGCACACGCTTCCTGTGTTGCTATTTTCGTTGTTGTTGCCAATTCGTGGCTGGTAGATTGCATTCTTACCTCCTCGATCATCTCACAGCAGGGATCGCAGCCAGCGCTCGAGCCTGTATCACACAATGCCAATCAGCACCATGTGATCATCTCGATGCCTTCCATTGCTGCTCCTCGCGTCACTCTTGATGTGATTGCGATCATGGGCCATTCCCATTCCTGTGTAGATCCTGTTCGTTCTTCATCATATCCTCCCATCCTGCATGCTCGTGCTCGATGCGTCGCGCGTGCCATGCGCACAGACATTCAGCATCAGCGATCTGAATTGCTCCTCGTCCATCTCGGCTTCCATATCGACCAAGTGGTTCCGAGGCAGCTCCATGCATGCAGGGGTTGGTTGGAAGCTCTCACGGCTTCCTCAATTGCATCTCATTGAGTTCCATCAGCTATCTCGCCCTCATGGCACAGTCTGCTGAATCCGATGCATTCGAGAGCGTGGCCTGCTGCGTCCGAATCCCTTCTTGCGTGCAGCTTGCTCTCGTTCTCCAACACAGCCTCGAAGGTCTCCATGCCTTCCTCGACTTCATGGTCCCATGACCATGGACAGTTCTTCCAATGTGCGTGTTCCGAGCGCCTCCTTGCTTCCAGCAATACATGTAGTGGTTGAAATTGCTTCTGCTGCGGTCTCCACTCTGCTAGTGGACTCGCGGTGGTGCTCGACTCGATCATCATCATCGTCTTGACATCGTCGTTCATGCGTAGATTGCCATGCCGATCTTGGCGTCCATTGGCAAGGAGCATCATGCTCCAGAGCAGCTTGCTCTCCTCTCTCTTCACACAGGGGACCATTACTCGCGATGGTCTTGAGTGTAGATGTTGGTCATGTCGATGATGGTGATGTGGGCTAGTGTTGGTGATGGTGGAAACGTTGGATTTCAATCATAACGTTTCGAAACGTGTTGGAAATCCGGGGTAACCCAGTCTCTAGTAGTAGTATCTGATTACCTATTCCTGTTGTTGCATTGTTGGAACTGTGAGAACATCCTCTTGGTTTCTTGCATCTTCAAATCCATTGCCCATGATAATAGCAGTAGCACCCTGTAGTTGCTCTTGTATTCATCATTGCAAAGCTTGTTCATCATGCACATCTCATCATGCATTCCAGGTGTATTTCATCATGTTCATCCATGGTGATTCCCTTCTACACTCCTGCAGTACATGCATGCTGATGTCAAGTTTCACTCTCTTCCGATCCGACATCAATCACCCATTCAGTGCACTCTTTCGCGTTGTTCACTCACTTTTCTCACATGTTCACCGATGATCACACTTGGGTCAGAACATCAAGTTCTAGCACGATCAGTCCAATCCTTCGATGATGTTCCGATCCGCGCTTTGTTCTCCTTCGCGGTTCTCCGTCATTCACACGATTGTGTTCTGAGTTCTGAGTGACATAACCATGATAGCGCTTTCGCATAGATGTTTGTTCCACCGGTCAACCATCGTGCTTGGAACACTTCGGTGTTCCAGTCTCCCTTTTACATCCAAGGTTCGCCATCTTTGTCCGTTAGTCATCACGAACACATCATGTCATTCGTCTGTCCGTTGTCCGTCATACTCTTGACACACAGACGAGGATGGCTCACAATCGACTTGGGAGTGTGTCCGACTTTGGTAGATCGACTAGTCTATTTTTGGTATTATGGGAGGTGCGGCAATCTAGGATATAACGACATAGTCGTACCCTCGATTCCTGACATGAGGGTACAGCACAAGTGGATTCATACATAGATTGAGCGACAGTGGTGGACTTCGTCCACTCTGTGAGTCCCAAATGATCCAAAGTGATCAAGACGGACGGCGCAGCTGAAGAAGAGGAGTGAAGTGCCATACCATAACAGAAGTCTTCGAGAAATGAACACATGACAGAATTGAGATGATGGATGTAAATAATCGTCAGAATAGTCATTAGGATAGTAACTATGTGAAAGGAGCTGGAACAATTAGTGATCCACTCATTCTCTTGGAACGTCCGGCATGCCTTCACCGTCGCTTTTGGTGATCCGCACAGCATGCTTCTCCATGTACTCCTGTACCATTCGCAGCACGGTCTGGCTGAACCGCGAGATACTCATGATCCTCTGTGCGCATGAATTGCAGATGATCCTGGTTGGCGTACGGCACATTGCTGTGCATCATCATTGGCCAATGTGACATGAAGAAGATGGTTCAGCCACCGCTGTCATCGTCATGGTCGTCATTGCCGATCCTATGGTTTCCGCGTTCGTTGGTTTCGTGGGTGTGGAAGGAGGTGCGTGGGAAACGATGGCGGACCCCGCGGGCATCATACATGGCTTGTTGGAATCGAATCCAACTTGATGAAGTGGAGCGTATTGCCACATTCAGCTTGTTGTTGTTGTTGGTGGTGCAGTTCGTGCACGATGTCGCGCAAGGCACGAGCGTATGCCAGCAGCTGCATAGTTTTCGATAGGTATGGCCGACAAAGATGACGAGCAATGGGAGAAGTTGCCAACGTCATTGCACAGGATTTCAATAATGGTGGATCCAGTGAGACAGTGCCTCTGTCTCATTGTTTGCGGTTTGTGGCTGCGATGCATCTCTTTGAGCATCGGTATGAACAGGCGTGGCTGGTTGTGGTTCGTGTTGTGGAAACTGAGGAACATTTCCAAACTGATGGCTCTGCAGGTCTCGGGAAAAGTCGCTGCGATTGATCTCACGGATGTACCTGTCCAACATGTGCTGAATCTCCGTTTCCGACAACGCATCTGACGTTTCTGTGCGTGCGCGCAGCTGCTGATGACTTGAATCCAGATCGCACCATGGGCCATGGCATGTCTTGCTGTTGTTGTTGGCACTGTTGTTGCTTGTGTTGTTGGTGCGGCGATTGCCCATGTCCCAAGCCCGTCTCTACTCCGGAGCAGTTGGTGTGATATCTTCCCTTCGGATGTTTCTGAGCGATGCGGCACGTTGGAGATCTCTGTTCGTCACCGCTTGCCATTCATCATGAGCATCATTGGCATCATCATCAGCGTCATCATCATCATCATCGTCTCTTGCAATGGTGGCCTTCGTTGATTCTGGTTGGCGTGCCATATTTGCGCAGCCGCCGCTTGCTTGATTACTTCATTGCTTCATTGCTTCATTGCTTCATTTCTTCATTGCTTGATGGACAATGTCTCAGTGTTGGCTGATACCTCCATCAATGCAAACATAGTCATGCCATTTCATCTCTCTTGCTCTTTCACTCTCTCTCTTGTTGTGTTGATGTTGATGTTGTTTGATGGATCATGGGTGCAAAATCGAAGGTTCGTTGTTTTGGGTATTGTCAAGAATTTTTGGCGCGTTTGTTGAGTACTCGTCTGTCTGCCATCCGTAGTTCATTCAACCGATGACACCCACAAACACTCGCGACGAACATCACCAATGCGTTGCCTTCGTGCAAAGCAACTCTGATCGATGATTGTGAGGGTGATGGCAACCCCTCCAACGGCGCCGCATCCCTTCACATTGGTACCACCAACACCAACACCACCAACACCACCAACAACACAAACAGTCAGACAAGCAAACAGACAAGATGATGAGGCATCGATATCCAAGAGGAACTGCGGGAAGGCTCGCCAGTTGCTCCGTACCCTTGACCCACTCGTCCTACGACTATGAGTATTACTATGGAACCTTCCATGAGTGCGATCTACTCTGGGAGCTGCCACAGCCAAGCGTCCAGCCTGATAGGTACTCTGTTCGAACCTTCGTACAGCCCGTGCGGTCATGACGATCGAAGTTGCTGGAAGAGGACGGTGTCAGACTGATAGCAGAGAAGAACATGGAGACCAAGCAACCGCAACAGGCCAACATGAAATCAAAGGCAAGCAATCCCACCAGCGTTGCCAAAGAGGCCAAAGCAGCTGCAAAATCAGGTCGTCGTGCGAGTGTCAGCACAGATACACCAAGCAGTGCCAATAGAAGTACAGCCAAAGATGCGAAAGCTTCGGCTGTGAAACCATCATGTGCGAAGAGTCTGGACATGCTCAACATGCAAGCTCACGAGATGTCATTCAGCTCCCTTGATCCCAGCAAGTTCAACAACAACGAATCGATACCGGCGCAAAACACCCCAGGTGGACTCAGCTTCGCCACAGCCCCAGCACTCGGCACAACCTGCGAACGGAGCAGCTAAGACAGGACGAAGCTTGCCCAGAGTCGAAGACGCTTGCCAAGGCCAAAAACGAATTCCAACGGAACGACCAGCAACGCCGAATCGAGGAGCAAGAGTTTGGTATTCTTGGAATCCGCGAAGGACGGACGCAACAAGCCAGGCACGTCAGACACGTCAGACACACCAGGCGCGATGAGTGCAGCCAGTACCCCGGCTGTATCTCTAGTTGCAACAACGAAAAAGCCACGCAGCAAGAGCCTGGAGTCACTGATCAATCTGCCAAGTCTCCACGACGACGATGACAGCGTCGATGTTGCGCCAAGTGCTGCTGCAATGAATGGTGGGAGAAGCTCTGTGGCCCCTGTCACGCCTGAAGGTCGGAGCGCGGCATCTACACCAGCCCCATTCAGCCGCACACATGAAAAGAGACAGCAGTCTTGGTCGTTGAACAAGCACAGATCAACGTTGGAAAGTATCCTCAAGGTCAAACGATCATCATTACGTGAAGTGTCGTCGACCAATCCTGTCAAATCATAGCAATGATCATCTCTCGAATCTCGTCCATCGCAATTGGCCGACTTTGCCTTGACTAAAGCATCCGCAAAGGCGCCATCGCCGTCGCCACCGTCATCATCATCACAGTCCAAATCCAAACTCGATCTTCAACAGTTCGAACGCAACCACGAACACGAACATGGAGGTGTCTCGGCCATGCCCCCAGGCCCCATCCAGTCCTGGAGCCTTGAGTTTGGGAATCCAATTGAAATCGAGCAAGAAGGACCGGGTGTCCCCTTCCCGCAACAGATCCGCATGCAGTTCGTTGCGCCCAAGTGAAGACTCAAAGCAGCGACGTTCACGCGAATGAAGCACGGGTGCTCTGTGCGAGGCGATCAAGGAAACGTTCTCCAAAGTGCTTGGCAATGGGCCCGACATCACCACTCCAGCAAAACAAGAGACTCGTCATCACCATTGATATTACCATCGATATTACCATCGCCACGGCATCGGCGTAGAAGCGCACAGCACACCAGTGGCAAGCCGCATTCAACATCGTCAAGATCAAAGAGTGTGGAGCGTTCGCCATCATTGCGTCATCGTCATGACGGAGCAATTCACACTTGCTCCTCTGGAAGAAGCTGCCGCTCGCCATCGGCGCGGAGTCGTCGAAGCCCATCCGATCATGGCCGTAGAAGAACTACGCAAGTATCGATGGACTCATTGCCATCATCGCGGAGACAACGAACATCTGGCAGTTCGGATGATGTGAACGCAGCCTCGCGTTCACGCGAAGTCACCTCAAATGCGCACTCCACTGGTACTGGTTTGCAACGACGCAAGGGCTCACCTTCGTGAAAGCATGACCGAGGAAGTTCGCGAAGACCAAATCAACGTGGCCGTAGCCAATCGACACCACGTGGCGAAGATCAGCGAAGGAAGTCCTCCGATGAACGATCACCATCGGCGCGACATCGAAGCAGATCAAGAGGATATCGAAATTACAGCGTCGAATGGCACAGCAATGAGCGAGATGACAATGGACGGCATGGCAAACAACAGCATGGCAACAAACGGTCGTCATCACGCGGGGCCCTTCAATCAAATCATCGTGGACGAAGCAGATCGTCGACTCGCGATGCTGTCTACCATGAGAAGCTGTCTGGCTCAAAGCCGCTGCAACTCACACCAAAGAAAGCGATCAGGAGCAAGAGCTCATCTCAGTACCGCGATCGCTCGATGAATGGTACCAACACTCCCACCCTGTGATGCATCACGACATGATGGGATGGAATGAGATGGAGGGGCCGCTCCGTATTCGTATCATACTCATAGAGGTATGGTAGATCCACATCCCTGTAATATAATACACCTACGAATAGACTGTACTTCTCTACGTATGTTTGGAACAGTACCGCATGCACTATATCTGCTCGTGCAATAGAACACTGTGATGAAGTCACCGGATGTTTCACGAGATTGAAGTGCTGGATACTGCTCCCAGGCTGCCTCTGCCTCGTCTACGACGAGTCTGGTCTGCTCTCTACGATACATACGCACAGACGGATGTTGCCGATGTCATTCACAAGCAGATTGGACATCCGTGGTTCCATCCACACTCTGCCATCAACATCGTTGTTGGTTCGTTGCACAGACAAAGGACGAATGGCAGCAGCATTGTCACAAGCCATGCGGTCGTCGCCGTGCCACCGGATTCGCACACAGAGCACTCTACTCCAAGTCACACTGCCAAGCAGATTGGAAGCAACAGTGCCGATGCCAGCCGATCCAAGTTGCTGGAAGAGGCGATCTACGAAGAACACATGGCGAGCAAGGCAGAGAGAAATGATGAGAAGCCATGAGGAGCATGGTTGCTGTGCGTCTCCATCGACCGTCTCGTATCACGCTATCGTTCTCATCTCACCAGGAGTTGCACTCTCGCCATTGTGCCCAAAGCTGCAGTCGAGACCCTCACCAAGTCTCAGGAGGAGTGATCACTTGCCGTTGGAGAAACAAATGCCAGGGTCACCATCCATTCCAATCTTCGAAGCGACCAGTGCCAGCGTGGCGGAAATACAGGAACCGACGAGGTAGCACAGTCCAAGCATCCAGAGAGCTTGACGAGCAAAAGAAGAAACCAAAGAACCAACCAACCAACAAGCAACCCCATGCAGAGTGCGAGTACTGTATTGCGGATCATGGTTGACACAGAGTTCCATATGGCAGAAGAAGCACACGGTCAGCGATCCATGGCCCATGGATACCGTACACCCACATGTCCTCCTTCGTGGCGCTCTCAACTTCGTTCGTGAGGCGGATGTTCCTGTCGATCGCCTCAGCCGAGCATCGATGCTCTGGAAATCGCGAGCCAAGACGGTGGCGCTCGTGCCTCTGGATAGAGCGCGCATGGTATTGTATGTTGGTGGTCCGTGCGGCAGGAACAGTGGAGGCGGCACAGTATTGCTCCGCCTGTTGATTGCTGAACATGCCAACCCATCCCAATGCGCAATGTGGTGTTGATTTGGTGTGGAGGACTCTTGTTGCCTGTGCGGATGGTGATGGTTGCAGTTGTTGAAACAGGTCTCAATCCTGTTGCTCATGTAGACCGGGTGGGGCTACAATTGGTTCACTAAGTTAGTTGTTCTGTTATCCCGGGTTTGTAGGTTGGTGATTCCTCTTTCTCTGCGATTTATGAGCTCGACTTGTCTGTCAAAAGTCAACTCATGTCAATCTCCAGTTGCCCTGCAAACTCGTGTAGTTCTGACTCCTATTGAGTCAGATCATTTCCTAATTCCTAACGATCCACCGCGATGTGAATCCTCGACCTGCGCCAGTTTCCCGCAGTTCGTCGTGTTGTTGTCTTATTTGGTCTTGGTTGTGTCAGACAGAGATTCAGGAACTCGATTGCGTCAGTCTCTAATCCTGACGTCTTACCTAAGTGGTTCCTCTCATCCATATATATCTGGTCTTGCTCCTCTGCTGACGTTCATGCTCTGCTCCTCACGTTCCCGCTGACGTTAGATTCCTCTCGGCTCGTAGATTATTTGTTTCTGAAGATTCCGAGATTCTTTCGTCATATTCGAGGATTCTGCTGTAAATTTCCGTTTTCGGGTTTGGAACATTTGATCGTGAGAAGGAGTTCTGGACAAACAAATATGTGTGAGCAGTCATTTGCGCAACTGTGACCCCTACCGGGTCATACACGAATCTGAATATTCGTCATGTTCCAACACTCTCCCTGTTTGTGCAGAACCTCTCCTTTCATCTCAAAATGACATCGATTGTCACTTCAACCCTCCTTGTCTGATGGATGGCACCAGCCTCTCATGAATGCTCTCCTTCACATTCTTGGTCATGGGATCCGCGAAGTTCATCTCGGATGGTGTGAACTTCATGGTCATCTCTCCTCCCTGTACCATCTCCTTGATGAAGTGATATGCCACATCGATGTGCTTGGTGCGTAGTCCAACCTGCTGGTTCTTGGTCAAGAAGATTGCTCCAGTGTTGTCGCCATGTAGAGTGATCTGCGTGTTGGTTCCAGTCATCTCATCCAGCAGCATCTTGGCGAACTTGCATTCGGTTGCGCAGTTTGCCATCGACACGTACTCCGCCTCTGTGCTCGAGAGTGTCACCGATCGCTGTGTCTTGGACTGCCAGCTCACAAGACACCCTCCGACCGTCACGATGTTGCCTGAGACGCTGCGACGATGATCCTTGTTCGTTGCGTAATCCGAATCGCACCATGCTTCAATCTCCAGCCTGCGCGGCTTCCTGAGCTTGATGGCATAGCTGTCCTCCTTCGCAATCTCAGCCTTGATGTATCCGATCAGTCTCGCCATCGCCTTCCAGTGTTCCTTGGTTGGATGCTCCAGATGTGATGCAAGTTCTCTGACAGCGTTGGCACACTCTGGTCCCACTTTCTTCATCATCCAGAGGAGCTTGCCAACAATGGATCGGTATCCAGCGCGATTGTCCACTTCATCATCTTCGGCTGCCTTCACCAGGGTAGTTGATGGGTATCCTGGGGTCTCAAAGGGTCTGATGTTCGATCCGTAGTGCTGTTCGAATTCCTTGATCATCTGCTCCACAAAGTCGTCCATGCTGACCACCAGGCACTTGCCATCTGCATCAGTCATCCTCTTGTACCATACTCCCAGATGTTTGGTGAGCTCTCCAAGGTCCGTGATGTTGAACTTGCGTGCGATCTCTTCCTTGATCCATTCGACTGTGACTGGGTCTCCTCCGATAGCAGCATCGTCGACATACACAATCACCAGTGCTGTGACTTGCCCGCTCGACTTGTACACGAACAAGCATGGATCTGCCAGACTCTTGGTGAATCCAATGTCCACCAGTGCTGCTGTGAAAGTCTTCATCCATGCTCTGGGTGCTTGAACCGTTCCATACACCGCCTTCAGCAGTTTTGCAACATGCTTGTGACGATATTCTGGATCTGCCCTTCCGTCAAAGTCTCCGTCCACGAATCCTTCTGGGATCTCGATGTACACCTCTTCTTCAATCTCTGCGTTCAGGAATGCTGCCTCCACATCCAGGGCTTCGATCACCCATCCAGTGTTGGCCAGGCACACCGCCAGCATTGTTCGAATTGTGGTATCACTTGCGACCGGGGAGAATGACTCTGTGAAGTCCACTCCAGGGATCTGTTCGTATCCCTTCACCACCAGCCTCGCTTTGTACCGTGTTGACCCATCCTGTTCGGACTTCTTCACGAATATCCAGCGAGACTTGAGTGCAGTGCGTCCTCGTCCCATGCTGCCTCGATCAATGACTTGGAGACAGTCGCGCTTCTGGAAGTTGTGAACCTCCTTTTCAGCTGCTCCCTTCCACTTGTCACCATCTGGCCTGCTCAGAGCGTCCTTGAGCGTCTTTGGCAGCCCTGGATCAGAAGTAAGGGAAGCGTTGAAAACCATCAACACTCTCCCGGATCTGGTGTTTGGCCTTCCATCATTCCGGCCTTGCACCTCGTAGGATCTCCAGGTCTGTAGTTTCGCTCGCTCTCTCTCCATCTTGGATGACCCTCTCCCAGCTTGCGGAACTGCCAGACGAGTTGGATGTCTCTCACGTTGGTTCGCAGGTGTCACATGCCGTTCATTCGCCTGATGCACATCCACCATCTCGAAGTCATCCATGCCCTCATTTCCATCCGAATCAGAGACAAGCCCAGGATCCACAACGATTCCGTTGATATCGTCCCGGACATGGTCGGTTGGGTCCGCCATCACACCGCTCTCATCGTCCGAAATGACATGAGGAAGTTCATCGATGCTGACCATCTTTGGAATCTTGGTGGTTGCTGCTCTCTCCCCAGTGGACGGAGTCATCATCAGTGGAACATCCGCATCGACCACAGCCTTCTCATCTGGGACTGCGGCTGCGGTTGCTGCTGGTGTTGGATTGGATGCAGGCTCAGGTTGTGCAATGATCTCCACACCATCCACGACCCCTGCTCCATGCCACTCCATCCAGTTCAGGTCTCTGGACATCACCACCTTGTTGGTATCGACCTTCAGCATCCGATAGGTATCGCCTGCATGGTTGTCAGCATAGCCCAGCATCACCGTTTTGAATGCTTTTGGTGTAAGCTTCGGCTTCTTGGCGCGATCCGTTACGTATCCGACGCGTCCCCATTCCATCAGATGCGGATAGAGCTTGGGATTCTGGCCGTAGAAGGTTTCATCTGGACTCTTGTCGTTGCCTGTCGTGACCGTCAGGTTATGGAGACGGGTTGCCGTGTGGATTGCCTCCGCCCAAAGCCGTCCTTGTGCCTCATCAGTGAGATCAGCATCCAACATGAGCGCCAGTGCCGAATCTCGAATCGTCACGAATCCTCTCTCAACAACACCATTCATCATTGGTGTGTTGGGGGCGGTGTACTCCAGTTGGATTCCATGCTCGTCACAGACCTTCTCCAGCTTCCCTTGGTTCTCACCAGCGTTGTCACACCGAATGGCCTCCACCTTCAGGTCTGCACCTTTGAGTTTGGTGAGTAGAGTCTCCACCTGTCCTGCAAGCTGGCTCTTGTTTGTCAGGAAGTAACTCCACTTCTTCTTGGAAACCTCATCCACGATCAACAGCCAGTAGTTGCTTCCTTTGGTCGTCTTCTTGTATGGACCAGAAATGTCCAGGTATAGGCGTTGAGCGATGTGGGTAGCTTTCTCAAATGCCTTCTTCCTCACTCCCTTCGCCTTTGCTTTTGCCTTTGCACATGCCTCACATGCTCTCCAAGTCCCAGTGAGTGACCAGCCTGCCTTTGCTGCTGTCAGCTTGGTGTAGTGCTCGTTTGGATGCCCCAGGATGCGATGAGCTCGATTGACATCCATGGTGCTCTTCCTCTCCACAGTTCCCGTGGCCATGATGGATTCCGTTGGCTTCCCCTTTGACTTGCATTTGAGGAAGTACAGGTTGCCGTCTCCATTGTCATCTTCATGTTGGAACTTCAGACTGATGTTGGCGCTTGGATGTTTCAAAGTGATATCATCCTTGCCTCCACTGAGCGTGCATCCCTTCTCCAGGAATTGGGGAATACTGATGATGTTGTGTGCGAATCCTGGGACCACGAAGACTGACTTCAAGATGAACTCGGTACCGTCCAGGCACTCTCCATGAAATTCCCCCACATGGGTTGGTGTCACCATGTTGCGGTCTCCCACCTGCACCTGTCTGTCATCGGTGACCGCCACCAGATCTGTGATCCCTTCGGTTGACCAGGTCACATGGCATGTAGCTCCGGTGTCAGCCAGCCACTTGTTCTTGTCTCCAGCCTGCCTGCCATCTGTCCCAGTTACATGAGATATTGCTGCCATACCAACGAACATTCCAGAGTGGGTGTTCCCAGATCCTCCTGCTTGTCCGCCCTGTCCGTTCTTCTCCGGACAATCCTTGGCCTTGTGCCCTTGCTTCTTGCATCTGTAGCACTTGATTCGTTGGAGGTAGTCATTGTTGTTGGTTGGTGGCTTGGTGCACTCTGCTGCCTTGTGTCCGTATTCTCCACACTTGCGACACGTGCCCTTGAACCCGCTCTGATACCCCTTCGTCATGGTGTTGAAGGCCTTGTTGGTTGAAGTCGACGCAGTGCTCCCATCCTCACTCGTCCTCACCTTCCTCTTCCAGAATCGGATCAGGGACTTCTTCAGCGACTCCCACTTGAGGTCTCCATCATTCAGCTCTCTATCCAGTGTAGTCTTCACCTCGCTGTAGATCTCCTCGGGTAGGTTCACCATCACATGCGCAATGCAGTCGTCATCCGTCTTCTCCACGCCGAAATCCTTCAGCTCCTTCACGATCTTGTTGATTCTCATCATCCACTGGCTTGGATCCTCTTCCGGAGTCTGCAGTGTACACATGGTGAACTCGTTGAGCTTCGTCACCTTGTCTGCCTTGTCCCGCGGCGCATACCTGTCCTGAAGTGCCTTCAATGCTGCCACAGCATCACCCTTGGGTTGGTGATCTGTCTTGCACTCCCTCACGATGCTTCTCGCCAGTCCCTCAGTGCTGAGCATCAGCGTGCTGTATGCTGCCTTGTTCATCCGCTCAGCCTTCTTCTCTGCTTCGCTCTTGGCTGCCTGATCATGCCTTGGTACCGCGACTGTCTCGTCCAACACCTCATCGTACCCCTTGCACGCAGCGAGAGCCATGAAGACGTCCAACCACTCGTCAAAGTCCTCGCCATCGAACTTGACGATCTTCACCGACTTGACCCCGTCTTCATCCATCTTGTCGTTGTTCTTCAGCCCTGATGGCCCAACTTCGTGTGTCTGAGTGTCTCAAGACACGTTTTAAAACGTGTTGAAACAGGTCTCAATCCTGTTGCTCATGTAGACCGGGTGGGGCTACAATTGGTTCACTAAGTTAGTTGTTCTGTTATCCCGGGTTTGTAGGTTGGTGATTCCTCTTTCTCTGCGATTTATGAGCTCGACTTGTCTGTCAAAAGTCAACTCATGTCAATCTCCAGTTGCCCTGCAAACTCGTGTAGTTCTGACTCCTATTGAGTCAGATCATTTCCTAATTCCTAACGATCCACCGCGATGTGAATCCTCGACCTGCGCCAGTTTCCCGCAGTTCGTCGTGTTGTTGTCTTATTTGGTCTTGGTTGTGTCAGACAGAGATTCAGGAACTCGATTGCGTCAGTCTCTAATCCTGACGTCTTACCTAAGTGGTTCCTCTCATCCATATATATCTGGTCTTGCTCCTCTGCTGACGTTCATGCTCTGCTCCTCACGTTCCCGCTGACGTTAGATTCCTCTCGGCTCGTAGATTATTTGTTTCTGAAGATTCCGAGATTCTTTCGTCATATTCGAGGATTCTGCTGTAAATTTCCGTTTTCGGGTTTGGAACATTTGATCGTGAGAAGGAGTTCTGGACAAACAAATATGTGTGAGCAGTCATTTGCGCAACTGTGACCCCTACCGGGTCATACACGAATCTGAATATTCGTCATGTTCCAACATGCAGTGCGGTGGGATGGCAACCAGTCAAATCCAAATGAGATGGGTCGCAACCAACACAAGCAATCAACAAAGGCAGTCACATTGGTGGCTTCATCGGTGGCTTCATCGTTGTTCGAGGCATTGGTTCACACCTCAAGTTGGTGCTTGTGATGACAGGCGGACGAGGGTCAGCGGTCTTGCAGATGCCACGACGACGAAAGCAAGCGTGGGTCATGGTGTACATGGTGGTGATGATGACAGCTCTCTCTCTCTCTCTCTCTCTCTCTCTGTATCTCTGTTTCTGGAGACTTTCATGTTGTTTGCTTCGAATTGATGCGATGTTGATGATGGCTGAAGTCGAGTTGTCGGAGGCAGACTCAAGGCTGCGAGACCGTTCAGACCGATGGAAACACTCAACGGCCATTTCGAACCACCTGCGTATCACCATCATTAGGGAGATATCGCATGTAAAATGAAGCCACCCCTGGAACCTGTCGTGGTGACAACTAGTGGGGAGCTGTCCCCAAATGTTCGCGTTCGCGTTGGATCTTGGAGGGACTGAAATAATCAAATTAATCGTACAATGACGTCATTAATACTGTCTAGCCTAATCTATGCTGTTGAGTAGCCTTCCTCGGTGGAAGACTATGACAACAGGAAGTTCCTTCCTCTCCACTTGTTGTTTCCATTCACAGCAAACAAAAATGAATGCTCAACGCTTCCACATGCATGTTCGTGCTTGTTGGTATCACTGCCTACTGTTCCGTTTCCGTGTTTCTGTCATACAGGTCATATGTAGCACTTGCCTTGTATGTGTTCCCGCTCTAGATTTCCCCAAAGCACAGCCCCAACCCTCCTCCATCCCCAGACCGCTGCCGCCCCATCCACTGGCAGGCAGAGGTGATCCACGAGCTATGGCACATGATGCTGCAACAGCGGTCTAGTCGGAACCACGCGCTTCACGAGGAAGGAGAGCGCGATGTGATGTCCCAGCGCATGGGATTTTACTTCCAAACACTCCAAGAGCTGCCACCATGACCCATCCCCACCCACCTTTGCCAGCTCGCCCAGCAGGTCCCAACGTCAGAGCCACGACAGGCGGAATGGCTGTTCACTCTGCTAATAATAATAACTCAGTGATTACATCACAGATGTGCCTCAAGGCTTTACCCTCGCCGCCGCCGGCCCCGTAGGACCAGGCTTTGAGCGAGCCGTCAAGTTGCCACTCATCCTATTCCCAGCCATGCTGCCATGGCCTGCCGTTCTGCCTGCATAGATCGAGCCCTGCGTCTGGCCTTCACTGCCACTTGTACCGCCGTCATAGAGTGCACCCACTGCTGCATTTGCAGCTCGGTATCATACTCAATATTCCGGCCGTCCCTGAGCAGGTGAAGCTCCAATGCCGTCATGTCGCTGCTCGTGCTCTGTTGCATCCATTGCACCTGTCGGCGCAGGTCCTTCATCGTCGGATGCTGATCTGCGTCATGTACTTTTTCGTTCCTGGCAATCCAAACCGTCCACGGTACTTTCCAGATCCACCGCACCATCTCTCGCGCCCACGCTCTCGCGTCTGGATATATGCACTCGTTCGTTGTCATCCACTATGTCTGCTGGCAGATCCAATCCCTATGGATGAAACCAAGCAGGAGGGGGTACCAACCGATGTAACTTTGCAGCCCGTCCACTCGGAGCTTTCGCCTCCATTTCACCAGCCCCACTCATATTTCGCACCAGTCGCAGACATGTGCCTATCCGCACCATGCAGTCGAGAAGTTCTGACGTAGAGGTCTGCCAGGCTTCCTGGTGTTCGCTACAGCGGAGCACATGCATCGTTGTCTCGTCCTGCTGGCAGAACTGACACTTCGGCGTCTCTCGCTGACCAACCTGGTGCAGCTTCTTGTTGACTCCGACAAAGCCTGATGACCACTTCGACACGAACTTTGCCACCTCTTTGTTCTTCTTGGCCGCGCGCGTCTTCTTGTATGTGTACCAGTCCACCTGCGTCAGTTGATCTTCGTCCCACTGGAACTTTGATGCCCAATAGATAGCTGTGTTGGCAGACTGCAGCAGCTTGTGGAGCTCCTTCGCGTCTACATGCGAGTAGTCGGCGTTGCGGAGACGTAACCTCCATCTGTTCGTAGACGCGTGCCACCTTTTCACCCAACGTTGGCTCTCTGTCAGGCTCCAGAACTGCTTGGCGTGGTCGTCGACTACTACATTGAGTTTCTTCAGCGTTGTTAGTTGCTTGCCAGTGTCATCCTGGTGGCCTTTCACCCACTTCCAGTGCAGTATCGCCAGAATCCTGTGCCGCAGCTCTCGAATCTCAGCCAGGACATCCCAGTCGCGTTGGCCTGGGCGTAGTCCATCCTCTTGGGCCTGCAACATCGCCTGCTTGCCGTCAAGTGCAATGGTAATCGCACACGAGGCGTCCAGACCTCGCATCCTGGCTATCACGGTAAGCGACGCCCAGATTCCCGCGAGTTCGCTTCTGTAAGCACTTTGCACTTCGGACGGGCCCGGGACGAACGTCTGGCACGTCATGCTTGCCGTCGTCGCCTCGTCGTACAGAATAGAAGCCGCGGTCCCTCTGGAATCTTTGAATGATCCGTCACTCACCACGAGCAGCTGGGATCTCCGTGCAGCGCACTCGGCCTCCTCGAGACTCAGTTCGCCTTGCAGATTCTCCACTGGGTCGTAGGGTTCTTCGCGCTCATCGATCGACTGTGCCAATCCGACGAAGCTGTCCCACATCATGCCGGTTTCCGTGAGAGTCACCGAGACACGTTTGGCTCCTGTTGGGAGACTGTCTGCTGTCCCTCGCCAAGAGTAGAGCTGCCTGCGGGTTCTGCTGTTTTGACAAAGCGAATATCGCTGTAGGGGCTGTGTCCCCGTGTCAAATATATCATGGCCGTAGGTATCCTTCCGCCACTGCCAGGACCCATCGTCGCGGTACCACCTACCGAGCGGCTCGTGTAGGAGAAGGCCTCGAAAACACATGGACTTGCACCAGTGTTGCCATTCTTGCCACCATCCGCTTGGTAGTCGCTCCAGCTGGTTGGCCCAGCGCTTGGGTATGCAAGACGCCATGGTGCCGTCGTGAGCCTCGCCGAGTATCCTTGTGCTGTTGGCCGATACAATGTCGGACAAGCGTAGCACTCCCAACTTCTGGCGCACCATGATCAGGTGACGGAGCTGTGCTCCTTTGATGCTTTGTTCCAGCCAGATATCCGTGAGGAAGCTGTCTCCTTCCCATTGGACCTTTGCTGTCGTCGTCGTCTCGTAAATCCGGATGCTGGTGTCTTGGAGTTGTTGCCATAGCCCCGTCACCCAGCACTGTGTGGCACAGTGGCCCACACTATCGAAGGGGTACTGGAAAATAGATCTGCCCGTTCCCAGCTCTTCCTTGAGTGCCAGAATAGAGCATTCAATCATCTTTCCTGTCTGGGTTCCTTGATGCACCTCATCAAACGCAAGCTGTATTTGTGAAATCAGCTGGGCGTTGGCCGGGTTATTGATTCCCAACCCGCCAAGCGAGGTTGTGCCGTACACAAGGGCCCGTGGGAAGTTCCTGGACACTCCCATTTTTGGAAGTGACACCAGCAGCGCCGGAGCCATGACTAGTCGCCATTGTTGTCTGGAAAGCTGCGTCATTGGCAGGGCATACTCGATCGTCTTCAGGAACCTCAGCGATAGCGCCGACTTAGCGTCTTCCGGTGATATCTGTGCTGTCCGCATTCTTCCTCCAAAATCCTCGGCCTTCGCTCTCATCCTCTGCATCTGCTCTGTCTGGTCGCTGTCGAAATCAATGAACACTCCCAGTGTGAACAGGGGTTGGTCCATCGTCTTGTAGGGTATCTCTGACCTGACACCGTTTCCGTCCTCGATTTGGATGGCGGTGCGGGTGTCGACGTCCTTCCAGCCCCACTCGCCTTTGACGAACTCGGGCTGGATGGCCCACCAAACTGACCTAGCAGGAACCAACGCCCCGCCTGTCACTCTCAACAGCCGGCTCCAGTCGTGGACCATACTCTTGAATGCCTCTGTGTTGGTTCCTTCGCTGCCTGTGACCTCCAGTCGGACCAGATCCATGTCGTCAACAAATGCCAAGCCAAGGATCTCAATGACCTCTCCGTTGGGCGTCGTCACTTGGGATGCATGGCCCAACTTGAGCATAGCATTGAACATCACGGAGCTGATGACGGCCCAAATCGCAGGACCCGCTCCGTTGCCTTGTCCAATGCCATGCATTTCACAGTCTGCGCCTCGACGGTATGACCTATCTGACACCCCGTACGCTGTGCTGATGCAGTGGTCGGCGTCTCGAAGGGTCTTGAACATGCTCCGCGTGGCTGCCCCATCTGCGCCTGCTGCTATCATCGCAGCTGCCGCAAAGTTGGGGACGATCCTGTTGTAACACAACTTGGCGTCATTCGAGCAGAACCCAATCGCCACCTTCTGTTGGAAACCCAGATCAACACTCAGCCTCTTGTTCAGGGCGGCACTCATGGCAGATTTGCATTTCCTGCTGCTGAATTGAAACCCGGACAATCAACCTGCCTCCTCAGCAGTCTTCGTCATTTGCCTGCCCAATCTCTTATTGTTCAGGTTGAACTGGGCGTCCATGAGTTGAATGGTCCTCATTTTCTCGATATTGAACACTTGGGCCTTCTTCAGGATCTCAACGTCTGTGATCCGTTGCCATGGTCAGGGTGAGTGTCCCGTCTGGTATGAGACATCACGCAGCTGCGCGTCCGTTCTAGCCAAGCTATCCACCATCATTGCTGCCTTGTAGTGGCCAAAATGTGGGTTGCTTGGCTCCAAGTTGGTGAGCTCTGTTTGTTGCTTCCACGCTTTCTGGTGATCCTCGACTGTGAGTTCGGTCTCGTCCTGTGCTATGGGCTCTAGTGCTGCGAGTAGGGTCCGGATCATGGGGTCAAGTTTGGCTGGAGACGTGCCCTCCTTGTTCACCAGTTGGGCTGCGAGTTCCGGTTGCCAGATACGATCCATGACACGCTTGTCTCGACCTGTCATACAGGGAGCACCGTTTGCTTGTGAGAACCTTTGCTTGTTCTTCCGGATACACGTGGTGACAATCTCATGGTGTTCAGTGCATTCATGAAGCCTGCCATCTTCGTCGGTGAACAGGACTTTGGTGGTCATTGACTTGTCCTGACCGAAGATCGCTCGAAGGCGGCCTGCTTGCTCCCTTTGTCTCTCACGGTTCAGCAGAAGATGTAGTGCAGCTTCGTATTCTTGATCATGAGCATCGTGGCGTTGCCTCGTAATCTCCACCAGGTAGTGTTGTCGCGCTTGTGTGTGATGTTTTTTCTGTGTGTAATAGGCTGCGTATGCTTCAGACTGTTTCTGTTTCGCTTGCTCCAGCGTTGCCTCGCTGTCCAGCCCCACTGACTTCTTGGTGCGTTGTCGAAGGGACGAACTGACTTTGACACTGGACATGTGCTTCACTTCCAAGGACCAGAACTTGATCACGTTCCTTGCATGTTGCAGGTTGGGAGACCACGCCACGGCACCCATTCTCAGCTTGTGACACTTCTTCTCTGCGTATCTTCTGATCTCATAGGTCTGCGCCAAGAGCTTGTCGTACTGGAGTCGTTGGGCAGGGGTCAGTCGCCATCCTTGAGATTTCACCAGGTGCCATATCTCTTGCACCCGTTCACATATGTTGTGCTTTCCGTACTCTTCCAACAGTGCATCATTGTACTTCTGGGTGACACGTGGGCCACTGAGGACCAACCGCCTGGGCTGAGAGGTCCAGATGGGCTTCACGGCCACACCTAGGACTTGCTCGAAACCAACGTCGACCCATACTGCTCTGTGGTCAGATGGTATGGCCTCGCCGAACCCCAGGTAGCCTGCCTTCTCCAGATGCACTCCTTCCAACACGAATATCGTGTTGATAGGCACGTTGTTTCGGTTTCTTTGTTGGGTAGCTTGCCTTGCCTGGTCTCCTGTTCTATTCCATACCGCGTTCTTCAGCCCTGTGGCCTCCAGAAGGCGAGTAGTGGTACTGTCCAGGACGTCGTCGTTGAGGTCGACCCCCAGTATAATAGTGTTGCCTTCAGTTCGCCATTTCCTGATCTCATTGGCCATGTTGTTGCCCCACACCTCGTGCGGGTCTTCTTCCTGACCTGCCGCCGCCAGTACTCTCACCTGCTGGGACCATACCGTAGGCTGTTCACTCTGCTACATGCTATGTCCCACATCGCAGCTACCGTTCCCCAGCGCAAAAAGCGTGGATGTGTCGCCGCATCTCCTAGCCTGCGAGCTGGAGCCCCGAAGCTGACCGCGTGGGCGCTGCCCTGTCTCCTGCCGTTGACGTCCAGTGACGCTTAGCGTAACATGCATGCTCTAACTACACCTACACTATCTAATGCACACTATCGAATGCACACTATCCAATGCACACAATCGAATACACCACAAGGACAGCAGCTTCCCCAACATCATCCGTTCCTGCCGGATGACTCATGCAGAAAAACGAGGCGACACAAAGCGCCTACGGCGCATAGTTAAAGACTATAATCTATGTGGTAAACAACAACTACGACTTCTCCAAAACATGTCTCGACATGTGTGGAATTGGTTGCCTGAGGACAAGGCCTGCGCAGAGGCCAGGATCAGCTTCGTGCATGCTGCAACATGGCTGACTCGAACCGTTCACATCAACGTTAGTCTAGGAAAGAAACAAGACAATTCAAGAACAATGAAGATGCGAACCGAAGAAATATGTACGCTTCTGATTGGATAAAAAATTGTCAATTCAGTTTACTTCCGCGTGGAGTTCGTATTTGGCGGGACTCTTCAAATTACCTGCCATGTCAAACGAAAGTTTCGTTTGACATGGCATGTAATTTGAAGAAGCGAAATTCTCATCCACCCCCCAAAATAAATGTCTCTATCAGGTTATTTTGGACCCTGGGACTCATCAAATTACATGCGATATGACCCGGTTGTGTGACGGGACCTGCAGTCGGTCCTGGAGGGGTGGCAACTTACGGGGATTTATACCAAACCACGCACATATTCATAAACTAGAGAAAAATATAAGAATCATAGTGGACGCAGATTTTGCTTTAATGTCTTATTTTAATTTTTATCCACCTTTGTAGATTTACGGTCCTCTTGGTCGAATATGCACAATGCTCCGTGATGATCGCAAGGGATTGATTAGCTTTTCCGATGCAAACAACGCAATGTGCGCAGACACGTTCGGGAGAGAAATATTTTTGACGGGTTGCGTACGGAATTTGACATTTCAGCGACGTCATTGTTCAACCTGTCCGAACACGTTTTTGAAATAACAAGCCGCTTCTAGACGTTATCATTCAAATTCAAATTTGACTCTCGTCACATGTCACAAATCTCCTCACATTTTGCCGCCAAATCGAGTTTTGCTTTTCTGCGGTGGTGTGCTGTGCTTTTGGCATGTTCATGTAGTTCTTGTATTGTCACCTTCTTGCACTCCTCCTGCTCAGTTCACTTCCATCAATACTAGTGGCTAGTGGCTAATTTCCGGTTTTTTGCACTTTTTGGTAGTTGTTGGTAACCATTGGCCTATCGCCGACAGCACAAGCAACCATTCGATGAGCTGATGGCCGTTGACCGACATCTTTGCACCATTAGAAAAGAGGAGAGTGAGAGCTATCTGTTGATGTGTTCATTGTTGGCAAACGGTCTCCGCTTGCTGTTCATCTTGATGCCTGTTTTAACCCTTTATCGGTATTTTTCGTACGGACGACGTACGGACGTGATTTCGGAATTTTTTCGTTGGTAACCATTGGTAACCGCGTAGAGTCTACGACGTTCTGGTACAGAAATTTGTTGCGTTTTCGTCCAATCTCGACCAACCATCTTCCAAAGACCTGCATCCAATTCTGTTTCGTCAATTGCTCAAGTGAATGGCATGGCTGTATTCGTCACTTCATTCTGCTTCGGGTGGTGTGCTGGTCGGCGGTCCAGATTGCTTTTGTGTGTTGCATTGTGTGTTCGAAGTTAGTCACTAATGCTCATGACAGGCATGATCATCAATCCGTGAACGTAAAAAAGTTCGCGCCAAAAATTATCGCGTGTTGTTTACGTGTTGTTGATTCGGACTGAGTTGCTCACATGAGTCTATCTACTTTATGCAAGGTTGTTGCATCGCCCTGACGTCGTATCATCGTGTGGCTGCCTTCAATCGACATAGTATCCTCTCTTGCACCCGCCCATGTAGTATTGGTCTTCGTCCTTCACTTGCTCCACACATATACCAACTTTCCTCCATATCAGTGCTCCTCCAAGTATCACAATCAACTCGTCCACCACCAACACTCCTCTTCACCATGCCTCTCAAAGTTGGTTCCCACGTCCTCTCCAAGTTCAACCATCCCTCCCACGGATCTCATGGTGAGAAGGTCCCTCTCCGCGGCATCGTCCTGAAGTCCCTCGCTGATTGTGTCTAGTCGATCCACTGGACCTCGCTCGAGGTTGTGTGTGACCACCAAGCTGCGACGTTGAAGCTCAGCAACGAACCCATTCACCATGCCCCTCCTGAGGAAATTACCGACCTCATCCGCACCCGCTACATTGGGAAGGGTGTGTTGGCACTGCGACGCTTCCAGAAGAAACGCGCATTCATCGCTGCGCCCCATGCAGAGCTCCAGATTGGCTCAGCAGTCAGGAACGTGATGGCTGGCGTCTCCATCGCCCACGCATCGATTTCAAACAGTTCCAATCATTCCCATCATGGCCACCCTGAATCGATGTCAAGAGTTCCTCCAGCTGGATCAGACTCCGCCTCTCGCTCTTTTCGCGTCGAAGGAGCAATCTCCGATGGCGACGAGCTTCGCGCTGATCTTTGCAGCACCTGCGATGCCTCTGATGGAGCCGATGATGCTGATGGTGGCGGCGACTTGCCAATGGGCGACGACGCCAGCGCCTTGTCAGTCCATGATGGACCACGCCTTGACTACTCCTTTCGAGGCAACCGACTGGCCGACGCAGTGCCGCACAGGGCAGCCAAGCTTGCCCTTATGGGGACGAATGTGGTTGTGGGCAAGGGCCTTGATACTCAGACCTGGACTGTGGTTCCTGACGACCACATCGAAGCTCACAGCCCTACGACATGCAAGACTGTGGCAGTGACTGGGTTTGACTTCCGCGAAACATCGCGGAAGTCAAGCAGCAACCGAAGGGGCCATGCCAACTTGTTGCGTCTCATCCAACATATGTGGCCAGGTGACTGGAAAGCGCAGGTGGACTGCTTCAACCAGCGGATCATCAATGCGAATTCAGCAGGAGATTCGATCGGGATCTCTCGCACTGTCTCCGACAGCGAGTTCTGGGTGTTCTTTGGCATCCTGCTTTTGAGCAAGCTTCACAACACCTGCAACCTGTGGGGACAGGGACAACAGGAGGGGTTCCTGCAGACAACGAACATCTCGAACTACATGTCCAAAGGACGCTTCCGCCAACTTCGCGAGATTCTGATGCCGATGATATTTGCGGATGAATCAAGGAGGGGCGAGGATCCATGGTGGCAGATTCAGGCAGGCATCGAGGCATTCAACCGCCGGCGCTCCAAAGTTGTCATACCAAGTCATATCAAAGTACTTGATGAATCCATGAGCGCTTTCCAACCTCAAACAAAGAAAACTGGGAACCTGCCACACCTGACATTCGTCAGTCGCAAGCCAGAGCCCTTAGGTACCGAGCTAAAGTCAGTGGCCGATAGTGCAACTGGCATCATCCACCTGGAGATACAGAGAGGCAAGAAGGGAATGGAGAACGCAAAGTATCTTGATACTGTGAAGCAAGCACATGTTGCCTGCACCCTTTGCATGGCGATGGCCACCAGAAGAATGGGAGAGCAGAACCTTCACTACCATCCACCACACCTTCCAAAGAGCATCTTCCTTGGCGATGCCTGGTTCGGTTCCTATCGGACAGTTCATGCCTTGACCACTCAAGCAGATTCTGATTTCACTGGCGTCGTCAAAAACAACCATGCCAGTTTCCCGAAAGCCTTTCTTGAGAAATCAATGGAGAATTGGCCATCTGGATCGCAGCTGCTCCTTCGGTGCAAAGGCAATGACGAAGACAGTGGCGATGGCAGCAACAAAACAAGAACTGCATACTATGCAATGGGGTACAAGTATTGCAAGAAGAAAGTGATCTTGTTTGTGTTCTCAGAAGGGGTGGGTTATGCGAACCCGGGCAACCCATACATCGCCCGGTGGACCTCAGATGAAGATACTGCGGAGTCCAGGGAAATTTCAAGACCCCAAGTCGCAGCAAAATACTTCCGCGACTGTGGCAAAGTGGATAGCCACAATCAAGAACGCCAAGACACCCTCAGTCTTGAGAGGGTGTGGAGGACCCGCAATGGCTACTTTCGCCTTGTGACGACATTGTTTGGTATAACTGTGGTGGATGCATGGCTGGCATACAAACATCACATGGCAGGCAACCACAGGCATAAGCATGTGACACTTGTGGACTTCATCAATCTACTTGCAGAAGACATGATACAAAACAACAAAGACCGCATTGCAAGATATGACCAAACACTTGTTGTTGGCATCAGTGCAACATCAAGTGATACAACCAGCAACGATTCACAACGAGGTATAGAGATTGCTCCACTACCACCAAGGCCAAAAGAAAGGAACACAATGTTCGAAATATGCAATCATTGCATTCGAGTCACCGAAGACTCCATCCCCAACTCGTACACAAACTCCAAGGGGCAGAAAGTGATGGGGTGGAGGAAGAAAAGAGGCAAGTGCTGCAGATGCAAGAAGAGTGTCAACTACGTCTGCCACGGATGCCCTTCTGCAGCAGCGAATAAAACAGTGTGGTGTTGCTCTCCAGTTGGGGAAGATGGCAGCAGAAGCACTTGCTTTGAGCAACATGCATTGAATCACATCGAGGACCCTGGACTGACTGTCTGAACTTAACTACAGTACCATAATATGGACGGAATGTATGATGTATTGGAATGTTGAGCATTGGTGATGGCTCCAGGATGAAGCAAGATGACCACTGCATAGTTGCACTGAAATTCTCCACGATGCATCGTGGTGATTGGCATTCGTGAATGTCAATATCGAGTGGTGGCCCCAGAGAAACGAGCAGATCTCGACACCTACCCAACCAATCGCCACCAAACTTGGAGAGGGTGATTAAAAGCCACACATGAGAATGCTCACAAAAGGAGAGCTCAAACAAATGGAGCGGCATGGACTTGCCGAAGAGGTTTGTGTCAAAAATGGTGGTTTTTGGGCCGGTTCGCGTGGGACTGACGTACAAAATGTACCAGCGTCTACGTCAAAATCGACTCATACGACTAGTTACCAATTGTTACCAATGGTTACCAAAAAATTGGCCTCCATCCAAGCCAAAAGCCACTAGTATTCTCTATCCACCCATCAGTACCTATCAGCATCATGCCTGACCTAGACTGATAACTAGCTAGAATATCCTAGTCTCCCAATTGAGTCCAGTCATGTATCTATTGTTGCCAGTACTGGATCGAGTCCGGTAACGTCCGTGACTGAGACCAGTCAGTCGAGTCCAACCATGCGAGACTCGACTCAGTTGTATCTGCGGTGTCAACATATGGAAACGTGCGACCACCAAAACTTGACGCCAAAACATGGAAGCAAAGTAAATGGGCGACCAGGTGGCGCAGGTTTGGAATTCAGGCGTGGTTCTTGGAACAGGCACGGAGTAAGCAGAGACGGCATGGCAGAGTGCGCTACTTGTGGAGTAACGCAAAGTAGAGCAGGTGGAGGCAAGAAGGAAGGCAATCATAATCTACAATTATCCCTCAATCATCTGCTGGCATAAGGCAATGCCCGTCTCTACCATGGAAGCTGCGTCGAAGGACGCCAATCCTTCTCCCTCCAAGAAGCAACGCTTGCCATCCTCTCCATCTGTGCGCCCGTTTCCATCGGATCCGATCAATTGCAAGGAACTGTTTGCGCCATCTACTGGTGAGAAGCTTCTGCCTCCATTGGGTATGGGTGGTAAGCAACACATTCCACCACCTACAACAAACAAGCTGTTGCCTCCTGCACTCAAAGGCGCGACCTTCGACAACGAGTGTGATGTTGAGATCCTCACCAACAACGAACAGGTTCGCACACTCAATGCAACCAACGAGAAGCTCTTCGTTCGCGTGCACATCACCACTGACAATGGCATGATTCTTGATACCTCCAAGGTCACTGTGCAGGCCTTTGGACATGGTGTCAATGCGAATACAAAAGTGCATGTCAAAGTCTGGGTCCCGACTCCTCCAGCTTTCCCTGCACCCCTTCCCGCACTGACTATCCAACCAGCAAAGAAAGGCAAGCGCATCCAATGTGGCGACGCTGGCGACAACGAAGCCTTCCGTCCCAAGGGACGCAACAAAATCAAGAGCAGGAAATCAAATGCGGGAAGATTCCAAGACAAGCACAACACGAACAAGAGAGATGCGTTTGAAACCATCCACGAGGTTTTGCAAGAGCTCGGAGTGAAGAACCTTGCGACTGTGCTGGCCGACTTGCCGCATTACGGGTTTGTGTTGGGGCGCAATTCCGACAAGCAAGTGTGGAGCAAAGCAAAGAAGATCTTCGCAGTGGCCTCCAATGCGCTGTGGAAAGCGTTGATCCCAGCCATGACCTTGCCAGTTCCTCAGATGGAGCAAGTGGTTGCGTTCGTGCGCGCGGGAGTGGACTTGCCACCAGTCAAGCTGGCTCCCAACCTATACACGATTTGCCTTGTCGGCGAGAAGAACATCGCACGAACAGCAAGGTGCATTCTTGCCATGTCTGCTTCGCCACGCCAGTGCACGAACCTCCTCACCCGATCCAAGGGCGAACTTCCTGACATTCAGCGTCTCGGCCTCTTGCCACATCAATACACCGTCACGCGGGGCCAGCTCCTCACTCTGCGCAACTACTACGAGCTGTTGCGCGAGGGCAACGTGGCTAGTGCTGCTGTCTACAACTATCGCGTCAGCGCTTACAGCTTGGCTGGTGTGGTGTCCTTCATCAGCAACACAACCACATACAAGGCGGGCCTTTGTCACAATATCAAATGGGGTGGGGTGATATTTGAAAATGTGCCAGTATTCGAACGTGGCGGAACGAGCGTGGGCGAACTCTTCCAAATGTACAAAACTACGACGAACAACCCAGTTGGCGAGCAAGCATTCCGATCAATGACAGGACTGCTCACGCGCAGAGGAAAAGTGGTTACTGGTCTCTCCTCTTTTGAAAACTACTTCTGGATGGCAATGAAGACGTTGAAGGAGATGCTCGTGCGCTTGAGTGCTCTCCTGGAAGATTCATTCAACGGTGATGACGCACGCGACGATGCAGCAATTGAATATATTCAAACCTGTGAGACATTGGTGCGCGATCTGGACCTAATGATCACATTCCTCAAGTGGGAGTATACTGCTTCGCACATGCAGATCAAGTGCAAAGAAGATCCCATGCACTGCGCTCATTTCGCGCTTCGCCGCGATTCAAAAACGCGACAGGCTAAATCTACACTCAGCACCACCACCACAACAGCACCTGCCAGCACCGATACGACATGCGTGGTCATTCATCCTCCCACAGCAACAACAGAGTGTGACACCAATGCCCTTTCTCCCATCGCTCATGATCAACAAGGCAAAGTATGCGACAGATGTGGAGAAGCGATGCGATTCATGGATGATCGCGTCGTACCATTCATCGAGACGCTCAAGGCCAATCATCTTGGCGACCACGAGGATGAACTTCGCACAATGCTGGAGGCGGTACCGGGCTTGAACAACGAGATCACTGCATACATGGCACACCAAGTTCGAGCAAAGGTCCAATTTGATCAGATGAACAAGTACAAGGCCAAGCTCAACAACAATGACAAGTGCGCCTATGTTGTCATCGACCATAAGCAGAAGATTCTGCCGACAGCGCAAGGAGAATCACAGACAGAGTACTGGGGCAAGAAGGGCATGTCGCTCCTTGGTGTTATGATTGTCACCTGCAAAGATGACGAATTCACGTATCGCTTTGTTGATATAATTGTTCATGGCCGGCCAACCCAAGACACGCTTCAAGTTGGTGGGCTTCTCAAAGTCATCCAGAAGAAGGTACACGATCTCCTACCATCGGTGACAGAAATCATCCTGCAGTCAGACAACGCGGGCTGCTTCGCCAGCCACGAGCACATCGCGCTCGTCTCATCGCGGATCAACAAGAACGCGTCACGCAACGGACTTCCCCAATTTGTCATCTGGATCTACACAGAAGCCCAAACGGGCAAAGGGCGAATCGACACTCATTTCGCTTACATCACTATCGTACTACGATCTTACGTGCAAAGTGGTGGCAAGATTCAAACCGAACACGAAATTTTCGACGCGATGCGAATGGGAAATATCAGAGGTACTACCACCGTCTTGGTTGACGCATCGGGTTTGAAAGGTCGCTGTGTGACGCACAAGACAAATCCACGCATCAGGTTCCGCGCGAAGGGCATGAATGTACGATCAACGCACGAGGTGCAACACAGAAACGGCTATGCAGACTTGCTTGCGGCTTCAAATGTCACTGATCCAGTGCGTGTGGAGGAAGCTGAATGGGAAGACTATGATGTCATGAATTCCGAGGTTCCCATCATCAACGAACACCAATCGATGCAACAACCACTCACAGCAATATCACCGCGGAAGCAGAAAAAGACTCTCAGGTTTGCGAAGAGTGCCACCGAAAGCAAGGCGCTGACATACCTTGAAGCAATCAACATGGCAGCCTTGGAGACACCTGACGTAAGTACTGTGCTGCAGGACACCACAGCAGCAACAGAACACCCGCGATTGGCTGAACCTGGTTGGGCTGCGAAAGCCCTACGACGCAACGAGCCCATTCGTCCATACCTGGTGGAAGTGTTGGAGGAGGTGTGCAGAGTGGCACGCGCGGACCCGAAGAACAGACCAACCGAGTACGAGGCATACAGGCGGTGCATGGAGACGACCAAAATGAAGACTGACTGGTATGCACGGGTACATGTGAACCCAATGCGAGTGAAGCAGTTCATGTCAGCTTCGTACCAGCGCACGAAACCGAAGACCGCGAACGCTAGTACCCCGGAAACCACAATCAACAAAAACGCAACGAACACAACAATCACCCAACCACCGACGAACACAAACAGCACCCACACAGAGATCGTGCCTGCACAACACACAACAGCAGATGAGGAGGAAATCGCGCTGCAACAAGAAGAAAACGAAGCATCGGAGCAAATTGCGTGCGAGACACAAACAATGAAGGAGAATACGGAATCTCCGGAGTTGGTGGAACAAAATGTGAGGACACAATTGCTTCGGCGAGTCAGAGCTGCAATGGAGGGACTAAAAAAATAAATTAGCACTGCAATTGACATCGAGAATTCTTCTTTTGGCGATCCGAATCAAGGTACAAAGACACTGAATCTGGCCGTTGTGCGCTAGTCGTGTCTAGATGAGCGCGAAATCAATGGGTCCATAAAAATTAAAATTCGACAATAAAGAAAAATCGGCGTCCACTGTGATTCTTATATTTTTCTCTAGTTTATGAATATGTGGGTGGTTTGGTTGAAAGCCCCGTAAGTTGCCACCCCTTCAGGACCGACTGCAGGTCCCGTCACACAACCGGGTCATATCTCCCTATTGATCTGTCGCATTCGTTGATCTTCTTCGATGGTCTTGATCGTAGTCGAATCGGTCGAAGATTCGGGTTTTCGAAGATCCGCAAAAGAGAACTCTGTTGTGGTGGGAACGTGTTTCCTTCCTTCTTGTTGTCTGTGTCCATTTCCGTGATGGATGAGAACAGAAGGATCCAAACCACACGATCTTGACGCGTACGATCAAGAGGAGGCAAACACAAACAACAACACACACCAATCAACCCCATAATCGAGCACATCAACAACAGACATCGAACTGCCACTCATAGTCATCACACAGCGAATAGTACTCATCCTAATACAAGCTATTGAAGACACCACCATTGATATCTCTGCCATAGTAGATAGCTCAGACAACACACTTCCTTGACAGCCAATCCCACACCAGTCGTCCAGCAACCATCGACCAGCCTCTCAAAATGCCGAATATCACAGACTACCAACTCCTTGATGCTGCCAGTGCAGGTGACTTGTGGGTGTTGAAGGAATGGAAGAAGCAGAACAAGACGCAGAATGAAGGAGTTGACATCAACAAGGTTACAGACGACATGGGTTCCACTCCCCTTCATGAGGCATGCATTGAGGGCCACCTGGAGTGTGTGAAGTACCTCTTCGAATCATGTGGGGCTGACGTCAACCGCAAAGCCAGGCTTGGTTCTACTCCCCTTATTGATGCATGTGGCAGGGGCCAGCTGTGGTGTGTGAAGTACCTCATTGAATCATGTGGGGCTGACATCAACTGCAAAAGCTGCGATGGTGACACCCCCCTTCAGCAGGCATGCAAACACGGCCAACTGGAGTGTGTGAAGTACCTCATCGAATCATGTGGGGCTGACGTCAACTGCAAAGGCAAGTATGGTGAAACTCCCCTTCATCATGCATGCCTGTACGAGCACGTGGAGTGCATGAATTACCTCGTGGCATCAGCCAATGCTGATACCGGCATCCAAAACAACGACAACAAAACACCCCTCGAATTCTTCAATGCAAAACTTCGAATCATTTCTCAACATCTCAACCATCTGAGTCGCTGCAACTCGCGACTGCGGCAACAGTTGGAACGGGAGAAGCAGGAGAACGAACAACTGAAACACCAGTTGGGACAGAAGTTGAAGCGGAAGGAACAAGAGAATGAACAACTGCAACAACAGTTGAGACACCAGCCGAAGCGAAAGAAGCAAGAGAATGAACACAACACAGTAGCCACAAGAGGACCAACATCAGCATCGGAGAAGACTGGCTCAGATCCTTCCAAGCCGAGAACAGGACAGGCACCATCTTCTTGTGCGAACAAGGAGACAACCAACAACAGCCAATCAAGGCCAACTCTGGAGTCCTCATGATCACCGTCCCATCCATTGAGACTCTGATCAACTCTGGAATCCAACACCAGCACGCGAATGATGACACCGAAGACGGCGCAGCTCCCATGCAAACAACCATTCCTCTTCCCAACCTTCAACCAAAACACGTCCGATACGTCCTCCAATGCATCTACACAGGTGAGATATCCTTCGACAACAACAATCATGATGACAACGCCAATACCGGTGACACAAACCAGCCAACTCCCACCCTCACTGGACAAGATCATCTGCAACAGCTGATCCTTGTGGCCAACGAGTTCAGCTTCTGGCGACTCAAGCTTGTTCTTGAAGCAGAGTTGGCCCGCAAGCATCTCACAGAGGACACCATGATAGATGTGTTGATATTCGCTCATCAGCACAACTGCGTGGTGTTGAAGGATATGGCGATGAGAATGGCAGCTGAAAGTGAGAAGGATACGTTCACTCATCTAGATTTAAGCAAACTAATTCTACAACCTCAACTGATGGGAGGTATTTGTGTCCTCCGCAATGGGGGAGCGGAGAGTGATGGTATTGAAGATGAGTACAGTCATATGTCCATGATGGAGCTGTACAAGGTTGTCGATGAGGACAAGGGTACAGAACAAATGGATTCATACATGGATCGGGTGACATTGGTGGACTTCGTCTGCTCTATGACTACCAAATCATCCATAGTGGTTGAGACGGATGGTGCTGGTGCAGAAGAGGAGTGAAGCGCCACACCAGACCATGCCATGCCATACCGTACCAGAAATCTTCCACAAGTGAACGCATGACAGAATTGAGTCGACGGATAAAATAGTCGTCAGAATAGTCATTAGGATAGTAACTATGTGAAAGGAGGTGGAGCAACTTGAGATCCAATCATTGAATGGTGCGTCCGGCATGCCTTCACCGTCGCCTTTGGTGATATGCACAGCATGCTGCTCCATGCAGTCCCGTATCGTTCGCAGCGCGGTCTGGCTGGGCCGCGAGATGCGCATGATCTTCTGTGCATGAATTGCAGATGATCCCGGTTGGCGCACGGCACGTTGGTGTGCAGCATCATTGGCCAATGCGACATGAAGAAGATGGTTCAGCCACCGCTGTCATCGCCGTGATCGTCGTTGCCGATCATATGGTTTCCACGTTCGTTGGTTTCGTTAGTGTGGAAGGAGTTTTTGCGGGAAACGATGGTGGACCCCGCGGGCATCATGCATGGCTTGTTGGACTCGAATCCAACTTGATGAAGTGGAGCGTACTGCGACTGTCAGCTTGTTGTTGTTGTTGCTGTTGCTGTTAGTGCAGTTCGTGCATGATGTTGCGCAAGGTACAAGCGTATGCCAGCAGTTGCATGGTTTTCGATATGGCCGACAAAGATGACGAGCAAAGGGAGAAGTCGCCGATGCCATTGCACAGGATTTCAATAATGGTGGATCCAAGGAGACAGTGCCTCTGTCTCATCATGTGCGGTTTGTGGTGGGGACGTATCGCTTTGAGCATCGGTATGAACAAGCGTGGCTGGTTGTGGTACGTGTTGTGGAAACTGAGGAATATCTCCGAGCTGATGGCTCTGCAATTCTCGAAAGAAGTCGCTGCGGCCGATCTCACGGATGCACCCGTCCAACATTTGCTGCATCTCCGTTTCCGACAGTGCATCGGACGTTTATGTGCGTGCGTGCGGCTGCTGATGACTTGAATCCAGACCGCACCATGGGCCATGACATGTCTTGCCGTTGCTGTTGCCATTACAGTTGGTTCTGTTGTTGGCGCTGCCATTGCCCATGTCCCAAGCTCTCCTCTACTCCGGAGCAATTGGTTTGACATCTTCCTTTCTGATGTTGTTGAGCGATCTGACAAGTTTGGGAACGCTGTTTGTCGCCGCTTGCCACTCATCATCAGCGTCATCATCATCATCAGCATCATCGGCATCATCATTGTCTCTTGCAATGGTCGCCTTCGTTGATTCTGGTTGGCGTGCCATAATTTGCGCAGCCGCTACTTACTTGATTACTTCATTGCTTCGCTGCCTTGTTGCTTCGTTGCGTGACGGACAATGTCTCAGTGTTGGCTGATACCTCCATCAATGCAAACATAGTCATGCCATTTCATTTTTCTTGCTCTCTCTTTCTCGCTCTCTCTCGTTGTGTTGAAGTCGCTTGATGGATCATGGGTGCAAAATCGAAGATTCGTTGTTTTGGGTGGTGTCAAGAATTGTTGGCGTGTTTGTTGAGTACTCGTCTGTCTGCCATCCGTAGTTCATTCAACCAATGACGCACACAAACACTCACAACGAACATCTCTCTGTTCTCTTCATTCGACACAACTCTGTTCGACGATGGTGATGGTGATGGCGACCCCTCCAACAGCGCCGCATCCCTTCACAATTGGTACCACCGACGCAAACACCAACACAAACAATCAGACAAGATGATGAGACATCGACATCCAAGAGGAACTGTGGGAAGCCTCGCCAGTTGCTCCGCATCTTGACCCACCCGTCCTACGACCAAGAGTATTACTATGGAACCTTCCATGAGCACGATCTACTCTGGGAGTTGCCACAGCCAAGCGTCCAGCCTGATAGGTACTCTGTTCGAACCTTCGTCCAGCCCGTGCGGTCATGCGGTCATGACGATCGAAGTTGCTGGAAGAGGACGGTGTCAGACTGATAGCTGAGAAGCAAACGGAGACCAAGCAATCGCAACAGGCCGACACGAAATCGAAGGCGAGCAAGCCCACAAGCGTAGCCAAAGAGGCCAAAGCAGCTGCAAAATCAGGTCGTCGTGCGAGTGTCAGCACAGATACACCAAGCAGTGCCAACAGAAGTACAGCAAAAGATGCGAAAGCTTCGGCTGTGAAACGATCACATGCGAAGAGTCTGGACATGCTCGACATTCTTGACATGCAAGCTCACGAGATGTCATTCAGCTCCTTTGATCCCAGCAAGTTCATCAACAACGAATCGATACCGTCGCCAAACACCCCAGATGGACTCAGCTTCGCCACAGCCCCAGCACTCGGCGCAACCCGCGAACGGAGCAGCCAAGACAAGATGATGCTTGCCCAGAGTCGGAGACGCAGGCCAACGACACAAACGAATTCCAACGGAACGACCAGCACCGACAAATCGAGGAGCAAGAGTTTGGAATTCTTGGAATTCTTGAAAGACGGGCACATCCGGCACACCAGGCGCGATGAGCGCAGCCAGCACGCTGGCCCTACCTCGAGTTGCGACAACGAAAAAGTCTCGCAGCAAGAGCCCGGAGTCACTCTCCAATCTGCCAAGTCTCCAAGACGACGACGATGGCAGCGTCGACGTTGCGCCAAGTGTTGCTGCAACGAACGGTGGGAGAAGCTCTGCGGCCCCTGTCACGCCTGGAGGTCAGAGCGCGGCATCTACACCAGCCCCCTTCAGTCGCACACATGAATAGAGACAGCAGTCTTTGTCGTTGAACAAGTGCAGGTCGGCGTTGGACAGCATCCTCAAGGTCAAACGATCATCAATACGTGAAGTGTCGTTGACCCATCCTCCCAAATCGAAGCAACGACCATCTCTCGAATCTTGACCATCGCAATTGGCCGATCTTGCCTTGACTGAAGCATCCGCAAAGGCGTCATCATCGCCGTCATCATCGCCGTCGCCACCGTCATCATCATCACAGTCCAAATCCAAACTCAATCTTCAACAGTTCGAACGCAACCACGAACATGGAGGTGTCTCGGCCACAACCCCAAGCCCCATCCAGTCCTGGAGCCTTGAGTTTGGCAATTGAATTGAAATCGAACAAGAAGGAACGAGGGGCTCCTTCTCACAACAGATCTGCACGCAGTTCGTTGCGCCCAAGTGAAGACTCAAAGCAACGACGTTCACGTGGACGAAGCACGGGTGCTCTGCGCGATGAGATGAAGGAAAGGATCTCCAAGGTGCTTGGCAATGGGTCCCGACGTCACCACTCCAGCAAAACATGAGGCGTGTCATCACCATTGATATTACCATCGATATCACCGTCTCCACGGCACTGGCGGAGAAGCGCACAGCACACCAGTGGCAAGCCGCACTCGACATCGTCAAGATCAAAGAGTGTGGAGCGTTCGCCATCATTGAGTCATCGTCGCGACGGAGCAATGCACACTTGCTCCTCTGGAAGAAGCTGCCGCTCGCCATTGGCGTGGAGTCGTCGAGGCCCGTCTGATCGCTACCGCAGAAGAACTGCGCAAGTATCGATGGACTCATCTCCATCATTGCAGAGACAACGAACATCTGGCTGTTTGGATGATATGAACGCAGCCTCGCGTTCACGCCAATCCAACTCAAATGCGCACTCCACTGGTACTGGTTTGCAACGGCGCAACGGCTCACCTTCGTGAAAGCATGACCGAGGAAGGTCGCGAAGACCAAATCAACGTGACCGTAGCCAATCGACACCATGTGGCGAAGATCAACGAAGGAAGTCCTCCGATGAACGATCACCATCGGCGCGACAACGAAACAGATCAAGAGGATATCGAATTGACAGCGTCGAACGGCACAGCAATGAGCGAGATGAAGATGGACGGCATTGTAAACAACGACATGGCAAGGAACGCCCGTCATCACACGGGCCCTTCAATCAAATCGCCGTGGACGAAGCAGATCGTCGACTCGCGATGCTGTCTACCATGAGAAGCTGTCTGACACCAAGCCACTGCAACTCACACCAAATAAAGCGGTCAGGAGCAAAAGCTCATCTCAGTACCGCAATCGCTTGATGAATGGTACCAAAACTCTCACCTGTGATGCATCACGACACGATGGGATGGAATGAGATGAGATGGATGGGCCGCTCCGTACTCGTATCATATGCATAGAGGTGTGGTAGACTCACGTCGCTGTAATATAATACACCTACGAATAGACTGTAATGTTCTATGATATATAGGATTGGAACAGTACCGCAAGCATTGTATCTGCTTGTGCCATAGAATGCTGAGATGAAGGCACCGGATGTTTCAAGAGATTGAAGGGTTGGATACTGCTCCCACGCTGCCTCCACCTTGTGTACGACGAGTCTGGTCTGCTCTCTGCGGTACAGTACATACCCACACAGGGATGTTGCCGATGTCATTCATGAGCAGATTGAACGTCCGTGGTTCCATCCACACTCCGCCATCAGCATCGTTGTTGGTTCGTTGCGCAGACAAAGGACGAATGGCAACAGCATTGTCACAAGCCGTGCGGTCGTCACAGGGCAGTCGTCACCGTACCACCGGATTCGCACACAGAGCACTCTACTCCAAGTCACACTACCAAGCAGATGCAAAGCAACAGTGCCGATGCCAGCCGATCCAAGTTTGTGGAAGAGACGATCTACGAAGAGCACATGGCGAACATGGTAGAGGGAAATGATGGGAAGCCATGAGGAGCATGGTTGCTGCGCGATTCCATCGACCGTCCCGTATCACGCTATTGTCCTCATCTCACCATGAGTTGCACTCCGCCATTGCGCCAACACTGCAGTCGAGACCCTTATCAAGTCCCAGGAGGAGCGATCACTCGCGGTTACAGCAACAATTGCCAGGGTCACCATCCATTCCATTCTTCGAAGCGACCAGTGCCAGCGTGGCGGAAATACAAGAACCGACGAGCCAGCGCAGTCCAAACATCCAGAGAGCTTGACGAGCAACAGAAGAAACCAACGAACCAACCAACAAGCAACCCCATGCAGAGTGTGAGTACTGTATTGCGGATCATGGTTGATACAGAGTTTCCATATGGTGCAAGAAGTACGTGGTCAGCGATCCATGGCCCATGCGCGCACCGTACACCCACATATCCTCCTTTGTGGTGCTCCCAACTTCGTTCGTGAGGCGGAGGTTCTTGTCGATCGCCTCGGTTGAGCATCGATGCTCTGGAAGTCACGAGCCAAGATGGCGGCACTCATGCCTATTGATAGAATGCGCATGGTGTTGTGTGTTGGTGGTCCGTGCGGCAGGAACAGTGGAGGCGGCACGGTATCACTCAGCTTGTTGATTGCTGAACGTGTCAACTCATCCCAATACGCAATGTGGTGTTGGTTGGATGTGGAGGACTCTTGTTGCCCGCGCGGATGGTGATGGTTGCAGTGCGGTGGGATGGCAACCAGTCAAATCCAAATGAGATGGGTCGCAACTAACAAAGGCAGTCACATCGGTGGCTTCATGGTTGTTCAAGGCATTGGTTCACACCTCCAGTTGGTGCTTGCGATGGCAGGCGGACAAGGGTCAGCGGTCTTGCAGATGCCACGATGATGCAAGCAAGCGTGGGCCATGATGCACATGGTGGTGGCGGCGGTGGTGGCGACGATGACAGCTGTCTGTGTTTCCGAAGACTTTCACGTTGTTTGCTTCGGATTGGTGTTGCGTTGATTGTGGCCAAACGAGAACTCTGTTGTGGTGCTTCTTTCTTGTTGTTGGTCGCACGCATTTTCGTGATGGATGGGAACAGAAAGATCCAATCCGTGCGAACCAGACGTGTTTGATCAAGAGAAGGAGACAAACACAGGCAAACAGTGTTAAAATAGCGCGCTGCGGAATCGAACCACGGAGCCAGTCCACGCCCTGCATGAACACAAGAAATTAACGCTTATAACCCATGTCGCGACACCCTCCCTAATTCTTGGATTCATGCCCTTGAGCCCCCCTATCATGAGGACCCCCCACACTCTATTTTTATACTGCCGCTGTAGGCAGTCGGCAAGTTTCGGGTGTTTCTGTGTGTTTTTTGTAGCAGGGGTGGGTACCAGCCGACGGAATCGAACCTTAGGCCACGCTACCATGTTAAAATAGCGCGCTGCGGAATCGAACCACGGAGCCAGTCCACGCCCTGCATGAACACAAGAAATTAACGCTTATAACCCATGTCGCGACAAAACAGAAGGAGGAGACCATGCGAACAAGACAACAACACACACACATCACTCAACACCATACTCAACCGCGTGAACAACAGACATCGAATTGCCACTCATCCTACTATTCATCACACAGCGTATGGTACTCATACTCATACTAATACAAGCTGTTGCATACACAAACATCGATATCTCTTCCATAGGCAGCTCCGACCACAGACATCCTCGACAGCCAATCCAACGTAAATCGTCCAACGTCCAACGTCCAACGTCTATCGTCCAGCAACCATCGACCATTCACCACACTCTCAAAATGCCGAGTGTTACCAACCAACAACTCATTGATGCTGCCAAGGTCGGTGACTTGTCAGTGTTGAAGGAGTGGAAGAAGCAGAACAAGACGCAGAATGAAAGAGTTAATGTCAACAAGGTTACAGGCTGGCTTGGTCGCACTCCCCTTCATGAGGCATGCGACAACGGTCACCTGGAGTGTGTGAAGTACCTCATCGAATCATGTGGGGCGAATGCCAACTGCCAAAGCAACAATGGTTGGACTCCCCTTCATCATGCATGCTCCAAAGGCCGCCTGGAGTGTGCGAAGTATCTCATCAGATCATGTGAGGCAAACATCAACTGCAAAAACAACGATGGTTGGACTCCCCTTCATGATGCATGCTACAACGACCAGCTGGAGTGTGTCAAGTACCTCATCGAATCATGTGAGGCGGACATCAACTGCAAAAGCAACCATGGTTGGACTCCCCTTCATTGGGCATGCTACAATGGCCACCTGGAGTGTGTGGAGTACCTCGTTAAATCAGCCAATGCCGATACCGACATCCAAGACAACAGCAACAAAGCACCCCTCGATGTAATCGGTGTGAAACTTGCAATCAAGATGATAAAACGTCTCGATCATCTGAGTCACCGTAACTCACAACTGCAGAAGAAGAACGAACACCTGGAACAGCACTTGGAACGGGAGAAGGAAGCGAAGAGGCAGAAGGAGCAAGAGAATAAACAATTGAAACAGCAGCTGAAACGGGAGAAGGAAGCAAAGAGGCAAAAGGAGCAAGAGAATGAACAATTGAAACAGCAGTTGGAACAGGAGAAGGAAGAAATGCAGCGCATGCTCTTGATAGGTCAACGGGAGAACGAACAACTGAAACGGAAGTTGAAACAACATCTCAAGATCAGCATCGACCAAGATCGTTGCGCCGCTGTTCATGCTGAGGCCATCGCAGACGTTACCTTTCTGTGTGGACAAGGGGACGAACAACAACCAATCAAGGCAAACTCTGGAGTCCTCAGGGTCACTGTTCCATCCATTCAGACACTGATTGACTCTGGAATCCAAAATCAATGCGCTCACGATGGGGCTCAAGAAAGAACTGAACCCATCCAAACAACCATCCCTCTTCCCAACCTTCAACCAAAACACGTCCGATACATCCTCCAATGCATCTACACAGGCGAGATATCCTTCAACAACAACACTCAGGACTTCGCTGGCGATGATGACGCAAACCAGCCAACTCCCACCCTCAATGGACAGGATGATCTGCAACAGCTGATCCTTGTGGCCAACGAGTTCGGCTTCTGGCGACTCAAGCTTGTTCTTGAAACAGAGTTGGCCCGCAAGCATCTCACAGAGGACACCATGATAGGTGCGTTGATATTCGCTGATCAACACAACTGTGTGGTGTTGAAGGATGCAGCAATGAGAATGGCAGGTGAACATGAGAATACACTGTTCACTCATCCAGATTTCAAGAAACTATTTCCACACCAGCAACTGATGGGAGGAATTTATATCATGTGCAGTGGGGGAGCGGAGAGTGATGGAGTTGATGGTGAGTACAGCCAGATGTCCATGATGGAGCTGTACAAGGTTGTCGATGAGGATGAGGGTACAGCACAAGTGGATTCATACATGGATCGGGTGACATTGGTGGACTTCGTCCGCTCTTTGAATATCAAATCATCCAAAGTGATTGAGATGGACGGCGCTGTCACTGAAAACTTGAACCCAGACCGTGCCACAGCCATGGCATTCTTGCCATGGCTGTTGGTTCTGTTGTTGGCACTGCGATTGCCCATGCCCCAAGATCTTCTCTACTCCGGAGCAGTCGGTTTGATATCTTCCTTTCTGATGTCGCTGAGCGATGCGCCACATTTGAGATCGCTGTTCGTCACCGCTCGTCATTCATCATTGGTATCATCATTGGCATCATCACAGTCTCTTGCCATGGTCGCCTTCGTCCATGCTGGTTGGCGTGCCATACTTTGCGCAGCTGCCGCTTGCTTGACTATTTCATTGCTTCATTTCTTCATTGCTTGATGGACAATGTCTCAGTGTTGGCTGATACCTCCATCAATGCAAACATAGTCATGCCATTTCATCTCTCTTGCTCTTTCACTCTCTCTCTTGTTGTGTTGATGTTGATGTTGTTTGATGGATCATGGGTGCAAAATCGAAGGTTCGTTGTTTTGGGTATTGTCAAGAATTGTTGGCGCGTTTGTTGAGTACTCGTCTGTCTGCCATCCGTCGTTCATTCAACCAATACCACACACAAACACCCACAACCAACATCATCTCGCTGTTGTCTTCATTCGACGCAACTCTGTTCGATGATGACGATGGCGACCACTTCAACGACGCCACATCCCTTCACAATTGGTACCACCGACGCAAACGCAAACACAACCACAAACAATCAGACAAGATGACAAAGAATCGACATCCAAGAGGAACTGTGGGAAGCCTCGCCAGTTGCTCCGTACCCTTGACCCACCCGTCCTACGACTATGAGTATTACTATGGAACCTTCCATGAGTATGATCTACTCTGGGAGTTGCCACAGCCAAGCGTCCAGCCTGATAGGTACTCTGTTCGAACCTTCGTCCAGCCCGTGCGGTCATGTGATCATGACGATCGAAGTTGCTGGAAGAGGACGGCGTCAAACTGATAGCAGAGAAACAAACGGAGACCAAGCAATCGCAACAGGCCGACACGAAATCGAAGGCGAGCAAGCCCACAAGCGTAGCCAAAGAGGCCAAAGCAGCTGCAAAATCAGGTCGTCGTGCGAGTGTCAGCACAGATACACCAAACAGCGCCAATAGAAGTGCAGCCAAAGATGCAAAAGCTTCGGCTGTGAAACGATCACGTGCGAAGAGTCTGGACATGCTCGACATGCAAGATCACGAGATGTCATTCAGCTCCCTTGATCCCAGCAAGTTCAACAACAACGAATCGATACCGTCGCCAAACACCCCAGGTGGACTCAGCTTCGCCACAGCCCCAGCACTCGGCGCAACCCGCGAACGGAGCAGCCAAGACAAGATGATGCTTGCCCAGAGTTGAAGACGCAGGCCAAGGCCGCCACGGCATCGGCGGAGAAGCGCACAGCACACCAGTGGCAAGCCGCACGCGACATCGCCAAGATCAAAGAGTGCGGAGCGTTCGCCATCATTGTGTCATCGTTGTGACGGAGCAATTCACGCTTCCTCCTCTGGAAGAAGCCGCGGCTCGCCATCGGCGCGGAGTCGTCGAGGCCCGTCTGATCGCGACCGCAGAAGAACTGCGCAAGTATCGATGGACTCATCTCCATCATCGCGGAGACAACGAACATCTGGCAGTTTGGATGATGTGAACGCAGCCTCGAGTTCACGCGAAGTCACCTCAAATGCGCACTCCACTGGTACTGGTTTGCAACGGCGCAAGGGTTCACCTTCCCGAAAGAATGCCCGAGGAAGTTGGCGAAGACCAAATCAACGTGGCCGTAGCCAATCGACACCATGTGGCGAAGATCAGCAAAGGAAGTCCTCCGATGAACGATCACCATCGGCGCGACAACGAAACAGATGAAGAAGATATCGTATTGACAGCGTCGAATGGCACAGCAACGAGCGAGATGAAGATGGACGGCATGGCAAACAACAGCATGGCAACAAACATTCGTCATCACGCGGGGCCCTTCAATCAAATCATCGTGGACGAAGCAGATCGTCGACTCGCGATGCTGTCTACCATGAGAAGATATCTGGCTCAAAGCCAATGCAACTCACACCAAATAAAGCGGTCAGGAGCAAAAGCTCATCTCAGTACCGCGATTGCTCGATGAATGGTACCAAAACTCACACCCTGTGATGCATCACGACACGATGGGATGGAATGAGATGAGATGGATGGGCCGCTCCGTACTCGTATCATATGCATAGAGGTGTGGTAGACTCACGTCGCTGTAATATAATACACCTACGAATAGACTGTAATGTTCTATGATATATAGGATTGGAACAGTACCGCATGCACTATATCTGCTTGTGCAATAGAACACTGTGATGAAGGCACCGGATGTTTCAAGAGATTGAAGGGCTGGATACTGCTCCCAGGCTGCCTCCGCCTTGTCTACGACTAGGCTGGTGCGCTCTCTGCGGTACAAACGCACACAAGGATGTTGCCGATGTCATTCACAAGCAGATTGGACGTCCGTGGTTCCATCCATGCTCCGCCATCAGCATCGTTGTGCAGACAAAGGACGCATGGCAGCAGCATTATCACAAGCCGTGCGGTCGTCACCATGCCGCCGGATTCACACCCAGTGCACTCCACTCCAAGTCACACTGCCAAGAAGAATGAAAGCAACAGTGCCGATGCCAGCCGATCCAAGTTGCTGGAAGAGGCGATCTACGAAGAACACATGGCGAGCAAGGCAGAGGGAAATAGTGAGAAGCCGCGAGGAGCATGGTTGCTGTGCGGTTCCATCGACCGTCTCGTATCACGCTATCGTTCTCATCTCACCAGGAGTTGCACTCCCGCCATCGTGCCCAAAGCTGTAGTCAAGAGCCTTACCAAGTCCGATGAGGAGCGATCACTTGCCGTTGGAGAAACAAATGCCACGGTCACCATCCATTCCAATCTTCGAAGCGACCAGTGCCAGCATGACGGAAAGACAAGAACCGACGAGCCAGCGCAGTCCAAACATCCAGCCAGCTTGGTGAGCAAAAGAAGAAACCAACGAACCAACCAACCAACGAGCAACCCCATGCAGAGTGCGAGTGCCGTATTGCGGATCATGGTTGACACAGAGTTTCCATATGGCACAAGAATCATGCGGTCAGCGATCCGTGGCCGATGCGCGCACCGTATCTCCACATGTCCTCCTTCATGGTGCTCCCAACTTTGTTCGTGAGGTGGATGTTCCTGTCGATCGCCTCGGTTGAGGATCGATGCTCTGGAAGTCATGGGCCAAGACGGCGGCACTCATGCCTATTGATAGAATGCGCACGGTGTTGTGTGTTGGTGGTCCGTGTGGCAGGAACAGTGGAGGCGGCACAGTATCACTCCGCCTGATGCTTGCTGAACGTGTCAACTCATCCCAATACGCAATGTGGTGTTGGTTTGATGTTGGGGACTCTTGTTGCCCGCGCGGATGGTGATGGTTGCAGTGCGGTGGGATGGTATCCAGTCAAATCCAAATGAGATGGGTCGCAACCAACACAGGCAATCAACAAAGGCAGTCACATTGGTGGCTTCATCGGTGGCTTCATGGTTGTTCAAGGCATTGGTTCACACCTCAAGTTGGTGCTTGTGGTGGCGACGATGACAGCTCTCTCTGTTTCCGAAGACTTTCACGTTGTTTGCTTCGGATTGGTGTTGCGTTGATTGTGGCCAAAAGAGAACTCTGTTGTGGTGCTTCTTTCTTGTTGTTGCTCGCGCGCATTTTCGTGATGGACGGAACCAAAGGGGTCCGCCCACACGAACCAGACGCGTTCGACCAAGACGACAACACACACCATTCTGTTGGTACACGGTCGGATGACAGACGGAGCAGCAGCAAATCCCATGTTCACAGCCTCTGCGGAGACAATCAGAGTATCCATAATAATCTCACATCATCACACACACACAACACATCCGTATCGTCTCCCGATCATCACAGGTTATGAGGAAATACGCTTCCACAGGAAGACAATCCACATAAACTTCGTCACCCTCTCTGCAATAGGAAATACCCATCCAGGCGCAGCTCCTCGTTCCTCTCTTCGCTCCTCGCTTCGATCGCTTTCCGCGTTCTCTCTTTTCTTTTTTTCGTTGACATCATGGCTGACACCACTGAGCAAGTCGATCACTTAAAGGTCACTCGTGCCCTTTTTGACCGATTCAACTGGCAATGGCTCGATGATTTCTCGAAGCAGACACGAGTCAACACTGACGGTGAATTCTACGATTTCCTTGACGCCCCCGATGCTTACTTCGACCAGCTCTTTGATGCTTGGAAGCAGGGGTCATCCACCAGGCGCTTCGGGATGCAGCGGCTCCGCGCCTACGCCTTGGCGCATCCAGACTACGACAAGTGGTTTCCCACTCTCACGCGCAGCGACATTCGCAAGTTCGCTGCCCCCGTTCCCAAAGACCCCGCTTTGCCTCCGGATACTGCGGGCGTTGCTGACGGCAAGCCTACTGCGCGCGCAGGCGCAAGCGAAGGTGTCGCTGAACACCCTGGCCCTACGGGTGACACTCCTGGCGTGGAGACCCCGCGTGTTGATCAGGGTATTGCCCCTGCTCACGACTTCCAGGCTGGCACCGGTACCACCGACAGTCCGCTCCAGGTTGGCGAGGACGGTGCAGAGGCCGCTGATTACATCACCGATTCAGGCCTTTCCTACTCCATGGCAAAGAACAACCCCGCCGTGCTCCAGCACTTTCACTACGTTGCTGTGCAGTCGCCCATCGAGCCTGACCGTGATTCGCTCGGCTTCTGGCAGCGCTGGGAGGTCAAGCTTGAGGTGGACGATCCCACCAGCGTCCTCAAGTGGTACTCGCAGCTCCAGAGTGAAGCTGCCAATGTCGAGGCGCACATCTGCCCTCTCTCGGCTTTCAACCCCGCCTGCTCAGTCATTCCGAAAGGCGCGTCGAGAGCGCAAGTCTTCCGCACTGGCCGGTTGCTTGAGCAGAAACTGCAGCAGTCGGGTGTGCTCGACCTCAACCACCCGTCCCTCAGCATGTTCCACGCTGGGAGCTTTGGGATCTTGCCTCATCGGCTCTCGTCCTTCGTGTTCCTACACCAGCTCCTGTCGGATGCGTACATGCGGGTCAAGAACGCTGTGAGCCAAGCTCCAGTGTACGGCGACTTCAACGACGTTGTTCAGTACGCCAACGCTCTCCTCGAGTTCCAACAAACTGAAGGTGTTGTGCACCAGCGTGTGGTCACTGACGTGGAGCTCACTCGTCGGTTCCTTGAAGGGCTCCGTTTGCACGGAGTGCCCGTCGAGCACCACCTGACATCTCTCGAGCTGGTGCCTGGCGCTCATCGAGTTCCGCCTCACCTCCACGTGTCAACTTTGGCTCGCACCATCCGTGGGGACCCCGCTGCGCCTGTCAAGTCCGTTGGGCATCGCGCGCAGACTCGGTCTTTCACGCGTGACAACCACGGTGACGGCGAAGCTTTCGACCGCATGGCCCAAATTCTCTTCCAGGATTTTGTGCTTGCCGGCCAGGAGTAGATCAACTCCCTGGTGAGCGGTACAAGGCCCTTGGTCATGATTGCGGGATGCATGCAGGCACGCCTCTTGGCGATGCATCTCCGCTCGACAATGCCTGTGGGCGCAATCGTCCAACCGAGCTGGAACCGTTCGTCATGTCCACAACGGTCCAGCTCCGCGCACACGCACTCGCGGGTTGCGCTAGTTCCGATTGGCGAGATCGCGTCAAGGGACAGTGCGACTTGGGAGCCAACGTGTGTGCCACACCGCATGCTGCGCTGCTGGAGCGGTATGTGCCTTTTGGTGCTCCGTCAATGCTTGCGGCTGCGGACTCTTCGTCGCCGGCCATGCCATGCCCCGGTGCGGGATACGCATGCATCAAGTGCGGCGACGGTGACGACCTCAGTGTTGGCATGCTCCTCTGCCCCCTGCTTGCTGACACTCTTGTGTCGCCGCAGGCCATCATCCGGCAGACCGACAACAGTTTCGACGGGTTTGGCATCGAATCTACGTCTCGTGCAGCCTTCATCGTGTTCTGTTCGCCCCAGCGCGACCTACGCATGCCACTGCTCATTCGCAACGGCCTATTTTTCTTTGGCGGACCGTCACCCCGCGCCGTGGCCGCGGAGTTCAAACAATTGGATCAATATGATGCTCAACAAATGCTTGGTGCGCCGATTGTGCCCCCTTCAAATGCTGCAGTTTTCAGTTGGGTGTGGATATACGTCCTCAAGACCCAAGAGAACAGTCGCAAGAAAGTGCGAGCGGTGTGCGATGGTTCGACCCGAGGCGGGCATGCAAGAGTCTTCGGGCATACATACGCGGCGACAACAGATCTGACTGAGTTTCAGCTCCTCTTGGCAGTTGCTGCCGTCCGTGGGCTCAAGGTGTATGGATCCGGTGTCACCAGTGCTTTTGCGGAAGCGCCGGCAGGCAAGCAATGGTACTACATGAACGTTGATGGTCAATACTCGTCCTGGTATCGCCACAAGTTTGGCACCAATATACCACGAGGTCACGTCATACCTGTCAACAAGAATTTGCAGGGCCATCCGGAGGCACCACGACTGTGGAGCAAACACATCAATGGCATTCTCAAGGATTTGCAGTTCCTACCGACTACCCATGCTCCATGCCTTTACACAGGGTCCGTTGGTGGTACTAAGGTGTTTGTGCTGCGACAGGTCGATGACTTTGCTGTGGCGGCGATCAACAAGAACGTCTTCGATACGTTCTGTGACATGCTGGACAAGCAGCTTTTCCAACCGATCACACGTCAGGGTCTGATGGTGCACTACAACGATCTGGACATTGCGCAAACGCAACGTTACGTGCGTGTTCATTGCACATCATACATCGACAAAATGCTCGAGCGTTACGAATGGCAGGGCATGACGGCGGCTCAGCGGCTCCCTATGAGGTCGGAGAACACGTATGTAAAGTCACTTGACAACACCGAAGTACCGGCCACGGATGCAGAACGCGAGAGTATCGCTGCAACCTTCAAGTTCAAGTACCGACGGGCCATTGGCGAGCTCATCTGGGCAATGATTTCTTGCCGACCGGACATTGCGTTTCCAGTGGTCAAACTCTCTCAGTTCTCCACCAATCCTGCGGCAGTGCACTTCGAAGGTGTGACGTATCTCATTCGGTACGTGGCGGGCACTCGCGACTACGGCATCACCTACTGGCGAATCCGACCGTTGGCAGGTCTACCTGACGTTCCAGCCCCAAGGCCACTTTCACCGCCTGACGCCGAGGTGCATGGTGCCAACCAAACACGACCTGTTGGCCCTGCCACACTGTATGGCTTTGTCGACGCCAACTGGGGCGTGGATATTCGCCACCGCCGGTCTGTTACTGGCATGGTGAAGATGTTTGGTGGAGGTGCCATCGCTTGGAAGACCAGGGTTTAGCCCGCAATGTCCATGGGCAGCACCGACGCGGAATTCATTGCAGCCAGTGACGCCGGCCGAATGGCGCTATGGCTGCGGTCGATTCTACACGAGATTGGCGTGGAGCAACAGTTCGCCGCACTCATCTTCGAGGACAATCGCGGCGCAAGGCTGATGACGACAGCAAGTCAGCCTACCCGAAACTCGCGACATATCGCAGTCCGCGAGTTTGCAGTCCTTGACTGGGTGGAGCGCGATCTCTTAGCGTATCCCGACGTGCCGTCGGAGCTCAACGCATCTGATATCTGCACGAAACAGACGCCCGTCACACTGTTCTTCAGGCACATCGACCTCATTATGGGTCGCAATGTGCCGTCCTATGTGCACAGTTACAGGCGTCCGGATTTGTAACTTCCGCTGACTGCGTCAGCGTGGGGGGGGGTGTTGGTACACGGTCGGATGACAGACGGAGCAGCAGCAAATCCCATGTTCACAGCCTCTGCGGAGACAATCAGAGTATCCATAATAATCTCACATCATCACACACACACAACACATCCGTATCGTCTCCCGATCATCACACATTCAACCCCGTACTCGAGCACATCAACATCAGACATCGAATTGCCATTCATACTCATAACACAGTGCATGGTACTCATACAAATACAAGCTATTGAAGACACCACCATCGATATCTCTGCCATAGGCAGCTCGAACTGCACACTTTCTTGACAGCCAATCCAACGTCAATCGTCCAACGTCAATCGTCCAATGTCAATCGCCCAACGTCAATCGTCCAGCAGCCAGCAACCATCGACCATCCTCTCAAATGCCGAATGTTTCGAACGAACAACTCCTTGATGCTGCCGAGGGAGGTGACTTGTCGGTGTTGAATGAATGGAAGAAGCAGAACAAGTTGCAGAACAAAGGAGTTGATGTCATCAAGGTTACAGACAGCAATGGTTGGACTCCCCTTCATCATGCATGCTCCAAAGGCCACCTGGAGTGTGCCAAGTACCTCATCGAATCGTGTCAGGCCGATGCCAACTGCAAAAACAACAACGGTGTCACTCCCCTTCATAAGGCATGCATGAACGGCCACCTGGAGTGTGCCAAGTACCTCATCGAATCATGCAAGGCCGACGCCAACTGCAAAGACAATGATGGTGAAACTCCCCTTCATGACGCATGCATGACCTGCCAGCTGGAGTGTGCCAAGTACCTCATCGAATCATGTAGGGCCGACACCAACTGCAAAGACAATGATGGTGAAACTCCCCTTCATTACGCATGCCACAACGGCTACCTAGAGATTGTGAAGGACTTCACCGAATCATGTGGGGCCGACGTCCACTGCAAAACCAACGAAGGTGAAACTCCCCTTCATAAGGCATGCGACGACAGCCGGCTGGAGTGTGTGAAGTACCTGATCGAATCACGCGGGGCCGACGCCAACTGCAAAAACAAGTATGGTGACACTCCCCTTCATTTGGCATGCCACGACAGCCGGCTGGAGTGTGTGAAGTACCTCATCGCATCATGTAAGGCCGACACCAACTGCAAAAACAACGATGGTGACACTCCCCTTCATTGGGCATGCTACATCAGCCAGCTGGAGTGTGTGAAGTACCTCATCGAATCATGTGGGGCCGACGTCCACTGCAAAACCAACGAAGGTGAGACTCCCCTTCATGCGGTATGCCACAACGGCCACCTTGAGTTTGTGAAGCGCCTCATCGAATCACGTGAGACGAACATCAACTGCGAAGATACCAATGGCGACAATTCCGTTCATGCTGCATGCTTCAAACGCGACCTGGAGTGTGTGAAGTACCTGATCGAATCATGCAGGGCCGACACCAACTGCAAAGACAACAATGGTTTTACTCTCCCTCGCGAGGCATGCTTCAAGCGCGACCTGGAGTGTGTGAAGTACCTCATCGAATCATGTGGGGCAAACATCAACTTCAAAAGCAACGATGGAGCCACTCCCCTTCATGAGGCATGCTGCAATGGCCAGCTGGAGTGTGTGAAGTACCTCATCGAATCATGTGAAGCAAACACCAACTGCCAAGACAACGATGGTTCCGCTCCCCTTCATTACGCATGCATTTACGGCCACCTGGAGTGTGTCGAGTACCTCGTTGCATCATCCAATGCTGATATCGACATCCAAAACAACGACAACAAAACCCCCCTCAATATGATCGATGAGAAACTTCAAATCAAGATGATACACCGTCTCGATGATCTGAGTCACTGCAACTCACAACTGCAGAAGCAGTTGAAAGAGAACGAGCAGGAGAACGAACAACTGAAACAGCAGTTGAAACAGCAGAAGGAAGAGATTCAGCGCATGCTCTCGAAAAGTGAAGGAGAGAATGAACAACTGAAATGGCAGTTGGAACAGGAGGGGCAAGAGAAGAAACAGAAAGAGCAGGAGAACAAACAACTGAAACGGAAGTTGAAACAACATCTCAAGATCAGCATCGACCAAGATCGTCGCGCCGCTATTCGTGCCAAGACCATCGCAGACGTTACTTTCCTGTGCGGACATGGGGACGAACAACAAGCAATCAAGGCAAACTCCGGAGTCCTCAAGGTCACCGTGCCATCCATTCAGACACTGATTGACGAAGGAATCCAACATCAATGCGCTCACGATGGGGCTCAAGAAAGAACTGAACCCATCCAAACAACCATCCCTCTTCCCAACCTTCAACCAAAACATGTCCGACACGTCCTCCAATGCATCTACACAGGCGAGATATCCTTTGATGACAGCACTCATGACGACACTGACAATGATGACGAAAACCAGCCAACTCCCACCCTCACTGGACAGGACGATCTGCAACAGCTGATCCTTGTGGCCAACGAGTTCGGCTTCTGGCGACTCAAGCTTGTTCTTGAAACAGAGTTGACCCGCAGGCATCTTACAGAGGACACCATGATAGACGCTCTGCTATTCGCTGATCAACACAACTGTGTGGTGTTGAAGGATGCAGCAATGAGAATGGCAGCTGAAAGTGAGAAAGACATGTTCACTCATCCAGATTTCAGCAAGCTGATTCCACAGCCCCAACTGATGACGGAGACCCGGGTGTTTTGCAATGGGAGAATGGAGAGTGATGGTATTGATGATCAGTACAGTGGCATGTCCATGATGGAGTTGTACAAGGTCATAAATGAGGACGAGGGTACGGCACAAGAGGATTCATACATGGATCGGGCAACATTGGTGGACTTCGTCCGCTCTATGAGAACCAGCTCTATGAGAACCAATTGATCCGAAATTATTGAGGTGGATAGCACTGAAGCAATTCACTCCAGCAACGGCGCTTGAGGAGCGAACGCATCATGCAGTGGAGTAGCGCAGATGACGAAGTCGGAGCAATTTGATATCAATTAGATATTCTCTACAATATATTACTCTATCAAGAGACCCTTCAGACTTGCATGTCGTGAGACCTGTACGGGTAGTCGCGGTGCGGTCACGGTGCAAGGAGATGACAAGTGATCAATCCAATGCCGCATCGCACATGCCGAGTCATGCGTCAATTCAACGCCGACTCTCGTGTTGAGTGGAAAGACGATGTTGGTTTGCACATGCCGAAGAGAGTGCCGCAAGCGGAACTGCCGCGACATCAAACAATCACTCGATCATTGTTAAGTTCAGATGCGCGGCGTTTTGATGCAGCGGGGAGACGAGATGGTTGTGAATGTGAGTGTGAATGGCGGTGGGCGAGGAGTATGGAATATGAGCGCCTTGGAGCCTCTGCTGGATTCGCACTCATATTCATCGCCTTCACCATTGGTGTCTTGTGATACACGAGCGCTTGCTCTGTTGTTCGGGCCAGCCGTTGGGGCAGCAGATGAGCCAAGCAACGAAGCAAGGACCATTCGCCTCGCCAGTTGCGCTTTGGCCATGCTTGATGCGATCGCTCGTCGCCGGCGGAGTGCGCGAGGCTTGATGCGGTCCAACCACTTGGCTGGGTTGGCGACTTGATGACTTGGGGATTGGCATCATCCGTCGAAAGATACGCGGAACCGAAGTCGACGCCAAGAGATCGTGCGCATCTTCCACATGATGCATGGTCCGACCTCAGCTCGCTCGTCCATCACCTGCACTTCTCCGCGCAACGCGTGTGTCTGACTTGTTCAGTTGGCGGAGTTGAAGCAGCGAAGGCCGCGCTCATCATCTCGGAGGTGTTTGTACCAATAGTCGTACGAGTGGAGGGAAGTGTGCTTGTACGAGCATCGTGGTGATCGGAGACCATGGTGCGCGGAGTTGTTGTGTGCTGTGGTGTTGGGTGAAAGGAGCGCACACGATGTTGGTGGTGTTTTCAGAAATGTAGTCCACCTAGTCGACTCTGTAGATTCTTCAAGATCATTCCTGATTAATTATATTATTTACCGCGTACCCCAACCAGGCGCAAACAGAGAAGGTTGCGCGACGATTCCTTTTTTCCCACTCACTCACTCCATGGGGTGCGCGATAACACTTCATGTGACGGTTGATGTTGTGGAAGTGCACAAAGGACGACCCCATCCATCCTTCGTATTTGCCGCAGAGCAGAATACCAGAAGTCGGAGCCGTTGCAACAACAGTAGTCGTGACAAAAGCAGCAGCAGAAGCAACTCATTAGGAGTGGATGCAGAAGTTGTCACATCCTCACTCCTCCCTCCTTCACCTCCAAAGCAAAGCAAACCGAGGATTGATCAAACGATTGCCGAGAGCATCCCACATCTCACCTTCGCCTCAAGGAGAAGTATCGTTGAATACAAAAGATATCGATACCACACAAAACAGTCGAAGAAGATACCAATAATGACGTCTATCGACCAAGAGACGGGCGAAGTGGTCGCCACGAGCGGCCGTTCCGCCAGATTCAACCTCTGGGGAGCATTCCTGGTCTTCTCCACCATCACGCTCATGTCAGCAGTTGAGACGGTGAGTTGGGCCTCCTGATTGTGGCGGTCGACATGGGATCATGATTCACTGAATGCACCAATTCCGCATGCTCACACATGCCATCGTGTGCATATCTCTTCCTTGACTCGTACACTTCCCAACGGATATCCCATCAACGCTACCATCAACGCCACCATCAACACTGCCGACAACGACGACGACAACATCGACCAAACCAACTGCTCAGAAAAATCAAGAGGGCAACGATGATAGCAACGCCAGGTGGACGATCGCATGCGCATCCATCTCCTTCGCCATCTCCCTCGTCGTCACAGCACTGCACCTGCACTCTGTCTACTCCAGCCTCATCATCGACACCAGGCTCGAGGGTGCCCTCATCCTCATGCTGGCCACTTTCTGGGCAGCCACTGTGTCTGTCGTCAGCGACGCCAACGGCGGATTGGTGACCGACGATGGTGACGATAACACGACTATCGTCAACGCCAACCTCTACTACTTCACTTGGGCAGGATTTGTCACGGTCATCCTCCTGCTCGTTGGCTACCTCCGCGCAGTCTTCGGTGTCGATCTGGCCGGAGAAATCCAAAATCGTTCTTCCCGTCTCACCATGTGGGGTGGCATGCTGGCGTGCGCCTTGGTTGTCATGGGATCGTCCGCCAACATCCTGCAGAGGGATTGCTCCGGGGAAGATCCCGAAAGCGACCTGTTCTGCAGACGGACACTGTTCGGTGTCGCCGTGGGTGCGATCTCGACAATCTTCTCTCTCGGCGTTGTCGGGATGAAGATGGCAACCACCACGGCCCCATTCGTGCTGGAGATCATCTTTGCGATTCTGCTCATCTTTTTGAATGCCTTCGGTGTTGCCTTCATCACATCGCCGAAGGGACCGGGGACGGCCATCGGCAACCTGTATTATTTCTCGTGGCTGTCGTTCCTTTGCAGCGTTGCCTTGGTGGCAAGCTGCTACGACGACTACAAGAATGCGGGGGCGAACAACAGCACCGGGCATGGCAACGAATCTACCGATGATGTCGATGTTGAGACGTTGCCGCAAGAGGCTGCTGTGTAGAGTGGAACTTAGTGATAGCAGGCAAACGCCAGGCATCATCATTATCACCCGGTAGAAGCATAACTTCTTGGAATCAAGGGTTCGAACTCTTGAAGATTCGATAGTCGCACGAATCAGAAATAGTGGCTCCAAATACTCTGCTGCCGATTCAAACAGCATGATGAAATGCGAGTACTTCCACATGCGTCGCAGCACGAGCAACAACGGACATGGCACATCTTCATCGCAAACTCCACGGGTTTACATAGCTGCACATATTAGATCAAAGGGAGTACTCTACCATCAGCGATTATGCGTGCATCATCGAGTACGATGTGCGCGCGCGCGTGTGTATCTCTTCGTTTTATGCATTGGCCATCAGCGTCGCACGGTTTCATGTTTCTGTTGCTTGTGCCTACGCCGTAGGTCGGAAGCCCTGGCCAATTCGCCACAACCTCAACTCAGCACTTTTGACCTGTCGCGGTGCTCCATCGTCCAGTCTTCCGGAGTCGTTGCCACAGCGTTGCCGCTGCCCTGATATCATTTCTGGCATGAGACAGCGCGACACATGATGGCCAGAAAAAGGAGGAGGATGGGTAGCAGTAGCGCGCCATATCCGTATTCGCTTGGCACCATGCTTCATACTCGATCTAGGGTATAAGTATGGTATGGTATGTTACTGTTCCTTCTTCTCAGTCGGTTCCGTCGGTGCATTCACGCAGACCGACAGCGCGAATGTCCATATACCCGTCACCAAGAGGACCAGCAGGGAGGAATAGAACTCTCCCTTCTCTTCTTCCAACGGCACTGTCGCCTCCGGGATGTACCCTAATTGTATCCACATCATCTTCATCCATTGGATGATGAGATGGTTGAAGTTGATTTTGTCCAGGTAGGCAGTCAATGCAGCTCCAAGCGCGATCGCTGTCAGCCCGATAGGAAAATTGCTCATCAACGACGTGAAGTAATGCTCCGGCCATCCGAAGACGAAGAGCGAGATGAATGCGTGCGTGATGGGTATGAATGCGAGATACACCACGGAGTACACCGTGCTGGAATCGACGTCCTCAAAGTGCTGGACGGCCGTATTGTACGCCACCATGAAGAGCACGTTGTTCACAAACCCGTTAAATCCAAATCTTAGCTGCATCGGTATATTGTTCAGTAATCTGCGTTGTCACATTGCATCGTCACACGTACGAGTCGTGTCGATGCCGTCCATTGTGATGAGCACAATGAGGAGAGGGGGAACCAAGCCAGTTGGAATGAATGAATGAATGAATAAATGGACAGGTAGTTGGTGCGGGTCTGTGAGATGGATGATGTGTCGAATGAAGTCTACCATACAATTTCACAAGCGCGTTACAATTCAGCGTACATGCTCCAGCACCAACACAAGACTTTCACATTTGCGTGGCAGACACTGCGCGAGGATTGAAAGTCTCGGCCTTTGACATGATGATTGGTGACATGAAAGACACGCATCCATGATGTTCATGCATTCGTCCATCCATGTGATGGTTGCACAGCTTGCTTCTCAGATCGTAGAACGTACGGGTGTATCAGCCTCGGCTTTTCGGTTTTCTGCTGCAGGTCGGCCATCTTGAGCGGAAGGCGGACATTGAGGCTGGTCCCTCGAGGGGAATCGGTTATTGCTGCTATTGAATTTGATGGTGTTTGCGGCGATAGCTCAGGCAATTTCTGAACGTCATCTAGTGATATATTGCGCCGAAAGTCTTCCGCATGCTGTGCGCTCTCTTCGTCTACAACCATGTGTCATTTATGGGCTTTTTGCAATGGTCCTGAGCTTTGTTTGCCTTGCTTTCCTTTGCTTTCCTTTGGTGCTGCACTGTCCTGTCCTGCAATGTGCTAATGTAGCGAAAGCGGTCGTTCCAAGTTGGTGTCTCTTGGTGTCGCTCCCGTCTCTCCGTAACTCAACCCCCCTGCTTGAATGACTTTGGTGTTGATGGTGCGAATGAGAGAGATGCAGCGGACGTTGCTGTTGCCAATGACCGAAGTGAATGTGGGTGGTGCTGTATGAGCAGTAATCTGTGTGTATAGAGCAATAGTATAAATAGCAAGTATTCTATAACAGAGCAGGTATGGCATGCGTTGCTGGTGGCAATGACGATGAAGACAAAGAATGATGGGCTCCTCTCTTGGTGCTTTGTTGTCCGTCTTTCTGTCTCTTGTCTTTCTCCAATTCCTCGTTGCTCGTATCACCAGCAAGGTGTGTCTGTGTGTGGGTCTGCGATTCCATCTCCGCGCACACAAGAGCACGTGCAACCGCGCAACAACGCGATGACGCCAACAAACACCAACAGATAGCCTTTTGCGTCGTACTTGCAGTCGTTGTTTCTGTCGTTGTTGCTGGTTTTCTCTTGTTGTCACAACTTGCAATCAAACCAGTCGAATCCAATTTCATCAGTCACTTGAGTCGTCGATCATTAGTACTTGTTTAGTTACTACACATCTGTTCGATCTGATTGGCCGGCATCGCAAGCACCGGATTAGTAAGAGGTAAAAAATCTGGGAGACAAACAGAAAACAACACGAAAAACAACGGCGCTGACAAACGACTGGTGAAACGAAGCGACAAGGCGATTGCGCACGAACAGCGTGGGAGCACGCACCATCGCCTCTCACCAACAACACGAGTAGCGCGCTGAGCAGCACCAGAAGGAGCATCATCGTCCACCCGTTCCCAGCATCAAAACCAACTCTCGACCTGTCCCATCATCACCGACACTGTCCCGACTTCCTGAAACGACATCAACATCAACATCAGCATACCTCCCCCTTCGCAACACTAACGAATATACACAATGGCTATCATCAGTGAGTGACCGTAATTCTCATCTCTGCCATGCGAGCAGGCTGCGAAACGCGGTTATGGTTGGGTAGAGGCGGACTTGGGGCATTGCGAGGCGTGGATGGTTTGGAGCGTGGTTGCGAATTCGATGAGGTCACGACCACCAGAGCATGATGCTGCGTCATTCAGACCAACATCACCAAGCACCGCTACACGAATCCACACGCACTCCAACACCCTCGCATCCATACCAACCATCTGCACCCAGCAATCGCGGTAGCTAGACAGGACCTGCACGATGACCCGAGGAAACAACAGCCTAGCGATTCCGGCTCAGCTTGAGCAGTTTCGGGCTGTGCTTTCTCCCGGCCCTCGATTCCTCTGGTGCCAACACATACCGTCCCAAAAACATGATGCTCACAGTTCGACTTCATCAATCATGCTTCTGATTCCCATGGCAACCAACATCCACAACCATTGGCTTTTGCATTTCGTTTCGATCTCGTCCGCCTTGGCTCCATCTTGCAACCATTGCACACTTGTTGTATCCGTGTCTGTTCGTCCATTCGGTCTACCTCCGTTGCGATCCTGCTTGAACTTCGTTCCTGTTGCGTCTCACAGAGACTGGAAAGGTTGTTATTGTCCTCGCCGGACGTCACGCCGGAAAGAAGGCAGTCGTCGTCAAGACATTCGACGATGGCAGTGGTGACAAGAAGTTCTCGCACTGCCTCGTTGCTGGACTCGCGAGAAATCCACGCAAGGTCACACGCGCAATGAACAAGGCCAAGGTCGAGAAGAGAGCTAAGGCCATGAAGCCATTCATCAAGTACATCAACGTCAGACACATCTTCCCAACACGATACGTCGTCGATCTTGACCTGAAGAAGGCAGTCGATGAGGCCGATCTGGTGGATGCTGAGCGCAAGGTCGATGTCAAGAAGGACCTCAAGAAGCTTTTCACAGACAGATACCTGAACCAGAAGGATGTCACCAGCGAAAAGAAGGCACAGGGCAGCACCTACTTCTTCCAGAAACTGCGATTCTAAGCGCTGAAAGAAATGAAACAAATAAAACAAACAACCAAAAAGCGAAAATACACAAAGGGACGAACGACGCTGCCTCTCCGTTGAATGGGACGACGCACACGAAGACGAAAGGCTGCTGATGCACCAGCAGTTCAGATCGCACGAGTACACAAAAGGCATCCCTTATCGATGAGACCTAATAAACGACAGTAGTTTCCCCTCTCTCCAATCAATACTGAGTCCATGCGCCGTCTTATCATTTGCCTGGCCACGAACACCCACGTGTGTCTTGTGCGATAACCCTTTCACTGCTGTCGAGTTGTCCTGGCAGCTGCCGTTCGTATGGTACAGGTCCAATGTTGAAACGTGCGCGGTGGCCTGCTCTCTTGTGGGACACCTCCACCAATTGCTCTGCCCATTCAACCGTTCCATCCAAAGTCACCTCGTGCTCACACTGCGGACAATGCACGGGAGTTTGTTTCTTCAATAGCGCGGCAGTAAGACATTGACGATGTCTCGCTCTATCAAACAATGTGAGCAACAACGTTTGGGGTCACATCTCAATGTGTCACAGTCGTTCATTCTTCCATCCGTTAATCCACCCATCTATCTCTATTGCGTTGCAGTGTGCATTCCAGCTATTACGGGTACGTATGATGCCAATGGCGTATTGAATACTGGTACCAAGACGTCGAGCAGAGAAGAGTGGAACACTCTGCTCCAGAGCCTACGACCGCTTCGGGTTGATTCCATACGGACAGCTGGGACAATCCAGATTCTGCAGGGCCTTCAACATAAAGTCCGATTCGCCATCCATGACACGTCGATTGCAGTCCATCTCCGACATTCCCGATTGCAGGTTGAGCACCCTCTGCGCGGCTTCCTCGCGTGCGCTGGGCACCTTGCAACCCGTCATGGCACGTCGCCGTCGCGCCGGGGCGGACGTGGGGTCGTTGTCGTACGTGCTGCCACCTGAAGCGTCGCCATTGTTCAACCGTTCCAGGTTGCGTGCGTTGGAGCTGTAGCTCTTGGCGGATGCCATGGAGGGGGCGCTGGCCAAAGCAACGCTGGATGCTGTGATCGTCAGCATCCTCATCAATGATGATCTTCGATCCATGCGTGATGCTGCGACTTGCAGTTCGTCATGCTCATGCTGTCCATGTTGCTGCTGCAATTGCGATGACTGCGCGGCATGCTTGAATTCCTGGATTTTGACATCGCTGCTGCGTCTCATTGGATACGACCGCTGTGCTGGGGCATGGTTATTGCCGCTCATCCAGCCATCGCACGTCCACGGTGCGACAGCCAAGAGAAGCAGCGATACCTGCAGCAAAGAGCAACGTTGGAACATGGCAAATGAATCCGCGCTTTCGGTTTCGTTGACGCTCTGTCTCGGTCTCTCTGGTTCTCTGTGATCGTACGGTTGGTATCCTCAGCAGCAGCAGTAGCAGTCTCGATCAACCTTTTTTGCTCGTCGCTGTGAGATTATGGCAATGTCAGCACTCGTCATGGAGACATGATCTCTTTCTCTCTCTTGTGCAGAGCACTGGCCAATTGGCAGAGCGGAAGTCGATGTCGGTGTCAAGTGGTATCTTCGCGTTTCAACAACACATCATTTCGACTTTTCGCGCCATTTGACTCATCCGAGTATCACTTCCGAAGTTCGTCCTTCGTCATGCACAAACACCAACAAACATCCCCATCACCACCAACGAACACAATGACGACAATCACCACAACACGCACACACACGAAAGAACGTCTGCTTCTTTCTTTCCCCTCACTACTCAACATCACATTGCATTGCACTGCATTTCATCCCGTTGCGCAAATTCAACGAATAAGAATAGCATCTCAAAATGGCAAAGGAAGAAGAATGGACGCCTGTTGAGTACGCCATCAATGGCGGAAAGGTGCGTGAGGCAACCCCAACGACACAACCACTGACCTGCCGAGAGCACCCACTCCAAGCGAAGCTGTTTCTTCTCCTCGTAGCGCAAGCGGTTGATGCCACTTTGTGCTGTCACAATTTCAACTCTCACACAATCTGCACATTCGACCTTCCTCATCCTCCTCCAACAAACGTGTTGGTATGACACTGTCACACAAACCGCCCCATTTACACGAAACCAACCAACAAACCAACCCGTACAAATATTCCATCATACTTCGTTGGCAGATTCTGTTTGCAATCTCTCCATTACTTGTGCTGGCGTACGTCCTCCTGTCGGCCTTCGAATCTGATGAAGACGAGGCTGCCAGGCGCAAGAAGCATTCGGACTTCAAACTCGAAGGGCACGGCGAGTAGAGTGCAGCAAACGGTGCCAGCAATGATGATAGCAATCGCAGCATTCCCATCCATGTGATGATCCACACCCCATCGCGGGCGCCGAAAAGATGACGCAAACAACACGAATGATGACGACAGTGTGAGCAAGCTGAATAAAGCACTGCTCGTACATACGCCTGGGAATCACCTGGAGTGCCCTGCCCTCTCGCAACAAAGCTGATCTCGATCCAATAACACCGACGCCTGCGAGCTTCTGTTTCATTGCAGTCGATAAACACGAGATAACGCATGCACCTGATATGTACCATAGAGACCGTCGTGAATACTCTTGCAAATCTCACTCTCGACCACACTTCCGAGAAGGCCATGTATTGCAGACTCTGTATGATTTCTGATCAATCTTGTGCGTTTCGTTTTCAATTCTGGAACACGCGCAGTCCTCATCTCTCTAGTCTCGATTAAATAAACGTCATTCGAGTTTGTTGATGTATGATTGTCTGTGAAATTGGGTGAATTGTTCTCCTCGCATGCAATCTTCAAGACAGACATATCTGACACTCTCCGTGACCTGACTCAATGACAGTTTTTTCTCTTGGAACAAAAACTCGAATTTTCGTTTGTTGAACAATCCTCACAAAAGATCCGCCACTTGTGAGTTGACATCGACCATGGCGACGTCGGAAATGCGGCCTGTGGGAGACGGTTGATGGAGGATACACGGCGCCGTTGCGGCGTTATGAAAGGGTTTTGATTCGGAAACGACCGCGGATGCGATGGGCTGAGGATGATGCGAAGAAATGTGCGAAGGATCTGCCGAAATCGTCCCTTTGTGCGTCATGTTCTTCTCACACCGATGCCGTGTTCCTCTTGCGCTGCATTCGTGCACTTTTGATGCTTTGGCCAATGCCATCCACGCCAAATCATGCCACGGCAATACCATGACCCACATTGCTCACAATACATCAGGCTCCAGAATACCATACCGCACTCTATTCCAAAATGAAGTTCACCGCCGCCGCCTTCGTCGCCACCCTCGCTGTTGCCTCCGCTTTCGCTCCAGCCACCAGCGCCCCAAAGGCATCCACCGCTTTGAACATGGAGGCTGAGCAATCCCGCAAGGCATTCTTCGGTGCTGCCGGAGCTGCCGTCTTCGGTGCCATCGTCGCACCAGGAGTTGCCGGTGCCATGGACCAGGAGACCATCACCACCCCAACCGAGCAGTGGGAGACTGGATCCCCAACCGCAGCCGCCAAGGCCGCCCGCAAGGCACGCTACGAGAATGCCCGAACCCAGATGAACTCCAACTTCCCACCGATTAAGCGCAGCACCCTCGAGCGCAAGAGCCCTGTCACCCGTCTGGACATCAACTACCCAGACTTCGGCGCCTACAAGAAGAGCTACCCAGGCCTCTTCAAATAAGCGCGCCGTGCAAGTCGTTTTTTGCCGAACTGGATGGGTAAGAACGTGCTCTCCGAAAACGCCCCCTTTCGCACAGCACCTGTGTTGGTGGCGGGAGTACGCGACTGTCCAGCCAGTTGGCTGGCTAGTTGACAGTTGGTTGGCGTGTGGATGCTCAGTTCCTCCCCTCTACTCGTATTTGGAGGACGTGCATTCACGCGATCTATGCAAGCACATGATCAAACAAATACAACCACCATTGTATTCGATACATACGGATACGTGCTTGCCTCTAACTCAACATGGCCGCATACAAACCGGGAATTGAAGTAATATCCTAATACTCTAGACAATACACGTTGTTTGTAGCACAAAGCACGCCTCTCTTTGGTCTGGTATTGACGGTTGTACTCGTACAGATATCGCCGCGATCTGACGATGGTTGGTCCAAACAGTGAACAGACCAGCATCTGATGCGTACTTGTATGATAGTCCAGAGAGGAGACTACTTGAACCATACTAGTACGCATCAGATTCTGTCCTGAAGACAGCATTTTCACCCAGAGTGGTGCTGTCGTGCGGATGTATATGGCACATACTCGCAGTAGCTAGTAATAGTATGATAGGATGAAGATCTAAATGACGCGTCCACTACTTTTTCAGTTCAATTGCTCTAGCAAGCAGCCTTTGATGACTACGCGATTGTCATGTCAATTTGTGCAGCCTTTTGGGCAATGCAATACTGTGGCACTGCTCGTGCAACTCCATGATGTATGAAACTGATTGAAGGATGCCTTGGTGCTGGATTGTAAGTGATTCGTATGAGTTGTGCGCGCAGAGCACAATCGAGCAGAGGCCATGCCTTCTGCACGCACTCTTTTCTTTGGGCGAGTGGCCCAGACCACTGAGAACTCAACTGACGTCTTGTGAATCGTAGCAACCCTCTCTCCGTGCTCTCTAGCTCCATCACCATCGTCATCGTATCATGAAGGCGTTTCCATCACATCGAAAGAAGCCCTCAAGATCGATGCATACTCGTGCGAAGTCCTCTGAATAGTCCAGTATGATGTACTCGCAGGCCCTTCTTTGCACAGCTCCACAGGATCATCCTCGCTTGTCTTCTCTCTTGCCTTTGCTCCCAATCTCATCGAGTATCGAGCGGCACAAACTGTCGCATCCAGAGTCTGAAGTGCTCTATCATGTGGTACGAGTACCACATGCATATATCTCTGCTTCAACTGTCTGCTCCAACTTCCCACTCCATGAACCAGCACCGCGTACGTGATCGCCTGCCTACAGCTCTTCCTTTCCAGCTAATATGCTCCTGGTCTTTCGCTTGTCGGCATGTTCCTTTTGCTTTCTGGCGATGAAATCCTGCATCTCTTCCTGGCTGCTCACTCGAATGACATGGCATCGCTTGCAGGACAAGCGGCAGTTCTCGTTCATCTGCAAGGAAGATCAGTGCATGGCGAGAATTGATCATGTGACGGCATCACAATGGAGAATGGATTGACATGTGAAAGAGTAGGCTTACAAATGTGAGAACGAATTGAACATCTGTATACCAGCAGTACTCCTGTGTCAAGACATGGCTCCCCTGATGCTTGCAGGAGCAACAAGTAGGCACGATGATGGCCAACATCGTGACTTCCATGAGCTGCCATGGTGCAATTCGCATTTTGATCTTCTGCTGTTTCTCCAATGCAATGCAATGCAATACAACGCAATGCAACCACAAAAGAACGTACCCAGGCAGGATTCTTTGCACATTCTTCCGTGGCTGCCCAGAATGGGCAATTCTCATGGCTGTCCAGACATTCCTGGCCTGTGGCGAGGTCAATTTCACCAACGGCAGACTGCGGCAGGACCATCAGCAAGACGATGGCCAAGCAAAGGAACGCGAAACGTTGGGATGACAACATGATTGATGGAGACGTGTTGCGTGGAATTGTGTGATGACGATGACGATCGTGACTATTGCAGGTATTCTACCTCGAATATGATTGAATGCTTCTTGGACGGTATGAAGGTATGAGGGTATGTGCGAGTATGCGCTTGCGCTTGCGAATACGAATGCTTTGTGTTGTTTGGTGGTGTGGTGATAGTGGTGAGCCGCGTGGGTAACATGGTTGGCATCTTCGCGCACAAGAGGAGACGTTGTAGGAAAGGATTGCGATGGTCATCGAAAGGGTCATTGTTGAGACAACGCAGAGCGCTTTTTAGCGAAGACGCACACAAGAACAAAAGGAAAAGCAAACACCACGAACAGATTTCGTTGATGTAATTCATGAATAGATTATTCCGGTCAGTCACGAATTCATCGCCTTGACTTTCGTGTCTCTTCTTGGCGAATCCAATCCCCCAAATGGTGCGTCTTGGCCGATCTTGTTGTCAGCCAACGCGGCATCCCATCACTGTCTTCCACTCTGTTTTGCTTGTATCATGCAGACGCAGACATGGACATGGCATGCACGCAAGTATCACCAGCACAAGCACTTCCACATGGCCAGAGCGAGCGAAGAGCACTGTCAGGAACCAAGCGATGATCTATACGACAGGAACGGTAGACAGATCATGCTGTTGCCGCTATTGTTGTTTCTCCCTCTGCGTGTAGCCATGGCACGAGAAGATGCCGGATGGTCTGCCGTTTATCACTTTTGTGGTTTCAAAATAGTGTTTCGTATTGCAGTTCCCTTCCTGTGCCGTTGTCTTCCCATGTCCTCTCGCCTCGTCTCGCCTGTCCTGACGATGGTTAGACTGTCGTCATTGACGATAGCAACGACGGCGACGACAGCAATCGATTTCAGATACGTACGTGCCATGTTGGCATGCTTCAACTCCGATCATCCTGCATGTTTGCTTCTTCCACCGTGTGCTTCTTCTCTTCTTTTTCTCTTTCCTTGTTTGTGTTGGTTCAAAACTTCTTGGTCTACCAGTATCTTTCGTGCCTCTTTGCATTGTTCACCATGGAATCGGTGCGGTCCTGTTCGTGGCGAGGGCAAGCGCAGCCAGTTGACCTTTTCCCGCTCCTTTGCTCTCATCTGCGGCCATGAACGAACATGGGATTCATGTGCGGATGGAAGTGGCATGGGTGTATCAACTCTGATGTTGAAGAGCAGACCATCATGGATTCGTCTTCCAAAACGTTGCGCCAGTTCCATCTGCGCGGGAGGGGGGCAAGCGTGCGAATCGTGTTGGTGGAATTGCAAGCGATTCGAAATGATGAAAAAACAGCGACGAGATAGTTCGGAGCGATGGCGAAGAACAAGGCAACAACTTGTTAGAAACGCAATTTCTAGTGATTCCTCGTTCGTTTGCACGTTAACAACCAGTTGGCGACGTCAACACCCACGAGGAGGGCGAACTGCACGGACTGGGCATCAACAAGCAGGCAGGCAGGCAGGCAGGCAGACACGCAAATAGAATCGATGTCGTCACCCACAAGGCCAAACGGCCAACGCATGTCATTGCCGCCCAACTCCGCTCGCGAGAGAAGTGCAAACGAAATGCAGGCAAGAGTTGGTTCAATACCAGTACCACCACCACTAGCAGCGGCAGTAGCAGCAGCAGCACTGTCGCCGACTCGGATTGACTCACCCTTCCCAAGCAAACTCCATGGTGTTGCGTGCTGCGTTGTGCTGGATCTCCATCGCGCTGGACCATATTCTGAAACGCGACGCGTTGTCGTACTCGTGCCTTGTCGGAATGGGCACTACCTCCACCTCTTCGTCGAAGGAGAGCATTCGGCGATTCCGTCGCTTGTTGCTCACGGCGTCGTTGCTGTTCGTTGCTGCGCCTCCTTCATCATTGCCAGTCCGTTCGATCTTGCGCTTCGGAGCGAACGCGTGAGCGTCGGCCTTGTTGTACTTCAAATGTTCCTTGTAGGCGCACGAACGGGTGTTGGAGAGCAAATCAGCCTCCTTGTCTGCGGGATGCGCTGCTGCACAACCATTCGCCATTTTGCTGCTGGCATCCGCGATGGGAGAAACGAGGGGAGTGGTCGTAGATGCAGGCGCAGCGGTGTCGGAGGGGTGTTTCACGACTCCGATTTCGCTTGTTGCGGCAGTAGCAATATCAGGGACAATTGGGAGGGCTTTTGCGCGCGCATCCGCGTGAGCGTTGGTGCCCGCATCCACCATCGTGCTCATCTGCGCAGCGGGAGCGGCAATCATCACGTTGCTCTCGTCGTCTTCTGTCGCTGTTATGGCTGCTGCCGCTGTAGCTGTCTTTGTGTCTGTGTCTGCTGTTGACGGCGATGGCGATGGTGGCACGACTGCCACTGTTGCGGAACAAGATGGCGCCAGCGGTTTCACAGGTCCATCCTGCGTCGCTGCCGTTGATGTTGTGCTGCTTGCCGCCATCATCATGGACGTCGTCAGGCAATCCAACCCAAGATCTTCTACTGTCACACGATCAACTTCCATGCACACCTCCATCGTTCGCTCGTTTGCTTGTGTATTTCTGGTTTTGTGTGTGAAAGAAATTCCTCAATCCTTCTTTCATCCTTGTTTGCGACAACGCAAATTGCGCTGCTACGCCGTTGCAACGGGTGTTTGTTGGTATCGTGCAACTTCGTGACACCTCGTGTTGGCGGCGGACAAGTGAACGGAAATGGCCTTGTGACGTGGTGGTCATCGTGATTGTTCGTCTTTCCACTCCGACATCTCGAGTTCAACAGTGCGCGTCACTTCGCATTTATTGTTCGCGCCTATTGACGGCTCAGCACGACCGCCTTTTTCGCGCCGTCTTTCCAGACCCAAGTTCCTTCCACGGAAGTCCTTCCTTTGTTCTTCCCCTACCACATGTTCACCCAACAATCCATTCAGAGAACACACCGTTGAGCCATGGATAAATGGTACGGACACAGCACAAACTAGGTTGGAGGGTATACATAATAGAATAGTATACATGCAAGATGTTGCTCGTCTATTTTCTTTGTTGTGATGTGAGTTATCGTTGGTGTTGGTGCGGAGAAGCACAAACCGCTCTTGGGCTGAATGATTGTGTCTCTTGGAGTCTAATTGGACGGTGCGTGTCATCATGTCCTCCTTGCTCATTTCAGAACATGCGATGCTGTCGGTGGATTATTGTGTCGTTCGATTGTGCTTCATACGTGATTGGAGTAACGCGAAGATGAGGAGGATTTGCCATGCAGGTTGCTGTGAATTGGTTTTGCTGGCATCGATCCATTCCTTGGTCTTGTTCTGGATGATGAACGGGCATTGGCTTCCTTCGAACTTCCGAGTGGACGCATGCCTCTCTTGGATCCGGCCGCATTGCCACCGCCATTCTCGTCGTTGCCCTGCTTCTTCTTCAGCTTCTGTTGCACGGCAGCTGTCTTGTACTCTTTCCATTCGTCTTCCTGGTTCTGCATAGTTTCGTCGTATGCTTCGCCCTGGTACAGGAAAGGTTCTCCATGGGTTTCCACCCACTTCGACAGATTCTTCTCCAGGAAGGCGGTCAGCTTCGGGAGCTCCTTCTTGATGCGCTTGGCCATCTTCTCCTCTTCCATCAGCTGCTTGGCCATGGCTGCACCTCGTTGCTTGAGGCGGTCGGAGTCCTTCTGCAGCTCGTCGTAGATGAAGCGCTCGCGGATGATGTCCTCGCGACGTTCGATCAGTCGGAGGATGGGCTTCATCTGCTCGACACGTTCCTCCAGCTCCTGGATGTACGCCTCGTGCATGTCGAGCAACTCATCGTTGAAGTCGCTCTCGTCCACGGCGTTCATGCCCTCGAAGCCGTCGCATAACTCCTGGGTGGCATCCATCTGCTCCCACAGCGCACGGATCGTATCACGGGCATCCTCCACCAGCGATATCAGCATCTGCGACTTCAACGACTTGAGGCGCTGCAGCTCTTGCTCGCCCTTCTCGAGCGTGTCCATTCCAAGTCCTGCCACGCTCTCCTTGAACGCCACCTGCTCTTCTTCGGAGATGCGCAGCTGTTCCCACAGCGTGGCGATCTCGGCTCCCATCTCCTGCAGCCGGTTCTTGCGACGTCGCTTCTCTCGCCCGAGGTCGGCGACGTGCGTTGTGAGGTTCTGAAGCGCCGTGGCGCTGATCCCGACGCAGGTGTCGGTCTCGAACTTCGACGCCAGGATGAAGCTGCCATCCTTGGATCGAACCAGACTGCCTGCGACCTTCCTGTCCATGTCGTTGCCTGTGTGCCCGTCGATGCCCAGCGCCTCCATCAGATTTCGGCAGTCCTGCAGCAGCTGCATGACGGCGTTGCTTCTCGTTGCGACCTCCTCCTTCATTTCATCCACCATCTCGCGGAACTTCTCTCGTCGTGTGGCCGTCAGATCTGTCTCGATGTCATGCCAGCACTCCTCCATATGCGTGCCAAGGGCGCTGTGTGATTCCATGAGGAATTCCCTGGACTCTGCCAGGTCTCTTCTCGCCTCCACGGCATCCTCGCGCAGGATCTCCAGTGCGGCCTCCAGGTCGGCCAATTCATCGGTGAGCGTCCGGTGAGAATCCTCCCGCATCAACGCCTCGTCGACCGGGGCCTTCAATGCCCCGGCAGTTGCTCGTATCTCCTCCCTTGCTTCGGCAATCGTCTGCCGGAAGGTTTCGGCGACTCCGCTCTCCTCGGCGATCTTCGCCTGGCACTGATCCCGCAGCTGGATCAATAGCTGCGACAGCTGCGTGGCGCGATCTTGCGGCGTGTATCCGACCTCATCCCACACCTCCTCCAGCTGCTGCGCCGTCGAGGAGGCGAGCGCGCTGAGGGATTCCGTCAGCGTGCGCGACGGGGACAGGAGCACGAGTCCTTGGCTTCCGCGCGGTGTACGTGATGGTGCTGGTGTGAGCACCGGTCCTACGCGAGAGAAGGTCGATATGCGGCTGGCGTTGCGGGTGCCGACGCTTCCTGGCGTCAACGAAGCTGAGGTGCGTGGGCGTCGCGTGGCGCTGGAGACCCGCGGCGATGTCATTAAGTAACCGGCGGATGGCGATGACATGGTGCTTGGCGGTTCGCTGTTTCGTTGGTTCACTTGTTGGGTTGCTCAGTTCGCGTATGCTTGCGCTTGTGTGAACTCGGACTGTTGTGTTTGGTCAGATGATGCGCAATCAAGAAGCAACGATGGTGTGAAAGTCAATGCAATAGTGTTGGAGACGCTCCGATCAGTTGATGTCTGCAATACAATGCAATGCAACGTATTATTGAAATGATCTGTAGCGCTTGATGTGATTGTGTCTGGCGTCGTGGCTGTAGTTGTGCTCTCTTGTTTCGTCGGGCACTGCAAAGGAGAGTGCCGTGTCAATGGTCCTTTCGTTGTTGTTGCTGTTGCTGCTGTTGCTTGTGTGGATGCAAGGGATAATGATGCTGATGCGGATGGTTGTGTTCGTGACGCTGCTGCTGCTGATAGTGTTGGAGCTGGTATTGAAGCAGGCGAAACAGGCAAGCTCCGGTGCCAGCATCCACGTTGGCGTCCGATGACAACATGCCATGCTCACACAACCACACACATCAAGCACTGCAAACAACACCAAACCCAATTTCGTGACAGGTTCGATTTTGATTTTCAAATCTCGACCCTGAAACGGCAAACGCGCCGGCCAGTCCGTGGACAATCGTATCGATCGACTTGGTCGACTGGAGATTCGTTGACAATTCTATTGTGAACTCATAACCCATTCATGAACGAACCACGTACGAACACAGAACACAAAAACAACAAATGAAACAGACCAAAAATGATGATGCGAACAAACCATTACCGCAACAACGACCAAATGTCGTGAACGCAGACGCAATCAGGAACAAGTATGGTTGACTGTCCACGGCTCATACTGCAACGCACATCATAATCGGCATCAAGAGAAGAAGAAGAAGTAGAATTAGAAGCAACCACAACATCTACCTACGACAGAAGAAGAAAGACGAAGCAAGATGGGAAAGGGATCGAACGTGCAGAAGGCCCAGCAGGCGCGAGAGCGCAACCAGAAAAAAATGGGAAAGTCCGATGAAGAGAGAAAAGCAGCATCGGACAAGGCCAAGAAGGATGCTGCCGCCAAGATGTGCCAGCTCTGCCGACAGACCTTCATGGTCAACTCCAGACCGCCTCTTCTGTATCAGCACGTCGTCGCCAAGCACCCGGAGGGTACGGACCCGGCCAGTTGCTTCACCGATCTGGTCGGCTTCGATCCCAACGACCCCAAGGGCGAGAAGGCTGCCGCCGCCGCGAAGGCTAAGGCCGCTGCCAAGGCCAAGAAGAACAAGAACGCGGGCGCTGGACTTGATGACCTTCTCAGCGCAGGACTGTCCGGTGGAAAGAAGGGAAAAGGAAAGAAGAAATAGAGAGGACGCATCGTCGACCCATCCGTGCAAGACCTTCCGCACGAATCAATATTCTGCATTCCAGCTCTCCAACTCCTGTGATATTCTCTGGGAATATTTGTATCAGGATGATACAAGCCACCATAAATTGGGAGCGATGCTCTTTCATGTTTAGTAGACCGACCGTTGCTATATCGGTGACGACCACATTCCATCGTATTGTATTATATTATACCATACTTTTCAGCACAGCCCTGGTGAATGCTGCGCAATGGGGCTTTCCACTCTGCGAACTGTTGCGAGTGTGGCAACGTTGCCGATGCTTCTATTCCAAACTCCCAAGAGAGAGAGAGAGAGAGAAGCTTCAGATTCGCTCCATAGGTCGTCCAACTTCATCTCCTTGTTGATAGACGGGAGGCAAGTCGTTTGCCAGTTTGGATGTCGTCGCATTCCTTCAACCAAGCGCAAGATAGAACAAACCATCATACCATACGCTCTCTATTCGCGGTGCGAGGACACCACAGACGCCAATGGCAAAGTATCCACCTTGGGATTTGCGCGCAAGTGTGTCAGATGAACTGCAACTATGATGTTCAACCGCGAAACGAGGACATGTGCAGAGTGTTCTTAGCGTGATTTATGCTTTACTTTAACTTTTGAACAACTTCCGCATGTATGAAAGCCACACTCTTGAATCCGTCTAGCGTCTTTCTGAAGATGAACTCATCCCAGCAATTCATACTATATCCCTCTAGAATTCGATCTTTCTTTTATACTTTCGATGAGAGTTTACCGATGCTCTATCGTCTGGCTGCACAACAAGGTGATCGCGAGTTGCGTGTCGACTTGTGTCGGTTCTCTTCACTGTGTGGATCTTTGCTAGACTTCAAGCTGCTTCGTCTCTTCAAAGGAGCAGTCCCTTTTTTGGTTTTCAAATCTACGGTACTTTTCTTCATCTTCCCATGTCGATTACGACGCTAGTCGAGTGCCTTCATCACATCAGGCAACAGCATTCCCGCAACAACTGAATACGAAAGGTACGGGTCTGTCGCGCCCTCCTGCAACCCGCCACGCAATAGTTTCTCATACCGGCTCGCGAGACAGTACCGCCGGTTCTCTCCGAATGGAATGCCGAGTAGATCTTGATGCGCACTCGTCATGTCCACCCGCACATTCGCATCCTCGATCTTGGCAGACTGGAAGAAGCCATTGGTCTGGATGCAGATGCTGTGCATTGTGCGGTCCATCAACTTGCCGGCTCCGTTCAGCTTGGCGCCGATGAAGGAGACGTACCCATCTGCCAAGTTGTTGCCGCCGCCGACCGTTACGCTCGAAAGTGATGGACAAATGCATGCCGATGGTTTCCGTGGACACCATCGACATGCCTTCTCTCTCATTTTGGCCAATTGGTGGCAATGTAACCGTCCATTGAGAGGATTTCTTTGTTGTTTCGTATCGCTTCTGCGATGCTGAAAGACTCGCGTTCATCTTCATACCCGTGGTCCAAACGGTCACCGCGCCTGAGCGCTACCGAAGAGACAGAATCCCAACCATCGTCATCGGCCTGTGGTTGCCCCGCCACAAGCTGCTCCTCGTTGAGTCACATCGCCTTTTTGTATGAAAGTACCATACGTCCCATCCATGGCGAGGTCGCAGTTGCCTGAAACAGGAATGACGCCATCGAGCGCGACTCTTGCGTCCTTCACTTCGTCGTCCAGACCATTCACATCGAATTGGTCGTCTCTGCGTTGTCTTGGGAACATGCAGAGGACGCCGACCAAGATGGATGGAATGTGTTTGCGATGCGTCTCGTCAACCGTCATTGCTGTAGACATGGCGCAACTCACAAGCTGGGTTGACAACGACTTGAAATCAAACGGGGTTATTCCCGGTGTCCGATGACACCGTTTCATTCTCTTCGCACCCTGCAGAAGCCAGATGCAGAGTAACTGCATGGCCTTGCGCATGATGAACGGCTCCATCATTGTCCGCCGTCTGCCTTGCGGAAATGCGCTTGGCGTCACCAACCTGTACCTTCGAACAAGGTCCGCCATGGGCGTCGGTCCCTCTGACTGTTCGTCGTCGTCCTCGTCATCGCCGTCCTGATTATTGTTCTGGCTATCGACTTGGTCGTTGGGCACAGTTGTCTCATCGTCGAAAGGTACAAGCTTGATGCCATCATGGAGTTTTCACTCACGTTTTGTAGTTTCATCAACGTGTGACCGGAATTGTGAAAGGTTGCGGAAAGCAATGGACTGCGAGTGCCAATGCTGCGACCCATGCCCGACTTGTTGGATCAGCGTTCCCCTTCAGCGTGACCCACAAGCTCTGTATCCCATTGCTCTTCATGAACCTCTCGAAGACGAACGACACCAGCTGGCCCTCATCACTTGGGGAATCGTACGTATTCCAAGTCCGAGTGGCACATGGATCCGATCAAGAAAGGTTGAGGTCATCCTCGCATTGTGTGTGACGATGATCACGAGGAATGATGTTTGTATCAGCTGCTCGACCGTAGGAATCATTCCTCCAACATAGCCATGCCTCCACACACTCAAGAGCAAGGGCGTCGTATTGGTAATAGGTAAGTAGGTATGGAAGGTCGTAACACACAAAGCAACTGTTTTTTGTGAGGTTTTGCTCACTGGCGAAGATCAGTGCGTCATTGTGTCAATACTGCGCGATGGTTGTGCGCATTCTTCTTCGAGACAAAAGGCCTCTTGGGCGCAAATTGAGCAAATTGGAAGGCCTTTCATTGTGTGCCACAGGCCCAAGATGTCTCTGATTGTTGTTAAGTCGAATGAGTCAACTCGCGCCAGAACCACAAAACATGCGAACACTCCTGAATCCATCACGATTTCAGACGAAAAGATCTGCGACAAGAGGACATTGCATTGCACGAGACTGTTTTGATACGAGCTATTATACATAGGTCGTACACTGCCGACACAATCGCAGCCTCCCCCGAGAAGAATGAAGCGAAGATATGACAAGACGAACAATCGGTGGCAACGGTTGTTGATGGTGGTGGCAGTGCTTGGCATGAATGACCACCCATTTTGGTTGAAAGGCCAAGCCAAAAGCCAGCGATGTCGCTTCTGTGATGGCTTTGGCATTGATGAGGTGAGGAATCCCACCATGCAATCAAGTCGAAGGGTTCGGAGAGTGAGAAACACTCAGTATCACCGTCCCTACCACATTGGGTCTGATCTTAGATTCAGAAGAGCCACAGCGGATAGTCCAATTTCGATATGCAACTTCCATGGCGACGCCCGACGCTCACATGTGAAGCTCCAAGTATCGAACAGCGGCGGCGACGGATCAAAGATCACCGGCAAATCCAGAGCGGCATCTACCTCCAAATCGAAATCCAAATCCAAGAAACCATCCAATGGCAACAAGAACAACAGCAACCAACAAATGAGAAAATCAGATGTGGATGAAATGCTGCGTGGCATGGGTATCACCCCAGTTGGGAAAGCCCGGAGAGATGGCGATGCGCTGCAGCAAAGGCAGAAGAGCGAGGAGAAGAGCCGCGTCAATGATGCGAACACGAGTGTGCGTTACAGCTCCGTTCCAACGGACGTGCAGCTGCAGTACTGCCGCAATGGACACGCTGCACTGCGCAATATCCTGCATCCCAAGACGCTCAAAGCAATTCAGACAGATCTGGAAGCCTTGGCCCGCCGCGATGAGCTCAAAGCATGGCAACAAAAGGTTGAGGTGGCCTCCGACTCATCCACCCTCGCATCCTCATGCCGTACGGTGCAACAGTGCCAGAGGGAGTTGCTGCGGTTGGGGATCACCGAGAGCGTGCCGTTCCTGCAGTATTTCAACACGTGGCGGACGCATCGTCACGTGCAGCAGCTTGCCAAGGACCTTGCGCCGGTGGCAGGTGCGTTGATGGATGTGCCGTGCGTGCGGCTGTACCAGGACTCCGTGTTCTGGAAGCGCGCTGGCGACGGACCTACGCCATGGCACATCGATGCGCGCATGGCACCGTTCGACACACCGCACATGATCACGATTTGGATACCGTTCCAACCGGTACCGGCGGTGGAAGGCACGGCGTTGGTCTTTTGTTCCAAGAGCCACAACGACATGGCGTTGCCGTACTGGAATCCGATCACGCAGCAACGAGATGGGGACAATGCCAACGATGCCAATGATGCTGATAATGATGTTGGTAGCATCGTGTCAGAATGGGATCGGCTGGAGCAACGGTATCCGCAGGATCTGGTGGATTACATGCCAATGTCTGTCGGTGACGTGACCGTCCACTCGGGTTGGACCTTGCACTGTTCCAACGACAACGTCATCGACAAAGATCGCATGGCGCTTGCCATATCTTACGTTGACGCTGCCGCTGAGATTCGACCAGAATGCGCAGCAGCATCTTCGTCTCCGCCACCATCTGTCGCAAAGGACGCATCGCAACACCGCAAAGCTGGTATTGGCGACAGCGAGGATGCATGGAGCTACGCAGATTGGGTGAAGGACGTGCCTCCTCGACAACCATTCGATCATCCACTCGTTCCTATTGTTTGGACGTCATCCTGAACAATCGCAGAAGCAACGACGGATACAAAGAATCGTAGCGAACGTGCGTGAGCATGTTGCCGCTGTCAAGAAGATGCTTCATGAATAGTTGTGAGGAAGAAGATTGACAAATAGTTTCAGTTAGAATAGCGTTTGTCATTATCTCCATTTACATTGAGAGCCGTTACTGTTGTTGTTGTTGTTGTTGCTGCTGTTGTATTCACGTTTTTGTTTTGTTTGCTTGTTTTTGTTGTCTGTTGTTTTGTCCTCATCACTTGTGCTCATCACGAGTACGCGTACGTTTTTGCGTGGGAATAGTATCTCGTGTTAATCATCTTGGTGGCATTGCCACGGGTTGGCTGAAGGAGAATCCTTCGCTGTTCGATGTCGCAGGAGCTTGATACGACCCCTCGGTGGTTTCCTGCTCCATCGCGTTTGGCTGGCTTTGCGCTGGTTGGTTGGTCTCCCCGAACGCCATCTCCCCCCAAACATCAATGCCGGACATGCTGATGGCTCGGCCAACCGCACGCGCACCGACACTTTCGCTGCGGCCGTAGCTTGGCTTGGCCTCGGAGGCGCCTGATGCACCACCGGCGGCAGTCGAGTTCATCAGCTGCTGCTGTTCCTCTGCCGTTCCCGCCGCGGCGTCGCCAGGCACCAATCCGGCCCTGGTGAGGAGCTGCTCCTGCCTCTGCACGACCCTGCGAAGGTCGGCAATCTGCTCGACGAGCTCGGCGTTGGAATCTCCGGCAGCGCTGGACTCCTTCGTCTTGCGGGCGTACTTCAGCACGTCGCTCACCACGACGCTCTCGGACAGGGCGTTGTGGTACAGGAGCTGGTTCTGGATCATTCCCGGCAGCTGCAGGATGGCCAGGAGGAAGATCGGGATGAAGATGACGTGGGCGCACACGATGTCGTGGACGAGGTACACGTACTTGATGGCATTGATTCCGCTTGCCAGCGCGATCAAAGAGAGTCCTCCGATGGCGTAGTAGGCGGCGAATGCGTATCGCACGTAGTTGTTGTCCTCCAGGAACAGAATGATGATGCTTGACGTCGATCCGATGAAGATCAGGATTCCGAGGGTGCGGCGGACGGGGTACTCCAGGTTTGGTCTGACGTGCATGTACAGCGACAGCAGGATCAGCAGGCCGAGCACAGTGAACAGGTGACGGATGTCGATCGGCGGTTTGCTCAACGTGGTGTCCACCATGAAAATCTTGTCGTTCGTGCGAATGCCCTCCGCGATGACGAGGTACAGGACGGCCTTCACCATGAAGAGCGCCTTGGTGGAGAACTTGACGTTCTTGTAGAAGTCGTTCTCATCGTCCCACCACTTGCTCCAGCTCTTGGAGGAACCGCCGGAATCTCCGAGGATCCATCGCCACCAGGTGGCGTAGTCCTGAGACACGACGTTCCACTCGAAGGTGAGCGGGTTGAACCAGAAGGGACTGGCAAGGAAAGAGACGGAGGCAAGCCACAATGACCAGGTGCGTCCAAAGTACTGGCTGCCGCTTGGCATCTCGCCCATCCTCGTCGTGCATCCCATCAAGATCAGGCCGGCTGCCAATTCGATACCGAGGTACAAGTGGCTGGAGGCGAAGAATCGGTACTGCTCGTCGAATGGCGTGTGCTGCGTGACGAAGCCACGTCCAGTGGCTCTGTACTTGGTTCCGCCAACGTGGATGGTCTGCGCCATGTACTTGGCCTTGGTCTGGATGTGGAACATGAAGTGCAACGGACCACCGGTGAGGAAGACCATGAAGATCTCTTGCAAACTGGCGAGCCAACCACGCTCCACACCGAGCGTGGCGAAAAGCGGAATGGTTTGCAGCAGACCCAGTCCACCCAGAAGCATCTGGATTGTTCCGGACGGAGTCAGTGGTCGGCCTCCAATCTTCTCCAAATCGAAGACGGCCAGGACGGCCATGAGGTAGACCACCACGTAGACGGTGAGGATGGTAAGGACGTTGGAGAAGTAGTGGCCGATGCCACCGTAGTAGAAGGAGAAGAGACGGAAGAAGTCGAGGCGGTTGCACATGCGGTACACATCGCGGGATAAGCTCTGCTCGGCGGAACCTTGACTCAGCTTGGCCTCGAACTTGTAGATCTGGCTCATGCCGACATCGCGACCCTTTCCAACCTGAAGGAATTCCTTGAAGTCCACCGAACCACCTCTGTTGGTGTTGTTGTAACCGGCGAAGATATCCTCGGAAAGGTTGATGCCCTTCGAACTCTTCGAGATTCCACCACGCGTGATGAAGAAAATCTTGTCAAAGACATCTGGGTGGCCGTAATGCTGACGAATGTGAAGGGGGCGGTTGAGGACGCGCTGGCCGAGCGTGGTGAAGGAAATCTCCTGCAGGGCCATGTAGTTCGCCAACGAGCTGACGGCACCTGTGAAGATGTGCTCTCGCAATCCCAAGATCGTGGTCGGCAGGCGACCCTGCTGCTTCTTGGCACGGAACAGGGACTTGGGGAATTGCCCGCTGCGACCGAACTCCTGGAGGCAGTTTCTCATCTTGAGCGCCTCCTCAAAGTAACCCTCCTGGTTCATGTCGATGGTTTGCAAGCATTCGGATCGGGTGAAGATCATGGCGTGGTTCTGGTTCTCTGGCTTTCCTTCACCGATCACAGGGTTGCCCGGCAGGCGGACTCTGTAGATCTCCTGGATGTTGCCGAGGCCGTCGCTCTTCATGAGGCAGGAGTAGTACACGTTGGATCCACGGTTGACTCGGATGGTGTCGATGTAGGCCACGCGCAGGTGAGGGAAGCGGTGCATCAGCGAGTCGATGTCTTCCGCCTTCGTATCCTGGTTGCGTTTCATGTTTCCGTATACCTGGCAGGAGACGATGTATCCGAATTTCTCTCCCAGAAGGTCGTTCGTGGTGTCGTTGTCGAGGCGTTCCATGTTCGCGAGCAATCGCAGCGCCTTCTCGTAGTACATCATTCCGTTGACGGTTCGGCTCAGCGTCTGAGCGCGGTTGCTTGCCCATCGGCGGGTTTCGTTGGCGTAGGCCTTCGTGAACACCTCCTCGTCTTGAATTCCGAGACGTTCGAGGAAGTTGTTCCAATCATGCTTGAACAGCGTCTTGAGGTAGAGGAGGGTGGAGACACCGAGCGCGTCCGTGCGCTTTTCAAGGTCGCCCTCGCTGTACAGCACGTCCTCAGAGTAGTACGGTGTTAGCACATTCCACGAGTACATGTCGTGGAGGGACGGTGCATCGGGCATGTCCATGAAGAGGGAGTTGACGAAGAAGGTCAGACGTCGATTCACCTCCCTGTTCTTTGGTTCCACATCATCCGGGTGCAAGCAGAGCAGTCCATGTGCCTTCTTGAGGACGGCGATGAAGATGGGGTGCTCGCTGATGTCGTCTAGCTGATCGGACGCGTACGCATCGTCCCAGAAGAAACCATTCTCCATGCTGCCGAGGAAGGTGATGCGATCAAACACATCGCGAGCCTCTCGGTTCTCTTCATCGGGTTGTGCAGATCCGTTTGGTGTCATCTGCACGAGACCCTTGAGGGCGTGCATCATGTTCCTCAGCTTGTCACGGACCTGGTCACGCAGGGCATCGATGATGACCTCATCTGCCTTCTCTTCGCGCTTTCCGAGCAGGAAGTTGGGTTTTTTGTCCGTCGCCTTGGAATCGGTGTCGAGGCTGGTCAACGACGTCGCGCTGACGGCCTTGCGAATGCCGCCGTTGGCGGCCTTGGTCTGACGGTTGGCGGCCTCGGCGCGCTTGAACAGAGAGCGTGGCTTGGCGGCTGGCTTTCGCTTCTTGATTCCCTTGTGCAAGAGCTGGACCGCGGCGATGAAATGCTGCATGACCTTCTTCACGTCTCGCAAGTTGATGTTGGCGCTCAGGTTGCCGTTGGCCATCCAGTTTTCTGCCATGATGGCGATCGCATCAATGTCGCTGGAGTGCATGGGCCCAAGGACCTGCTTCAGCAAGAACGATCCAAGCTCCCACGTTTCCGCGACGGCTGTTTGCATCGTGACATCCTGCGTGATTGGCTCGAAGAGGGTCTCATCTGTGCCACCCTCAATCGGCAGACGTTCGAGTTCGGAGAGGACATCGTCCATGGCACCGGCGGTCTGGAACACGGGGAGGTAGATGGCCTGGCTGAAGCCATCGAACTGGCTGAATTTGAGGTTGTCGCATTCGCCGTGCGACACGATATCTTCCTCACGGAAATGATCGATGATCTCGTTCCATGCTGCGCTGAACATGACCCACTTCTGGATGCGGACATCAAGGAGTCGGTTCACGTAGGATTGCAGCCTCTGGGCATTGACACCTTGCAACGCGCTGGCCTGCGTCATGTTGATATGAGACGAGGAGCCGAGGAGGCTGGTGGAGGATCCGCGGCGGCTGCCGGCATCCGGGGAGAGCATCTTCTTGCAGAATGCCTCTGGAGCTCTTCCGAAATTCTGACGAATGTCATCCATGCTTCGCACGTTACCGAGCTCGTCGGAGAATCCGACGGTTGTTCCGGCAAAGGCTTGCCACACGGCGTACCAGATGCTGGTGTCGATGAGGTACACGAGGAACTGCGGCGACCACCTCATGATGAGCAGCAGCATCATCTTAGCGAAGCTTTGGTTGGGGTAGTTGACGTAATCGTCCGTCAATTTCAAACTTGGCAGGACCATGGAGTACACCTCGAAGATGAAAGAGAAGAAGAGCTTCCACGCCAGCAGGGTGACCCAGAAGAAGGTGTACACGATGCTGTTGCGGAGCGATTCGTGAACTCGCTTGCCGACGTACAGACGGCTGAGCGGGTAGAGCACGTTGAGGAAGGACTGGACGATATCATTTTGGCTGGTGTAAAGGCTGGTGGAGAGCCTTGGGAAGATCTGGAGGAGCATCTCGAAGGCGTATGGGATCATGATGATGAGGGACAGCCAGATGTACTGCCACCACCAGTAGGTGGAATCGGCTTCGACGCCCAACAGCGTGTTCGTCTTGGGGGAGAATGCCCACATGACGTACAAGGTTTGGTACACCAATCCCAAGAATCGTGCCGAGATCACCAGGACGGAACCGCCGACTTCGGTGATGTTGAGCGCGATGCCCGGGTAGCTTCCCCACACCTCGAGGAGAGCCCAGCAGAGATGGCAGAGGTTGAAGACCCAGAACACACCGCTGGCAACCTGCGTGGTGTAGCTCCAGCCCCAGACCAATTCCTTTGCAAATGCGGCTACTGACAGCAGGTAGAACGTGACGATGTGCCATTCGAGGATGCGGTTGAGGGCGAGGACGCCACGCAACCACGATCTCTTCTCCAGGAATGTCTTTGGCGAATGCTCCAATGCTTCGGTGATGGGTGGTTGAAATTCGCCCGGCAACGGTCCCGTGAGTCCGGTGTATTCGATGTCATCCGCTTCGGATGGGTCGACGGTGGAGTAGCGGTACTGCAGGCACTGCGTTGACCAGAAGAATTCATTGAAATCGTCGTAGTTGCGACGCTCGTCGTGATCCTTGTTCGTCTTTTTCATGTTCTGCAATTTGTTCATCGTGATTTTGTTGTTGTTGTTGTTGTTCGTGGTGGCAGTGGGTGATGACGGAACCGAACGGATGCGTGAGGAGGTGTGGGATAGGACATGCTGGGAAATACCAACGCGCTTCATTTCATTTCAAAAGAATGCACAGTGCCAAGTGCAAAATCACGGAGGAGTGAAAGTGATGCAACATCCTCGTCTCAAATCAATCGATCGCATAGTGAAGAGGAAAAGAACGAACGGCGTCATCATTTTCACACACACACGCACACGCACGCACGCACATAGGCCCAAAATGTGTGCGCTCACCTTCTGAACGATATCGTAAATGGGCTGCACGACGTGGTCGAGGTAGTGACCAGCGTAGAGGCTGCGGGATTCGGTGTGACCTTCGCTGCGCATGTACTCCTCCATCATTTTGTGGTAGAGGAACCAGGTGCATTCCGACATGTGCCTCAGGTTGGAGCCTTCACCCCAGATGCAGAAGTACAGGACGAGATCGACGACACGACAGGCGATGGCGGGTGGTGCCGCCATGGACGTGCTCATGCGCGAGAAGTTGGGCGAAACTCCCATGGCCTTGCACCACGTTCCGTAGTTGGAAAAGACTTTGTAATGCAATGCGTGGATGGGGCTGGGTGGTTGGAATTCGCTTTCGAGGACGCGGGTGTTCATGTATCGGCGGTTGTTGCTGAGCAGGATGAGAACGTGTTCGGCCTGGTTGCGCACGGAGGAGTCCTGGAAACCGAAGAAGTTGCCGAGCTCCTCGCATGCCGAGTAGACCATGTGCGCGTATTCTCCGAGACGTGGTGGAAGATTCGGCGGGTCGAACATGTTGAAGACGTCGGTTGGTGGCGGCGAGATGAGGTGCTGCGGGAGCTGCGTGGATGCGGATTTGGTGGAGGCGCCATTATCGGTGGTCGGAACACGGGAGTATCCGTGGCGGTTGGCGAGACTGAGTTTGAGGCAGTCGAATCCCTTTTCGCGGTATCCGATGACGGTGATGACGAGCAGCGATGCCGCAAGCCAAACCAAGGCGACGCCATTTCCGCCTCCAAAGACATCCACGGCGTTTGTTGGCGCCTCTCCGACAATGATGGAGCGGCAGATTTCGGCGGCCGATTGCATCACCAAGCAAGCTGCGCAGCATCCAGCGGTTAGCACAGTGGTGTACGTGACTACGGCTCTCGCTTCGAGTCTGCTCGTGCGTCGAAATAATTTGTCAATTGCAAGTGTGCCAATGTGCATTGTTGGTTGAATGTTTGCGTGTGTGCATGCATGTGAATGTGTGTGAATGTATATGTGAGAGTGAGAGTGCGTGTTCCATGAGTCAAAGGTGCGCATTCGGTAACGCATGCTCTATCAAGCTCATCAAAAATCATGGGTAAAATGAACGTACCTGGAACCAATGATTCCGCAGAGGACACTTGCAATGCATGCCACGATGGCGAAGTAGTTGGTGCCGTACATGTCGATGAAGACGCCAGCCATGACGGTGCCAAGCAATCCAAAGCACAGGCCAGGAAGAACTGTTGGCAGCATGACGCCCAACGACATTCCGACGGCTGCAGCGTTGATGATCAAAATCCAGAGGGCGACGACGGCGAGTTCCGTTCCCATCTCCAGGAACATCGGTTCGAGGAAGGTGTGCGCCAAGAAGCCGATGGTGGCGGCGGCGCAAAGTCCGGAGAAGAATCTCGTCGATCTGGCGCGTTGCAATGCGGTTTATGGTCCGATCGTGTATTGTGCATTGAAATAGAGAACAAGAAATGAACGATGAGTTGAGAGTCGAAGACAGTTGAGTTGGCACGTGCAAAGTGCGAGCACGCTCTGGCCAATCCATTCTGGCAGAGCGCAGGATGGTACATTGCAATGTTTGATGGTGAGCTCCGCAACACCGACAGTATCGTGGCTGCGCTGCTCCGGAACACTTCGCTCTATGAGTTCTCTGTACAAGCTTGACTCACTGGGTGGCCTTGCTGGAATACCAAATGACGATGAACGCCACGAGGACGCGGATGCCGAGGGAGACATATTCCGATTCATCGTCCAGGAAGGTCCTGGCGTCCTCCCACAGCTCTGCAGGAGACCTCATCGTGGCAGTGCAATGCAGCTGGAAGAGATGATGCACTGAAGAGGATTCCGAGAGCTCTGCCGATCCGTCCGTCGATCTCCGACGAAGCAGACTTGAGACCGAGATTGAGAAACCAGTTGGTTCGATGCCCGTGGATGATGTGACAGGGCGGTTGGCTCTGTATCCTGATCCACACTACTTCTTGCTTGCACCTTCGACGACAACGACACTAACAATGATAGCGACAGCGATTATCGGAGGGAAGAGGGAAGGGAGCAACAAGAAAGAAGGAATGCCGCCGGCTTGTCTGATCGCCAATGGTGTCAATCTGATGTCCGTCCTGTGTGGTGCAGATGGCAGCACGGATAGCGGTGCTTGATTCCTGTGAATGCCCAAAGCCACGACGGATGAAATTTGTGTTGAGTGGGAGCAGAGTATCTTTCGTTCTCCTCCTTGTGCGTCTCCACATCCATCCATTGCCTGTTTGTCCTTGGTTGGGGCGAGATGAGGTGTGTGGCACAATCGTACACGTGCGCGGAAACGTACTTGCGCCACTGCAAGGGGTTACTGAAACTACCACAAACTACTCCTCGCGCTACTGTTCGGAACACTGATGCCACCAATGAGACGCACAGCTTCGTGATGGATCTTCATCGACGTCAACAAACTTCGCTTCGTCACGATCGTGCGCTCCAGTCGAACCAATCGTCCGTACCAATCGCATCACTCGCTGATGGCGTCAGTGCGTCTTCACACGGAACCTCTGTGTTCGCAAAAAGGTGACGACGATGATCGTCGTGTGTTGTCGCGCGCTTGTGAAATGAATCGGCTCATCCATCAGCTCACGTTCGTGTGTCAACTTCAGACAACACATTTCGTGCCCAACACAAACAGCGAGGTTCGTCTCGCCAAGGTTGAACCACCAATTGCAACGTACGTACGCGTCTCACCACTTCGCTCGTCATTCCCTTGCTGCCTCGTGTCGCATACGACATGGAACACGTCTCTGTCGGACGACGACGACAGCAAATCGAAGACGAACAAGATCGGACCAATCAAGAATGACGAACTTGACAACCCGAACCACTTCGAAGAATTTAGAAGAACCGAAGCAGATTCGCTGCAATCATATGTTACAAACAGACAAAAACAGGCACAAACGGACACAGACACGACCTACAGAAACAGACAGCCATATATGTCTATATATTCCTATTCAAAACAGACGAACGCCGTGCAAATCCGACAGAAATACACTTCTAGTCGTGGATAAAACAACAAACAGACATTCTGCAAAACACGAAGATGACGTTTGTTGGGGGGATTGGACACGAGCCGCCAACGTGTTTCGCGTGCACACGCCCAAGCAAGAGATCGTCGGCGAGTGTTGCTCTTCAGGAGGACCTGTGCTCTCCATCTCAATCCTCCTGGAGTCCGAATGCTTGCACTCCATCTCATTCATCTATTCATCCATCCACCTTGGCTTCACACCACCCTGCAACACCACCCGTACCGCACCTATACATACCTACTATACCTACTACAATCCAATGCTCATGCAACTCCGACACATCCTGCCATTCCTCCTTGTCACGGGCGCAACGGCTTTCACCACCATTCCAGCAGCAACCTCTTGCACCATGATACCGCATGGCAGTACGAGTACTCGTACTCGTACTGAGATCTCCCTCTCTGCCACAGAGACAGAAACGACAAGCACGCAATCCTTCCAGAACGTCAAGGCCGTCATCTTCGACATCGATGGCACCTTGGCCGATTCCTGGAAACTGGGATACGACGCCACCAACGTCGTGCTCCAGAATCACGGCAAATCGGACATCACGGTGGCGGAGTACCACGAGGGATGTCGATACGCCACACCGGAACGGCTCGCGAGGCACGTCGGGCTGATGCCCGATGCCGACGACTTTGAGACCGTGGGAGAGCAGCTCGGTGCGGAATTCGATGAATACTACGTGGCATTGGTGGACACCACGACGGCGGCATTCTATCCTGGCATTGCCGAGATCCTGCAACGATTGCCGTCCAACGTGCAGCTGGGTGCCTTGACGAATGCCTGCGTGGCATACGCGCACGCCGTTTTGAAGGTCAATTCGGTCGGCGACGAGGAACTGTACCAGCGATTTGGCTCCGTCCAGGGCGCGGACAGCGTCCCGAATCCCAAGCCATCGCCGGACGGTCTGCTGCAGGTTTGTGCGGAATTGAAGGTGACGCCATCGGATTGCGTCTACGTTGGGGACAGCTCCAGCGACGGCGGTGCGGCGCACAATGCCGGCATGCCATCCATCGGCGTGCTGTGGGGCAGCAACAGCGAGGAGAAGTTGCGAACGGCTCCCTTTGCCGTTCTGTGCGAGAATGTCGATCAGTTGGCGGGTCTGCTGCCAGGTGTTGCCAACTAAGCGCAGGCATGCGGATGTGCCTGTGCATGTAAATGAACATGGGCATGGGCATGAAAACAACCAATACGTCACATTATTAATCAGTGTACTTGTATCGCATCATTCGTCCAAGTACTACGGACACCCTCAGATGTGCAATCCTGTCACACCGCTGATACTCGTACTTGTGCAGGAACAGGCAGCTTAACAATCGTCGATGCTGACAACTACGCTTAGTGATGGCGAAGCAATGTACTGTAGTACTCTACTCGTAATAGGAGAGCAGTCGCTTGCTATTTGGTATGTGCGTCATACGACTACTCGTCCGAGTAGTCTCAGCACTGCTGTCGGACCAGACGAAGCAACGTCGAGATTTCCTTCTTGTCCAGAACGAGGAGGTCCGCCGTCGATTTTCCACCTAGCAGACTCATTCCAGCACCGACGTACTTCTCCAAGATGTTGCCGATCTTGGGCAGGCTGATCAGCGGGTACCGTCGCTTGCGCTCGGCCGCATTTTCGGACTTGATCAGATACGGCAGCTCGTTGTCGACCATGATGCTGGTGAGGCACTTCAATTCCTGGAAGCATTCCTTCAGCTCCGGCACGCCCGTGCTCATGGCGAATTCCTCAAAGGCCTCCACGTCGCGTCCCAGATTCTTGAGACCATAGGCATCAATGCGCGTGACGGGTGGCACGGAGTCCTGCAGGCCGCTGACCTCCTCCGGTCGGTCCGTCAGGATCTTCACCAACCGCTCGTTGATGTGGCCGCAGCAGGAGAAGTGCAGACCCGCTCTCGATCCTTCATCCATGGGACCGAGCGACGCAAACACGCCGCCCAGGTAGCCGACCAGACCCTCGCAGTAAGCGTTGGGGTTGGTGCGGGCCGTCTTCGCGATCCAGTTGAATCCATCCAGGGCGTAGTTCAAGTGCGCGTCGATCTTGTTGCGGCAGATCTCGTAAACCAAACTGTACATGCCACCGACCTGGTTGTCACATGCCTTGTCAGCGCCCTTCAGCGTGGATTCGGCGTACTCGAAGGTCTCCTCCATCTGGTCGGATCGGATCATGCCGACGTGGCACATGCCTCTCATCAGCGTTCCGAAGAGACGTGGCAAGCAGCTTTGCAGGGCGGCGATGTTGGCCATCACCTGCACGGCCTTGTCGATCGACCCTTCATCGACCGTGTTGTCGGCATCCTTCATGCCGACGGCAGCAACGTTGACGCATTCCTCTACGCAATCCAGCACGTAGCAGGCAGCGCCGCTGCCTCTCTTCTGCGCAAAGATCTGCCCCAGCTCTTCCTGGCTCAGCGCGAATGCAGCGCACGCGATGGCCCTCGCATGGATGGAACGCAGGACGAGCGGCACCGACTGCGAGAATGTGTAGTATTCGTCCGTGCCTGTCGCACCGCTGCCCGCGCTCCGAAAGCTGTTGTGCGATCGGCTGAGATCATTGATGCTGTCGTTGCTGCGGACCGGCTGCTTGAGGTCCTTGAGACCGAAGGGCAAACCGACCTCCTCGGGATCGGGGATGTTGCTGCCGTCCTTCCTGGATGGGTAGCGGTAGTCGGCGATCAGCGGCTCCTTGCGATCCTGCCCGACAATCGCGGAGGTTGCCTGCAGCTGTTCGTCTTGCGTCACCTTGAGCGCCGTCATGAGGATGTCCACGTCCATGGCGAGGAGGCTCTTGTCGCTGCGGCGCGTGGAGGAGCTCGGGTGCGTGACCTTGAGGGCGGTGCGGAAGGCGGCCATGAGACACGATGCGCGCACCAGCTCGCCAAGGTTGCCGTTGATGGCGCGCTTTCGCATGAGGTTGCCCAACTCCGTGACCAAGGCGCGTTCGTACCGTTCGGAAGATTCTCGGAAGCGGCTTGCGATTGTCACGGAGGAACCTGCCGTTGGGATGTTGTCGCCGGATTTGCTCTTCTTATCCTTGGTCTCATCCTCGTCTTCCTCGAAATTTCCCAATTCCAACGACGCCTCGACGGCGCTGAATCCCACGACGCTGGCGCAAAGGTGCGACAGGCTCTTGGCGAAGAAGATCCTGTCGGTTCCCACGCTGACGTCGTCACCGGTGAGGGAAGAGAGGGAGCTGCGGACTTCGTTGGCCTCGTCGGTGTCGTTCTTGTTGCCACCGATCTTCATGTCACCGAAACGGTTGGTCTCGTAGTACTCCACGAACTCCTCGGCACGGCCCAGCAACTTGAATGCGATTTCGGCTCGTCTGACGGGGTGAACGGATTCTGCAAGGCCTGCAAATTTGGCATCGTCATCCTTCCTGCTCGTGTACCAATAGTATCGTTGTGATGAATTTGTGAATGCGTTAGTAGTGCACAAGATGGTGGAGCAAAGTAGCCAGAAAAATGGCAAAACAGGCACATGGATCAAGGTGCTGCAACACAACATGACAACACTATCGCAGGCACCACCGATGACGGCACCACCGATAACGGACGCCATCCGCGACACCCCACGGTAATGCACAGCACTGCACAGAAATAAGCATATGCAGAATACCACCGTAGGGAACAAGTTGTGGTACTCACCTCGTGGGTGTGTCTTCGAACAAGATGGCAGGTGTGAGGAGCTCTGCCCACTTGCTCTTGCCCTTCTCCTTGCTCTTGTTTTGCAAGGACGAAGCGCCAAGCTCCAGGCCTCTGGTCTGCGACTGACGGCTGGCCTTGAATCCCAGGGTCCTTCCCTTTCCGTGTCGGCTGCCGCCAAGACCGTGCCGACTGCCACCCATGCCATGGCGACTGCCGGAGAGACCGACGCGGCCCGCACTGAGATCGCCCGAGGCAAAGTCGGCAGAATCCACTAGCAACGTGGCCGTTTCCTCCCAGCACCGGTACCAGCCAAAGGCCGAAGCGAACGCCTCCGCTCGGCGGTTCATCCCGATCTTGCTGCCACCCTCCAAACGCGTCGCCTCCTTCGTGCCGTCGCGTTCGAACCAGTATCCCAAACGCACAGCACGCACAACGCGGCCGTTCTGTCCCACGCGCGCAATGAGGTTATCGCAAACCTTGGCTCTCCACAGGTAGGACGGGGGCACCGTGCCGCCCAATCCCAGCTGTCCAGGACCGACGGCGATGCTGTGCGCGCACTTGCGCAGGATGGCACGTCCCGCCTTGGCGCCGTCACCGCCGCTGCGCAAGGCCAGGAACCAACGATTGAGTCCGCGCCTTGCACCCATGAGCACCTCGTTCTCTATCTTGGGCAGCATGAGGATGGCCCTGCGGCCGAAGGGCGTCTCCTCCAGGCTGATGACGCTCTTGCTGCCGCCGCCGTTGGAGTCGTCCTTCTTCTCGTCTTCCGCAATGCCGCCGGGACCCGCGCCGCCGAGATGCTCGTACTGCTTCTTCTTCTCCTGCGTGGCCTCCTTGAGCAGCTGCGCCGCGTGCTCCATGGAGGTTCCGTAAAACAAGGAGGACATGGGCGACGTCAACGCACGACGTGCTTCGTCCACTGCCTCCAACGCCGCACGCGGGCGCCCCAACGATGCCTGCTTCCGTGCGCGTTCCAACCACGTGGCCACCTTCTGGCAGGCGTTGACCATGATGTACAGGGCCTGCGCTCTGGCGTTTGAGTCCTTGGCATCCTCCCACAGCTGCGCCGTCTGCATCATCGGACCGGCCGTCTTTGCGTCGAGCTCCTCCTGCGACGTGTTGAGCTTGTTGGCCAGATCCGCGGACGGTCCGCCCAAGGCCACCACCTTGCCCACGGAGGCCAGGAAGACGTCCGAATGGTCGTGGCAGACCTGGCCGATCTTGGCCGAATTCTCCTTGGCCTCCAGCACGAGCTCGTGATGCAGATCGCGATCCAGGCCGCGCTCCAGCGCCGCAGCCACGGTGGACGCCACGACCCAGTCCTGCTGCGCCGGAACGCCTCCGGCTGCGTACTTGGTGTCGGATCGCACCTGGATGTCCGCCACGAGCCGCCGCACGGCCTCTTCGCGGCGGCGACGCGCACGTGCCGTCTCCTTGTTGGGCGTGGCGGCAGCGGGCGTGTTGTTGAACGTGACCTTGGCCGGCTGCGTCGGTTTGCCGGCCGCGTCGTCGGAGGCATCCGCCCGTTTGTTCGCGGTCTCGTCGTTGGCGGCGGCCTCTTCGCCCGGTCCGGCCTGATCCTTCTCGTCCACCATGGCTGGCTGTTCTGAATGTGCGCGCCAATATGGCTGACCGTTCTTGTGTCGTTCTTGTGCTGCTAATGTGTTATCTGCTCTCTCTGGACAGAGACAGAGTCATAGAATAGTGATCGGGTGGTGGTTGATGTCGTCTGTGCCTGTCGATGCCGATGCCAATACCAATGTCAGGAGTGAGAAGTGAGGATGGGAGGAGCTCTTCCTTTTCTCGTCAACAGGGACGCGCGCAGAGACAGTCCACGAAAGTGAGGAGGAGGGTGCGCGGTCCGCCATTTTGCCGAATCGTACTGTGTTGCGTTCTGTGTACTGTCTTTGTTGTTGGCAACCACGGCATTTCCGTTGGAAAAAGTCGATCGTGTCGGTGGGAGATTGAGTTTGTTCGTGTGTCTGCTCATTTGGGTGTATCGCGCACGTACGTCCCCAGAATGGTATCTTTGGCCAAAGCCTGTGATAGCTTGTGGTACATGCCGATCATCTCCTGATCAGTTGCATCATAGAATAGTTGGGATAACATAGGGTGTGGTGAGGCTCCTTGCATTCCCTTTTTAGATCAGAGATAGGGTGTCAAGGATTGCATCGTATTATACAATTCACTATGCTCTCACTTGTCTCTGGTGCAGCAGCATGCATCAATCTGCTCACAGTGGGCATTGGACTATCCAAGTGGTGGAACTCAAGCTTGGGAACCAATGGTTGGAGCAACTGGTGCCTGTTGCTTCTCCTTGTCCAGCTTCATCGGTGAGGGCCAGCCTGTGCTCCGTTCGTGAGAGAGGAAGACCTGGAACACTGGGACCTGACTATCTAAGGATTGCCACCACATGAGCACTGATCATCTCCATCCATCTTTCTTTCTGGCCACCTCCGATGCTGTCTCCATGATGCAGGTGTTTGGCATTTCCCACAACATCTTCCAAGCTCTGTCAATATGTATGGTGGAAGAAGAAGAAGCAAGGTTATGATGTCGTGTGATGCTTTTGAGTTCGATCCTTGCCTGGGGTTCATCATGTTGGTCACATCGCTCAATTTCTGCGAGTGAGCGGAACATTTTCGAAATCTTCGTTCTGCGAGAACACCACAAGAATCATTACTTCGGACAGCACTCCGTAACGCACCATCCTCAGCAATCAATTGCTCTGCCCCACTCAACTCTGTGGTATGTTCAAATAGATTAAATTGTTAAATGCTTGTCTCTTGGATACTGATAATAATAATGCGACAAAGAGTCTTCTGATGTCCGCGTACTCGCAAGGAGAAGATGGAACAATAACATCAGCAACAAGGCCTGACATGAAAGTGACTTTCACTCTCGCTCAAATACGCGTCAGACCCCTCTGCTTTCTGATATAATTCGTTGCGGTCTGTCTATCTGTCTCTTTAGTAGCTAGAGGTGAGCATCTCCTGGACCATGTGGGTGACATAACACGACATATGCGCACCGATCAGAGCGACGGTCTCTGTGGTCAGCTTGTCCCAGAACCACGTGAGGATGGAGCTGTAGGCGATGAGCTGGCCGACGATCATGGGGTGTGGGATGGTGCCGTACGGGAATCCGTTGATCCATTCTGGCTTGACGAAGTCGAGCTCCGAACCGAAGTAGGTGCGGACCATGCCCAGACGGACGGTGGCAAGGATGGTGATGGAGAAGCCTGTGGCGGCGAGGAGGACGCCTGGAATGTCGGATGGGAGCTCCACGAGTGGCAGCAGACGACGGGACAGGTGCATCAGGGCGACGGTCTTGAAGAACTTGGCATCGCGCATGAGGTAACCGTGCGCGACGGCTGGCTTGCGGTAGGCGAAGGTGGTGATGTAGACGGCGTAGTGACGGAAGGATGTGAGGACCAGGAATGGAGTTGGTCCGAGGGCGAAGCATCCGAGCAGATAGACGACGTTGCTCCAACCGATGTACATCTCGAACATGGAGTTGCTCCACGTGGTGATCCAGATCCACCAAGCGACTGTGTTTTCGTAGGCGGTCTTTGGGCGCAGGGTGAGGAGAAAGTTGGATCGGGCCCACGTGTTGTAGGAAGTGTTGAAATAGGCGCAGAGAGCGCCGTAACGGTGCCATCCCTTGGGGTAGACGATGTAATGCAGCTTGAGCAGCGATCGGCGTTCCTTGTTCTTCTCGCCTGGGACGTGGTCGATCCAGTGCAGCTCGCGGTTGTAATCGAATCCGACCACTCCGTACATGTCCAGAATCTGACTCTCGGTCTCGTGCTGCAGGTTGAAATTGGTGCGGACCATGGTGTTGGGGGTGACGCCGACCAGGACGCGGTAGAGAGATGCGCCTGGGAGGAACCAGTAGGGACCGTCGGTGTGCGGTGTGTAGAAGACCGCATCGGAGGTGATCTCCTTGATGGCACCCACGGCGGTGACGTAGATCTCGTTCATGCCGACGACGGGCTTGACGTCGAAGTGCTGCGGCGCGAAGATTTTGCGGAATCCCGCCATGACGCCGGCATCGTTCTCCAAATCGGTGGAGGCCTTGTCGATGGCCTTGTGGTCATGCGGCCACAGGTGGGTGGTCTCCGGCTTCTCCTCCACGTTCTCGTTGATGAAGTTGCGGAGATCCTCGACGGCCTTGCGAGAGGCGACGTCGCACACAATGTTGCGATTGCGGTTGACGATCTTCGGGAGGAAGAAGTGACGCATGAGGACGGAATCGATGACCAGCGGCATGAGCCAGAGGGTGTGGACGATGAGCATGGCTGGGTTGGTGCCGATGTACGAGGACATCATGGTCTTCTCATCGCACAGGTAGTGGGCGACGTCCTGCAGACCGTAGCCAGCGGCGATGGCCCCGACGCATGTGACGATGGGATCGTAGGCCAGTCCCAATGCCGAGACGGGGACCTGGAGGCATCCCGCGACGAAGGCGGTGTGGAGCAATGCCGTTGGGACTGGAGTCGTGAGGGCAATGATGGCCGCGTAAGCGTAGACGGCGGCGACCGCATCGAGCTCGGCGGCCAGCTGGAAGGCACCCCAAAGGCCGAATCCTGTGGTGAAGACATGCAGGAGCACGTTGAGCTCATGCTTGTGGTAAGGATGGAATTCGGATGCTACATATTCGTACGCCTTCTTCGAGATGAAGATGGACTCGAAGCTGTACAGGTTGGCGAGCTCCTTCTTGCCGGCGCCTGTCTTGGATGCCATCTTTGCTGTTTTGTGCTGTGCACTCTGCGCTCTGTTCCAGTTGCCTCAGTGGTTGGGACGAATGGGGCGATTGATGGGTCGATGGATCGGTGTTGACTTGATTGTGGCACGAAGGCAAAGTAGAGTATTGGACTTTGTTGTGCTATGTTCGGAATGGATCTGCACAAGTCAGTTTTGATGGGTTGCCGCGCAAGAGATTTGACCAAAGATCTGAATTGCTGCGATGTGGACGTGTGGCCGACCGGATCGTCGCTGCGAGCACGGCGTTCTTCTTGCACACACACGCGCGGGGAGAGGTGGCTTCGGTTCGCGTTGGCGCCGTTTCTGCACCTGCCTTCTTCTCGATGGTCCGGACGTCGGTTGCCCCATCACCATCGTGACGTTGGATCGGCGTTTGTCGATCTTCGGCATTTGACTCGTTCGTGGCGTCTGACTACTTTTGGCATTGGAGAAGAGTGTTGATGTGTGATGGCTGGCGCTCAACATGACGTGGCGGCTGTTGGTTGCTCGTGTGACTCATGTGACTACTCTGAATTTTCAAAACAGTTGATGTCATTGGTGCAATTCACTGCTTTTCCAATGATGACTTGCACCCAAGGACAGTCGTCCTGCTTCGCAATCAGCCAATCATAAACCTTTGTGTGTGACGATGTGCTGGTGACTGAATTTGATCCACATGACGAAAACGACTTCACCGATCACAAAGATTCGGATTTGGAGGGAATCTCTTGCTTTTCCAAGATTCAATATGAAAGCACATAAACCTATTAAGAATAGTAATGAAAGAGATTCGTTTGCCGAGTCCGATTTCGTGGGACACAAACGACGAGCTCGATTTGAGTTCAACAACAACGACACAACAACGCACCCACACGCGTAGAAGCGTGAATGAGCGATGCGCGATAGATGGCGAGAGGCAAACAACGAAAGTTCCGCAAGATCCTTTGCACCTCGCTTCGCGACCTCGCACGTCACGCATTTCCCGCCACCACACACACAAGAGCGCCCAAAAGTATGCGGCTGCGACGGCTTCCGACCAGCAACGAAACAGCCAACCAACCAACCCAACCAACCAACCAACCAACGAGCCACCCACCAAACACACTCCGAAAACAACCACAACAACAAAAACAGCACAGTTCCACACCCATGCTTCTGAAGCACGTGCATTCACAATCTTGGATTTGGAAACGTGAGTGCTCATCATCGTCAGCGTCGTCGGCAATACGATACCATACCTGGCTCTATGCCTCCTGCCATGGAGCGTCACCATCTTGGTGGTTATCCAACTGGTGATCGTGCGGATGGTGAAACCTGCGAAATCTGTTCCCTTTTGCGGATGACGATCTTCAGAGATCTGCGAATTCCCTTCGGATCTTGTTTTCGGAAACTCGCGCCGACGATGGATTTTGCTGTTGATGCAATTGGCCACTGCAATGGACTCTCACGGCAAGGGGTCATCCGTCGTCTCTTCATCAATGCATCAACCTGCATGAATTGGCAGGTCACGCGTTGGTCGCATGGCAATTGGGGGATCATGTCATGTCGAGTCACCCCAAACGGTCATTCGCCAGTGCATTGGCGATGATACTGGCGTTGACATTGACTCTGGCTCAATGATCGCTGCTGCTGCTGTGGGAGTGTGATGGTGAACAATGGGAGAATGGCGCAGCAATAGTCGTCGCCAAATTCAGACAAAGATTGAAGAAGATCTTTATTTTCGTATTTTTGCACGTCATTGGCCGTCGTCACTCTATCCGTACCGATGTGGAACACACTTGCAAATCCTATCTCTCCATAACCCTGTGCGTTTTGCATGGAGTCCTCAACACTATATCAGAGTGCATTATTCATGCGACTACATCATCCCCTTTCTCACAAATCTCTTCTCGTGCGTTTGAACCCACTCCGTCGCCTTTGATTCCGCATTGCAAAAATCCGCCATTGGTCATCCTGGTCCATTTGATCTTCCTCTCTTCCTACTCTGGCCGTTGCCGTCGTTCATTTTTCATCATCATGCATTCACCATCGCATTTGCGACATCGGTTGAATCCGCATTCAAATCATTCGATCTGATGCGATCCGATGCGACCATCGGAATGCCAATTCCTCAACCTCGTCATCATGTGCGAAATGTGCTGATGCATTCTCATTTTATCGCTCTGCCATGCACATGCGCAGAGACAGAGAGCAGGAGGAGATAACTCCAACTCAAACCAAACGGCAACGACGAAAAGATGAGCGTCAAGGCCCAGAAAATGTTCGACCAGGCGGTCGATGCGGTCACGACTGCTGTGACGACTGTCGTGACGACTGCCGTCACCAAGGCTCAGGCCGACATCAACCCAACCGTCGGCATGGCAGCCGCTGGTGTTGCGGGTTCCGTGGTGGCGCTGGCACTCGTGAAGAAGTCCATCAACATGATCGACACAATCGTCAATCGCACCTACATCTACAACATCTGCTGGGAGGATCCTGCTGTTGATCACCAAATTCTCAAACTCAAGAGCGACGACGTGATTTTCCGAATCTGCTCCGCCGGTGACATCGTCCTGGATTACGCCATCGAGGGGCCAGAAAAGATCGTCGTCTGCGACATGAACCAGCACCAGCTCTGGCTCTTCGAGCTCAAGATCCGCATGCTGCGCGACCCCAAGCTCACCTACGAGGAATGGTGGGGAATTTGGGGCAGCTCCGATGTCGACATCGTGCTGCGCGTGTGGAAGCGCATGCGACACACCATGTCCGCCGGCGGACGCAAGTGGTGGGACGGCCGCATTGAGCGCGTCTTCCGCAAGGGCTTTGCCAATTCCGGTTCGTGCGGATTCGCCGCCAAGTACCTCATCCCCTTCCTCATGTACTCCGTCGGCTTCGACGTCAAGGCATGGGCTGAGACCGGATTCTCTCACAAGTACATGCAGGAAAACTACCACGTCATTGAGAATTCCGCCAGATGGTTCCGCCGCCTCTTCCCAGGCATCCTCGCGCCATTCGCCGGAGTGCCACCAAACCAGGTCGGGCCGGAGTTCTACACCGTCGAATTCTACGAGGGAATCCTCAAGGAGATCTTCCTCGATCCGGAATTCGGTCGCACCAACTACTTCTACCGATTCTACTACGAGAAGGGTTACAAGGACCAGGACTGCTGCCCACGAACCCTCAAGAAGGCTCACTTCGACAGCCTTCGCGCCAACGCCTCGTGCTTCGAGTGGCACCACGCCACCGTGCAGGACACCATGGAACGCGTCAAGCCGCACAGCTTCACCAAGCTCGTCCTGCTCGATCACATGGACTGGATGCCAAATTCCATGGTCCATGACGAGTGGATCGCCCTGCAGCGCGCAACCGTTCCAGGCGCCAAGATCTTGTGGCGCTCTGCCTTCACCCACATGGAGGACAAGCCATTCTTCAACAACCTCGACATTGACGACCTGAGCCCCAAGTGGTACCCCAAGGACCGTGTCAAGATGTACCCAGGCACATTCCTCTCCTACATGCCACGTGACGACTTCCCGTTCGTTGACATCGAGCCATCGCCATGTCAGAAGGCCTCCACCTGGAGAAAATTCATCACCACCACCAAGATGATCCTCCACCCCATCACTGCCGGGCGTGTCAGCGCGCACGGTGACAAGATGTCCTCCTTCTACGCCGCCCAGGCCAAGGGGTACGACGCCGTTCGTGAGAACATGCTCGTCGGACGCCCGGACATGATGTCCGCATTCGGTCCAGTCCGCGACGGCATGACATGGCTCGATGTCGGTGGCGGAACAGGCCGCAACGTGCACTACCTCCGCTCCCAGCTCGACAAGTTCGAATCCATCATCGTCCTCGACATTTGCCCAGAATTGCTTCAGATCGGAGAAGACAGCGCCAAGAAGTCCTTCACAGAGGAGCAGTGCGCCAGGATCAAATGGGTCTGCCTCGACATCAACGCCCACGACGTCAAGGAGCAGCTCGCCAAGATCACCGGCGCCGACTTGAACCGCGGATTCGACACCATCACGTTCAGCTACTCTCTCTCCATGATCCCACGATGGGAGGAGGCCCTCGTCTCCGGAAAGGTCTTGCTTTCCGAACAAGGACGTGTGCTCGTCGCCGATTTCGACACCTACAGCGAGGCTGGCAACACCTTCAAGGATTTCCTCATCCGCACCTGGTACAAGCAGGACGGTGTCCGCATTGAGGCCAAGACCCGCGACGTCATCCTCAACAAGGTCTTCGCCAAGGACGAGTACACCAAGACCATCGCACGATTCCAGCGCAAGATCTTGGGCGTCAACATCCCGCACATGGTGGTGTGCTGCCGCAAGGGCACCATCACCATGCCAGATGGATTCCGACGACCATCCCTCCCAGACCTCAGCAAGTTTGCCGAGTTCACGGAAGGTGAGGAGAAGATCAATTGAACATACTACGAGCGTTAGAGAATGATGGCTAGTTGCATGCAGCGCAATGCAATGCAACAGGTTCAGCAATCAATGTTACAAGTAAAAGACAACAGCAGCCAGCAAGGAGCAAGTGAAAAAGTCAAGCTGGCAGAATACCGCTACATGAAAACAAAGAGAGAGAGAGACAGAGAAAGAAGCAGAGAATGACATCGTTGGTAATTGTCGGCAATGCAACAGTCAATCAAGGACGATCGTTTGTCTTGCTTACTCTTGAAAGCAAGCCCACCGGTATCGTGGATTGTTGGCAGACCATGCAAGCGCCGCGAACAGATCCATTCATCACGTATTACGCGCAACAGCAACACGAAGCAAATAAGCAAAATAATGAAATGCCTTTTCTGAAACACAGCGAATGTCGTTGTCGTCACCGTCGTTGTTATTGTTATTGTGTGGATCCGGATGCAGTGACAGCCGACACAACCGTCATCGTAACAGTAGCAGCACTCGAGCAATGACAACGACCTGATGTGTTGTTTGTCTACTCTATGGCACTTCTCGTTTATTTTAGAGTGTGTACGGCAGTCTCGTTTCCATGTTGTTGCGCATCTATTCGAGAAGAGTACAGGAGCTTCACTGCCTTGTCTCGTCTGTATTGTTCCAGCAGTCGAATGCTCCCGCTCTGCCTGACGGCGACCTCGTCCCTTGTTGTACTCGCGTGCTTGGTAATCGTGAAATGCCACCAAGAATGTGGCATCAGTTTGACCGCCACCGTCAACCTCAAGCGAAGCTAAGAGTCTTGACGGCATCATCATCGCCGCCGCTGCTCTCCGAGATCGGTGCCAACGGCTCCGCACCTTGATTGAGCGCCACCAGCACGACCGACATGTTGTCCCGCGAACCCTTGTCCAAGCAGGTGGACAGCAAGGCATCGCCGACCTGCGGCAATACGGTGGAATCGATGCGTCGCGGCTGCGTCTTGATCGCATCCATTTCCTGCGACACGTACTTGCCGACTTCCACGTTGGACATGACGTCCCAGATACCGTCGCATGCCAGCACCAAGTACAGATCCACCTGGACGTTGCGTGGGTGGATCTTCACGTCCGGCACGGCGATGACGGCCTGTTCTTCGGGTCCCAACGTCTTGTTCGTCTTGTATTCGAAGTCGCCGAAGGCGCGGGAAACGGCAAGCTGGTCTCCGTTGGATCGAATGATCTTGTGGAACACCAGCTCCTTTTCATTCTCATCGATGAACCTGCTCTCTTGGACCTTGAGTCCGGCATTCTCGATGCGTTCTGCCTCCTTGTCTGGTTTGTGGTCGAATGACATCGGGATGACGTTGATGCCATCAGCGCTGTCGGCACCGTCATCGTTGTTCGATGCCGCTGCTGGCTTGTCATCAGCTGATTGCTGTTCGTCTGATCCTTCCTCATTCACCAGATGCGGCTCGTCTTGATCGATGGCCTCGGGATAATTTGTTTCGGCAGCTGTATCCCCAGCGACAGTTGCTGCTCCCAATTGCAACTGCTCCAATGCCGATTCCAATCCGATGGATTCTGGCGCGCGTTCGATGCCTGCCGAGGACTGCACCAGGATGCTGCGGCTGTCGCCAACGTTGGCAACGATGATGGACTTTTCCGTGATTAATGCGAAGACGCCGGTTGATCCGCCCTTCAGCGCCGCTTGACGCAGCAGCATGTCCGTCTCCATGCACGTCTTCGTCCAAATCGCTTGCCAATCCAGTGCGGCTGGTAGAGCATCGCCGCCGCTGTTGTCCATGACGACCTCCTGCTCCACCTTGAGGATATCTCGCAGCTTGTTTGGAATTGTGTCGGCGATGAATTTGGACACCTGGCCGTGATCGCCGTGGCCATCGCACACACCAAGCAAGGTGAAGTACTCCTGCGTTGTCGGGTCCTTCCAGGAGGCCGTGCTGATGGCATCCTCCATGGTGACCCTCATCCCGGGCATGTCCGCAATGCCGTACAAGACCTTGAGCTGCCTGTAGAGCATGTCGGCGCCGACACGTTCCGAGAGCGGATTCGGGACGCCGCGGATGGAGGAGTCGACGGGGGAGAAGAGGATCTGCTCCAGCTCTCTCTGCTTCTTGCGCGCCTTCGGATTGGGTGACGTCATGACGCGGCCGAACGGTGTTCGTCCCAGCAAGTCCACGAGAGGCGCCTGCATCTGCTTGTTCTTCTGTCGTTGCTGCTTCGCTGTTGCTGGATCATCCTGCTTGGAAGTTTCGTCCGTTGCGCCAATGGCGGTGCCAACGTCGATGGCATCACCATCGTGCCTGGCTTGCAGCAGCTCCACGATCTCCACATGCCCCATCTCGGCTGCGATGTGAAGAGCCGTGCGTCCCTGCAGATCGCGATCCATCTCCACATCGGCCGTGATGCTGGCATCGCCATCCTGGTTTTGCGCGGAGGCGACATCGAGCACGATGTTGGCAGCCTCCACGTTGCCCGCATGCGCAGCCGCCATGAAGCACGTGTATCCATCCGGCACCAGCATTCCAAGATGCGTCGCGCGGGCATTGAGCAAGGTGGGATCGTTGGTCAACAACTTGCGCAGTCTTGCCGAGAGCTTGTCATTGAGCGGTTTGTGGTTGCCGCAGATGCGGAAGATCTTGTTGCGCTGCTCCGCTTGGTTGGGCGGCGAGTGCATGCTCCTGGCCGTTTCCATGGCGGCGGATAGGACCAGCTGCTCCAGTTGGATCGCGGAATCCGATTTGTACGGCCTGCCGCTGTAAGCAGGATCCACGGCTCCAGAAGCGGCCGTGATTGGGTGGCCGGGCGATGGCGTTTGCAGCATCATTGCCTTGTGCTGCATTTCGGACGGCTGTGGCGTCTCTGGAACTGCCGCGACTGGCAGGACCGGCTCCGTGGAACTGCGGGCTTGTGCTGGTGGTGGAATGGTCGATGCAGGGGTGTCCGAAACTACGGGACTGTCAGGAACTGCAGCAGCAGTAGACGCAGCATCTGCCTGCTGCGGATTGAGAGGCGGAACAACCGCGCCACCCCCAAAGGCACTTGCGATGCTGGTCTGCTTGCCGCAATGCTGACACGCAACCGTGCTGTTGCGCAAAGCATTGATCTTGGCAACCAGGAAGGCCTCTTCCGGCGGTGCCTTGATGGGATCGAACTTCGGATCTGGCGCCACGATCTGCCAGAACCAGTTGTTCTTGTCATCCCCAACGGGTTCCTTGGCCACCACCTCGTCCGGTGCCAGCATCTGTCCGATGCCATCACGGTCCAACCATCGCGCCAACATTGCTTACGGTATCGAATCAAATGTGTATAACAGCAGGAGTCTATTCTGCTCTGCTTTACTCTACTCTGCTATACTCTACTCTGCTCCGCTTGTGTCTCTCTCGAGCGGACGTTCAGTGTCTTTGTGGTTGAGAGCAGAACCGTGGAACAACACAAGCTGCGAGCGAAGAACTGGTGCCACATCGCAGCTCCAGCTCCTCCATCCGTGATGGTGGCCACAAGGCGAGACACAAAGAGAAGAGAGGCGTCAAGGCGAAACAGCAACAAATGCCAGAATTCGGTTTCTTCATGCACAATACCGACGCAGGACAGACTACGGGTCAACTCAACGGATACAATCGATCCATTCGAATTCTTTGTGACAACGATCTCAAACACACACGAAGAGAATGTCACGACTGGAATCGACACAAAATGGGATTCTTGGCGTCGCCAATCGAACCGCCAACCAACATCCATCCATCTGAGGAGTGATGGGTGGAGCATCATCAATGGCCTGCCTCCTCTGTTCCTGTGCGACTATTGGCACATACTTGTACTCTACCATACGAAACCTCAAGCTCGAGCCCAAGGCTCACAAGCGGAAGAAGGAAGTGCTGTGATGGTGCAAATCACGTACCTTTTGCATTGATGCAAACATCGACGACAGCCAATCGAATCAAGATCTGTGAGCCTTCCGTTTCCCCATTCTGCTCTACTCTACTCCACCCTACTATTCAACCCCACTCTGCAGTAAAACTCCACGTCGCAACTCCACTGCACGAGCGCCAGGACGACCATGCACAGCATACGTAATCCCCACTACGAACCGCGGGATCGGCCGCAGCGGCAGGATTTCGGTGCAAGACGGCGGCAGCAGCCGCACCAAGCCAATGGCAGAGTCTACGGAGGCAACGGCGGCGGTGGAAACCCGTACCAGCCGGATTTAGGTGGCGCCAACTTCAATGCGACCGCGACCGACGGCTTCACACTTTCTCGTCAGCAGATCACAGTCATCCTCATGTCCCTCATCTCCCTTTCCGTCTTCTACTTGACGCCAGTCTCGGATGCCATCGTCAACATAATGCTGGCGGAGATTCCGATCGAGGAGGATGTCAGTTTGGGCATCCAGGCTTGGCAACAATCGGGCATGCGCACCAACCACTATCACAGGGCCGCCTCTCGCGTCAAGTCCATCGGCGACCAGCTGGTCACATCGGCGCATCTCGACGACAGCACCAAGTACGGTTGGGATTTTAGCATCCTCGATGATGCGGAGATGATCAACGCGTTCGCCTTGCCCGGCGGCATTATCCGCGTATCCAGCGGATTGATGGACACGCTGGGACTTTCGGATGACGAAGTTGCGGCCCTGCTGGGCCACGAGATGGGCCACGTCCTGAACCGCCATTCCCAGGCGCGCATCCTGCAGCGCAAGGTCATCAAGCTCTTGCTCGACTACATCGTGCACAAGTTCCCAAACGGCGATGGTAACAACGCCAGACGCGGCGACCAAAACGCCATGATCAACAAGATTCGAGAGACCGTGGTGTCGTCGGCCGATTTCTTGGGCCAGCAGGCCTTTTCTCGCAAGGACGAATACGAAGCGGATGACACCAGCTGGAATCTGCTCTTGGGAAGCGGACGATACAACCCAGAGGCGATGGCCACGCTTTTGCAGAAGCTGTGGGATTCGCAGCCCAGCGGCAGCGATGGTGCGACGCATTGGGAATCGACGCATCCCGGCACCTTGGATCGCATTAAGGCCCTCAAGAAGCGGTGGGATGAACTGAGTCCCAAGGAACGGAGGACCTTGCGGCGCCGCGGATCCAATCGCGGCAATCACGCTTTCTCATGACAGTAGAGAAGAATAGAGTAGAGCATGGCAGAATAACCGAGGTAGAACAATCGTCGCAGTTGCCACCCAGCATCCCAATCATTGATAATGTCCGACTCGGACGACTCAAATCAGATCTTTGTTTCGGCGATTTTTGGCGCCACAACCACACAAAACGCGCGATGTCAATTTCTGTGATGTGGATGGAGGTTACATCATGCGTTGCTCGTCCTGGTATGGTATTCTACGATCATCACCCAACAACATCATAGAAGCGCCACATGTTATATTACATATAAGATTATAGAATACGTACCATCGGAATAGAACGCCGCACGATGGATTCAATAGAAGGAGAGGCATCAGATTCTGTCCCCGAACTGCCGCATGTTGACTTGGTCAAGACGTCGCTGAATCCGTGCAGTGTGGAGTCCATCCAGGAGGCCGTTCCGGTCTTTACCGTCACCATCGCGGACGCCAATGACGATGGCACAACCAGCGATAGACATGTGTGGCCAGTCATGATGGCCTGCTACGAACTGCAGGAAGATGGGGAGACCCGGTTGGGAACGTTGGATCTGTTTGCGGTCAAAGTCCCACCCGACAACGTCCACACAACGGACTTTGGGAAGCCATTGTCCATCATGGGCAAGGATGATGGGCCCGAGCCAACCTCGGGGATCCTCGATGGTAAATGGTACACGCCAGCATCGTCGTCATCATCCGCCACGGTGGTTGCAGATAGTGATTGGTGGTACGCGACGGCACATGCGTCTGGCGAAGTGTGCTTGCATTCCATCCGGTCGTCATCAACATCTTCATCTTCCAACACTCAAACAGAAGCAGACACGTTTCCATTCGAAGCAAAGTTCATCACCAAGAGCCAACCGATCGAATCATCCAGCGGCCAACATGGGTTGTGCCTGGCCGTTGGATGGGATCAACAACAACCCGCGTCGTCGTCGTTGTCGTCGTCGTTGTCGTCGTCGTCATCTCCCCGTATCGCTTCATCCTACAGCCACGGCCATGTTGCGATCCACCAATACGACGCGGCGACACAATCGTTGGAGTTGCAGCAGTCTTGGCACGCCCACACGCTCTTTGCCCAGCACCCAGCAGAGGTTTGGTCCGTTTCCTTCGTCGGTCCCGACCCGTATTCCAATATGCTCCTGTCCGGCGGCGACGAAGGCAAATTGAAAGTCTGGGATCTGCGCACCATCTCCTCAGGCGGAGGCACGCCTCGGCCCGCCCACACCCTGACAGACTTCACAGCTGGCGTGACGGTGCTGTCGCCGCATCCCCGCATGGATCACATCGTTGCGGCTGGCAGCTACGACGAGTCCGTGGCCATTTACGACGCGAGGAACTTTTCCAAACCACTGTGCTCCCATCCATCGCTGGGTGGAGGGATATGGCGACTCAAATGGCATCCAATCGACAACGATAGACTGCTGGTGGGTGCCATGCACGGTGGATGTCGCACGGTACGAATGGATGGTATGTTAGTCGACGATGAGATGGCCGCCGCGCACGGTGATGTAACCATCGACATTCAAAGCAAATTTACCAAGCACGAATCCATGGCGTACGGTGCCGATTGGTTGTATCACCTGCCATCGAACAAAGCGGAGGCGAAGAGCGTCGAATTTGCTGCAAGCTGCTCCTTCTACGACCGTGCGCTGTATCTGTGGCACACAAAGCCATCATCATCATAGCGTGCCCGCAGGCACACTGCGCACACCAATATCATACACCTCCTCCCCATCGCACCCGTAGGTCAGGAGTTATGTCAACTTTTTTCAATGCATCGCCAGGATTTTCTATTATTTCTTTGCAGGTACTCCCATGATTTCATTCATTTCAATCATCCCTTGAGCTCTTTTTGTCACCACCGCCGCTGCTGTCGTTGTCGCTGTCAGTATCGGTGCTGTCCCCCGCCTTGCCGGAGTTGGATGGCGTATCCGTTTCGTCTGCACCAGCAGCTTCGCTCGACGAGCTTTCTTTGTCATCACCTCCTGCATGTGTCACATCGCCGTTCGTCGTTGCGTCCATGAGCGTGTCTGTATCGGCGTCGCTGTTGTCGTCGTTCTCAGAAACGTGAGCAAAATGGCTGTTCGCGTTCTCCGAATCTCCCGAGCCGTTCGCGGCTTCTCCGTTCGTAGCAGCGACATCATCTTGTTCCGAATCCACATCATTCATTTGTTTGAACACGTCCTCGTAAACCTCTTTATCATCCGTAGAATTGCTATCGCCATCGCCATAGCCAAGACTGATGTCGTCCTGTTCCTCGCCGCTCTTGGCACCCGAAGGCGCTTCGCCGTCTTGATCTACGGACTCCTCCCCTTCCTCTTCAATCGGGATGCTCTGCAGGTCCATCTCCAATGCATCGAGAGAGGCGTCTTCAAGCATTTCTGCTTCCTCACTGCTACCGTCAACAGCGCCAACACCGCCTCCCTCCTCTGTTCCCGCCACTTCCGTGTGATTGGCGACGTTCGCTTCATGTTTCTCCTCTTCGACGTCCCATCCCTTGGGGTCGGTACCGGGAGCCGCATCCAGAATTGCCTGCGTCTCCAACATTTCCTCTTCAGCCTTCGACATGATCTCGGAAACCTGCTCCTGGTACTCTTCGTACGTGATTGGTTCGTGTTCTTCGACTTCTTCCTCCCAAACTTCATCGGCAAGCATTTGGCTCAATCTATACTCGTTGCCATCGGCTCCAACTTCATCGAACCATGGCAGAGAATCGAAGGATCCACCAAAAGTCTCCCCACCTCCCGTCAAGGTCGCTGTTGATGTAGGCATACTCCCGCCATTCGACGGACCGTTCCGTTCCAAAGCCATTGATGGCCGTTCATTGCTCCACAATTCCGAGATCCCTTTGAAGTCGGTGCCGACGATTTCGCCATCGTCCTGTTGCACATCGGTTTCTCCTGGAAGCCCCCAAAGCTGCATCGTGTTGGAGTACGAAACCTCCTCGATCGGTTCCGGCTGTTCCAGCTCACGGTAGTCATCCAGACTTTCTGGCGGGAGACCCCACAGCTGAGATATACCGTCCAACCTCGTTTGATCGTATGCCGCCGGTGCTGCCTCCACCGTCTTGCGCACGACCACCTCCGGGGAATCCTCTTGGCCTGGCGCGGCATTCAATATCTCTGCGGTTTCCATCAATTCCTTGCGCGCCTCTTCTTCGAGCTCTGCCATCTGCTTGTTGAATTCATCATACGTCATGGCGATGGACTCCGTGCGCTTTTCCTCCTCCCATTCCTCATTCGCCAAAACCTCGCTCAGCCGTACCTCTTTGCCGTCAGGGCCCACCTCATCGTACCATGGCAAGCCATCGTACGGGCTTGTGTCGAAGATGTCCGGCAGATCTTCCTCGAACATCGGTTCTTCAACGGCGATGTTCGGTTCCCTGGAACGGCTCAGCAGTTTTCTGTTATCGGTTGGTGTACCGCCGGCCTCTGTCGGGGATTGCGTCTTGCCTGCCTTTGCTGCGGCAGTGGCGGCTTCCGCTATTGCAACTGCGGCTGCTGCCATTTCTTGCACCTCCTTCTCAGTGCGTTCATCCATTTCAGGCTCGAATCGCATGAACAGATCTTCATCATTATCCTCTTCAATAGACGACACTGACGTTATCACAGGCCTCGCAGTGACTTGTTGTTGTTGTTGTTGTTGTTGTTGTTGCTTCCGCTGTTGCTCTTGTTGTTGCTGAGACTCCTTGACTGTTTCAGCGTCCTTCTTGCTGAGCTTTTTCTTTTTCTTCCGTTGTTTCTGTGTCTGTTCGGCTTCAGTAGTCGTTACGTTCGCTTCTTCGGCTGCTCTTTGATCCTCAACGACAGTTTCAGTCCTGTTGCTCAGCTCCACGTCTTCATTCGCCGTTGGAGGATCCAACGTTACAGGGATGCCACCTGCAACCGTTGTGACTTTATGAACAGGCCTTTCATCGCTCGTCGCGGAAGACTCTGCTGTGTCTTCGGGTATGGCTGCAGTGGCATTCGCATCATTCACCAACGCACCCTCCTCGGTGGCACTGGCGGTATCATTTTGCGTCGTAACAACCTTCGTGCCATTCGCGTCGACCTGTGACACAGTCTTTACCGTGGCGGCCGCCGTGGTATTGACCAGCTTTCCTTCGGCGGCGATCGCCGTGTCGTTGGTACTCGTGGTGAGCATTGCGACCTCTGGTTCTTCCAAAATTGCATTGGGATCATGGTCGCCATCAATATTGTCGTCAGCATCATCCATCATCAATGCGTCTGCCTCCGCTTGTTCTTTGGCGGCCTTTTCCTGTTCTTCCAGCTCTTGCTGTTGACGCAGCTCTTCTTCACGCTGTTTCTGCTGCTCTAGCTCGAGTTCCTTCTTCTTGCGGTCTTCCTCTATCTGGTTCAATTCCTCGACCGAGTAACCGCGCTGCGGCAGCAAGTACTCGTAGAGCTCGCCATCCTTCACTCTCTGTGACGAGTACGGTATCTGCTCGAAGGCGTTCATCCATCGTATGGATCCGGCGTTAGATTCTGCGATGAGCGTGTCGACAGAGAGCGGATCCTCGCCCTTTCCGTAAGTCTCATTGTCGTATGGATCCAGGAATTGCTTCGCCAGATCGAACAATCCCTGGTACGAGATGGTGAGAAGGCCGGTTCCGATCACGACGAGATAGGGTGACATGCCAGTATGCGTAGCCATGATTGGATACATCCAGAGGATGAGATCCACCAACACCTGCACGATATGCGTGTACGCCAAGGGCATGCGGCCGGTCAATTCGTCCCCGATGGCACCGTACTGCGCACGAATGACGTGGAATTTTTCCAGCGTCTGCTGTTCGAATCCGCTGCCGCCGCCGATATGCCCCGAGGCGCGGGCCTCGATGAAGAGGCGCATCATCCACATGAGGATGGCGCTGTGCCGCTGCGTGCCGGGAATGGCAGCTTGCACGAGCGTCTCGCGTTCTTGCGGCGTCATGAGTCCACGTTCCACGAGACGTCGCATACCCCGCGGCGTGAGGATGGGGCGGTGCGATCGCGTGAAGGAGGCGTAGGTCAGCAAGTTGAAGAGACGGATGTAGCGTCCCATGAGCTCTAGGATCTGCCGGCTCGCCGCCGTGTATCCCGTCGGTTCGTTGGGGCTCGTGGGCGTCTTGCGTGCGGCGTGCGTGGCGCAGTTGAGACCGATGTCGTGCAAGCGTCCCTGCAACCGTCGGCTGAGTTCCGTGCATTTGCGCCACAGCGCGTAGGATTGGTTGACGAAGAAGGTCAAGGTGAAGGTGGTGACAGAGAGCAGCTGTCCCCACAAAGTGCCAAGGCCCGAGAGGAATTGATCGGGGTTTGGAACCAATCTGTACATGCACAGGACAATCAGCGCGTACACCATGTTCCGGATGCATGTGGTCCAGGTCTCGGAAAATACCGTTCCCTTCCATCGTCGCCAGATCTGTCATATGTTGCGACACGGTGTGATGGAGTGGCGTACCGCGGATGGAATGGGAAAGTGCTTGTCCAGCCAAATCCAATTGGGATATGATTATCACACGAGGGATCGAAGGGTGAGAAGAAGAATGGCATTGCAGGAGGCAGTATTGCGCACGCATCATGCAATAGTGCTGGAATGAACAGATGAATGAAAGCATGGCTTCATGAACGAGCAAAGGTACTTGTATGCACCCAAAAAGAAGCTGAAATGGGAGACTCACCCAACCACTGGATGGATCGAACTGCATGATGATGGGCCTCCTTGCGCTCGTCCGCACGCTTTCATCGATGAGATCGTCCAAGAGATTCTGCGTCGATGCCTTTTCGATGATGGATTCCGGCGTCGTGAGCACCATGCGCAATGCCGTCGGCGTTGCATCGCGATACGTCTTGGACAACCGTTGTCGGATTCTGGGTTTGCTGCTCCAACCTCGTTTGCTGGCCGATGATGCCGATCTCGTCGTTGGCAATGTTGTGGCTGACATTGTCGGTATGTAATTGATCGAAGCCGTTGATAGAGCATTGCAATGGTAGTCGTACCGACCGAAGCAGAGCGCAACGAGTAAGACCCCCACGCATTGGTGCTGTCGCGAAATCCACCGTATCCTTCCCGGCATGATGATCGATCAATAATAACGACGCTGATTTGTTCTTCTTCTGCTTCCGATCCCGTCGTTGCTTCTATTGCTCCTGCCTCTGATCCCTGATTCTTCTCCGGTTGCCACTTCTCGCCTATCCGATTGCACCAGCGGCCACTTGTGTCACGATCTTTCCTTTCCACTGTTGGTGGAGTGGTGGCATGTGGTGGTCGTGTACTAGTAGTCAGCTGCAAGAGGAGTCAGCGCAATGGGAGTGGATTGACGTCTGCGGAGCAGGGTCCTTCCGACCGAAGAAACCTCGACGACGCTGTCAGCCGCAGATCCATCAACAGCATCCACACAAGAGAACTTCGGCGGCCTTTGCGGAAGCCTTCTGATGGCATCTGTGGATTGGATGGGAGGTGTGTTGTGTGGCAATCTTTTTTGCGTTGTGGAGGTTTCTTGGTGTCAATCCACTCCCGCCAAATCGTGATTGACGTCACATCACGTCACGATCACTCCGACATCAACATCACTTCAACGATGCGGTGGTTATGATTGCTGAATCGATCAATCCATCGGACATCCATCACCTGTTTGAACCTCCTGTGCTCCCACTCTACCAATAGTCGTAATGGGCCATCACTTTCCTCTCCCTCAAACGTGTTCAATCCCTCCAGAGAAAGCAAACGACGCGCTCGACGAACGAAAGCATGCTCCGACCATCGATGGCGTACGCTCGCTGCCGCAAGACCATCGTTCCGTTCTTCTGCCTCCTTGCCTTCCCAGCATCTTCCGCATCTTTCGCAATCCATCGAACAACTTCCACATTGCCGCTGCAACATTCATTATCGACGACGGCATTGCGGGACACCATGTCAGCGTCATCCAGGGGTACCAACGCCAAACCCTTCAGGGTGTTGGGAGTCTGCGGGGGCATTGGTTCGGGCAAGAGCACGGCATGCAAACTGCTCGTGTCGGAATTCAATTGTCTGGCTCATTTAGGTACGTCGACAAACGCCGATGTTCTCGTCGTGCAGCAATTTACTCAATGACGACAACAACCTCTCACACTCTTCCACAATACAGACGCCGATTCCATCGGACATTCCGTCTACAGCCCGGGCAGCGAGACAGTACGATTGATCGGAGAAGAATTTGGCCAGGACGTGCTGCAAAATGATCCGCAGGAAGTCAATCGTCCGAAGTTGGGTGCCATCGTCTTTTCGGATCCCGATCAAATGAAGGTACGTGTCGGCACGCATAACTTGTCGTGAGTGCATTTATGGATGCCACACAAACTCAACTAACCGCACGATTCACAGAAATTGGAACGACTGGTCTGGCCACAAATCAAGCTCAAAATCCAATCGCAAATTCAAGAACTGCAAGCCAAGCAACGGGGCATCGTCATTTTGGAAGCGGCCGTGCTGTTGGATGCCGACTGGGAGGATGTGGTGGATGGTGTCTGGGTGATCCGCACATCGCAGGACACGGCCTTGCAGCGGTTGCAAGACACGCGCGGATTGTCGCAGGAGGAAGCCTTGAAGCGCATTGCCGCGCAAGAGTCGAGGAGGGGGATTGGGAATTTGGAAGACGAAGTGCGGAACGGTGTGGTGACGGGCGTGATTGACAACGATGGGACGCTGGATGATTTGAAATCGGCGTTGGCCAAGATGTTGCAAGATGACGCGGCGTGGAACACCAAGTAAGATGCATCGCATACTGCAATACGCTCCAGCAAAGAGCAGCACAGCGAAACGCAATGGAGTGCAGCAGCAAAGCGCTGTGCTGTATTATAAATTCATGTCCGCTATGTCATCATTGACTCGCTGCAACGGATCGTACTCATCGTCTGACTCCACCGCTTCCTCGGGCGCTTGATTAGCGAGTTCCTCCAGCTCATCCAGATCGGGCAGCGGATATCTAAGGATGGCGGCAACACCCGACACCTGCTGCAGCTGCTGTCCCGACACGTGCATGGAACTGAAGACGAAGGTCTTGCCTCCATTTTCACGCACCGACTCCACCAAATCCACATACTTCCTCCGCAGCTTAACGTCCGAGCTGCGAAACAGTTGATCCGTCACGAGCAACGAATCGATGGCCAGCTCTTCATGCGCCTTGGCGACGTGATCGTAACCGTAGTAGGCCCTGTCAGGATCCGTGTCCATCATGCGCATGAATTTGTTGAGCACCTGCACTTCCCTGGCCACCTTCGTGTCTGTCATCTTCGACATGATGGAATCATCGGAAAACACCTCCTCCAGCGCGTGCTTGTGACCGGACGAAGCCTTGCACAGGACGAACTTGGACTTGTTCTCGATGAACGGACGGTCCTCGCGACGCACGGCCTCCTCCTGCACGTACTTGAAGAGATCGTCCTTGACGTAGCCCGGCGACGCCAGCAGCACGACCTTGACCTTGTTGAAGTCGATGTGCCGCAGCAACGCCTGGTATATGGCCTCGTAGAACTTCTTGACCGCCTTGGCATTCTGCGACGACCCCGTCCGCTTCTTGGGAATGTTGACCTCGATGCGGGCCTTCGTGATGGTGAGCGCCCCCGTGACGAGGCAGACGTGGCACAGTCCCGTGTGCATGGTGACGGCGGCGATCTCGGCATTGCGCTCGGGATTGGTGGCATCGGCGATGATGTCGAGGTAGATCTGATCCCAGCACGCCTTCTCGATGCTGAAGGATTGGTTGATCTCCAGCGTGAGCGTGTGGTAGGCCCCGATGCGCACGTCTTCGCGCTCCAGCTGGTTGGGACCGCTGAGTCGCACCTGCAGCACGTCAGTGTCGAAGTCCACCTTCTTGAGTTCGACCTTCAGGTTCATGCGCTTCTTCGCCGACGTCGTCGATCCTGTCGTGGAGGTCTTCACGACCTTGCGGATCGTCGTCGTCGTCACGAAGTCGCCCAGCTGCAGCAGGTTGTACGCGTGCCACAGATCTTCCGACGTCGTGGGACACAGCCGGATGTATCCGCTGCCGTCCTTCGCGCTGATGCTCTTCTTTTCCACCCTCATCTTGCTTCAACTAGTATGCGACCTGCAGCAATCCAGTTGCATGCAATGGATTGGCGTCGTTCTTCTTTCTGCTCTATCGATGTTGCTACTCTGTGATCAAATGTGCGATAATGGCCATAGTAGTACGTCCAATGTGGCAATGCCGCGTGATGGTGGGTCGGATGTGCTGAAACACCGTCCAACATGTCTGGCCACGATCAGCCACGGTGATTCGTTTGATGTGGGGTTCAGTCGTCTTGTTCGTTTTCGCTCCACTCTCGCCGCTCACAAACCATTCACGAACCCACATGTCCGTTGAGAGTATCAATATTGAAACACTTTCGAATTCGTGTTTCGACGTATCTGTCAGTCCGGTCAACCAAGACCGCAACCTTTGCGATTCCTCGTGCGCGAACTGCGTTCTTGGGGAGCCCGCGACGACGTTGATGTTCTCGCAGGTCGTATCTTGCATTTGGTAGCAGGTTGGGAGGTGCTGACCCTTCACAACTCAATCCAGGCAATGCAATCTCACAACATCCCAGAGCCCAACGGAGCATTGCATCCCACATCACATCACATCAACGATCGACGATGATTGCCCGACGAATGACATTGCGCGCACACCGCGGCGCGGCGGCTTGGAGGAAGTGTTCTGCTTGGATTGGTGCAGCATCCACGCTTCGTCCCATTGGCAACTTTGAGCACCGCAGCATCACCACTCCTCCTATTGCTGTTCCATCGACGGATCCGCACCGTGCCTTCCGCTCCAACACGAAGAGATGGGCGTCATCATCGTTCGATGCTGGTTTCCCGCATGACGTTGGTGGATCGCAAAGCGTGTTCGGACCAGTACCTGGTGCAAAAGCGAACGAGGATCTGCTTGCCTGGGAACAGCAATGCCACGCAATGTTCGCCGTCCTTGCCATCAAGGGCATCGTCTCCACAGACGAACTTCGTCGATCCGTAGAGGCGTTGACGCCAGCGCAGTACGAGGATTGGTCGTATTACGAGAGATGGAGCGCCGCCATGACGTCCTTGCTGCTGGACAAGGGCGTCATCGGCAAAAGTGTCCTCATGAGTACGCTGATCGGCGATGATTCGGATGCATCGCAGTCCACAGATGCAACGCCCAAGTTCACGGTGGGACAGCCGGTGCGGGTCAAACCATACCTGTCCAACAAGGTGGAATGGCGCCGTCCGCACGTTCGAACTCCGGGATACATCTACGGTGTGCACGGTGAAATCGAACGCATCTGCGATCGATTCGCGGATCCTTCTTTTTTAGCATTCGGCATGGAGGCCCCACCCGCGCAACTGTACCGCGTACGTTTCCGCTTTCAGGACATCTGGCCTGAGCAGCACACCGGCGAGTCCACCTCCTCCTCCTCGTCCAACTCTGACGTGGTGGAAGCTGAGGTGTACGAGCACTGGCTGGAGGCATCCGACAAATCAGAGGGGCATGCCTACGACAGCACCAATGGAGATGAGAGCATCCTATCAACGTTGTTTGACCACACATCCGGAGGAGATTGCGAACCTCCCGAGGGAAGCCACGATGATGGCCACAATCATATTCACAGTCATGACCACAGCCACGGCCACGGCCATGGCGACGACGCGCACACGCACGAGCCCAGACAGACGGTGGAGCGACGCGCCGTCGCCAAGGAAGGTCCGCCTCGGCCAGGTCAGGCCTTGCATGCAGCGTTGCTGAAGATCCTTGTGGAGGCAAACATCATCTCGCCGGACGAAATCCGTGTCATGTGTGAGAAGCTGGACACGGCCGGCAAGAACTTGCTAGGCGCCTCGCTGGTGTTGCGTGCATGGACGGATCCTGGCTTTCGCGACCGGCTGCTGGCGGATGCCCCATCCGCAGCCAGGGAGATGGACATTGAAACCTCGAATCCCAACGCCCCGACGGTGTTGACTGTGGTACCGAACACTGACACGACGCACAACATCATCGTTTGCACGTTGTGCAGCTGCTACCCCAGCGGTTTGCTGGGCATCGCGCCTGCGTGGTACAAATCGAGAGAGTACCGTTCCCGCGCGGTGCGTGAGCCGCGCAGCGTCTTGTCAGAATTTGGGCTGCAGTTGCCATCCGCAAAGAGCATCCGTGTTCATGACTCCACCGCAGATCATCGGTACCTGGTCCTTCCTGAGCGTCCGGAGGGAACGGAAGGTTGGAGCGATGATGAACTGCGACGTATCATCACGCGGGATACGATGCTGGGCGTTGCAGTGCCAAAGTTAGAGTAATAGTGCACATGTGAATAGCAACAAGGATGATGACGCCATGATGGTGCTCTATTTATGACGTGGTAGAGTACGGTAGGCCAGCAATACTGTGCCCGCCATCCAAAACTACTCACTCTGTCGACCCAAGTGCCTCACGCAGAAGCCTTCTCTGATGCCGAAAGCGACTTCTTTTTCTTCTTCAATGGATTCTCTCGGGCGGCGTTGTCATTGCGCGTTATTCTATCATCAAAATGGAATTTCCTCTTGTCGAGGTCGTCCCCAATTTGAATCCTTCGCGCTGTGTTTGCTTTCGTCCTGGCGATTGCGATATTCAGCAATTCAACCTGTTTCTGCAATGCCTCGATGCGTTCGCCTTCGGTCTTCTTGCTGTCGACGTCGATGGTAAGCCACGGTCGCAGCTGCCGTTGCTGTTCGCCACCATCGTCGGTCATGTTGAGTTCGCCTGCGGCAGCACGAAAGGCGAGCGCCATTCCGAGCAGTCCGTTGGGCTCGACGTTTGCAGCGGAAATCCCCATCACGCCACCAAACGCCAGCGTCTTGTACTTCTCGGTGGATGCGCGTTGCAGGTAGCCTTCGACGACGGCCTTTGCTCTGGCACCCTTGTCGCAGATCATGTTGCGCCGACCCGTCGCCGTTTTGAGGGCATCCTCTTCCTTCACCTTCTTGACGTTCATTTTCAGCGCCTTGTCGCGTTCGCGCGATCGCTTCTTGCGTCGGCGTTCCAAGTCGCGCTGCTCTTTCTTGAGCTCTCGCTCCTTCGTCTTGGCCGCCTGCTTCTTCTTCGATACCTCCGCCTTTTGTTTCTTGACCTTATCGGCCTTCTGTTTCTTGACGGCATCCTGCTGCTGCTTCTTCATTTCCTGCGCACGCTTCTTCGCATTCTTGCGCGCCAACGCGCTGAAGTCCAGCAGGCCCTCCGTGGCCAGCAGCTCGTTGCATTCGTCAAGGTCGAGCAGACTCGGCCTGCTGCCGCGCACGAGCTTGTTCTGCTCTTCCTCCGCCTCTTCGTCGGATTGGCACAGGATGTTGTAGCTGTAGTTCATCTCCTCCGCTTCCTCGTCGTCGTCACCATCGCCCCACGTATCCTGCAGCTGCAGTTCGAACTCCTCCATCGCCCACTTGCCTTCCTCCAGCGCGGACGTGTAGGTCTTGGTGCCGAGGATGTGAGCATTGCGACCTGTGAGACGTTTCTTCTTGCTGCTGCCGGGCTGCGCATGATTCTGATTGGGATCGTCGTTGGGATCGAAGTTCTCGATGATATCATTCTCCTTGACCCAGATGAATTCGTGCGTGCCGAGGAACTCGACGAGGAAGAAGCTCTGCGGTTCCATCTGTCCTACGGCCTGACGTTTGATGGATTGCTCCGCCTTGCGTTTGCCCGCCGTGAGCTGCACCCGCAGCTTGTCGGGAAGTCTGGCCTCGTTGCGATCCGTCAGCGCCTGGTGCCAGTCTTCGCGCTGATCCTCCGGCGCCATGATTCCCAGGACGAGGGCCGGCCACAGCGGTTTCTTGCTGCTCTCGCGCGCCCATACCGCCGCCGCCATGCATCCCCAGATGCTGGACTGCGTGACACCGCGGCAGTTGGCCTCGTGGATGGGCACGATGATCTTGCCCAGAAAGCGGTTGAGCCGATTGGCGATTTGGTAACGCAAGGCGGAGTTGTTCTCCAGCACCTCATCCGTGTAACATTTCTTGAGGTCCTTGTCGAATTCGTCGATACCGTACTCATCCTGCGATTCCACGAACGTGTTTAGCTTGGCGAGCAGCGAGCGGAGGTTGTCCGCGACTTGCTGCAGCTCCGGATCGTCATCCTCCGCCATCTCCCCGAAGATGGGCTCCGTGTCGAGCCCGTCGACGCAGCCACCGCTCATGACGAAGTTCTGCATGCCCCTCGCCGTACGTTCCATGCACTTGCCCGTCATGATGGTGAGACCGGAGACGGTGAGTCGCTTGCCACGGTCCTCGGTGCGCTTGAGCATCTGCTTCTTGATGACCTTTTCCCTCTTGGCACGCTGCTGCTTGCTCATGTCCGCGTATTCGTCGTTGGCCGCGGGAGGATCGGACGGCAGCATGAACTCCTGCCACAGCGCGTTGAAGTACTCTCGCAGATGCAGGGCGATGGAGAGGAAGGATGGGACGGCACTGCGGTTGGTGGGGTAGGAATGGAACTGCACGCAGTTTGAGAAGATGCGCCACATGTCAAGCTGCACCTCTCTTAACGAATCGTAGTCCCGCCGGCGGATGGTGCGGCAGACCTTTCCCAGATCGATTGGATTCTTCACGATCTTCGAGTAGGAATCCATGAGCTGTTTTTGGATGCGATGCAACGTGTTGCATTGGTGTGACAGCACGCGGTATGAAGAGAGAGAGAGAGAGAGAGGGAGAGATGGGACGAAAGGAGGGTATTCGTTAGATTGTACGTTGACAGAGCATGTATGTAACATATATACAGCATATATACAACATCTACAGTGTACATACGTGACAGATATCATCGTCGCAAGTCGGCGGATACAATGCACACAAGAAAACACGGCATGTTCTCACCTCCGGATGCAAAAGGGCAACTGGCCGACTGAACTCCGCCAGCAGCGGCACCTTGCAAAATTGGATCATGAGGGCTTCCAGATTGTCGTACTCCGCATCGGTGATAGGCCTGACCGGATCGCGCATCGATGGCATGTTGGGATCATTCTTCTTCTTCGGTGTCGGGGCCTTGCGCTTTTTGGGCGTTGCGGATGCGGCGGCCGCAGTTGCAGCAGCGGTGAGCATCGCCGCCGTTGCCTTTTTGGATGCCGATGCCTTTGGTTTGGTCGGAGTTGCTTTGGAGTCCTTCGTCGGCTTCGTAGGCTTCGTTGGTTTCGTTGGCTTCTTGGGTGTCTTGGCCTTCGATGTGGCCTTGGACGGGGTCTTGGAGGCAGTTTTGGATGGTGTCTTCTTGGGTGTTGACTTGGATGCTGCCTTGGATGTCGACTTCGATGCCGACTTGGACGCTGACTTGGCTGTGGCTTTGGAGGCCGCCTTGGCTGGCGTCTTCTTGGGCGTCTTCGTCGATGCCGCCTTTATGGTTGCCTTGGCGGACGCCTTGGATGCAGCAGCCTTGACGGGCGTCTTCTTGGGCGACTTTGCGGAGGCGCCCTTCTTGGGCTTTGCCTTGGTCGCTTTGGCTTTCGGCTTTGCCTTGGCCTTCGACTTTGCTTTGAGCTGCTGCTTCCTCTTGCGTTCCGCTTCGGCGGCTCTGTAGGCGCGATCGTCCTCATCCTCTTCGTCGTCCATGACAACTTCCGCCACCACCGCGTCGTTGCCGTCGTCATCGTCGTCAAAGTCCGCATCCGCCTCAGCCGCGCCGCCCTCCTTGTCCAGCTCCTCCATCTTCTCCTGCACGCGCCGCGCCGATGCCAAACGCGCTGCAATGGCCTCCGGTTTGCCTCTGGGCTGCTGCGTGACGACGGCATCGTCCATGCCATCGCGATCATGGGCGGCCTCGAGCAAGGCGGCCATGCGGCTGTGACCGCTGGCGTAGGCGTACGATGCGTCGTCGTCGCTTGCGGAGTCGGGATGGATGCTGTTCCACATTCTTGGTTGCTAATGCAATGTGCGAGCAGTTGCAAGAATGATGGCGCTGGACTGGTTCAATCAATTCCTTCACGAGATGCGATCTCCCCCACCTGACCCTTTGTAATGGTTGTTGTTCCTGCTCGACACACTCGTCACGAACGGAGCTGGTCTCTGTCCGCATTTGTCAACAGACGACAACAATCGCCAACCACCACAGAGAGCCACACGCTCAGGCCAACTGAGTTTTCGGACGTCTCGACTTGTTGGATTCACGTCTCGTCACCTCCCAAAACTCACCGTTGGGTGTTGCGTGTTGGGTGTTGCGTGTTGGGTGTTGCGTGTCCAAGAGTTCTCTTCGATCCAAACGTCAGCAGCTCGCGGACGAGCACTATTTGCGAGTAGGAGTCAAGCTATTAGTAGTACACTTCCCAACGTTCATTATCTCTCTATCATACGAGCATGATACTTCGCTAGACGATTGTGTTTGCGCGCGACTCCAACACGGCTTATCGAAAAGGCATACATTACTATGCGCACGGTTCCAGTAGTCGATCCATACTCGGATGGTACTATAACCCTATTTCCATCTCTACCTTTGATATATTCTATTCTACGAGTATGTGTGGTATGGCAACAGCAGAATTCAGCAATGTACTATTATATGTACACCACCATTTTTCACACCACTCTACACAACTCACATAGACGCACACAACACGCGCGCGCCTCAATCCAACAACCCCATCTTTTGCAAGTACAGCTCATCGTCTTCTTGCAGAACTGGAGCGGACGGAGGCGGGTGCGAAGATGCTTGCGCGGAAGATGTTTCGGGATGCATCTTCGTTGCCTTCTTGAGACCATCTTCGAATTGCCCGGTCTGCAGCTCGATATCCTCATCCGGCGGTGGAATCTCACATGGCGGTGCGTTGGGCAACGGGCCGTCCATGTCGTAGGCGGACAGATCCATGACGGTGAACTCTTTCACGAGCTCCCGCTTTTGCACCAGATGGAGGTGATTCTGAACGGTGCGTTGGAACAGAAGCACGGCGATGACGATGCCGACGACGAACCCGACGATCGCCATGACAATCGCGACGATCACCAGAAAGATGATGAACACCTGCATGCCATCGCAGTCGTTGCTGCCACTTCCTCCGCCACCGGTGTTGCAGCCATCGCAACACTGGCAGCCGTCGCATACGTCTCCGCAACCGGCACACCCGCGACAGCAGCCTTCGCAGCAGTAGTAACAGGCAAGATCGTCGGAGACGGTGGTACGATGTCCACCGTACCTTGGCCGAGACGACACCATGCCGCTGTCGTGGCAACATGCGCAGCAACCGTCTCTAGATGCGTTGCGCTGTCGATGCCGCCTGTACAACAGCCGTTCCGATTCGGATGGAGCAGCGGATCTCATCGGCGTGGGCGCATCACCTTGTGCCACCGATCGCGATTCCTGCAGGCTTGCGGGGATCGAGTTTTGGATGGAACACTTGTTGCTGCACAGCACGACGCATCCAGCGATGCCCAGCATCACGAGGAAAAGGAGGAATCCGCACAGGTAGTAGATGCCCTTGCTGTGCCAGTTGCCGTGGAGGCATTCCGGTGTTGCGCACAACGCTGCGGCAATCTCTTGTTGAGGATCCATGAGGTAGACGCATGCGCCCAGCGCCACGATGACGGCCTGCAGACACAGCGTGACGCCGCAGAGATCCCGCGACACGAGCCAGCAGAACTTGACCTTGCGACGTCGGCTGGGCAGGACGGACTGTGGCGGCTGGAGGTGGTACTGGAACAGGCATTCCGTGCACTGCGAGAAGGCGCGGTCCCTCTGGTTCGTCCTCCAAAGATCCAAGCACGACCGATGCACCCACTTGGAACCTCCCTTGCACTTGCACGGTGCGATCATCTCCTCTGGCTGGTCTTCCTCCAGACAGATCCTGCACACTTTCACATCTTCTTCGATGCACTCATTGGGAGCGTCGCCATTGCTGTTGCTACCACCATTGGAATCCACCTGTGAATACTCCGGCAGAAGAGGATCGCCTCTGCGATCGTGCACCTCCTCTTGCGGCGAGAGTGCGGCGTCTCCGGGATCCATCCTGGCTGTTGTACTGGTGGACGGAGCAGTAGTATGTCGTCGTCTTGTTCTTCTTCTTCTTCGCCTTGGTTTGCTTTGGTCTGCTTTCTTGTCGTCTCGCTTTGTTGATTTTATGACGATGATCGTTTGCTTTCCTTCCTTGCATTCTGCAGACCACACCGAGACCCATCACATTGATAGATAGAGGGGTGGAGATAGAGATAGGGAGGAGGCTGGGCTGAGTGACCATCCGCATGCCATCAACACCTTTGACATCGCATCTCAAACCGTTCCACGAACAGGGAGAGCCTTCATCACAAGTCATCTTCACGCAGACATGGCAGTCTTGTGTCCAATCTCCACGACCCAAACTTCCTTGTTGTTCGTGAACCCCACCACGACTCGATAAACACTCTACACTCCACACACTAGTGATCATTATAGTGTGTTCCAGATTCACACAGATTGGACAGATCGACTAATACGATCTCATCGTTTGAATGAGATGTCCCAACGCGCAGCTGTGCGAAGACGAAGCCCCGCAAACACGCAACCTGTTCCGCGTCTGAAACACATCTGCCGTGTTTGCAGAATTGGTGACATATGATGCGACATAGATCAGACGTCGAGAAGAGTGCATCTGTGTCCGGTGGCAACACTTCCAATCGCTGTTCGTCGCAAAAGAGAAGCCAAGACGTCAGAACTTGGGAGCGAATTCGTGGGTGGCAACCGTTGGAGGAACGTGACGAGCCGCACAACACTTTGCGACGATTACGATTTGTGAGGCTCACATGAGCGCAACCTCCATCGGTTTGCACATCGCAACATGGCGAGAATGGCAACAAGCTGCCTTACACAGCATCGAATGAAGTGGGGACCGATACCCGCGACGAAGCATCTGGTGTCCACCATGCTCAGAATGCGCTCTGCTTCAACACTCATCCTCTAATGCGTTGCATCTGCAAGATATAACCGTGCAATAATCCCGAGAATGCGACGAGATCCCTTCTGGCAACATCATGACTTCATCCGTGAACCCATCCGTGAACCCATTCGTGGACCCATCTGCAGGAGGGCGTGCCGACGCATGGACCCTGCATAACATCACCGCCCAGGAACTGACAAGCCTGATTTGTGCCCTTTGTCTCCTCCGAGACTGCTTCTACGACCCCGATCTCATCACCGAAGGTATCCCTGCTCTCATCGACGACACCGAATCAATCGTGCCGTTCGAGGTTCACAAACCAAAGGCATGGAGCATCCACATCTCCGACGGCCGGCACTGGGATGCGCTGGTGGATACCTTCCACTACAAGTGGAGCGAGTTCACGGCGTTCGTGGCGAGGCACAACATGGTGTGCATCAACTCCTCGATCTTCGTCACGATGGGCGTCACCGGATACACGAATCGCATGGACATGCTCTTCTCCACCCCAATCGACAAGTCGTACCAGCTCTTCTTCTTCGCACAAAGAGATGTTGATGTCGCCACGAAAGTTATGATCCAAGGCTTCCTCCGATTCATGTTCAAGTGCTTGGAGCATGATGCCGACCCTGTGCGAGTGACCGTCTACAACAAGAAAACGCTGGATCTCATCGTGACGGAACCGTACATGCTCGCACGTGTCACTCCGCAGGAGCTGTCCTTCGGGAAGCGATCGCTGATGATTGGCACCGACCACGTCCATTGGCTCGTCAGGCATACGGAGAGCCTGTTGCTGGGGTTGGTCCAGCGATACACCTTCTCGACGGAGCGGCTCTTCCAAGAAATGGCAAAGGCGACGTCCAGAGTGACAGAACTGACAATCAGATGTGACATCCTCAACATATCCGACACCATCCATTCGGCTGCCTTGGCATTTGGAAAACAGCTTGTGTGTTCACTGAAGAGCTTCTGCTTGGAGAAAGCTGGGTATTTGACGGTGGATAGCTGGGAAAGCTTCATTCACGCGATCTCAAACCACCATGGAAACTTGAACCATGTCCGCGTCGCAGGCAAGGTCTCCACGATCAAGTGGATAGATGATTTGAAGCTTCTCATGAGCAACACGTCACTTAGAGAGATCGAATACGAAGTCCCGATCCCAGACGGCACGAGCTGCGAAGAAAAAGCACGGTTTAGAAACGAAGTCAAGGAACACCTGTGGAGATGCCCTCATCTTGAAAAGCTCCGCCTGCACAGCGATGACCTGTCAGAACAGCAGCGTGAAGATCTGATCAGACCAGCTCTGATCTCACACCGTCTGGACAAGCACATGTTGCAGAAGCGCGGCGCGATGGTTCAAAAACTCAAAACAGCTCACTCAGGAACAATCGTGAGCTCCGATGACAGCGTAGCCTCCAAGCGCATCCATGACAGAGACAACATCAAACGTCCAATGGAAGACGGCCCGGACTTGGACGAGCTCTCGCACTTTGAAATCGGGTGGCTGCTGACTCACAAGGATGTCCGACGCAGCGCAGATCTCATGTACTTGCTGACTGGTGAGAATTTCTTGTGGATCAAGCAGATGTGGGACCGCGGTCGTTCTGAGGTCGCGAAGAAAGCCAGGCACGTTGCTCCATAGGATGTGACGCATGCCCCAGAGGCAAACACATGATTTCATTCTTGCACATCTTGCATACAATACATTCATGTCACACTGACCTTGGAGTCGAAAGCGGCACGTTGAATGCTTGCAGCGAATTAGTAGGCGACAACTACGAGTAGTCGCGGATTGTGGTATCAGGGACGTTGTTCTCGTCCTCATTTGTCTCGCAACAAGGGAACGGTCATCCCACAACGAGAAAACAGAACCCTGTCCGTTTGTCAGTCTGCGATGCGAAGGGTGTGGCAGGTGTTTGTCGACAAACAAACTCTCCCGAACAATTTGGTCGCACGCACGTGCGCATGCACATACGAGAACAGGCCAGATCGGAACAGATTCGGCACAAACAGCCACCCACACACTCTCTCTCTCTCTCTCTCTCCAGACAAAGATCATCGCAGACAACGATACCTCTCCTCGCCGACCTCGCTCCATTCTCTTCTGACACATTCATACATACTCTCACACCATGAAGCGCGCGACCACGGTGACAAGACTTTACGATTTGGTGAGCGACTCTATTCTTGCATTTTATGCCGTACAAGTCTGCCACTGAAAATATCACTCTGCCTCTCCGTGTGCGCGTCTCGTATGAATGAATCTTTCTCTGCCAACATATCTCGAAGCCATTCCGACCACGCTCGGAGAGCACCGTGTTGCTATTTGCAAAAATACTCCCTTTCCACGCCGTCCTCATTCTTCTACATCAACTCTGTATCTTCCGGTGAGTGAGATTCGCGGTGACCAACATGGACAGCACAAAACAACATGAAAACACCGTGGACAAACTCAGCTCATTGCCGTGGACCTTCCAGGCAATGCGGAGGCGCAACGTGGAAATCCGCGATGAACAGATGAAGTCCATCCTCCCAGCCCCGAAGTCGTGTTGCATACACGCGGCACTCGTGTATGGCACTTCCTCAAGACCACGATGATGCCACGCGTCGCCACAACGCCTTGGCAAAACCGGCGATAACGACTCCATTTGTTGTTCACCACAGTTCCGAGAGCAGCAGCGTGTTTTCTCGTACTTCGATGGCAGCCTGTTTGTTTCGTTGAAGTGGATGAACTGATCACCGGATGTACTCGTAGCATGTTTACGAGTTCATCACGAGTGAGCGTGTTCATGGATCATTGGAATGCAGCACAGTCAGGTGCACACATCCGCGCAGAGGAGTACACTGTGCACTACCCTATTCGACTCCAGGAGACAACGACTGCACACACGTAGAGTACATCGATGCAACTGCGTGGGCCACTCATTCCGTGAGCGTGTTGGGAGGCCTGTCGACGAGATGTGGTCATAAAACGGAAATCACGTCGCCCAATCTTTCAACTTTGCATCCTCGACTTCGTTTTCACATACACCCCTTCCCCCGAGACTCGCGCTTGCAATCATGTTTGGAGGTGACTTTGAATTTGGACATGGGCATGGACATGGACATGGCCACGGACAAAATCATTTGAATGGTACCAGTATTGCATACCCCAAACCGTTAATCGATGAAGCACTGGACGTGCTGCGATGGCACAAGAAAAATCCAAGGATCCTGACCCAAGGGGACTCATACTTGTGGAAGCATCTACACCTTCTTCGACCATGGCTGCTTGATATTGACGATGAGACCATCTGGGATGATCTTGTCGAGAATGAACGTTACAGCTGGGATGAGTTCTTGGAAATGATGAAAAAGCTGAAGAACGTATTTCTAAACTCATCGTTGTTCATATCCAAACCTGGAGACATCGCCGAATCGAAATCACTCATGTCAATCCACTCAACAGACGCAGACTCATTGGCAATTGATATCCCGATGGACCCAGATGCTGACAACCTCAAACACATTCAAAACTTCCTCAAGTTCATGCTGAAGAGCTCCAGGACAGTGCCCTCTTTGGGCACGATCGTCATCCACAACCCCATCGCGTTGGAACTCATGATGAATATTTCAGATGCTTTCGAGCATTCTGCCCCATTCTCCGTGGCTTTTACATGTTACGGGCGTCGCATCAATACCAAGCAAATCAACTGGATCGTCCAACATGCGCAGGCGCTCGATCTGCCGATGGGCGACCGTGCACCCTTCGACTTCGATGATCTCGTGACTGCACTCACGGTACCTGGGGCAACCATGACGAAGCTCCGAGCTGGAGATGAAGCCCTTTACGATGACCTGGTACTTCTGTTGACCAAGATGTTTCACGAACAGCGAGCGTGTCCACTCACGGATATTTGCATCGAGCAACCGGTCACGCTGCCGCCCGTTAAGTGGCACCTCTTTTTGCAGTCCATCAGCAAGTATCGAGGCAACCTTCAGAACATCTCAGTGGAGGGATGGGTGAGCGGAAAACACTGGATGTGGCACCTGTGCCTGCTCCTCGAATCCCCAACGGCCAAATCCATCAACTTCCAGATGTACCTGTGCGATCGAGAGTGCCCGTATCCCACCGACACACAAAGAACAGAGGCGATAGCAGAATTACTTGCACAGACACCAAATATCCACACTCTCCAGGTGCACAGCAAAGCGATTCACAAAACGATTTGGAAGACACACGTCACGCCCATCATTCGGCGTCACCGGCTGAATTCTTCCATGAATACGCTTTGCGGCGATATGATTCTGGCATCCCAATCCGGTCCTCACGATGAAATCTACCAATCCGCGTGTAGTCGCCTTTTGGCCACCATGATTCCCTCGGGCGGTTCGTGCCATCCAAGCGTGATGTACCATGTTCTGCATCATCCAAGCCAGTTGATTCAGTTTGCGTGGGAACTCGACAGACCTCGGCGAATCGCTTGGGCCCGACACTATTTCGGATGCTGCTTGCATCATCTGTCGAAGGCGCAGAAGGACCTGGAAGAAATAGAACGAATCCAAATGCGCCATGACCTTGGCTGACTCGCGCAGAGAACATGAGGCTTGGTTGATGGCTTCGCGGCCTTCCGTGCAACGCAATGGTATTTGATACATCTACACTCTCCCCATGATTTCTAATGATTTGGGGATCGCCAGAAATAACGTCGAAAGAAGAGAATCAGGCGGTTGGTTTCGCCCATCCCAACCAAACACAGAATGACTGGAGCTCACACACAGCTGAGAGGATGCAGAGCCATGACGCCGAGTCACGTCGTGCGTACAGTCTCATACTAGCACTCTTACTCGTAGTTCTGATCAAGAAAATAACTAGAGAACCTCCAGAGTTATATAACATATGTTCTCTTCTCCTTTCCGACGCCTGCCACTCTTGTATCCACGAACGCATTGCTCATGAAATGGATTGAATTGAATGCCGTTGGTTGCTGTGGGAATGCCGTCGTTCGATAAATATTCCTCTTGGCTGCTACTGCTCTCTTTTCAACACAAGCGCCCTGGATACCTCCTCCCATCAAAGCATGGAAGACCATCGTGGAATTGGATGACGGCGCTCTTGCCAATCGGAGATCAAACGGGCAGATAGTTGACTCTGCGCCTCTGCACGTATCATGTCATACTACCAAGATGAGTTCTCGTGCTACAGTAGAACACCATCTTATTGATGCGTATGTTGCTCACACATGATACTTCTTAACGTCTACCCCTGCCGCCGCGGCCTCTGCCTCCACGCCCGCCTCTTCCACCTCGGCCACGGCCTCTCCCTCTGCCACCTCTTCCAGAGGCCTTCATGCGTTCCGATCCATGAAAGAAGCGTGAGGAGCTTTGCAGCACCGGGTCATTGGCGAAGCAGCAGGTATGCGTCTCCGCTCCGCCTTCGATCGGTGACATCCCGTCTTTGAAGAAGATCTTCATCAAGTGGCAGTCCAAGATGTCGTCCTTCTTGTTGAGAACAACGATCTTCTCGATGCTCTTGGGTAGGTAGACGATCGTGGCTTCTCTGGTGGAAACCAGGCGCCACTTGGGGCCAAAGTGAGGATCCAGGATGAAAACGCCCTCACTGTCAGGGTCCGGGCTGACGGTCAACTCATCGATCAGCGGGTGTTTCTCAGGCAATGGGCAGTGCAGCATCAGAGACTTGCCGGCCATGCGCTTGATCTGACGTTCCTTGTTCTCGTCTTCCTTGTCGATCGGGTCCTCCGGAGTTGGCTCCAGTGCCCAATCGGCGCTGTTGAAGCAGTTTGGGCACAGCGGGAACGTGCGCTCCGGCGTACCGACGGAATATGTGCACAGTTCGAAGTTGCAGCCTTCGACCGGGCAATTTCGGCCGCTCCATTCTCGTACGATGCCTCCCGCGGGAAGCGGGTACACTGTCTCCGTGAATTTGTTGTAGAGGCGAGACGGTGGTCCTGGAATGTACTGCAGGTACCTTCTCGACAGTCCGCAGCGTGTGAATGGCTTGCCAACATCCTCCAGTTTCGAGAAGGAGGATCCGAAGAGCACGTCCATGCGGTCGATGCTCTTCACAAAGAAATCGAACTTGTTTTCGAATATCTCGATAGCCTTTCGAACCACGGTGTCCTTGTCCATCTCTCCTTTGGCAATCTTGTTGCATTGCCCCTCGATGTCGGAGCGCACTTTGGGAAGCACAAGTCCGCTGTCGATCTGGTGATATCCCTGCACGAGCACCAGCCCGAGCTTTGTCGGTAGCAAGCGACGGCCCGATTCCAGCGTCACGTAGTGGCGTTTCATGATATTTTCAATGTGCGACGGAATGCTTGCGTCTGTGCCGATTCCATGCTTCTCCATTTTGCCAATCAATTCTGACTCGGTAAGATATCCCGGTGGCGTGGTCCTCTTTTCCTTGATTTCGAGCGAGCCCCAAACAGGCGAGGCCGTGACAACTGAGACTGTTCCTGAGGTCTTCTGTGAAGTTATCAGTGGAATCGATTCACCAACCGTGAATTCGGGGAGTGTTCGTTCCTCCTCCTCCTCCCCTTCATCGTCGTCATCATCGAAGTGACGGTGGAGCAAGACGGGGAGGAACCCTTTGGAAACGATCTGCGAGACGACGAACGTACCGAGAGAGGGCATTTTATTCAATTGGCATAGAGCAGTATCATGCATCGCACGAGTGCAGAGATGAGATTACGTATGGTCCACACGAAGAACGTGTATTGCGGCTGGCATGGACGACTATCTACAGTCATATTCCTCCAAGCTTGCAAAGAATCAATGAAACACGGTTGGGTTTCCGATACGCAAGGCACAATGTATCATACGAGTAGCAAGATAGCACAGTAGTGATGGAAGAGCGCAGCCAAAACCGAATCCACGAAGCGAAAATGATCGCCAACGACCACAGGACAGGATGCAGCCAACGTACCTGTTTGCCGGATAAGGTGAACTTGCCCTTGTCGCCAAGGCTTTCAATCATGAAGTCGATGCGTGTGGATTCCCAAACGGCATCCTCGCTCACGGACGCAATGAAATGACGCACGACGAATTCGTACACTCGGGCCATGTCACCAGACAGTTCTTGAGGATGGGCCGCTCGGCATGGCGTGATGGGCGGGTGATCTCCCATGTCCACTCCGCCCCTGCCCTTACTGTGTCCCTTGGCAAGGAGCTCGCGCACATGGGTTCCCCACCTCCCATCCGTAGCCTGTTGCTGCAGCGTGCCCTTGATGTCGAATGAATTGGGGTAGGCCGTCGATTCAGTTCTTGGGTAGCTGAGGTAACCGCTCAGGTACAGCCGTTCGGCAGCCTGCATGGTTGCATGAGGTCCGATGGACAGAGACTTACTGCAAGCCTTCAGCAGCGCCACTGTGTTCAGCGGTGTCGGCCGGCCTTGCTTCTTCTCCTTCGTCACGAGATTGTGCACCTTTGCCAGTGGCTTCTCTTCCATCGCTTTGGCCACTAGATTCTCAGTCTTGCCCTTGTTGAAAGATCGACCACCTTCCCACAATGCTTTCAACCTTCTGCCTCGCTTCATCACACCAAGCTCCAGCGTCCAATCTACAATATTACATGCGATGGCAACAATTGTTGTGGAATAGTGGAGCAGGGCATGTGAGTACGCGCGAGTGTATGTGTGTGAGAGAGATTGCGACGTACGTATTGTACCCATTAAATATCCTTGCGCACACATTACGACTGGAACAACCTGACTGCACGCCATGTGAATCAATTTGAGCGCACCACGATTCACAGCGAGGCACAAGAGAACTGTCGGGCATCCTCATCCTCATCATCTCGACGAACACACGATCGCACTTACATGGTTCCGGTTTGAAGGTCTCTATATCGATGTGACGCTGCACGCAGAAGCCGAGCGTTGGTGTTTGGCACGGGCCGTAGGTGAGCACCGCGCTGTCGAGATCGCCGTACCTGCCTTGGAAGTACCGCGTTTGGAATCTGGAGAAGGCGACGCCGACCTTAAGGTCGAGCTCTTGCCGAGCATCGACTGCCATCGCTTGGTTTTTATCGGGTTTTCCGAGCAAATTGTATGCCTTCATAATGTCGGTTGGGTTGATGGCACTGAAGTAGGCCCGGTAGACGCGATCGTAGTGCGCGACACCGCCCCCGCCTCTCATGAGATGCATGCAGCAATCGAGGACTTCGAAGTTGATATTCTCTCCCTCTCTGTACCCGCAGTCCGTGGGGGAAGGTCAAGAAGATGTCACATCGTCGTTGCATCGCGTCATGTCACGTCACGTCGCATTGAAATGTGTTAGACGTTGCAGAACCGACGGATGGATGGATAAAAAAAGTTGTGACAAGATGGAGAGTGGCAGAAAAGGTGAGACAATCACATCACGGCGTTGGGCAAGAAGAACGATGATGGAGTGGACATACACCATACATTCAATCAGCCGCAACCGATTTGAATCCTCGCGGTCTGTTCGAAAAGGCGCAAAAACGACGCACCTATCGCAATCCATCCAAAGGACGATGAAATCCACGCCTTTGGCTTCATCCTGCAGATGCTTGACAACAGAACCCTTGCACGGTTTTCTTTTGACGGGAGCCTGGAAGAGCTCCGCCGGATCCACCGAATCCCAACTCTGATAGTTATCTGGAAAATCCACGCTGAATACGTGACCGGCAACCGACGTGACCTTGTGCGTGCATCTCTTGGCACTGGTTGCCTTGGGAAATGGCGGGTCGGTAAAGACGTGGACCGGCATGATGTTCTTTCGAAAGTCCCGGTCGCCTCTGCAGAGGCCTTTCGCGACGGCCTCGGCGATACTTGGCTTTTCGCCGACATGCAGAATCGTGATGTTCTCACCCTTTCCGTAGTTCTTGTCGCTGGTCTGCTGGGGCTGATTTGGTGGGACGCTCGGTTTGTTGGGCGCGTCCACTGTCGTCGTGGTAGTCTTGTCTCTCTTTCCCTTGCCCTTGCTGTTGTTGTTGTTGCTGCTGCTTTTGTTGGTATCGTTGGCATCGTTGGTGTCGTCTCTTTTGCCTTGCTTTTGGTTGTTCTGTTGGTTGGGCTTGGGTCCTTTTCCTTTGGCATTGCTGGCGTCGTCACGAAGCTTGTCGCTCTCGCTCTTTTGTTGTTTGCCTCCCTTACTGTTGCCTTTGCTGTTGCCCTTGTTCTTGCCCGCCTTCTTCTTGTTGGCTGCAGCAGGATGGTTGTTGTTGTTGCTGCTGCCATCGCCGTTGTTGTTTCCATTGCCTTGATTCTTCCCTTTCTGCTTGTTGTTGTTGTTATTGTTGTTATTGTTGTTGCCTTTCTTGTTCTTGTTTGCCTTCGGCTGCTTGTTGCTTGATTTGGAATCGCCCTGTTGCTTCTCAGTGGCATTCTTTGCCTTGTTCTTGTCCTGGTTGTCATTATTGTTGTTGTTGCTATTGTCTTTACCCTTTGGTTTGCGCGTATCGTCGCCCTTGGCGGCTCCCTTGCCTCGGCCCCTGCCCTGAGAATTGCCTCTCCCGCGGCCCTTGCCTCTGCCCCTTCCTCTACCGCCATCGCGATTGGACGCGTCGGTTGCGTTGGTGTTGTCCTTGTCTTTGGACTTTGCGTCACCACGGCCACGGCCGCCTCTGCTACGACCGCGTCCTCTGCCGCGTCCTCTGCCTCCAACGGCCCGCTTCTCGGGTGCCGCAGCTTCTGTCATGGCGCGATGCAATCCAAAATCCGGCTGACGTTTTTTACTGTTGTTACGAGTGATGGCAGGGTAAGGTGTTGGTACTATACGTGCCTATCCGATGGTTGAGGAATGTCGCAAGTTGCTTTTGAGCTTGGCACGCACAGGTTTCGAGGGGGATCGGTTGGCACAAGGGTTCTGGATGGCTGTGGGTGCAGTTTTCAATGTGGTTTTGTTGATGTAGCGCTTCGAGAACATTCAGATGGACAATGAAAGCCAAAAAATAGGGAAACGTTAGCGTCACGTGAATTCTGCTTTCACGATGGTGCAACATGTTGAATCCAAATCATCCCTGGAAACACACACATGTGTAGAATCAAGAGCGATCGCCGAACCTTGGAACGAGACAGCATCAACGAGAGAGAGAGAGTACATCTTCAGGAGCATCAATTGATCCTACCAGTATGATCCTCATGTTCGTAAGTATCGTGACGCCATCTTAGTCGTTGTCCATCATTATTTAATGTAATACGATTAGAGGACTTACTGCTGCTTTGGTGCGCCGCGCATTGCGCATTGAAACCGTCAAGTGATCGAGGAATGACGAGGGATGAGAGGAGCGGGTTTGATCGCTGCATCATCATCTCCTCGAACTCTGTCTCACTGTCATTCGTTCATTGGGAGCGCTTGCGTCGGTGCATTTGGAGACTGTGCGGAAAGCAATACTGCTGAATTGTGTTGTAAAATACCTCCATTCATGCGTGTCGCGTGATCCTTTCGGGGCTTGTTCCTTGCTTCCCGTCGCGTCGTGGGGAGACACGATGACCGGGAAGCTCGGGACAGGATCTGTAGTGCTCTGGCCTGGCATGATAGCATATGGCTTGAGATGGGCAGAGCAGACGAAGCTACTTGCACTTTGACGTTGCCATACTCGCAGCTGTGGTGGTCTGTAGCAAGTTTGGCGGAATACCATCACATTACGTCACATCACTTAGTTGTAGGTGCCATACTCTCATACTCGTGCAGTGCTCATGCAGTACCCGTACAGGTGCAACGCTTATTCTTCGGCCATCAATGCCTCGATCTCTTCCTCGATCTTCTTGGGCACGGTGACGACACCGGACTTGGAGACGAGGAACTTGGAGCTGAAGTTCCAGGACGGATCCGGAGCTCCAGTCTGATCGCGCATGAAGTTCCACACCTCTGGAACGTCGTCGCCGGTGACCTTGCCGAGCTTCATGAGGACGCCCGGGAAGTTCTTGCTGGCGGCGAATGCCTGGATCTCCTCGTCGGTCTTGAACTCTTGCGCTCCGAACTCCCGACTCGGGAAGGCCAGGATGGCCAGTCGGTCTCCCCACCGCTCCCCGAGCTTCTCGAAACGAGCATACTCGCGGCGGGTCAAACCTCATTTGGATGCGACGTTGGTGGCGTACACCACCATGCCTTCGAATTCCTTCATCGGCTGGTCGGAGCCGTCGCTGCGGGTTGCGGACAATGCGTAGAATGACATGCCGGCGGTGCTGGTCGCCATGACGCGCTTGGAAACGTGGGACTTTGTGAAGAACGAGAGGAGTCGCATCGTCGGTTGGATGCGTTTGTGTCAGCGCGCTTTTTGTGATTCGGATCTCAGAGCATGGTGATGGCGCTGGCGATGACGGTTTCTCTCTCTCTGTCCGCACCAGCACCGTGCTCGAGAAGGACGGATCTTGATGTCTGTCTGCGTGTTCTTTTTGCGTTGTTTCTGCAGTTTTGGTTCCTCGCTTTTCACGGAGCTTCACTTGTGTTCCTTTCGGTGGTAATGACGTCAGCAGAAGAACGAAGATGGACCACCGCGATCACTGTCTTGTTCGAAGACCATCTTGATTGTTCGTTAAATTGTCCGAGATCAATCAACAATCAACGATCAAGAGGAATGTTGTGGATGGATCCATTCCGCCCAGCACCAACCACGACGATTACAGTGAGCAGCCGACCAGTACTGGCGCAAGCGTACGACTACGTACGCACAAGTGCACACCACAACCAAGATGACGACAATGGTAACAACAACAACAACAACGACGGCGGCAAGGATGATGAAGATGGGATTGCTTGGCTGCGTGACGAGATCACACCATGTCACAAGGAGATTGATGCAACACAGCGTCAGCTGTTGTCGCTCAGGTCTCGCATTGCGACGCGACGAGATATTGGCCGCGCGCAGATCATTTGCCACCAAGAGGAGGCGACGGCCATCGTACGAGAAGTACAGCGATCAGGCGGATGGCGCCAACGGCAAATCGATCATCGCAACGCGCGGACTCGATGCTCCGTTTGAGTACTCGGGTGACAGCGTCGAGGAATACTCCGAGAAGGCGACCTTGAGTCCATGGACGCCCGTGCCGGATTCCGTCGCGCGGCGTATGATGGATATCTCCCAGCTGTCCTCCGAAGATGTGAGTTGTGCGGTGTTGGTGCAACGCTATTCTGCTTGTGATGATATGTATGCGATGCAACGCGATGAAGTTGACGTCTGATCCTCGCGGAGACTCTCTAGAGAGAGCATTTCGCTGCACCTTTGCCAGAGGATATCATCCATTCATGGCAACGTATCAAAACCAACCACGGGATCATCTCCGATCAACCTCCGTTCTCATTCTCATTCTCATCTGCTCCATTCTATTTTACTATTATATGATCCACGAACGCCGTCGTCATGCGAATGTACTAATACGTTTGTGTGGATGACCGACAACTCGTTTTTCTGCAATGACCATTCCGCAATATCCCACGACTCTACTCTTGCGTACGCCAAATCAGATCCATGTCGAGCTGGGCAGCGGAGACGGTCGGGTCAACTTCTTTGCGGCAGAGTACGGAGCCAAAAAGTCGGTGGGCATTGACGTGGACGAGGATATCGTGAAGGTGGCCAAGGATCGGTTGCTGCGCATCCATCCCCAACCGAACATTGAATTCGTCGTCGCAGATCTCATGGATCGCGATCATCCCGCGTGGGGATATATCGACCAAGCCACGATCATCACCATGTACTTCGCAACGGAGGGACTGGTCAAGCTGCGTCCGCTGTTGGAACAGCGGTTGAAAGGAAGGCGGTGCAAGGTGCTGACATGTGGCTACACGATGCCTGGATGGGATCATCAAATGGCGGAGACTGTGCTGGATATTCCAATCCACTTCTACGACTGGGGCAACGATGAGATTGCCAACTTTTTCAATGATAACATCATCGATGAGGTGCCGCAAGAGTTCGAGGCGGCGCAGCTGGATCAGTATCTGCGAACGAAGAAGGAAGGGTCGACATTCCGGCCGGATCCTTTGCCCGGGTTCCATCCTGATGATCTCATCGACATCGACGATGACGATGATTGGGGGGAACCTCGTTCATCGGTAGCAACCACCGAAGACTCGGAAACAGAACAATCATCCTCGCCGTTCGCCGACGGCCAGGCTGTGGACGAGAAAGCATCGGTCGTTGAACAACCAGATCTTGATTGGAAGCCAAACAAGTAGGAATGAAAGTCATCATCCACAGTATAATATTATAGAATACCATGCTCAAAAGTTGCTCGAGAGTGCACTTCTATTCTACGATGTGTGTAAAAATAGGCATACTGTCTAGTTAGCTGCGGTGGGTACACGAGTGCGGACTGGGCGTACAGGTTTGGTGGGTGGCTGATTGGATCTTCGCGTGACGTCAGTTTGGAAGAATCTCGCATCAAACGAATGACAACACAAAACGCACAACACAACACAACACGACGCCGATGAAGATACTTGGGTTCTATTGCACCATCAGACACAGAGAGAAGAGACCCAATCGTATGCACACTCATCATCAAAGAGTAGGAGTACGCACAAAGAAGACTCGAGCTGAAGTGTAATCTGCATAGTGTGCGCGTACTTCGTTGCCAGAGCATCAGAGACGATGTCCACGATGAGAGCACTCTCGCGCATAACCACACCTTCTGCAAGAGCTGCTGGCTTTCTCAAGAGATTGCCGCGATGTTGTGCGGCAGGCGATGACCGTCGCCAGTTTGAATCTACAAGCAAAGCGCAGCAGCAGGCATTGGTGGAACTTCGAGAATACGATCTGTTTCCTGCCCAATCCGCAGAGTACATGCAAACGACAGCAGCAGCATCGCAGCTGATCAAGAAACACTCTCCGCTTCGAATTTACAGTCTGCCGGAAACTGGCGGCCAGCTGCACACGGCCACCTCCTTCTACTACTATGCCGGTGGTTTCGATGAGCGCAATGCCACAAGGTCGCGCATGGCACAGGATACCGAGTTCCAACAGTTCCTCGCAGAGTCACGGCCGTGTGTGCAGGCGCAACGATCCATGCTTTTCGTCGAAGCACCGTTGGAGGGGCCAACCGGATTGGCGCAGGTTCCAGAATTGCAACCTGGCGAGGATTCCATCCTGGAGATTCGACGGTACAAGTTGAAATTGGGATACGACACCGTCCCCAAATTCCTGGACCTGTACGGTACGGGATTGCCATCCAAGACCACAGCGCAAGGCACGGATCCGACAACGTCCCTCGTGACCTTACTGTACAGCGAGGTTGGCCGGCTGAACGAGGTGATTGAGATCTGGAGGCATGGCGATGGTACGAAGGCGATGGAACGCTCCCGTGTCGCGGCTCGCGGTGCACAGGAATGGAGATCGGCCATCGCAAGCATCACAGATTTGGCCATTGAATTCACATCGACGATTCATAAGAGCGCCCCGTTTTCTCCGATCAAGTAGCAGCAAAGACAGACGAACAAATGATACGTGCGGCATGGAGTAATTCGAAGGAACGAGATCAAGAGAGTAGCACGGAGATTGCATTTCTCTACTCTCCTCGACCACAATTGCATGGAGCATTGTACGCTATCTTCTACAAATCCCGTCAGGGGTCTGACTGCTGCTTACGATGCTCCTGCAAGGCTAACTGCGTGGCTTGATTGGCAACCATCTGGATAGGAATCGCTTGCGACTCTGCGATGACTTTGCAGTGATCGTATTCCGCCTTTGCCGACACGATTTCTCCATTGCGAAACTGCCCGATCTTGACATCCACCGATGCTGGCGAAGCAGAATTGTTGCCTGGCAGTTCGACAGTCACAAATGATCGCTTCAACTTCACGCGCTTGAGATCGTCGTAGATACGAATTCCCAGCGTGGTCGTGTGGCGGAACATGATCTCCGTCAGCGTGCGCCGTTTCATTTGCGCATCAGCTGCTGATTTGGAGCAAAGACAATGAAGCGTGTGGGCTGGACGCCCCTTCTTCATGATGATCGGAGCTGCCCATGCATCCAAAGCGCCCGCCTTCATGAGGAGCTCGATGACAAATCCCAAGTGCTCACCTGTCGTGTCGTCCAGGTTGGTCTCCATGTGGAGGATTTGGTCATGCGTCCACAGCTCGTCAATGTCAATGTTGCTACCGTTTTCCGAATGGCGGGCTTGGCTTTGTGTGGCATCTTTTGCTTGTTGTTGGTTCATGAGGAAGCACTGTGCGATTTGGAATGATTCGTTCGGGTCATCACGATCGCCGTCCTCCAACTCATCGCTTGTCAGAGAACCTCCCCGTTGAACTTCATCCATACGAGTAGATACTGCTTCATGCATGAATTGCGCACCAAGAGCTGTTGCGATCAGTGTGCCATCGGCGGAGTCATCTGTGGACACCGGTGCAAACGTTTTAAGGATAGCAACCGCCATGGCCGAGATCTGAGCGTGTTTCGGAGGCTGCTTTGTCCCATTTGTTGTGATCTTCACTCCATATAGTAGCGCCGCTGGTAGTGCAAGCAGTTTGTTACTGTTGCCGACGGAATAGATTGCAGAACCATGTCGTATCAGCTCTATCGGTATCGCATCGTACGTGATGTGTTCAACGCTGTACCTGTCCAGCAGGTACGGCACACCAATCATGGCGGCAATATTGTCTTTGCCAAGAAGTATTGCGTCGCCATCCTGACCGGATCCACATCCATCCCGGATTGTGTTCAGCAGCCGGAAGGTGAGGTCTCGAAACGACTTGGAACCTATCCAGTCTCGTTCGTTGAATGCTTCGAGAAGATGGTCGAGTGAAACGAGAAATTCTTTCTCATTTGGAGAAGTCTCGAAGCCGCCACGGCTACTGCTGGTGCTGCCACGTTCAACTGAAACGGATCCAACTGCCACATCACCGAACCGAGAGATGGCCACATCAGATATCGTGATGCTGAACGTGAATATGTTGTCTTGACTTGAGTCTGCTCCATCATCTCTCTTCTGTCTCGGCTGGGTTTCTGCACCAAAGATACTGTTGATGATGTCGCAAATTCCGTCGATGGCGTTCTGTCCATCGCCGTGCGAAGAATGCGTTGTCGCCTCCAAGATGGCAGCCAGAATCGGCAAGTGCATGCATCCTTGCGGAAAGCTCAAATGAACATGCATGCTCGTACTTGTGCGACTCGCGGTGCTTGTGCGAGTATCTGGTGAAGCACTCGTCGGCTCCACCTTGTCGTCTGCACTTGGCATCGACTATAGATTGCCCGCTCGATGGATCCGAACTGATTGTATTAGATGAGATCTGTGTGATAGTAATACGATACGATAAAGTGCGAGCTAGCCCCAATGCCCTGACCCAGCCATCACACTTTCCTCTGGGAGGCACAGCGCAAGCTGTCAAGGTGGATCATTTTGCCTGTTGTTTGGTCGCTTGGTCGGTTGGTAGACTCTGCGTGTGGTGCTGTGTTCTGTGTTCCTTGACGAAAGGGTCGAAATCGATGAAAACTGTGCGAACACTGACGCGAACTCGTGGGAAACCCGTGATTGGCAAGGGTAAGCGTGACTCGTTTCCGCATTGTTGTGATGTGCACACGATTAAATTGAGTCATGGCAGGTCTTTCATCGAAAGATACCAACGAAATCGGATCCAGACGTTCGGACATTGGGGAAAAGTGTTTATGCCCGTAGATCTCAGTACACTTCCTACGCAGATGACGTAGGGCACGGTCACAGCCGATCTTCCTGATTCTTGGCGGGATCAAGTTTTGATTTCTGGGAGAAGGATGTGCCTCACATCATCACAAATCGTTCCTGTTTGGTGTGTGCCTCTCTCTTTCTCTCTCTCTCTCTGCGCTTCTGTGTGGTCGCAAATCAGTGGCCGAGTAACAACGGAAACGAAGGCAGTTGGCAAGCGAGGACGAGCGCAAGGAGACAGAAGAACAAAGGCCATCGTGAACGCGAAGGATATCTCTGGATACAGGAAGCCACGCGTGGGGAACGGATATAACATTTCGCAATTGAACGAAAAGGGGGGACACATCAACAAGATCTTCGTCATCGTCGTTGCTGTCGCCATTGTATGAATTGCCACCATTTGCGAAAGGAGAGAATTGCAACCCATTACACCAGCAGACCAAAGAAGCCAAGTCCGAACAAGCAACGTGCGATACTCCAGCATCGATTGCATTCATCAACCGACCAGACTACGAGTATGGAAACATGCAGTACGAACATGGAATAATAGAGACTGACGAGGGTGAGACGTCGGCGACATGGCACGAGGCCTACAGCGCGTCGTTGCCTTTGTCGTCCCCGCCGTCCGATCAGCTGGAACGTATGGGCCGCTGGCTATCGTCCGTGCCTCGCGATGACATGGTGGTCCTGCGGCAAACACGAGAGTTCCAGGACTTTCTGCATGCCTTCGATCACCTGGAACATGCGCATCGTGGATTGATCTCCATGAACCGGAGTTCCATGTCGATCGACGAGGAAGCGGCATTCGTGGAAGGGCAGCATCATGTGCACCGATTGGATCTGGCGGAGGAACATCAGCACAACCAGCAGCATCATCAGCATCCGAACCAGAGACATCAGGATCAGACCAGTGAGCAACATCCCCGTGGTGCGGCGCATCGCCAGCAACAGCTGCAGCGGATACCGCGCGCGTCAGCAGCTATGCACCTTCACATACCCCACAACTTCTTGCAGCAACTGCCGGCCGATGATGTCGTTCTCCGAGTCTTTGAGTTCCTGGAATGCAAGTCACTGATACGAACCTCCATGACATGCACCAGATTCCACCAGTTGGCTCATCGCAGCGCATCGCAACGGACGCAGGATGTGGCCGACGCGCGGCAGCTCAACAACGTCATGCTGCTGCTGCGGGCGAAGGAACAGATTGACGGAGTGCAGATCAGCGCGTTGCACAGGCACGTGCCCGTTCCCATGCTGCTGCTGCACCGTCGCATCATGGTCACCAACGCAGGCGATCCGGAATACAACGGGGTGTACTTCTGCACGGGATGCAACGGGAACGGATTCGTCTTCTCCAAACCGCGCCATCCTGAGCATCGCGTTCGACGCACGCCAGCCAACACGAATCGGCGGGGATACTTGCAGCGAACGGCCTCGTCGGGGTTGATGAGAGCACACGCCATGGCCGACTTCGTCAACATCGATCCGCTCGTCCAGGCCGCCATGCACGCGCAGGCTGCTGTTGCAGCAGATGCGGCTCTCAACGCAGGGTTTGAGAGCGAAGCGGAACGGCCAGGGAGGCTGTTGCGGTGTCTCATAGCCAAGCGGTTTTCCAACGATGTAAGTTCGTGAGAGTACTCGTAACTTTGGGAACGGAGGGTCGCACTGTCTGTGGATCGCAGTGCGACAGTGTACGTATCCCATAGTGACACTGCAATTGTTGAGCCTGTGACCGCAAGCCTTGACTTGCTTCCTTACTCTTATGGTGTCGCTCACAACGTGTTACTCACTTTTCAATGTTATGCTGCTTCCGTGCACGCAATACCTCCACTCATCGTATCCGACCAACCATCCATCCATCGTATCCATCGTATCCATCCATCCATCCTCATCATGTCGATACAACACAACCATAACATTGCACTCTACGACTCTGCACTCTGCATCCATTTCAGACCATCCTCTGGTACCTCAGCAAAGAGGTGGAAGCGACCGAGACGCACGGCGACATTCGGGCGGGAGAAGTCACCCAGCGGTTCTCCTACTGGTCCAAACTCATGGTGATCGGGGATGCATCGCCAGACGTTTGTCGGTACCCGAGCCAGAGCTCGATTCTTGCTAGGCACAACCAAGGTTGGAGGTCGTTGCTGAGAGGCCGCATGGCGAGGCCACCGACGGTGGAGCTGTTCGACTGAGAAAGTCACAAGCTTCCAAAAGTACATGGCGAAGTAGAAGATGGTGCGGCTGTCGCAATGCAACTAGGAGCATCGAAATGGCGACCATGAGTTGCAGTCGGAGCTGCAAATCTAGAGGGCAAACCATCAGACTCCCAAGAACTAATAGCTTGATCAACTTATCGCAGCGTATTGTCCAGCTTAGGTTTGTTATTTGCGTTCCTTTCAATGGAGCGATCGTGGAGCATGAAAGGGGCGATTGTGCAAGGCTACGCTACATACACCATACGAGGCACATGCTACGAATGGTACGAGCAAAGGATGCTACTTGTGCATGCGGTCGTATTTGTACTTGTGTGAGCGAGCAAGATCATCCTGCCTGCTTATGCGACCATCTTCTCCTTGTTGATCAGATGCGTTGTGGTCTCCACAAGATGCAGCAATTCATCGATGTTGGATGACCAGTCCGTCAGAACCTGTTCGGGCGATTTGGGCTGCGCAAAGCGGATGATGTCCTTGGGACGGTCGATTCTGGCATACACGGACCCGTCGCTGACCATGGTGGCAATCTCGCGTTCCAATCGATCCGTGGATAGCCGCAGCAGCTCGGCCAGTCGCTTGCCATGGATGCGTCGGTAGTACAGACTCGCGATGCGGATGTTGTTCTGAATGACCCGCGTGTGGAAGATCTTCTTCCAGTGTTCCTGCAGGTCGGCCTCGGTAAATGCCTCCCACGCTTCGATCTCGGCCTGATTGGCCAAGGGGTACGCAATGAGCTCCTTCTTGAGGAAGAGCTGCACAAGCGATTGGCACGCCGGCAGCTTTTCCAAATTCGAATCCTTCTCAATGTGATGGAACATATCCTGCTGCTCGTTGCCGTACGCGCTCAATGTGAGGAAGAGAACGGTCGCCTGCAATGACGATTGCCATTCCATATCAGTCTCCATCTTGGCGTCACCATCGCCCGCCTCTTTCGATTCGTCTGCGTCGTCGGACACCTTGCTGGTGTATATTTCATGGTAGCACTTCGCCAGCTCGAACGCATCCATCGTGTGGCTGCGATGGTATTCGGTCATGAGGGTGTAGTATTTGATCTTGTAGTCCTTCATGCTCTTCTCCTTGAACTGCTTCTTGGAGATCTTGCCGGCCACGATGGCGGCACGCACGTAGTCCTTCTTGCCCAGCGTCAGACGCATCTGTTCCAAGATGAACTCCACCTTTTCCTTCTTGGAAAGTGATCCGTAGGTCTCCACGTGAACATCCTGCAGCACATCAGCAGCCCCGCTGATGTCTCCGCTGGCCTCCTGTTAAAGCGCATGCACGTAGATTCCACGAAAGAGATGTAGACAGAGATAGATAGATGATAGGTAGAGAGAGAGAGAAGGAGAGAGAGGAAAGGGGGAGACGGTGTTGAGGATTCAATTCAAGCAATTGTCAAATGATGACACGCTCACAACATCAGCATCGATTGAACACTGGCGCATGCCCAAAGCAGCAACAGCAGCAGACGTTGACGCACCTTGATGATGGAAAGCGCCCGGGTGAGACGAGCGCGCTCACCCTCCAAGAAGATCCTTCCATCCGTGATGTCTCTCAAGGCGACGACCAACTTGTCGCGCGCTTCCTCCTTGGCGGCCTTGTCCCCGGATCCAACGACGGCAGCATCGTCCAGCTCAAGGGGCGTGAAGGAGTCCTTGATGCACCACGGAAGGGCGGTGTGCACGCAAGCACGGATGGCCTGCGTCTTCTGGCTTCGCCGCGTGACCAGCGTCTGCAGCGTCGTCAGCAGCACGTCGATGTTGGTCTTGCACATCTCCAGCGAGGCGTTGCACACGCGCACCAACGACGGCGAGTCGTTGCCCACGCGGCATCGCTTCTCCAGCGCGAACATCAACGCCAATCCATCCTCCAGCTTGCCGCTGCTTGCCAGCGCCTTGGCCTCCGGGATCTTGTCGTCGGCCTCCTTCGACAGATCGATCTTCTCCTCCAGCTCGCCGCCGGCAGCGCGTCCGCTGTGTCCAATGTTGCTCATGGTGTGTTCTTGTTGCTATTGCTATTGCTCTTGCTATTGCTATTGCTATTGCTCTTGCTGTCTTCAGCTTCCTTGTCTTTGATGCAATGTAATCGTCCTCGTATGCTACCTTCACCTTGATCGTCTCTGTTGCCTTGTCTTGGTTGTGTGGAGGCCCCTCTGAATTGCGTGACTCTGTGCTCTCTGCGTCCACTCTCTTGCTTGATTCGGCCGCCACGGCGTTGTTGCGTGTCGTTGGATTTGTTCCCAATCTCCAAACATCGGCAAAAATCGTTTCTGTTCGTTGCTTATCTTGGATACGACTCGGTTGATCCATTATGGGCTTCTCATTCGAAGGGGTCGATTTTCAATTTCTAATCATGCGAGTCGATTTTCGACAACAAGATGTCAAAAGTTTGGATGTCCAAACCAAATCGTATTTCCCACATCCTGATCCATCTCGCGATGACCAAACGCAACGAAAATGTGAGAGGCACACGCGTCGGTTGTGCGAAACAGGGCGTGGATGTCTGTGGCGAGTGAATGTGTGTGTGTGTGTGTGTGTGTGTGTGTGTGTGAGAGAGAGAGAGAGAGTTGACCAGGCGAAGCAACCATTTGCGTTGGCGCCATCTGAACAAGGGACCTCAGCATCTCATCGGCGATCTTTGGAAGAACGCTGTGATTTCATTGAGTTGTCGAGATCGAGATTGAGGAAGCAGCGCCCACCGCACGTCCATCATGAAAACGCAAACGAAGGTGAAACAACAGGGAAGGAAGAAGACGAGGAAGATTGTTCGTATGGAGCCGCCGTTCAACTTCCATCTCCACGACGATCATGATGACGATGCTCCGTCCGAACCACCACATTCATCCTCCACAAGCGAACAGGGGTCACCGTCGACGCCCACACCAACTTTCTCGCAGGCATTGCACAACGTCGCTCGGCTATTCCACGGCCGCAAACGCATCGCCGTCATCGTCGGAGCGGGTATCAGCGTCTCGTGCGGGATTCCGGACTTTCGTTCTGCCAATGGATTGTACAACACGCTGGACATCGAATCGCTGGGCCTCTCGTGCGCCGAAGAGCTCTTCGATTTGGAATTCTTTCGTGAGAATCCGATTCCCTTCTACACCTTCGCGAAGCATCTTTACTTCCCGCTAGGGATGCGGACCATGGTGCAGCCCAGCGACTCTCACAAGCTCCTGGCCTTGCTGGAGCACAAATTGAAGTGCCTGCAGCGCATCTACACGCAGAACATCGACGGGTTGGAGGTCATGGCGGGTGTATCCAACAAGAAGATGGTGTATGCCCATGGCAGCTTGCAATGGGCCGATTGTCAAGCATGTTCTCGCAAGTACGTGTCGAAAGACTTTCTGTCTGTCATTCAGAAGGGACAGGTTCCCAAATGTACATTTGAAAAGAAAGCAAAGAAGAAAAAGAATCGACGCGAAAAGGTGGATGATCAACATGATGCATGCCAAGATGATACCAGTACGACATCTAGGAATTCACCGACTGCTGCTGCTGCTGATGATGCAATAGAAGCAACTGGCACTCCATCGACAGCAGCAACAAGCGCCGGAAATGGGGTATCACTACCAAAGATGGCGCGACAACGCGAGCCGAGCAGACGAATACGCAATCGGAGACAGCAGATTGGGACCGGCGTGACGGACCGATCGCAAGGAGCAGCAGCGCAGACAAATGCAAATGCAACAACGAGCACGAGGACGAGATCAAGGTCCAGACCACAACCACAGACAGAGCAACAGACGAATCCAAATGCTTGCGGCGGTATCCTCAAACCTGGTGTAACATTCTTTGGTGAAACGTTGCACGACAACGTCCGTAAATCATTGGAAATCGATCACGACAAAGTCGATGGCGTGATTGTGATTGGAACATCACTCTCCGTGTAAGTTCTTCTGAACGCAGTCGGTATTTGAACCGCTGCAAGTATTCCTCCGGATGGCCTTGTCGCTTCCTCTTTCTCTCACTGAATGCACTCACAAACTGCTCCTCGTTTCGTTTTACCGCAGCGCACCAATCTCCAAAGTCATTGAGTATTTTCCCAACAACATTCCGAGGATCCTGATCAATCGCACCATCGTCCATCCTGCAACATCCAGCACAGCATCGCCGAATGGCGATACGGGTAGACATGGTGATGGCAATGGCGGTGGTGAAGATGACAAAGACTTTCGCGACGGCTATGTGTTCGACGCATACCTGCTGGGATATTGTGACGACGTGACAAGGGCCTTGGCAAGGGTACTGCTCCCAGAAAAGGCCAACGGCACGTCGAAGAAACGTAAGCACGACAACGGCGATAGCGACATTGCTGGGGTCGTCCTGTCCACTCTGTTGTCTGAACCGACTCATTCTGAGGATGACGATGAGCAAACCAAAAACTTGGATTCCGCAAGGTACTTTGACAAGGAGGCATGGTCTGGCACCACCGTACCACATGAGAGAGTGTTGCTCTTCCCTGGCGCACAACCGCAAAACCCATCCTCGCCGGCACAACAAGAAGACGCAGCTACAGCAGCAGTACCTCACTTTTGCGAAGTGGCGCACTGTGATGGCTGCTCGCAACGCATTGTCGGAACGATTCAGAAATGCACCGTGTGCTTCGACTTTGACCTTTGTTCCAAATGCTACCCGGCGTTGCGACGCAAACATGGCCATACTTTTCGTGCCGAGCGGGCGGGTTGAATGCTTGGGTCTCTCTATCCAGAGATGAGGGTCGACTACTCTTATGCATAAGAGCGACTGTTGCTCTCTTACGTATAGTCTCTCTAGCGTGATCCTTAGCTCTCATATCTCATGTGGTGCTCAACTCTACTCTCTCTCTCTCTCTAGAGGGCGGACGCACGTTAGCCTACCTTTGTTGCCCAAGAATCCTTCACGACCAAAGCCATGTCACTTGTTGCGTCCGTCCATCCATACGTGTTCTTCCACCTGAAGAATGGTGTCTTCGTGCTTTTGGCGTTCACGAATTTTTCTCATCCGAAAAACAACACATCACTCGTCATCTTCATTCACAATCCGATCATCAGTCAATCCATCAGCGACATCTCTTGGCAGAAGCATAGTAGAAGTCATTGACGACCCTCCCCTCTGCCCTTCATTGTGGAAGTACGCGTTGTGCACAAAAGTTGAGAATGTTGCGATCTGTTTCCAGCCTTGGTCGCTTCCAGGCGCAGCACGGCAACGTCGTCGTGCGGCAGCGAGTGGCATCCGTCCTTGGACAAAGCAATGCCAATGCCAAAGGGTCTGATGCCGCGGGTTTGGTGACACCGGCGTCAATGACCATTGACGTGGGCAGAAATTCGTCCATGCATCATCGTCTTCAGCAAACGATGAAGCTGCACACGACCAGCGTCGGCATGGGCATGCGGAACAGGATGGAGCTGCGTGGCATGGACCAAAGGCGCTTCAATTCGACCAGCACGGGCGCGGACGTGACCAGCACCGCAACTGCAGCCGGAGCATCGCAACCCGCCTTCGAAGACACCATGGACAAGCTGTTCCACGATACTCAGAAGGTCGCTCAGGATGGCAGCGACGAATGGTTCCTCGACCAGGCGGCGTCAGTTGCGTGGGAGCCATCGTGGTACAACCTTGCCGATCAGGCCGTCAATGGTGTGCACTTGGTGCATGACATGACCGGGTTGGAGTACGCCGCCTCCATCGTCGCTGTGACATGCACATTGCGCATGCTGATCCTGCCATTGGCCATCCGCGGACAGCGCGCCGCATCGCGCATGGCGCATTTGCAACCGGAGCTGGCGCAGCTGAAGGAACGCTACGAGAAGCTCGGAACGCCAACGCAGGCCGAGCAGAAGGTCTTCGCCGACCAGATGAAGGCCGTGTTCAAAAAGTACGACGTGAAGCCGTTCGCTGCCATGGCAGCACCGATGATCCAGGCGCCGCTGTTCATCGGCATGTTCTTCGGGATGAAGAAGATGCCCGACCTGTTCCCGACCGAGCTGTCCACCGGTGGCCTTGCCTGGTTCACGGATCTCACCGTGGCGGATCCCACCTTCATCCTTCCCATCACGTGCGGCATGACGTTCCTCGCCACCATCGAGGCCGGTAAGGAGCAGATGATGGATTCCAACCCCAAGTACGGCCCCGTCATGGTCAATGCCTTCCGCGCCATGGCCGTCGTCATGGTGCCCGTCATGACCACGTTCCCTGCCGCCATGCTGTGCTACTGGGTCCCCAACAACCTCTTCAGCATGGGCCAGTCCATATTACTGCGCAACGGGATGGTGAAGGAGGCCTTCGGTATCTGGGAACGACCCAAGCCGGTGCCCGGGGCCGCGCAGGACGCAGGATTCCAAGAAACCCTCAACAACCTCGTGAAGAAGGCCAAGGGCGAGCCCACCACGGAGGCGGCCAAGATGAAGGCGCACAACGAGGAGATCGAAACGCGCAAGCAGGTCGCGCAGATGAGCCGATCCACCAGGGCAAAGCGACGAGGCGGCGTCGCAACCAGGCGTCAACGATGAGGAGTTGAATATTGTTGGAAAGTGAGCGGCACAGTCTAACCATTGCATTGGTGGACATGATAGCACCCGTACGATGACTGCAACAGGACTTAGTCTAGCGAAGGTTACCATTTATAATATGTTATAATGGTTTGGTCGGCCTCTTCAGAAGACTTGAATTGCTCTACTCTCCTGCAAAGTGGGTGATAATAGAATGCCAATGGCCTACGACCGATGAGAGTGCTACGACTATTGTTGTGTGAACCGCAATCGCCAAATACGATCGCACCAGTCGATCTGACTCATTGGATCACGAACAATGACTTTGCGATGTGAACAACAAACATCACAAGAAAGTCCGTTCGGCATTTGTGGTGGGAGGCCAAACGCGCCAAAGCCAAAAGACGAAACGGAAGACGGAGGGAACAGAACATCGCCGTTGGACATTTGGAGTCAATCCACACAATCGCCATTCGCCTCGCTTTATCTGCATCATCGTCAGGCATCATCGGACATCATCATCGTCAACAGGGGTCGCCAGCCGAAGAAGCCACAGCATCCGCAACACCCATCACCGAGTCGTTGTGGACAGAGTTATATCATTGGCACGCAGGACGCAGATCAACCCAACGCTGAACAAAGAGAGCAGAAGCAATAACAGTTCGAGACCGGCACCGGTTTGTACTTGTGATCGTATCCTCGTTTGCCTTTCCGTTGGACAAACAGACGGCCGAAGATTCATCTCTCTCTTGAGATTGCTTCCGTCCTCATCGTCTCATCCCTACTTTCATCCGCAGCCATACAGCTACAGTCACTGCTACAGTCACTGCTACAGCTATCATACTCTCGGTCATCCGTTCGACATCTGCAGCTGAGTTATTCAGCATTTCAACAGCGAAGCACTCCACTTCCAGACCAAACCCAGACCACTCTACTCCACTCCAGAGCACACCACACCACGGCGTCATTGATCGGCAAGCTCAATCCAATCACCCACATAGCACCAGAAGTGGCATTGGCGTCACTTGAACAGCAGCGGCAGCAACCAACACAAAAGCAAAGCAAAACAACGAAGCAACATGGGAGTTCCAAAGGTCCGTTGTGTGGTTGCTCGTACTCGTACACATGTACTACTCTGCTCTCTACTTCATGCACGCTTGGATTCATGAAGCACAATGTATCATCAGCTTTGGGAAAAGCGAGGGGGCCGATGTCACATGAACGTTGTGCGGGTGGAAACAGATAGAGAAGAGTGGAGTTGATTCATTCGGAACAGATTCAAAGCGTGCAAGAGCATTGCGTTGATCGCAGTCAGATGGAAGCGCAGAACTTCATCGCGGACAATGATGACAGCAGCGGTCGAGTCCAACTCAACGAACGGCAACACCTCATCCAACGAATCCATCTCTTTCTGCTGTGCTTTAACTTTATATTTGTGAATCGATCGGCATCTTCTTTTTGCATCGTGAACGACCATCGATCGTACTGGACCAATGGGGGATGCCACATGTCTTTTGCCGTGATCATATATCCCTCCCATCACATTGTTCATGCAAATCCACCGCCGCAATTACGAGTGCAGTTCTACCGTTGGATCAGCGAGCGCTATCCGAAGATCAATGAGATCATCTCGGACTCGGCGCTGCTGCCGGAGTTCGATCATCTGTACTTGGATATGAACGGTATCATTCACGGTTGCTCGCATCCCGCAGACCGCGACATCTCAGATGTTGTCAGCGATCGCGACATGATGCTGGGCATCATGCATTGTAAGTGAACATGTCGTGACTGCGTGCAACCGCTTGGTCCCTGCGACTGCTGTGGCGAATATTGAGTTGAGTACGTGTCAGCAACACTTGCAACTCTGGGACAATGGTGTATGCGCGTCAACTCTCCGTACAATTTGAAAAACGTTGCCTTGCTCACTCTCTCTCCCTTACATTCATTTTCATGTGCGTGCATGGCAAACCGACCAACAATTCAACTGGAATATTGACGCCACACATGCGCAACGAATATAATCAACGCGACACCATGCGACACCATACAATACATACCACGAATCAACAACATCAAAACATGGCATTCGCTGAGGGCAGACTTGGACCGTATCATCCAGATCGTGAAACCAAAGGTCTCATTGTACATGGCCATCGATGGTGTGGCACCACGCGCCAAGCTCAACCAGCAGAGATCGAGGCGCTTCCGCTCCGCGAAGGACATGGCGGAAGCAACCAGGGAGAAGGGGATCGATGGTTCGGACGGACAACCGGGCGTACAAGTCTTTGATTCAAACTGCATCACACCAGGAACCGAATTCATGGCCAGGGTGTCGGAGATCATCAAGTACTTCATCCAAAAGAAGCTCAAGGAAGACCCGCAATGGAAGAACCTCAACGTCATCTTCAGCGGGCACGAGATCCCAGGGGAGGGAGAGCACAAGATCATGGAACACATCCGCAGGATGAAAAACCAGCCTGGATACAGGCCAAACACGAGGCATTGCATGTACGGCCAGGATGCCGATCTCATCATGCTGGGCCTCGTCACGCACGAACCGCACTTCACTCTCTTGCGTGAGATCGTCGATTTTGGATTTGGAAAGAGGAGAAATGACAACGCCCTGAAGCAGGTCAAGAAGTTTACCGAAGAATCGCACTTCCAGCTTCTGCATCTCTCCGTGCTGCGCGAATACCTCTTCATCGAATTTTGCAAGGGCTTCGACAAGGTCAGTCTGGAGCACTCGATCGATGACTTCGTCTTCATCACCTTCCTCGTCGGCAACGACTTCTTGCCGCATCTCAACACCCTCGATATCTCCGAGGGTGCGTTCGATCTGCTGTTCGAAGTGTACAAGCAGCAGCGGTCCGGATGGGGCGACGGCCAGTACCTCACTAACTCCGGCGACGTCGTCGATCCTGCCCGGTTGGAAGCCTTCCTCCAGAAGATCGGTGAAGTGGAAACGGACACCCTCGAGGAGCGCGAGAAGAACGATGCTGCGTACGTCAAGAAGAAGCGCCGCTGGGACAAACGCGACGGCAAGAAGAGCACCATCCTCTCGGACGATCAGATGGCGGAGGCCGAGGAGGGCAAGCAGACCGAGTTCGAAGCGATGCTGCGTTCCATCCTATCCCAGGAAGGCGCCACCTTCGTGGACGGCTGGAAACCAGTCGAGGCCGGCGAGAAAGACTTCAAAGGTCGCTACTACTTCGAGAAGCTCGCGATAAAACCAACCGACATCGAGGCTCATCATGCATTGCGCAAGTCTTACATCGAAGGTCTGATGTGGTGCATGGCGTACTACTACAAAGGCTGCATATCCTGGGGATGGTACTTCCCGTACCATTACGGACCCATGCTCAGCGATCTCCGCAACCTCCCGCAGATGTTCGAGACGATTAAGTTCGAACATGGCGCACCCTTAACGCCCTTCCAGCAGCTGATGGCCTGCCTCCCGCCGGCCTCGTCCTCGCTCGTGCCGAAACTGTACCGCTCGTTGATGATGGACCCGCAATCCCCCATCATCCAGTTCTACCCCAAGACGTTCCAGGTTGACATGAACGGCAAGAAGAATCCCTGGGAAGGAGTCAACCTCCTCCCATTCATCGACGGCAACCTCCTGAAAAGCACCATCGAGAAGTACTGCCCGAAGGATAAGTTATCGGCCGCCGAAAACAAACGCAACAGAGTTGGTGACGTCTACAGCTACGTACGCGATCTCACATGCACCGACACTATCCCTTCCCCAAACAAAAAGATTGGCTTGGTGGACATCGTCAAGTGCCATTCCCGTGTGTCCGTGATCATGGAACCGGACGACACCAGCATCTCGTTCCGCCCCGAACTCATCCCGGGCACCCAGATACCTTTCCCCGGATTTCCGTCCCTCAACGTGCTACCAATCGTGAATACCGAGTTGGAACCAATCCGAGTGAACTGCTTCGGCATGCCGTCCAAGTACCCGAACACGCTCCTCACCCTGCACGAGATGCCTGCCCTCCCGCCAGTCGAAGTCCTGGCCGAGAACGTGCTTGGCAAATCGCTGTTCGTGAACTGGCCCATGATGCACGAGGGCCGTGTTGTATCAGTCTCCGACAGGACATGCGAGGTGACACTCGCCAAGAAAAAGGGTAAATCGAAGGGAAAGGGAAACAGCAAGCACAAAGTGCAACGTTTCGACAAGAAGCAGCAGGACACGTGGATCAAGGAAGCCGAGGGCATGAGGGAGGGATACAAGACAGGACTTGGCATCCCAGGCACCGGAGGTGTCGAAATCGGCGAGGTCAAGATCCGAATCAAGGTGAACCCCCTCCAGGGAATGAAGTCAAACCTCTCCGACGGTTCCACCAAGAAGGTGTTCGGAAAGGAATTGGCAGACGTCCCGCTGCAGCTTGCGCTTTGGCAGGCTCCAGCGCCCGACCCGCGCTTCATCCAGCGTGGTCCGCTACAGATTGCAGACAGATTCCCAACAGACTCCAAGGTCGTCCTCACGAAGGGCAAGTACCGTGGATGCTCTGGATCCATTGCAGGCGTCGCCGATGCAAACAAGGTGGCCGTCAAGGTCCAAGTGATGCCACCCGAAGTCCCCTTCGGCCACGCCCTCGCGCGTAGCATCTTCGAATCTTACATCTCGTCGGCCGACGCTGCCCGCATCCTCAAGCTGGCGCCCTCGTTGTTCGGGCGCATCACGAGCAACCTGAACTTCGAGCCTGGCCAGTACGATCTCGGGCTGAATCTGAAGTCATCCGACGGCATGTGCGTTGCCGGTTACACGCGCCAACGTGTGGAGAAGCCAAAGGGCAAATCCAACCAAGCCAAGTCCGTCTGGGAGACCGGTGACACGGTTCTGGTGGTCGGCAGCTCTCGCGCTCGCAAGGGTGGCGATGGCTATAGTGACACCAAGGAGCGCATCATCTGGGAGTACACCCCGAAGGCTATCCGCCTGGTGAACGAGTACCGCCAGCAGTTCCCCCAGCTCTTCCACGTGCTGGCCAACTTCCCGAACGAGAAGCGTTACGATGCCAAGAGGATCTTCGGCCCCAACGGTTCCGAGTGGCTGCCAATGATCCGCAAGTGGCTGAACAACGTGGAGAGTGCGAAGCTGCCACGAACGCCCATCTCCACCGAAATGATGCCGCAGGATGCTGTGGCGGCTGTGGAGAAGGCAGCGCAAGTGCGCAACATCGCGCTCAAGAAGAAGGGCTTCCCAACAGACTCGCTCATCAAGATCCCTCCCAGCGCGTTGTACTTGGAGAACTCGACCGAGGCAACGGATGTCATCCTCGCCGGCGACTTCAACAACGACGAAAAACCACGCTTGGGTGACCGCATCGTGAATCTGTGCGCCACGGGCATTCCATTCGGAGCCCGAGGAACCGTGATCACGATCCACGAGGCGAAGACTGGATGCGTGGAAGTCGTGATGGACGAGGAATTTGTAGGAGGGACCTCCCTCCAAGGCCACTGCTCCAACTTCCGTGGCAAGCTCTGCATGTGGGCGCACCTCTTGAGGATTTCTGCCGATGGTAGCGGTGACGTCGTCGACAAGCTCGTTGCGAAGGGCGCGGGCAAGGCTGCCATGAACAATCTCCTGTCCAAGATCGAGGCCGATTCGAACACTCACGCAGAAACCGCACCCAACCGCAGCACTACTCCCACCCCATCCGGCGGATCAAGCCGAGCATCATCGAGGAACCGTGCCAATCCAGGATCACGGGCAGGATCCAGGAGCCGTGCTCAGTCGGATTCGCGCAGCAAGCAGGCTGGATGGAAGGAGGCTCAAGGCCCACCACCGAAGGGCATCGGTTTCAAGGGCGCGCGGAAGGTCGGCAAGAGTGGCATTGCGAACTGGAGAAAGCTCATGGAGCAGAAGGCTGGCGAAGTCGCCAAGACGACGCCCGTGCCGAAAAAGGTGGCCCCGTCCGCCACAGCGGCTGCACCTACGGCCCCAACTCCAGCCGCCGCTGCAACTGACAAGAACAAGGCCAACCAATTGAAGGCCATGCTCGGTTTGGGAGGTGGCGCTGGCAAGGCGAATCCAACACCCGCTGCCGCTCCAGCTGCTGCGGCTACCGTGCCCGCAGCATTGAGCAGCGCCGAAGGGCTCAAAGCGATGCTTGGAGTTGGCAACTCTCATGCTGTGCCCATGCCACCAGCACCACCGCCAGCTGGAGCAGGGGCAGGGGCGGTAGAAAATGATGCCTCAGCTGGGCTCAAGAGCTTGCTCGGTGTCACTTCGGGTGGAGCAGCATCGGCTCCGTCAGGCGGGGGAGATGCAGGATTCCCTCCACCACCACCACCACCACCCCCGCCGCAAGCATCTACGCTGCCGTTGCCAGTGCCGATGCACATGGCAATTCCACACATGATGCCTGGGATGGTGCCTGGCATGCAAGCGCCGCCCGTCATGCACCAAAATGGACAAGGCCCGCCACAGCATCCCAAGACCGCAGCTGATCAGGTCCTTCGCATGATGTCGAACAAGAGGCACGACCAAGGCCCCGCGAACGCCTCGCCGTCCTCGTTCAATTTCACTTACACAGAGGAAGGCAAGGAAGCGCCGATGCCACCGGCGGGACCCCCACAGCAGCAGCTACCTCACCCTGGCCCACATGGCATGATGTACCCAATGATGCCGCACATGGGAATGATGCCATTCGTTGCAGGTCCATCAGGCCCCGTACCAATGCAGCCAATGGTCATGGGCCATCCGGGAATGCAACAAATGCCGATGGGGATGCCGGTGCCTGGCGCCGTGTTCGGTGTTCCATTGCCACCAGGCGCTCATCCAAACGGTGGTGGTCCACCGGCCCAGCCAGGACCTGCTGCACCCCCACAAGCCGAGAAGCAGCCAGGCAACGAAGAAGGCAAGTGAGATGCAACCAACCGAGCACTCGTATGACATGGTTCCATTCATCTTCAATTCACTTCCATTGGATGATACTCGTACTCGTAGCCGGTCGAAATGAATCTCTGTCAGCATTTGCCCGTGAAGAGGCATGAACATGCAGAGCGGTTGGCGGAGACAAACGCGCGTCGAGGAGTCCTGCACTGATGTGTTTTGGAACAGTGGGAAACGAATCATGAAGCATCTCTCTCTCTGGAGCCACAATAAGACTAAACCAAATCCAAGACAGAACGAACACGTAGCATTCCCTTGGGGATCCATCTTCGACTCGTGCTTGCATTTGTTTCCTTTGACACGGCGGGTTGCATCGTTCTGTGCGGTGCCATTTGTAGAATACCGAGGGACAATACTCAACTGCTATTGAGTATAATAGTTTAGAGGGCTCTGTTGTACTTCTTCAGGTGTGGTCGATGCGATCCAACTCCTTCCTTGCTGACTTGTCGGAATGGATGCCTTCCAGTTGCACATCCAGAAGGTCCATCAGCTTCATCAAGGGTTCGTTGCCTCCCAGCACCTCAATTTGTTCCACGATCTCCGTCTTGAGGACGCGGCATTTCGCCCGCGTGTACTCCAAGCTGCCGTGCTCGATCATCAAGCTCTGGGCGTACTTCTTGACGTCAACATCTTCCGTGCGTTTCTTCAGTATGGAAAGGACTCGGGTGTCATCCGGGTTGCTCCGGATGGAGTGGATGATGGGAAAACTGAATTTGCCCTCGGTGAAGTCCTCGCAGAAGCTCTTCGATTTCATGTACTCGTCGTCGGCGAGGTTGATGTAGTCGTCACGGATTTGAAAGTACAATGCGAGGTTGTCCACCAACGGGGAGAAGTCGCTGTCCTTCATGTCCGTCGCGAATGCCTGCATCAACCCGACGGCCAGACGGAACAAGCCCCCGGTCTTGTCTTTGACCATCTCGAGGTACTGCTCTTCCGTGGGGCATCGCACATCATCGCGCCACAAGATGTCGTGGCCCTGCCCGCGGTGCAAATTGAGCAGCTCGCCCACGAACACATTCATCGCCTGCGGATTACGCAGCGCATGGCACTTCTCCAATGCCAGAAAATATGCGTAGTTCGCCGCATTGATGACGGTGGGAATGCCGAAGATCGAGTGCGCCACAGGGATTCCCCGTCGCAGCTTGCTGTTGTCTTCGATGTCATCGATCATGAGCGAGGCATTGTGCAGATCGCCAACGATATTCTGATGCAGGATGAAACCGCGGAGGGTTGAAATTGGATGAGAGATTCATTGTCAACATCGAATCGATTGTGTGCGAGTAGAAAGGAAGTGTAAGGTACAGGTGAGTGGTGCTTGAGCGAAATGCAATACAATGCAATGCAACGTGATGCACTGATGTACGCTGGTATGCAAAGCGCGAACATGACACAACAGCAAGCATCGCAACGTACCTTGATCTCGTCGAGAACTTCGTTCGACTCCACCTTCATCCATAGCTGGAAGCAGTCGATCATACGACCGCGAACATTCTTGCCTGGCATGGAGTTGATGTACCGAAAGGCCTCCAGCAACGGGTCGTCAGGTTCGTGCGGCAGCAACGGCTTGCGCTGGTCTTGGGCGTCGTTGCCTTCATTGCTGTTGCCGCTGGCATTGTCTTTGTGATCTTCGGACATGATTGCTGGTGTTGCTGCTGCTGCTGCTGTCTATCGATGGCTGTCTGCGGGAGGTCCTTCAGAGATGGATGCCTTTTGCTTGTGTTATCGTCGCCCTTTGGTTGTTCACGCTGCTTCTGCTTGCATCACTTCTCGCCTCAGCTGGTGATGGCCTTGCAGCGAAAGGTCTGTGTTGTTGTGCTCGCTTGTGCATGATCGTGTTGCCTCAGGAAGACCCATGTCACGTCCGTCGCATGACAACAAGGCTCTTCTGGAGGATTTGTGTGGAATGTGTTCGATGTTTCGTGTTGCTGCGTGAATGGATTTTGGATTTTCAAAACCACGTCTCACATCATCTATAACGTCTATATAACGGTGAAAGGTCATATACGATTGAACTTGATCTGATCGAGTCCTGTGAAGTAGTCTTAAGCCTCGAAGATAGATTAGAGATGGACGATGATGAGGACGACCACGAGCACCACCGAAAAGAATGAATTCTGATGCTTGCAAGCTGGTAAGTGCTGCAAAGGAGAGACCTCAAGACACACAGAAGACGATCCTATCTAGCGTTAGTGGCTGTTGTTGTTGTTGTTGCTGTTTCGAGCTGTGGTCCTCGAAACTGTGTGTTCTCTCCTGCTCTGACAGGATTCTGTTGCTGACACATGCTCACGTACGAAACTGCTACACCGTTGGCGCGTAGGAGTCATTGCACAAGACCAGATGACCGCAACGGTCGACTGACAGACGGTACGACCCGTATGATCCCAAAACTCGTTCTGTCCCCTCGTTGTGTAGACACTTGTCGGTCCCCTGGACCGCCCTCTGTGTCTGCCCGACGTCCCCGGTTTTGGCGCGTAGGAAAACGGCATTTTGCCTCCTAAAAACCTCACGCATCGCGACTCGGTTTGCGACTCTGTGCGCGACTCTGTATGCGACTCTGTTTGCGACTCTGTGTGCGACTCTGTGTGCGACTCTGTGCGCGATTCTGTATGTGACTCTGTTGGCTATCACGTTAGTACAAGAATCGACCAAGCAGCATCTCACGCTTCGGGGCTGCCATTGTCTTCGTGAATATGTCCGCCAGGTTTGTCATGGTATCCTCTTTTGCTATGCGAATGATACCGCTGGCAACAGCCTCTCGGCATCGGTGGTAGGAGATGCTGTGGTGCTTCTTCGACAATGTCGAGTGGGGTGTTGATGCATTCTTGAAGACTGCCTCGTTGTCGCAGAACATATTCGTCGGTCCCTCGATAGGTACCCCAAACATGCGCAGCTTGTATCGAAGCGACGACACCATCTCCACTGCGAGCCTCATCGCAGTGAACTCTGACCCAAAGGTAGAGGTCTCCACCGAGTTCTGCCTCTTGCTGTACCATAGAACCGGTGCACGATTCAGGAAGATTAGTATCCCCGTTTGCGATCGCCTTGTCGCCTTGTCAGCTGCGTGGTTGGCATCCACAAAGCAATGTGTCGATGCTGTGTTGCCTCTGGGCTCTGGCATGTCCATTGGCATGGCTTCCTCAGCATCACGGTAGAAATCCTCCCATTCAAATGACTGGAAGCGGTCTTCTGATATCCTGGGGTGATCAGGGTCCATCAGCATCGTTCGTCGCGAAGTGTTCTTCAGGTATCCGAAGATGTGGTAAGCCTGCTCGAGATGTCCAACCCGTGGCATGGCGAGGTGAGATGACAGCAGTGACACTTCCAGCAAGATGTCGACTCTGCCAATCTCAATGGCCCATCGCAGCACTCCGATCAGCTCCTGGAACCGCCGCAATCCATCTGCTTTGAGTTCTGGCGTCTCATCTTCTGCTGGATGGTAGCTGCAAGTGAATGGTGTCCGGCATCCTGATGGTAGTCGTAGTCCTTGCTTGTCCAGCTTCTCCTCGACGTTCTCAATGGCTGCCTTGCAGTATTTCTCCGATGACACGCTCCAACACCGCGTGCCATGTTCATTGCTCTTCTGACTGAGTGATGCACCAAGATACATGTCTGGCGGCTCAACCTTGTCCCCTTTCAATTTGAAGACAGAAGCAACACCATCGATGACCTCTCTGGGCTTATGGCTCATCGCCATCACGTCGTCAACATAGCAAAGCACGATCTCGTAGTATTCGAAACCGTTGGGTTTGGTAGCCGCTCGTAACCATACGTCTGGATCAGCCTTCGATGATCGGAATGAGCTGTCATGAAGTACACCTGCCATTTTGGCCCGAAATGCTGCTCCGGAGGACTTCAACCCGTACAGAGCTTTGCGCACGAGCATGATCTGTCCTTCCTCAGCAGCAAACTCCGGTCCCGCCCTGGTCCAGACCTTCTCTCGGCAGTCTGCTGTCAGGTATGCATTCTGGATGTCACATGCCAGCACCTCCAGGTCATTCATCGCGGCGATGGTCAGCGCGATCCGCACTGAGTCCCTGGATACCACCGACGAATATGTGATGGATGATGGTGTTGTGGTCTTGTGTCCCCCAGCCACGAGCCTTGCCTTCCGTCGGAAGTTCTCGCCCAGCTTCACATCGAATATCAAATGACACTCGATCTGCTGGTATCCCTTTGGTAGCTTCGACTCGTTGCCTTCGAATGCCTCGAATGCTGGTCGAACGTTCTTCATCTCCTTCAGGATCGAATCCCACCAGAGAGTATTCCCATTCTCCCGATCAATCTCCCTGGCTTCGTTAACCGTCTTGGGAACCCTAACCCCGTACTTGTGCGTCCTGGACCAGTACTTGGATTTGGTCTTGGATATGATGCGGTCCCGTTTCTTGAGGACAAACGGAATCCACCACGCAAAGGCTGGCTCTCCAGCGATGCGGTTCTGGGTGGCATACTCTGCGAGTTGCACCGGATATGAATCCTTCATGTCTTTCATGGCATTCCATGTGGTGCTTCCGTCCTTCCATTGTACGAGCATCTCCCAGCCCACCGTCGTCTCTCGTCGGCGTCGAACCCCGTTGCTGGATGTCACTAATGTATCCTGCTGCTTGATGGCGCTCTCATCGGCCCTGTGATCGAGTATCGCGTCCAGCAGGACGTGTCGATACCCTTCAGAGTCGACCTGTGCGAACAAGTTCTCAGCGATGACATTTGCCACCATGGACTGCTTGTGGCCGTCCGCAAACTCCACCTCGTACATCCTTGTGTCCGTGATGGGATTGTCAGACGCAGTGCCGATGGGCTTGCCATCCTTGTCCCGTAGCCGCTTTGTCACCTTCGCGAATTCAGGATAATCCCCCCCGCGATCGATGGATAACTCCATGTCGGTGTATCCGTCGAACTCGTCAGGAGAGAAGGAATCGTCCGCATGGGGCACGGCATGATTGTCGAACGTGCGCCCAAACTCTTCAGCAAAATCCGGGTCGTCCTCCACCAGCTCCGCCCAGGCAGACAGCGCAGGCTTGCCACCGACGACTGCTAACCGCTCCTCCTTGAAGCGAGTGGATATCGCGTCGTCGAAGGTCCGGAAACGGGCCTTGTGCTCGTCAATGCCCTTCTCCAGCTTCGTAACCCGTTGCACAGTCGTCCGTGCGACAGGAACGCCGGAAGCTGGAAGCCCCCAATATGACATCAAGCTCCCGGTGGTATCAGCAACTCCAAGGAAACGCCCGAGCTGGATCTCGCCCAACCCCGCATCCGGCTTGAACCAGACACGATCGTAGAATGCAAAATCCAGGTACTCGGAGATGTCCGGGGTCTCACCTGTCAGGTGCTCAATCGGCGTCCTCCCGCCCAACCCACCAGCATTGCTGGCCGTGCGCTGCATGATACGGGCAATGTACGTCAACCCATAGCTCCAGACTCGCCGCGGGCAGTTGGACCGAAACATGGTGCGGTACCACTTCCTTCGCAACTCGCGGATGACGCCCTCAGCGGGGTTCTGCTTGTGCCGGCCAACCTCCGAGACTTGTGTCTGGATGCGGTACCGACGTGCTTTCGCCTGGAACTTGCTGTTGCGTCCAACCTGCTCCGGAGCGCCGTCGGCAATCAGCAGATCAGGTGCACCGTACTCGCGTACGAATGCCTCCAATGCGTCAGGTGCCTCCGACTTGCGATCGAGGTGGTACGCCTCGACGAAGAACTGCTTGTTGGCAAAGATCTGGGAGTATTTGCGCCCATGGATGTCAGTACATCGCGCATGCATCGTGTCGGTGGCCATGGTGCCGTGGATACGCTTGGGAAGGTACATGCGATCAGCTCTGTATCTGCGTGCCAAGGGCATGAGCGCAGAGCGGACCAAATGCCTGGTGGTGGCGTTGAGCGTGAGTCTGGCCTGAGCAATGCTGAGGCCCCACCGCTCGCTGAGCTCTTCAGGCGTCGTTCGTGAGTGGCGATCAGGCGACAAGAAGGACCTGGGAGGTCGTATCTCGGCTTCTGTGATCGGACTCTCCTGTGGAATCGTCGCTTCGTCGGTCTGTGTGGCCGTCTTGATTGGCAGCTCGATGTCCTTGGCGCTGACTTGTACTGACTGGATGAGCCTGGTGTCGAAGGCATGGATATCGTGAATGGCGTCGCTGTGCGCCTCGGAGTCCCCTGGATGCACGTGGACAGCCTTGGCGTTCCTCAGCTCGATTTGCTCCTGTTCGTGATACGGTGTTTGAGGGAATTGCACTTTTGCCGGTTCCCATGGTGCGTCGGATGACAGATACACGTGCGGGAGCTGCTGCAGGTCGGAGGTGGACGGGCGCCAGGTGTCAAGGTAGATGGTGGTGCCATCGGACTTGAGGCACGCAGTGAAGCGGCCTTCGTCCTGCGCTATCACCATGGGTTGCCCCCCATATGGGTTGTCCTGCACAGTCACACCATGATGGCGCAGCTGATTCGGGTTCACCAATGTATGGTCAAGGTCTGGCATGTACAGTGCCTCGTGCATGACAAGGATGTATCGTCTTCCATTCGCGGAAGTGTATCCAGTCGCTGCGGTGACGATGGGGACATCCGTGATGGGCGAGTATGACTCCGTATACGGTGATACATCGCAGCACCTGTCTGTGTATTGAAGCACAACAGTCTGTTTGCCAGCGACGATCGTATCCGCATGTGAATCCATCTCCATCCTTGCCTGGACACCTCTGGCGTCGTGCGTGTTCTGCGCAGACACCGTCCCGATCCTCCTGGTGCGAACAGAGGACTGAATCGCAGCAACCTGTAGTTTGTACGCGCGAGACTGGTTTGATGATATAATGAGTGCTATCAGACTGTTAATCCAACTGCCGCTCACTATGGCCATCCACCAATCACGCCACAAATGTCAGTTGCCGGAGCCGCTCCTCTTCGAGTCTCTGCCACCGAATGAGTTGCCAGCTTGGTCGTTGCGTCCTTGGGACTGCTTGGTGAGCTGGTCGACTGTCTGCAACAGGTCTTGCTCACGCTTGCTCTGCTCCTCGCTCGACGTCTTGAGCTGGCTGATCTGTCGTTTGAGCTTCTTGACCTGGCGTTTGGATGGTGAGTTGGTGCCGCCTGGCCTCTTGCCACGCTGTCTTGGGGGTCTGGCCTTCAGGATCTCGGCATGATATGGCTTGACCTCATCGCTGAACCATTGGCTGCGATCGTACTTCCCGATGTAGATGGAACCGTCAGTTGTGATAGCTCCTACAGCGGGAGTAGGACCTTCGGCTGTGTAGCGACCGGTGGATGTCGTTTCAGACACGTAGCGGGAGCTCGTCACCGTCGTGGACTGCTCTGGGATCTCTTTTGCGAAACAGAGAAGCACCTCCTTGTAATCAGGGACAGCTTCGCCGTATGAGAGCTTGAGGGCGATCTTGAATGGCTGCATGCCCGGTGCCAGGATGGATCCGAAGATGGCATCCACAATGTCTTGGTTGTGCATGGGGATGTCGCACTCTTCAAGGGCGTCCACAGCTCGCTGCAGCTGGGAGGAGAACTTCTCGAAGGAGAAGTTCCTCTTGCTCTGGTAACGCATGGTCGCGATGGTCTTCTTGGCTGTGGACGCTTGCGCGTCGCGGCTGGCCTTGCTGTCGTAGCGGGCCTGCAGTGCCAGGAAGTCCTTGCGGCCATTGCGCTTGCGGATGGTGGACCGGATGTAGGTGTAGGCGTCTGAGTCTGGCGCCATGTTCTGCAGGATGACTTGATGCACGGTTGCGGCATCCTGGATGAACTCCTCACCGGTGTGAGGTGCCAGTGCCACCGCATTCTCCTCCCATGTGAGGTTGGGGTCCCATGCATCAGCCGGTTCCGATCGTATGACATACCAGACAGGGATGCCTCGCATACCAATGATGGACCGCAGGATGCTGTCCAGTCCATTGCCCCAGCGCTTCCACTCGAGCGACGACTTCAACAGGATGCCGAATGGCTTCCCGATCAATCTGTCGCCCTTTGTGCGTCGATTCTTGCGCTGCTCGATGCGGTCCGTCGCATCCGCGATGCTGTTGAGGAATGTGGCTTGGCTGGTACCTTCTGCGAAGGCAAACTCTTGTCGGATCCTGTGTTGGTCATCGACCCAGTGCGCCAGTGATGTCAGCCTCTTCCTGATGGCCCTGTTGATGAGGATGGCGTTGTCTCCTTTCGCAAGTGCATCGCAGGCGTCGTTGATGGTCTTCGCCGTCTCGCCTCTCATGGTTGCCATTCCCAGTGGATCAGGGGCGAAGGTGTCCTTGACTGCGTCTCTGACTGCAGGGACGCTCAGGCCGCACCACTCGAACATCGTCTGTAACGAGATGACCGCCATCTTGTTGGTGGAGCGATGTTGGATGCTGCCAACCTGCTCGCTCGATCCGTTGGTTGATCAACACCAACGTCCCTCTCTCGGTGTTTTCGGGATGCTTGGCGTTCGTAGCTGCGCGCCGTTCCCGTCTCCTCGTCTGTCTGTGTGTAGCACAGCAGGGAAATGATAAACAGAATGAATTCTGATGCTTGCAAGCTGGTAAGTGCTGCAAAGGAGAGACCTCAAGACACACAGAAGACGATCCTATCTAGCGTTAGTGGCTGTTGTTGTTGTTGTTGCTGTTTCGAGCTGTGGTCCTCGAAACTGTGTGTTCTCTCCTGCTCTGACAGGATTCTGTTGCTGACACATGCTCACGTACGAAACTGCTACACCGTTGGCGCGTAGGAGTCATTGCACAAGACCAGATGACCGCAACGGTCGACTGACAGACGGTACGACCCGTATGATCCCAAAACTCGTTCTGAAAGAAGAGACAAAACGCATGGCAACAAACTCGATTCAATGCGCGGCAACGCACCACCCGAGCAAGTAGGTCGCACGAGCACCTCTCACGGGCATGCGTAAAGATGGACAAGTCGCCCGGCCATCACAAATGGTGAAAACAGCCGACGCAACCATGATGTCCCATGGTCCCGTCGCCTCCACGACCCAAGACCAGTACCGCAGCCAGTCTTGTCCCACCGCATAGTTGATGATCGACCAGAACAATTGAGCAGCGGCGTTTGGTGTCTTGGCTCCTGTCATGGGGACTGCCGTTTGTGCCGATGTGTGTTGTCATCCCTGCGATGCTAGTACGTACTGCAGCATTTGGCTTCTCTTGTTGACACACATCATCACGAGGGCGGGGTGGAAGAAGCCAAGAGGGAAGACGATCACCACATCGAAAGCAATCGTGCCGAACAGCCCCATCGACACAACAGGTGATGAGGGAAGCGCCTTCGGCCAGGGTACTCCATTAGTACGTCACGAGGTACATACTACTAACATACATCACTCCAAGAGACGAGAGGAATTCATCTGTCATCATGCATCCTTCACCGTTCATCGAATTCGGAGCGGGTGTCGATCCACCGAGTTGTTTGCTTCCTTCGCAACATGGGAGTGCTATCTGCCGTTGTCAGTTGGCGGTGCTATCTGCCATGCGATGGCAACTTGTGAAGGCGGTGACAGAAAGAAGTCTCCCAACATGATGCTCAGAACTTGCTGCGAACATTTGAGTCCTTGCGGATACGCACACACGAAACCCTGATCCATCACCCAGAGCACGAGATTGAGTACGGTACGCCAGTCTCAACTGACGCCCACATCATGTCGAGGAAACGAGAGCTTCCAACCTCGTCTGCTTGCAATTGCATCCCATGCTCATGTTGACATGCTTCTTGTGGAGAAGTGTAAGATGGTACAATTTGTCATGTTCTCTTCTTAGCTTCACTGCACCAGCGCTCCGCAGCTGCACCATGGGACTGGGTCTTGCAACAGCGTCGACGGCACTGTCTCCGAACAGATCTGCATGTGGTCGATGCCGTCTGCGGCCGCAAGACGGTTTGGACATGCGTCAGCAACAACTTCTCTTCTCGCAGAGAGCGACACTCTTGTTCGTCCTCACTGGAGCCGCCCACTCCCCAGGGAGTGCTCCATGCAGCAACATGAATGTGTTCTGCGTCAGAGCAGCACGGAGAGTCGATGTTTCCCTTGTTTCTCACACCAAGGCGGATGGGGCATGGCGTCGCGGTACTCGCAGAGAAATGAAAAAGGTGTCTCTCGCGGACGAGGGTGACGAAGGTGACGAAGGTTTTAAATTGTGAGAAACGGTGTTGTCTGTGAACCATTCAGGGGCTGGTGGAGGAGGATGTCATTACGCTGTTTGTGCCTTGTGGACAAGGAAGCGGATGTATCGTGATACAACTTGTGAGCACATTGGTTTACGAGTGGCTTCCACGCCCATTCTTTGGCAGAAAGTCAGCAAAGCGCTGCGTCAGGGCTTGCATCGATTGGGGGCAAAGATGGGATTAGCTTTGACCGCCATGCAGTGTTCACAGGTGGGAAAAGAACACAGGTCCCATAAATAGGGACATTTAGTCGCTCATTACCAAACACCACCACAACCTCAATCCCGAAAATAACGACTTTTTCGATCGTCACTTTGGTGATTGCGGCACACTTATCCATTGAGTACCATTCGTACAATCGGAACTCTTCCACAATAAGGCTGCGCAGCTTCCCAAACCAGCCCGATTCAAATAAAACAGACACTTCAAGGACGTTGTCCGTGTCCATCAATTAAGCGGGGCAATTTCTGACTTGAACGACAAGCACAGAGAAGTGATAGTCACAACATGAAGTAGAACAGGAGCTTTTGTCTCAGTGGTACAAGCCATGGCACACATGAGACAGTTTGCCTTGCTCTTGTTCTTGTGAACGCTTCTCAGCTGGTCCAATTTTCGAGAGGAATGAACACTTGCGAACAGTATCACAGACAGGATAATAGTTGCGGCGCCATCAGGGGTGGTCTTGGAAACCTGCACAGAAAGTCGTGGGATCACGACATCTCCGTCCTTGTGTTCCTGTGTCCTGTGCAGGGTTCACTGTCTTGCGCTGTCCTTGCGCCATGCAGCCACCCTTGCCTGAAGACTCGTTGGCAGTGTTGGCAGAGCGAAGCTTCCTGTGCGGCATCCCGCACACATCGGCGCACATGATGTGTTGTTCATCGTTGCTGTTGCATTCATCTCACAAAAAGGCACTCCACCCCAACTTTACTCATAATCACAATTGCACTCACACTCACAACCACAATCACATTCGCACCCACGCAGACATCCACATTAACATTCGCATTCGCACTCATACAGCAAAGAACACGAAAAATGAACATGAACATGAACATGAACATGAACATCCCAAGCCACAGCAACCAAATCATCGCACCAACCATGCATCGGGTCATGCAGTCCGACGAGCCAGCGCCTCGGTCGCAGTTCGTCAAGACGCAGGACCTCAACAACCTCGGCGTCGAAATGATGCAGAACCAGCGATTCGACGAAGCCAACCAGGTGCTGTCGGAGGCGCTGAAATCGACCAAGCTCCAGCTGAAGCGCAACCAAGAACGTCTCTTGGCCATTGCCGCCAACACTGGCACATCCTGCCACTGTGGCTCCTGCGATTGTCAGGACTCGGCAGCGGACAACGCAGAGGCAAGCAGCAGCGTGGCTGCCGTGGGTCCGCAGGTGGGAAGCCAGCCAATGGACCAATGCCACTACCAGCAGCATCCCCAGAGCAGCGTCGCGCCTTCGCAAGGCGTACAGGAGCAATCAGCCATGCCGCCAACTTCGGCTTTGGCTTCAGCCTCTCCCCAATGCTGCGCTTGCTCCGGCGATTTCGATGCGCGATGCGAGCACATGGAGTACACCTTCCTCCGCAATACCAGCGGTTTGGATTACACTGATGGTCTGCCGCTGGTGGGCTTCATCTTGTACAATCCCGCCGTCTGCCTCCCAGAACCCAGCCTTCAGACTGAGGGTTGCACCAGGTGCTACGCCAAGCTCTCCTTCGTCATCGTGATGAACCTCGCACAGTCGCACCACATGAGAGCAATCCAGCTGTACACCCAATCCCACAAAGGCCAGTCCACGGAGGTGGACCAAACCTGCCCAGCAGGCACGCTCAAGCTCTTCATGAAGGCACTGAGATTGTACGAGGTGGCGCAGGCCATCTACAACAAGCAAACCGCTGACGAGGAAAGCAGCGGCCCTGACAGCTCCATGCTGGAGATGATGCTGATCGTCAACAACACGGCGCAGATCCACCAGATCCTTCGCAACAGCAACCAAGTGCAGGCGTGCCAGCAGCGGCTCCTTGAGGTCATCATGTTCTTCGGTCATCACTCCGTCTGCGACCCCGCCAACGGCCTGATCGACAACGTCGCCAACACAAGTGAGCAGAACACGCCAGCGGCCACATCCAGAACCGTCTCTCGCATGCAACTCCAAGGTGTGATGAAGAACGTCCAGCGAGTGCACCTGCAGGATCAGCTGGTGACAGCCGCAGCGGCATAATTGCAGAGAGCCACACCAGCATGATCTTCGCAGGCGAGACCTTCCGGACATTTTAGAAATGTAAATATCAATAGAGCATGCTCACAGAGTACAGTAAAGCAGACCACGCACATTCGCCTGCGCACACACACATTATACACAACACATTGTAGAGCACTTGCGCCGCCGTCACGTTTCAATGAATGCGACATAGAGCTATCGCGTGGTCACACAATGCGTACAATAGGGGCAAGATCGAAGGGCCTGTGAACGTTTCATCTCACTGTTTTGCTCACTCTACATTAGTCTACGCCTTCGCTCTTTCACATCTTCCAATCACGTTCGTGATCTGTATTCGACTACATTGACTCAAACCCAACTTGCGCGGTCATCTCGTCGAACTTGAAGTTGTTCGCCTCGTTCTCTGTCTCTTTGCAGATTCGCTTTCTTTTCTGTGGTGACGGGGTGTTGCGTTCTTGTGTGACACACATCACTCCACCTCGTGTCCATGTTCCGACATCCATCACAACCGACGATGCCCACACAAGAAGTCTGAAGCCTCCTCCGAGACCCGTGTTGATGTGCCGACACAATGCTGCATTCAATCGAGCGCCCGTGAACCTGCGTCGACGCTCCAGCCGGTTCACACCCGCTCCTTCGTCAGCATGATGACGTAGGTACTTGCCGGATCCAGAGTGGAGCACCGGGTGCTGCCGCTCCTCGGCAACGCGGTGTGAAACATTGGAGTGAGCAGGAACACTTTGGTGTTTTGGTTGATGGCAAACATCGCGATCCGTTGTTTGTTTTCATATTCCTTACGGAAGCGATTGTACGACTGCGAATCTACATCGGACTGCAACGTGAGGCGGAACGAGATCGTCTTCCATCGTCCGCTGCGGACCTTGTCGGAGAGGAAACGAGTGAACTCATCGATGCGCAAACGACCCTTGTCCTTCATGCTCTCTGGGAGGTATCCTTCCGCGCTCATGTTCAACGCATCTTCCGCCACGAGGCATCCGAAAAAGAGAATTCCGTTCACTTCGAATCGGTAACGGTCGTTGCCCTCTGCGCTTTTAATCCGCTGGCCTGCGCCATTGGGCTGAGAGCGCGGGGCAGTTGACGAGGCAACCAAATCAGTGGGCGTGCCCATGCGAAGAGGCGGCGGCGGAGGTGGTGGGGTATACGGTGGTGGAGCATACGGTGGTGGAGTATACGGCGGCGGAGTCAGTGGAGTATACGCCGGCTTTGCCTGGCCATCGTCGAGCACCGCCAACGCCGCTCGAATGTCAGCCTCCGACAGACCACCGGCAAGAGCGGACAGCCCAGTTGACTCTGGTTCTGGCGCTGCCGTCATTGTTGCCGTGATACGGCTGATGGAAGAAGCGCGGCTGGCGGTATGTTGCTTTTGTTTGCTGGTTGATCTGAGATCTTTGCTGCCACCCGCGCTTAAGGCGGTCAGTTTCCCAAGCGTCAGTTTCGTTGTCGGCTTTCCGTTCTTCGCCCGCAGTTTGGTGTTGGATGCCTTCGATAGCGGTGATGATGATGATGATGCAGCGCCGTTCCTCCCAGCCCCCACACTCCGCATCGATGATCTTGACGCTGTTGCGTTGCCCTTCTTACCCGGTGTTGTGGGTTTGTTCAGTATCAGCTGTGACTGGGCCTTCTCCTCCGCTTTCGCCCGGTCCGACTTCCTCTTCTGGCTCGCAAGTTCCTCAGGAGTCATCACGATCAAACGAGCCACGGGGATTTCGCCCACTAGCACGCGAGGGCAAAGAGTCCGGTTGTTCTTGTCCTCGAAGTTGTATCGCAGACTCCTCGCCTTGTCTCTGTAGTCGTTCGACACTCGGGCAATGCCGTCCTCTTTTTGGTAACGCTCAAACAACGCGCGTTCGATTTCCCATGCGCGCATTGCGCAGAAAGCGTTGAGGTCTTGCTTCGTAGTTGCATCCGAGGACTCCAGGTCAACGCCGATCGCCTTGGAGGCACTTCGGAAGGCCTTCGACAACGCATTGCGGCACGTGTCGCGGAATGATGTCTTTTCCGGCGCGTGGATTACGGCATCTGCCCCAGCATTGGGAGTGCTACTGCCAAGGTTGTTACTGCTGCTGTTGCCGTGCGTACTGGATGTCGTGTCTGTCCTCCGAGCTTTTGTCTTCGTCGATAGCTGGCGTCGCAAAAGGAGCGCGTCGAGTAGCTCGTAGCGATTGCTCAAGATCGACGCGGAGCTTTCGTACTGCGACTTTTCGAACTTGTCGTTGAGTTCCTTGGTGGAGAACTTCGCAAGATAGCTCTCCATGGACACCAGCAGGTTGACGAAGGAGTCCACAAAGTTCTTGGCGGGTGATACCACCAACCCTTCGCGCCCTTCATCCAGCAGGCGGGACAGACCAGATCGGAACGCAAGCCACTTGAGCAAGGCCCGCTCGCTTTGCAGTTCCGCCGCGTACTCCGTGTGAAACTGGCGAAAGTCGTTCAACAAGTCCTTCATGCTGTTCTCCCATTTGGCGAGAGTGGCAATATCATTGCGCAGGCAATCGAACAGCAGCGGGCACCAACGTAGCGTCGTCCCGCCGATGCTGTGGTGGGCGCCGTCCTTCTTGAACATCACCCTCAGCGTCGCATCCTGCTTGTTGGTGGAGATGAAGATGCCATGAGCGCTGATGGCCCGTCTCAAATCATCTGGGACTTGCAGGAAGATCTCCTTGCCAGCCTCCAGCAGCCTGTACGCGTCGACGTTCGGAATTACCAGCTTGCCTCGGCCGGGCGATTTTTCGAACGGGGACAGCGGCGTGACGGCCGCGTTCAGCTGTTCGATCCAGGTCGATGCTTTCCGTATCCAGTCGAACGCTGCTTTTCCTGGGGTTTCCGCAAGCAGATTTCCCGACAGAATTGAAAGAGAGTGAACCAAGGTTCGCAGTGCGACAAAAATCGGGCTCCCTGTCAGCTTGTAGAGGATGAATTCTCCACGCTCCCCCACCAGCGATTCCGTCTCTGGGTATGGCGTCCTGTCCGGGTCATGAAAGTCCTTGCCAAGCAAGTCCTGCATGCATTGCTCGAACTTGTTGGATGTCTGGTGAATCCCACAAACGGCGTCCTCGCGTGGCATGATCACCTTGGTCAGGATGGGGTCGCTGGCGAGTCGCTCGACCTTGAGGAGATTCACCTGAGAAGAGCTGGCATCGAGGTCGGGTTCCGCGTCGCGGGATTTTGTCGGCGATCCGCTCGGAACGCGGCGTCGCCCGCCACGGAAGGAAAGCATGGTGTTCTTGGTGATCTCATCCTGCCAGGCCTTCGCAGCCTGATGCAGCTCCTTGATGCGGAGTATCACGAGGGCGACATCGCCGACGGTGTCCTCAATGTGCGCTGGTAGGCGCTCGAAGAGACTGACGAGGACATCCCATGGGATCCGGTTCGTTGTAGTGCCGGAAAGATGCGAGACTGCGTACGTGGCCTCGTCCAGGTACAGCATGGGGTATGGGAACGTGCGGACCTGGCAATGATCATATGGATGTTTGTACGAGTACGTGTGCGAGGTTGTCCATTTTTTGTTGTTGTGTGGGGGAAGAGAGGAGGTGGATGCCAACGTGCAAAAGAACGGAGCGTGTGAGTGGTGTGCAATGCGGCTGAGGCGCTCCTACCACTACATGTAGTCATGCTTCACACTGAAGCATCGTCGCAGACTTGTCGTACATGTAATACGTATGTACGTATCATCACGTGGCCCCTACTTGGATGAGGGCAATTCAACTTTCAAACACAACAACAGCAAGTGTATTCACGAGATGTACGAGTATATGTCCACATCCATGATCATTCGCCCACGTTTGCAGCGGTGAACTTACCAGCCAGTTGAAAGTTTTGATTTGGAGATCCAATTGTGGTTCCAAGTTTCGATTCAAAGACAAACCGTTCCCACCCTTCGATCGCAGTTTCATTGCCACGAAGAAGTCTTTTAACTTGGCCGAACAAGTTCGAATCAGCTCCTGATTTTGGAGCGTATTCCGCACCAACTCTTTGCAGCTTGATAAGAGTTGTGAGATGTCCCGCTCCATCGTCTGAGCTTCAGCGAACACCCGATAAAATTGTTGCAGCTCGGCTGTGTGGTGTCCGGTCAGGTTCAGGAAGCCCTGCTGAATTTGGCTCTGCGACTCGAAATTGGTCTGGAGATGCTGCGCATGCGTGTTCATGATGTGCTGGGGTTGGGGCTGTTGCTGTTGCAGCTGGATAGCGTCATCGAGCGAGAAAACAACCGGGAGTTGAGTCCCTGCAACATTGCGCTGTGGTGGATTGGAGCAGTGCTCGACGAAACGGGAGATTTTGACATGCCATAGCACCCAGCACATCGCACGCAGAGGACCGCCCTCCGAGGCATCCACCGCGATCTGGAGCATGCGCGATATGATCGCAAGGCCGAGGTCGCTGGTTTTCAACTTGTCCAACGGTAATGATCTTGATGGCCGCCGTTTCATTCGAAGGCTCAGAAGCGCGGCATCCGATGGAACGACAGGATGATCCATCGGGTTGCGCCCCTCTGATACTGTTGATGATTGAAGAAACTGCAAGACGATGTCGACACCTTCGAGCAAGAGTGTATACCCCACTTCCTGCAGTAGAGGGGAATCTCCGTTCTGAATCGGTGCCAATGTCTTCGCGTCAGATGCGAGATTTTGCTCGCTGACAACGGCATGCGCCGTGGTGTGGTACTGTGGAATGGAGGCCAAGTAGGCCTTGATCCTTTGATACCAATTCACCACGTCGACGATTCCATCGTACGTGGATCGTGTTGGTTCCATGATAATCCCCTGCGGTCTGAGATCGCGTTGTGAAATCACGAATTGCAGGCACTGCGAGAACGAACCCCTGAAATTAGCGACCTGGCCTTCCAGGCCCGCCTTCCACCGCAAGGCTTCGTCGTACACCTTCTGGAGACTAGAAATGCACTCAGCGATGTCAACACCGAGCAAGTTGTACATTTCAATCAAATCGTAGATGCGCTTGATATCCACCATCCCCGTGACCTTGTGTGCGCCTTGGGTGCCAGCCACTGTCCTATTTCCGTGGGCAGCCAATGCATGGATTACAGCGTCGGCCTTCGTCTTCCATGCGGAAGCATTTTGGTACATCGTGATGACAACGGTGCATTGGGCAGGGCAGATCTCTTGCAAGCTCCTTGCTGCGAACAATTGCACTTGCTGGTCTATGGCTTCATTTGGCTCGACATGTTTTGTGAGCATGCTACGCCTCGCCGATCTCCCCGTTTGCAACAGAATGAGCAGTTCGTGGAGCTGTTTCAGCGCGGAGAAGGAAGGGTGGACTTGGGCGCCGCTACCATCCATTCCTGCCAATGTCTGCAACTGCTGCAACCAATTGAGAAGGTCCGAGCGCACAGCTACCAGTTCTTCTACCACAGACAGGTACGGGACGGTGGCAAGTTCCGCCAGCGCTGTGTTGATTCCATTCTGTGACAGCAAAGGCGAAGCTGGCAAGTGAGCATTGCCCATGGTGTTTGTGCCATTGTTTTGTGCAAGGCCTGTGAGTTGAGAATGGTACATTTGGCAAATGGTGTAAATTGTGCCGTACTTCTGCAACAGCGCCTGCAATCGGTTCAGACAGTTCTGCCAAAGACCCTGCGCGACGTTCGATTCGCTTTGGAGGCTTGCGATGAACTCTTTGAAGCCCTCGGCTCTTCTCAAAAGTCCGTTCACGAAGTCAGGTCGTTCACGCATGCTTTCTGCGTGCCTCAGATCGATCAGCCATATCCGGAGATCACGAGCGTTAGCGAGAATGGCTTTGGTGAGGACGCACGGTTGTTGCCCGAATGGTTCTACGCGGAAGCAATGGGAGTTGGGATTGGCGGATTCATCCAAGAGCTGTTGCAGTTTGCGTAGACACTGATCGTCCTGCTTGCTTGAGAGCGAGGTCTCGCTCAAAACTGCATCAATCTCGGCTTCGGCTTTTGTCTGGAACGCGAGGATGCTGTCAAGCATCTCGCTCAATCTCGACTGCAGATCAGTGAACTCAAAATGTCTCAAGACTGGATCGTTGGATGCTTGAGAATAGCATGAGTGGATCTCTTCGTACGTCATTTTGCGTTGATGGCTTGTTTCAGATTCGCTCACGTCACTGTCCTCGTCATCTTCGTTGCGATTCTCGGCTCGATCCACGCCATCCTCCCCTGAACCGTGCTCTCCATTTGTCTCGCCTCTTATCTGCGGTCCGACCTTCTCATGCAGCTCTTTTCGCAATGTGTCGTCCGTGATGTTGCCGAGACAGTTGCTTGCCTCATGGTGCCAATCCAGTGCGGGCCTCAGCACGGATGCGGACAAAGCGTCGATCATCCTTCCAAATTGGCCGAGACACCAACCAACACACCATCGATCCTCGCTCGTCGTCTTCAGCACGTCAATCATTTCATTGATGGTCGTTGGCATGGCTTCAATGATGTCTTCGTTGTCGGCATGTGGGTCAGTCCGGCGATTCTTTTTACGTCGCTTCGTCCTACGCGTGTGCGATGCATTGAGCAGCGGGTTTGGACCTTTCCGCTTGCCTGCTGCTGTGGGTGTTGGATCCAGTTCCAAGCAGTACAGCACAGTATTCCGCCCAGTCTCCAGATATTCCGAGGCCACTCTCTCAACACTGAGCTTCTGCGGCTGTGGCTGCTGCTGCTGCGACTGGTTTGAGTCGGTAGGAGCGTCAAGTTGAGACGCGCTTGGCAATGCGTGCACGTATTGCAATAGCTGCCAGCACGTGCAGTACCACGCACACGTGCGTTCGAGCCCCTTCATGCATGAGACCAGATGGTCGACGTAGGTTTCGGTGGGATTCGGCTCGCCGTCCACGAATTTGCTGGAACCGTGGTGATTGACGATCTTCGCGATTCTGGTGCGCAGATACACCTGGGAGAGGAGCAGGTATCGCAGGTGCTGAATACGTCGGATGTGAGGCAAATCGCTGGGGCTGATCGATGGCGATTCCTGATGACTCGTGATTTCGAAGGGCAGCAGATTGACTGACATGAGCGATTGGTTCAGTTCGTTCAGCTTGGGCATGTCCATCACCATGCTCGTGTCCGCGGGTATGCTTTCAAACCATTTGTCGGTTGTGCATGGGTTCTCCAGCAATGCTTTGGAACGTTTGACCCAGCCGATGGCGCTTGGGCGGACGTTGGATGAGTCCAGATTCTCCATCTCATACACATCGTCTTCCCCGACGAATGAAACTTTGAACATGAAATTCCCTTCAGCAGTCTTTCGGACAGACAGAACGCGCCCAGCGTACCAATCAGCGATCACGCTGCCTTCGCTGTCGTCGTCATAGTCATCATCATCGTCTTTGCCATCCTTGCTGGCCGCCTGGGAGGCAGCGGTAGTCTCGGCGCCGGTTTGTGCACCAACCAGTGCATCACCAAAGCCAACGTCAGGAACGACCCTGACACCGACCACCACACCAATGGGCTCGCCCTCACCGGCCCCATGGCTTTGGTCTTCATTAGCATGGCCATTCTCTCCGTTCCTTCCCTTTCCGTCGCCCGTCGCATGTTGCTGGGGTGCTGCCCCTAGATTATAAGCAGAAGTGGCAGTATTACCAGCAGCAGTAGTAACATCACTAGCAGTAGTAGCCCTGGACTCCTCGGCGTCCCTCAGTTTAGCGGACTTTTTTATCCCACGTTTGCTCCTTCTCTGCTCCGTCAATGCTGCATCCACCGGGGCGTCGCTGCTTGCGGGACCGTGCGGATCCGCGTTGGAATTGGTAGTTACGGATGCCTTCATTGCTCCTTGCTGATGGAGTCCCGTCCCAACGGCCGTCGGTTCCATGGCCATAGGGTCACCAAGGAACTCTTCCATAATCGCCATGTCCACTGGATTGGTGGTGTCTGAGATCTGTTCGGAAGAACCGACGCTAGGATTTGCGCTCACACCTCCTGCCATTGCCATGGCAGGGGCGCCAGGAGACAAAACAGCCTGCCCTGTCCCTGCGATCGCCATGCCATCTCCACTGCCTCCGGTGTGCGTACCATCGTTCGCCTGCAGGACGTCGACCGGCTGCGCATCGTCACTGGTGTCCTTCCAAAAGATCTCCCAGTCCCGACCGACGAGGCTGTTCGCCCACTCCTCGGTTACACCTTGCGTCCCCATTTCGATTTGTGATGCTGTTAAGTTGCACATGCATCAGAATGCCGTATCGAGCATTCGATATCGACACAGTGAATGGCACGAGTGCGAGTAGGTATGGCGTGGTCGATGATTGTTTGTGCGGATCATCAGCACCATGGCGTGGCGAGACGCGACATGACGAGCGTGTCGAAACGCACAACCACGCAAAAGCGTTTGGGCAAAGTGATGCTTGGACCAACACGTTTTTGTGAGTGGAGGCAATGTCCGTCCGTCGTTCGGTGCAACATAAAAAAGCTAGAAGTCAGAAGTCGCTGCAACATTCGAACTCGCCAACGCCCTTTGCGTGATTTTCTTCCTTCGATGGTGTTGGTTCGAAGAGCTAGAATGATTCTGTTAGACTCTATCATCGTGACCGCCAGAAAAGCTTGGAAAGCATGCAATCTACTCAGGATGCAATGTATCAATCTCTCTAGATTCGTTCGTGCTTAAGTTGATGAGAGATGACTGAACCGTGTTCTTGCCCCTTTATGACCCACTTGAGTGAACGAAGGTGCAGTCGCGCCTAGTCGTGACTCAGATTTTCGTAAAATTTAAAATGACATATAAAAACATAATCTAGACCACCGTGCGATCTTATCCATATAAAAATGGCCTTCATCCGACCTTTGCTTCCAAAGTTATACACACTTATCTACCACGCACAACGCCGTGCTATTTTTCCTCCTCAAATTTCGGAAATGGGTCTTGGTTGTTCGTGACTTAATATTTTCGATGGTGTCTTTTCGGTTAATTACGGTTATATTTTGGCGATATGCGCCTCGTCAGTGTCTCTTCCTATCGCAACGTCACTATCTTGATCTATTCATGATGGGCATTTCATTGCGCTATTCTCTGGTTTCCGCGCTTGGTTGTCTCGCTTTTCCTGCAGCTTCTTGTGAATGCGAATTGCCTTGTTCGTCACAGGCTACGTGCTCCTCGTCGTCATCCCGTTTGTCAACAACCCTCCATTGGTATCATCCATGCCATCGACAAAAAAATAATCAGGGCGATCTATCCAATTCAACTATCATCTGCGTTTTTCAACTTGTTCATGAAGATCTACATCAACCATTCCGTTTTTGACGACGGCTACCACAGACAGCACACAAAGGTTCTGCTCCTATTTCATGACGGACATGGCGTTATCTGTCATGCATTCGATGGCCACGATGATGCTGACAGCGACGGTGGTGTTGATTGGGGCAGCATTGACATAGACAGCCATGATGACGCCCAGGATAGCGTTGTCAGTGGCTATGGTCGCCACCATGGCAATGAAGGTGGTGGTGCTAGCCACAGCAATGCTGTTGTCAAGAACGATGGTGGTGATGGCAACAAAGATGGTGATGGGGAAAGCAACCTGAATGATCCCATCACGGAAGGTAATGGTGATGGCAATGAAGGTGGTGTTGGTAAGAGAAATGATGGTGACGATGGCAGGTGACAGCTTTCTCCATACTTTTTACCTCTTTTCTAATCATATGAGTCAAAGTACTGGTTGGAAATTGTCCTCGGAAAACTCACAATAAAAGAACAAGAGCTCTGACCAGAGCATGCAACAACGGGCCAATACGTCTCCAGTAGTTACTTGTGCACTTTGACAGATTTAGAGTTGTGGTTTGCCAACAAGCTTATCACCTTTACAACATCAGCTACCATGGCGAGACTGATCAACAACCGAGCTTTGACAGCCATAACCAAGGAACTTGCTGACCTCGATGGTAAAGAAATGGAGTTCATCAACAATCAACTTGGAAGGATCGAACGTGCCATCAAGAGTCCAGACAAAAACATCATCCAAGCGCTGGCTCTCTCACCAACACTCACCTCGATCAACATTGAGAACATCCTTCGCATCTTCGCTTTCGCAAAAGAACGGCAAATCGACCAAGCAACCAATTGGGCAGCCATCAACGAGTTCACTACAACAGCCGGGTATGAGGTACCAACCATCGAGACTCCTGTCACCAGCAAGGCAACCCAAATGCGATTGAAACTCGCGATGAAGGAAGCCACCAATCGTGGACTCGCTGAGGCAATGAGCTGCAAGGTTGTGGTACACTCACCAAGACACCCACTGGAAGTATGCCAATCGCCATCAACGTCAACTGGATGGAAGTATGACAAGTCACCCTGCTAGAGGTGGAGCCATTCAGCGGACTCAACATCGAATGGTACCAGTGGAAGATCAACTTCATCCGCCAGCTGATCACAACCAGATACGCGGCATACATGAAGGAGGAGAGACCAAATGACTACTGCAAGGACGTCGACACCCAGTTCTACACAGTGCTCAACTCAAAGACGTGCAAAGGACACGCTAACTACATGGTTCTCGCGGAAAGAGACAGCGGTCATGCAGCCTTCCAGGCCCTCATCCGCACATACGAATCCACTGAGAACAGGGCCAACATTGTGGCAACAGAGGAAGACAAACTGTCCAAACTTGTCTACAATGGATCTGGACCGTTCAGCGCGTTCGTCAATGACTTCTCCATATCTGTTCAGCCAATAGAAGACAACGGAAAGGCAATGAGCGACAAGCAGAAGATTGCAAGATTCTTCCGCAACATTCGCGATGAGCGATTCACCAGTACGGTCTCTCGCCTCCAAGAGACAGACAAGTCCTTCAATTGGATCCGCGAGACTCTCATGAAGCACGACAAGGTCCTCTCCAACGCGGAGATCGACAGATCTCCACGGCGCAATCGACGCGCACACCAGAAGGGCAGGCGAACGGACCGCAAGCGACTGTTTGAAGCTACATCCGGGGATCGCAAGAAACCGTCGATGTACCGACTTCCAGATATTGTATTCAGAAGCCGTTTGACCCCAGCACAAGTGTTTGTGGTGGAATCCTCGCGTCACTTCCGCGAGACAGGAGAACTCATCAGCAAGGAGACATTCAAGCGCAACAAACCCGCTGAGTTCGCGAAGACCCAGGAGCATCATGCTCAACGCAAACCCAACAAGTGCGCCAGATTTGGCAACAAGACCAATCGAACCAAGAAGTACAGACCATGTGACAACAGCTCCTGAAAACCAACAACAGGCGCTTCGCGCTGGCAGTTGGAGATCATCACATGCATCAAGGACCAAGACAGTGTGGACTTGATGCACGAAGCCGCGGAGAGCGGGACAGGGCATACAACCCCGGATACGCTACGAGAGTCGCGTCCAAGAAGCGCTGACTCGCATATAGAGCACGCAATTCGACGGGCAAGAGTAATGAATAGTAGCCATGGCTATGTCATTCTAGACTCAGGCACAGACGGTGACATTGTTCATGAGTCTGAATGGGTGGTAGCCCAAAATCACCAGCAGCAGTTCCACCCCGAGGGGCGACAGTGGACTTGCAGATCGAGATGTTTCCAATGGTTGACGTGGTGGCAGCGTACAAGCCGCCAGAAGGCGGAGTGATCCTCATCAAGGCACATTATGTGGCTCTCAACAAGCATCCATGGCAGATGGAGTTGCTGTTCAATACACACCACATGTGCACGTCCAACGTCAGAATCTGCGATTGGCTTCGACAACACGATGGGCAGCAACGGATAACGTCTGGCGACATCAGCATCCCGCTGGCCAATCATGACAGCAATACCCTGTGCATCCCAATTCGTAAACCGACAGCTTGCGAGCTAACTCAAACTGAGAATATTACTATATGCGACAGACACAGACGCCTTCGGAGATCCCACACCAGTGGTGACTTCAACGAGGTCTTCTGGCATCTCCCACAACAGGTGGTCGAGAAAACGAAAGCAGCATCGACCCAACTGGCCAATACTCCCATCGATGCGGAGTCAAGACTCATCCCAAGGCGGTACCGTGCGCAGCAAGCGGGCGCGCTACAGCCACACCGAATCAAGGGAAGAGTGGAAACTGATCCATTCTTCTCCACGGTCCCATCCATTTGACACTACAAGTGCTCCCAGCTCTTTGCACACAGCGAGTCCAAGTTCGTCTGGGCCAAGCTGCTCCGACAAGAGGCGATGGCGCCAGTGGTGCTCACCAATTTCATCGTGCAGGTCAGGGCACCTGACCTACTCATCTTGGACTACTCACAGGTCCAAGCCGTCAAGGAATGGAAGGCTGTGACGATGCGGTACATGATCGAGCACTCCTTCACTGCTCCCATGAATCAGAATCAGAACCGAGCAGAGCAGGCGATTGGCGACATCAAGCGACACACATACAAATTGCTTTGGGCGGAGTCCGTGCCACTCACCTTCTCGTGCTACGCGGTACAACACGCCATCGATGTATGGAACTACATGGCAAAAGAGAGCATCCAATGGAAGAATTCAATCGAACTGCTCCACAGGAACACTCTGGACATCTCCATGTTCAGGTTCACGTTCTTTCAACAGGTCTGGTATTTCGAGCCAATGACCAAGTTTCCACATCACCCATTCAAACCAGGATACTTCTTGGGAATCACTTGGGACCACAGAGACCCTTTCACATACAACAAATGGTTGCCACAGGGCGACAACGAAACCAATGGCACTGCCCTGGTACAGAACATTGTGGAACCACGAATCGTGGAAGACGCAAGCGCTCCGCAAATCACTGACAAGGAAGTTCAGTGCTTCACACGCCTCGATCTCATACACACTACTACCAGAGGCAACTTGGGGCCACGAGCACGCACCAAGACGATGCCGGCACAGCTCGCTCGACAGGTCTGTGAGGCCATTGACGCGAGTACTGTGCGGTTGGGGGGCGGCTGCTCGCATTCCTGAGGAGGAACCACTGGAGGTCAGGGGCGTCGTGGTCAACGACAATGCTATTCCGCATGACAACTGATGGTTCGGTCAGCAGAACGTCGTCATTGATGCCAATGACAACCGCAACAGTGGGCCTACGAGCATGATATCCGACGGCAAAAGGGAAGACAAGCTCTCAACTGCGGACATCTCAAGAGAATCTGATGACTATGAAGCAGTGAGGATTCCAGATCCTCCCCAGCAGCGGATTCAGGGGCGTATCGACACTCTGGCTGAGTGCGAGCATGATGAGATGTTCCAAATCAGATCACGAAAGACGACAAGAACGAACCAGCAATTACATCCATCGCAGGCCACTCATTCCGAGACTGACATCTCCATCTCAATGTGAAATGGGACAACAATGAAACTCAATAGTTCCAACACGATATCCTGAGGGCAGACCATCCCGAGCTCGTGGCGCGATACATCATCGCCAACGAGCCAAAACGGCACGACAGGCACAATCGACAGGCACAATCGACAGTCAACAACAATACTAAAACGGGCAAAGCACGCTGTTCGCGCGATACACAGACGCATGCGACGAATCGAGCGCACGCACATCTTCACAGTTGACAACAACGACAGCATCGCCATCCTGAGGCGCATACGACCAGGAAAGAAGAAGCCGAACAAGGACTTATTCGCTACAGTATTCCAATACGGTGTAGAAGTGCCATGCAACATGCGACACGCACTCCAACGTGACAAAGCCAATGGCAACACATTGTGGAAGCACGCAGCAAAGAAAGAGATCGACGCTCTGATCGACCTCAATTGCTTTGAATTCCATCCATCCACTCACCGACCTTCATCGTACTACCAGAGCACCAAGCTCTGGCTCATCTTCGCTGTGAAACAGGATCTGTGGCGCAAGGGGCGGCTGGTAGCCGGTGGTCACCTCATCGAACTCGCTGACAATATCAGAGTATACTCATCCACGATCAATTCAACCAGTGCACGGATACTCAATGTCATCGCGGACGCAAACAAGCTGAAGCAACTCTGCGGCAACATGGGGAATGCAGTTGTCAATGCCTACACCAACAAGAAGATGTACGTGAGGGCAGGAAAAGAGTTCGATCACAGAGAGGGTCAGACAATTGTACTCAGGCAGGCGTTGTATGGACTCCGATCGAGCACGCAAAGATTCCATGCTCACTTCGCAAATGCACTCTCATCCATGGGGTTCTCTCCATCACAGCATGACCAGGACGTGTGGATCAAGTGGAGGGACGACACTGGGTATGACTACATATGCATGCATGTCGATGACTTCAAGATTGTGGCAAATGAACCGGACCAATACATGAAGGCCATCCAGCAAGTCTACACCATCAAAGACATAGGACCACCCAAATACTATCTGGGCAATGACGATTCCAGGAATGCGAAAGACAAATGGAGCGTTGGATGTGACAAATACATCGCAAACGCGATGGATAAAGTCAAGAAGCAGCATGCAACACTCCATGACCAGCATGTGTCCATGTGGAACAAGGACCATCCGGAAACGGATGACTCTGAACTACTCACACCAAACGAACACCAACAGTTCCAGCAGCTCATCGGCATGCTGAACTGGGTCGTTCAACTTGGACGTTTCAACGTCGCCTTTGCAACTTCTTCACTCTCTCAATTCACTGCATCACCTCGGAAAGGCCATCTAGCAAGAGCACTCAAGGTATGGGGCTATCTTAAGAGTATGTCCACACTCAGAACGCAAATTGACTCCAGACCCATGATATTCGACAACTTCAACTCGACGCCGTCCAACCCAGAATTGGTGGTGCAAATGAAGGAAGAATACCCTGAGGCACAGGAGGACGTCGACGACCGGTCACCGAAGCCAATCTATCCAGAGCCGCCAATGTATGCATTTGTCGATGCTGACCATGCGCACGATCTTGTCACACGCCAATCAAACACCGGGATCCTCCTTTTCCTTGGCAGGACGCCTGTGTACTTCTCGAGCAAGCGGCAGACATCAGTCACAACGTCTACATATGGAGCAGAATTCAATGCGATGCAATCAGTGACGGAAGAAATCATTGCACTCCGATATGCACTCCGATCACTGAGAGTCCGCGTCCAATCACCGACGGTCACATTCTGCGACAACAATGTGGTGATCTCGAAAACGACGATCGCAGACAGCCTATTGCAAAAGAAGCATGTGGCAATATCATTTCACCAAGTCCATGAGGCTGAGGGAGCTGGGACACTGGTTCCAGTCCACGTCCCATCGGCTCAGAACTTCGCTGACATGCTCACCAAGGCATTGGTGAGGCCAATACTAACACTTCTTGCCACAACCCTGTTCTACGGGGGTCCACCTTGAGATCAAGGGGCGTGACAGCTTTCTCTGTACCTTTTACCTCTCTACTAATCATATTAGTCAAAATACTGGTTGGGGGATTGTCTTCGGACAACTCACAATAAAAGAACAAGAGCTCCAATCAGGGCACACAACAACGGGCAAATACGTCTTCAGTAGATACTTGTGCACTTTGACAGCAGGGATCGCAATGGTGACAAGGCAACAGGTGATGGCGACAGCGATGGAAGGGATGGCGATCATCTTGAAAGCCCTGCAATTTGGAGACATCAAAGGCACCACAATGTTGCTGGTTGAAGCTTCCCTATTGAAGGGCAAGTGGCTGACTCACTGTACGAGCCCAAGAGCTCGATGGTCTGCAAACATGCTTGGTGTTCCCAACACTCACGAGATTCAATACGAGGATGAGAAAGCTTGGTTAATTGAAGCTTCGAATGTCACCGATGCCAAATTGGTGGAGGAAGAGGCTTGGGAGTGCTCCGTTGTGAACAAACTTGGCGCGACGGTGAAGGAAGACCACAAGTAGTCACGCCAACCAGTACCAGTGGATACAATATGGCAAGATGAGGCGAAAGGCCCAGAAGAGTGTGAAACAGAGCGAAGCGGATGTACTAAAAACAGCCGTCCACAACAACCTCATGGAAACTGCTGATCACGACGCAATGTGGAAGGATACAACTGCTGCTATGGATCTTCCTCCTGTTACAACACCGGGTTGCGCCGCAAAGAAGACTCGATCGTTTGAACCTATCCCTGACTATTTGTTGGCAGAGCTGAACAAAATCTGCGTACTTGCTTGCCATGACTCGAGGAACAGAATGTCGGAGCACGACACACACCGACAACTGATGGCGATGGAACGGGTGAAAACAGACTGGTACGCTCAACTACAAGTATCACCACTGAGAGTAAAGCATACCTCATCACGGACTATCTCAAGTAAAAAAACAAGAAAAGAAGTCAAAAACCGCTGAAACGATGGAGTGCACAATGGTACGTATGACTGCGAGCGCCAGTGCGCAACCAACGTTGCATGATTCTGGTTGTGACGAAGAAGAATTTGGACGGTGCAGAGCCAAGGAAGACGAAATGTTGCAGTAAATCCATGATGATTTGCATCCACATGCGGCAAAACAAGCAGTCGAAAGTGCGGAAACATTGAAGGAAAATGTGACGTGGGAAATTGTGAATCGTGTCAGAACCAGATAGCAAGCGAAAAATAATTCAAAATAGGAACAGGTGTGACATCATCAGCGAGTTTTGGCGATACCCAGCGAAGTCTAAGGAAGGTCTACAACGGCCGAAGACCAAAACTATTGCAGGGTCTATAACTTTTGATCCACAACTCTCCCGATTTTTAAATTAAATATCCCTCGACAAAATTTTACTTGGATTCCGAATATGTACTTATTTTGTTAAAGTTTAAGTCACGATCAGGCACGACTGCACCTTCGTTCACTCGAGTGGGTCTTATCCATCAGCGTTAGCCAATCAACATCAGGGGCAACAATTTTGCATCAGAATTGTGATACACGGAAAGAAAAACGTGTATTTTTGCCGATGCAGTGAGAATTGTCAAAAACAATCGTCCGAGTCCGAATCGTTGTTCTTGTTCTTTTATCGAAGGACGTGGTGTCCGTTTCTAATCAAACAGTCGGACTGCTTCGATTACTTGTGTTGGGTCATGGATAAAAGACGCTATCGAAGCCAACTCACTAATAGCATTGGTAGCAACAGGCTACGAAATGGCTGGAGAGAATAGAAACCTGCAGTAAGATTCTCGTGTACAGGATCTCCTATCCTCGGTAGGCACGTGCACCAGCTTGCTCCGACGCCAATGAGGCGCTCTCTATGTTCGAATACACGGAGCCTCATCGCATCTTTCCCTTTGGCTGTTGTTTGGTGGATGGTTGCCGATCCTTTGCGTATGAATCAAGAAGGGACTGCGGTTTGGTTGACGATGTAGCACTTCGAGGCAGCGGGTTACACATGATTTGGAGGGGCCTCCTTTCGCAGAGTATAATACCTGCGACTCGTGCTACTCGTACGGTATTCGTATGCCTTTGTAAGTGAAGTACGGCAGCTCTTGGTAGAGGAACGGCGAAGCATCCACCCGAGACGGAAACGAATGATAAAAGTAGATCAGACTCACCTCCATGTCAACATCCTTCGCACGATGAATGCTCGCACTACTGCTACGTGTATTCTCTGACGCATTTTGTCGTCTTTTATTGTCTTAGTATTATATGATGTTATGTATTTCTCTAGCGAGGCGACACCAGTGCTTGCTTGCGTAATGGTTTCGGATCCTATCCCGGCTCGTGCCTGTTCTGGTCGCTCTGGGCCCGCTGTCCGTCTTTCGTTGTCAGTTTTGATGTTGCCTTTTGCTTCATTTCGTTTCGTTTTAGTTGACTTCATTATTCATGATGTTGTGATTGCTACCACGATCGCCACTCATGACAATGTCATCTACTCTAATCTCTCTCGCTTGCTCGCTCGCTCGTTCTTCGTACTCTCCTATGGGCATCCAGAATCAGCGCAGCATCCACAGGTGTCATTCGGCAAGAACCTGTCAGATGGAATGCACACAGAGCTGGTGGATGCGACTTCTCCGGTCTGTGGGTTGAAGAATGGACGGCACACGTATTGGCCTTGGTCGCCGGAACGAAGGACGCACAAGGCCATGTCATCTACTTGGCAAGTCGACTCCATGAACTGATCATCGCGACGCTGTGGGCATTCGTCTCCACAGCAACCGCAGGCGTCGGATTCCCACGTAGCATCCTCAGCAACGCATACGGTCTTCGTTTGAGAAACGCCAGTCAATGGGTCGAATGTTTCGCGGCACATGAACAATCCCTCCTCCGCTTCGTCGTCATCGTCATCACTGCTGTCATCACTGCTATCATCGCTGCTGTCATCTCGTCCTCGGCCTCGGCCTCTGCCGCCGCGGCGGCCCTTGTTTCCACCTCGCTTGCCGCGGCCACCGCCACGCTTTGGCAGCACGCATGTGGTCACCTCTTCAACTGTGCAAGTAGCATTCACCAAGGTAGGCTTTTCGAACTGTTCGCCCTTGAAATCCTCTGGGCAGGTGTCGTCGCAGCAACCACAAACGTCGCCCGCCAAGCCACGGTTTTCTCGGATGACAAATGTCTTGTTGACCACATCTCTTGTGAATGGATTGAACACTTCTCTGCAGATCACGTCCAAATCCTTGTCAGGACGTCCGCGCTTGCCTCGGCCTCGGCCTCTGCCTCTGTCTCGGCGGCCACGAGATCCAGCATTGAAATCTCCACGTCGCTTGAGGTAGCGGTCCGGCTCGCCAAAGTCTGAGAGAACCTCGGTGTTGTTGCACGTGCTGTTGGTGAAGTCCGGCTTGACTGGACAGTCATCTTCACAGCAGCCGCAATCGTCCAATTCCCATGCCTCGTCGGTTGGCACGCACAGGGTCGAGGTCGTGTTGGTACCGATGAGAGGATGGAACTTGGTGCGGCAGACGAAGACACCTTCGGTGGTCTCGTCATCGTCCATGCCGCGCTTGCCACGTCCCATTGGAAGGTCGCAAGTGAATTCTTCGGCGCAGGTGATGTTGTCAAGCTCGAACTCGAATGGCTTATTGCCTCCAGAGAATATGTTGTCACGGCCTTTTGGTGGCCTTCCACGTGGGGGATCACGGCCTTTGGGTGGCCTTCCATGTGGGGGACCACGGCCACCGCTACCACGGCCACCGCCACCGCCACCGCGACGACCACGACCACGACCGCCACCTCGTGCCGTGGCCACGTCGGGGGCTAGAAGGAGGAGGGCTGCTCCAAGGGCTGATGCGATGATGATCTTCATGGTTGATGTACGTGGACTTGATCTGTGGGTCCAAGATCAGTGTTGCAGATGCTTGCGTGTGTTGATTTGTATGTTGCTCGAGTTGATGCTGAAGCTGATTTTATGAGTTCAGGATGATGATTGCTGCAATGAAGGTGAGTTATTGCGAACAAACGCGTATTCCGACTTGTGTTGGAGTTGGTGACTCCTTCATTCTGCTGCGATTGTGGTGCTATGTTTTATTCCGCGCATCCTCTTCATACATATAATCTGAATGAATAGGTTGCGAAAGTACCAACAGATAGCGCTTCTGCTTTCACCACCGGACGAGCAATCTCCATCTGTGTGCATCCCACAGAGCAAAGAAGGCTCGCGATGCTGCCATCATCTCGGTTCTTCACTTAGAGCCCTGATTGATTCCTCCAACAAAGAGAAGACGATTTCTCCTATCGCTAGGGCCAAAAAGTGAGTGTTGGTTTTGGAACGATTGCCTGAGAACAACTTCTCGCCTTCGATCGGTTCACAACATATATGCCACCTCTTATCTACCACACAGCGCTTTCACGAGCAATTATGATGGATGCCTATGGAGCAGGTACGAGTCACAAGGTATAGCGCGAGTGCAATAGCGTCACTGGTGGCCTTGTGTATTGCGATGTTCGCTTTCCGACTTTTTGTGCGGTGTCAAATTCTGTTGTGACTCTTCGCGGTCTCGCTTATAAGCGAGACCGCGGAGTTCTCATGTAGTCATTTGCGGATTTTTGAGATTAACACTTAGATCATCCTATTATGTTGTAGAGAGTATATGTGTGAAGTAACAAGCTCCTGGGCGCCGTAGTTAAAAAGTTTATATTTTTCGCACTAGTCTACGTCTAAAAACGCCAAGCATGCAGACGTCGAGGGACAAATGCGGTTCCGAATCGCCAGTCGTGCTTCGGCTTGCTGTCCAGTCGTGTCTATTGTCGACACTCCCACATTTCGCGTGGGTGAGGTGGTCCGTTTCGATGAATTGTTGAGGATTGCGTGGTAGCGGTAGGCATGATGAGGCTGCTACTTCGTCTGGACCGTGGATCAGTGGTCGAAATCTAGAGTTTTGGGTTGGTGGGTAATCCAGATCTTGACCCCCAGCTTGACTTTCACACTGTCTTATTCGCGGTTCTGCCTCTGTTCGTGCACTGGGACGTTGATCATCGTCCTCATCCCAATCAGCACACACTGCCTTCCCTCCATATGTCTACTCTATGGTACAGCTTCATCCTCGATTCAGGTCTATTCCCTGCCTGTGTGTTTGGACCTCCTCTCTGCTAGTCGTCGCCAACAGCCATTGTTGGCTTCTGGCCATTGTTCATCTGCTCTCCTCTTGGCTTTGTATTTCTGTATCAATTGTCAAACTGCACAAGTAACTACTGAAGACGTATTGGCCCGTTGTTGCGTGCCCTGGTCGGAGCTCTTGTTGTTGTATTGTGAGTCGTTCGACGACGATCTCTGACCAGTATTTCCGATTAATACGAATAGTAAAAAGGTAAGATGTACAGTGAAAGCTGTCACACCTGTTGATCTTGAGGATGACCCCTGTAGAACAGAGCTGTGACGGAAGTGGTTAGTGTTGGCCGCGCCAATGCCTTTGTGAGCATATCCGCGAAGTTCTGTGCTGATGAAACGTATACTGGAACCAGTATATTGGCTTCCACAGACTTGCGCACTTTGTGGAATGATGTTGCCACACGCTTCTTTTGTAGTAGGCTGTCTGCGATCGTCTTGTTTGAGATCACAGTATTGTTGTCGCATAAGAGCCCCCCGAGTGAGTCGATCAAGACTTTGAAATAGACCTCGCAACTTTTTTCGTGCGATTTCAAAACTAAGTACATATTCCCAATCCTCGTAGATCTAAAACATATACCAATCCATTCCAGATCTGAGGTTGGCCGTATTTTAAGTTTTATGGACCGATGGATGTGCGCATTTTTCGATCTCTTTCGGGTTTCAGCTGTTTGGCTACGACTACATCGATCCAACTTAACCCTTTGCTGTTCTTCGGTTCAGCAAGGTTGTTCCCATTTTGAATTGTTTAGTCTCTTTTTCAGGCGTTCCGATGAGACCATTCCACACCTCCTCCACGATAGCGCTAGTTGTAGAGTTTGGGGAGAAGCGGTGAGTGCGCGTTTACATCCACTCTATCCAGTGTTTGCATGATCCGTGATCTACGTCACCAAACTGGCTGCTGCGTCATGAACCACCAATCACAGCACGATGTGAATCATCATCAACTGCGTTTCGTCGTGACGGAATGGTCGAGTTGCGTTGGTACTCCCGAAGTGTTTTGTGTCATGCATTTTTCGTACGTTCGTTGCAATGTTTGACATTTACCTCAGCCCCCAGGATGCCCGACTGGCCGAGAGCGCCAAACTCGACACAAGAAGATGACAATGGCGGAACACCAAAAAAACATCACAATGGACACCCAACGGCATCGTCAGCGCCGCACCAACCAGCGGCCCAATGACAAATCCAAGCACATCGACGTCACCGCCATGCAACCCTTGGTGGGTGGACGAGCGGAGGCTGCGAGAGCGGTTGATTTGGGGCCGCCGCAGGCCTCCGCGCAAACGTCTCAAAATTGCGGCAGATTGGCTCGTTGGATGTAGCCTGTGTATTCCATGCACAGGCCACACCAACACCTGCGAATGGGCAAGACGCATCCAGGAGGTCACCATCAAGGTCCCCACGAAGTTTGAGGCTCGGGAAGGACCGGGAAGGTGTCCGCGCGGAGGAAAAGGTGGAGGGCAAGAGTTTTGTTGGGCGGATCGTGGCGAACCTGCCATGTGACTTTGGCAGTGAGGGGGCAGCATCATCAAGCTGCCCAATCTCCAAGTCACCCATACAAGACCCGTGCGTCATCGCCTGAAGATGCACGTCGCGAAGTTCGAGCTGCTGCAACGGTCTGGAAGAGGCTGCGGCATCGAATGAGTGCATACCTGTCATTTTTGGTGGGGCACCCAAAACCAACAGGGCCATCACCAAATGGAGGTGTGCTATCGGGACCATCCACACCCAGCCCAGTCTGGATGCATCAACATGTCGCCAGATAGTGTGGGAATGCACGAGGGTCACGTGGAGGGGCTGAAAGGGTCCTGTGGATGAGATATGGATCTGTATCCATACTGCATCCAGCTTGCACTTCGTTTTTTGAAATCGTTCTTTTTCAGTGTATCGACACTTTGGGGTGTGCAATGTGGCAGAAATGTTCTGTCCTTCATGGAGTGGATAGCTGGGGAGCATACAGAGCCATTGTGGTGCGCAGTTTGAAGAAATACAACGATGATGATGATGATCATGGGTGCTGAGGGGAGGGCAACATTGTGCCATCCAGAATTTTTCGAATTCACCACACAACTGTGTGGTGGTCAAACATGACAATAAAAACAATTTCTATGTCAATTTAACTTCGATATTCTGTATAACCTATAGTCAGGCGTCTGAATGCAATGTTTAGATTTAATTGCAAACGATGTGTTGTTGAGATATAGCATGACAAGCAGATATTGGATGTGTTTTTTGGATGGCCTCTAGACTCGTTGTATTAGCATGGTCTGCCACCCACAAAACTCCACAACTCGTGTTATCGCGGCGATGCACATCCATCACAAAATTTCCGTCCCATCATCCAACACAGCCTCACTTTCTGTGTTGGCCTTCAGTGTGTCAGCATCACACCACATCTGATGATCCAGCTCCTCCTCCTCTCTCTGCAACTCCTTCTCTGTTCGTTCCTCCTGTGTTTCAGCTGGCGCATAGTGGGTCGCCACGATTGCAGATGCTGTTGCTTTGCTTGTTGGGTTGGTGTTGGTGTCGGTGTTGGCTTCCGCCTTGATGAGAGCGGCCTCCTTCTTGTCCTTGCGTTGTTTGGCGTTGTACGCTGCAGACAGCGACGCTTTCACGCGCATGGGGTTTGCGTGCAGTTGTACGTACCAGTCAGTTTTGGTCCTGTTGTCGTCCATCAATTGTTCGTGTGCTTCGTGTTCGGATGGCCTGTTTTTTGGGTCCTTCGCGGACGCTTCACTGATGTCCTTCAACTTGTCCGCGATGTAGTCTGGTAGTTCCGCTGGTTTGCGCGTTGTTTTGCTCGCCCAGCCTGGCACTGCGAGTGGAGGGTGTTCGGTTTCGGCGGTCTGGTCTTGTAGCGCTGTGGTGTGATCGGATGGTAGATGTTGTTGTCCGTCTGCAATGGCTTTGCCGAACGCCAGCCCCTTGCTCTCTGCCGCTGTGCGCCCGAGTTTTTGCGTCTTGTCCGTCTTCCTGAACGATTCGGACGTTATCGGCAGCTTGTCGGACTTGTGTGTGTGAACATCGGCAACGCCCAGTTGGTTGATGATCCAGCCGTCCCATTCAGCGCTCTTCACAAGGACGTCTTCCGTGATGCCAGATGCAGCCACCAACCGCGCCTGGTCATCATCATACTTCACCTCGTGAGTCTGACGTACCTGTTGCCCGTTCGCGCGGAATCGTCGTTTTGGTGCGCCAGGAAGCGACGTGATGTTGCCTTGGAGGGTCTTTGCGTTGACCAGTACCGTGGTGGTACCCGCGATGTTACCGGCTTTCAGTGCAAGGAAGAGTTGGAACGGGGTCTTGATGTCCTTGCCACTTTGCACGTATTTTCGCAGTACACGGGTGATGTACGCGAAGTGGGTGTCCAGCATGCTCTTACCAGTTTGGGCCTCTGTGTAGATCCACGCGATGATTTTGGCTGCTTTTCGTGTCACAAGGTTCTTGTTGAGTACCGATGTGATCAGTGGGATGTGCTCGTGACTGGCAAAGCAACACGCGTTATCGCTCTGTAGGATGATCTCAGTCACGGATGGGTGAATGTCTTTGACCTTTTTTTGCACGATGTCAAGCAGTGCACCAACTTGAAGTGTGTCTTGTGTCGGTCGTCCACCGACCACAATGTCGATGAACCGATAAGTAAAAATGTCATTGCGACACGTGATGACCATCGCCCCAAGCAGTGACATTCCCTTCTTCCCCCAATATTCTTGTTGGGCTTCGCTTTGGCCTGTCGGTAGAATTTTTTGCTTATGGTCAAGCACCACATAGGCTCTTTCAGGCTTATCATTGAGTTCGGATTGATAAAAGGCGATTTGTCGGAATTGAACTTTTGCACGCACTTTGTGAGCCATGTAGTTAACAATTTCGTTGGCGAATCCCGGCGCCGCCGCAAGCATTGATTGCAATTCGTCCTTGTGTTCTGCGAGTTCGTTGTCCTTAAGCATTTTGACAAAAGGGACAAAACGATCGTTCACAAATCGCATTGCTGATCCACAACGGTTGCATACTTTACGCGCGGTGTTCTTCTTGCTCTTGTGCTTGTTGGTGCGTGGTTTGCGTTGATTGGAGGATGTGGTTGGTGCCTTCTTCTTCTCCTTTTTGGTGGTGAGAGCGAACGCGGCCGAATGCATGGGGTCGTCGCAGTGAAGCTGCATGTGGGAGGCGGTGAATTCCCATTTGAGGAACACAACAAGCAGTTCGAGTGCATGCAAGAGGGAATCGGCTTTGCGTACATGATGTGCGATGACGTCATCTGGCTCATCGGTATCGTTGTGGCTCCTGTCATTGGCATCGTTTTGTTCCTCCCCATCAGTTTCATACTTAGCCTTCAGTAGGTCTACTAGGCGCGAAATTGCCTGTTTGAGTTTCTCCGTCGCCATCCAGAAGTAACTCTCGAAGGAAGAGAGGCCCGTCTTGATCTTGCTTTTGCGTGTTAGTAGGTTGGTCATGGTGGTGAAAGCAGGCATTCCCACTGGGCGGTTGGTCGTAGACGAGTACATGTCGAATAGTTGTTCGATAGTCGTGCTTCCTCGATCGAACACCGGAACATTTTCAAATACAACTCCACCATACTGTACCGTGTGACTCAACCCTGCCTTATATGTAGTAGTTGTCATGAGGAAGGACACCACGCCAGACAGGTCGCAAGCACACACACGGTACTGGAGAACTCGCTGTGGAATGCTTTTGCCATGGCTTAACATGTCGTAGTAACGACGCAAGGTGTATGTCTGGCTGGGTGTGATGATGTCGCGTTTGGCAAGCATGCGAGCCTTCTGTTCCTCCGACAGTGCATGTGTGTGCCTACCCAGAATAGCAGTACACAGTGCAGACGGTGCAGACATGGCCAAAGCAACTCTTGCCGTGCGGGAAGAAGAAGATTCTCCGAGCAAGCAGAGGGTGTAGAGGTTAGATGCCAACATCGTGGGAGGAAGCTCCACGTTCCCGCGCACGTATGCAATCACCTGTTCCATCTGACAAGTTGGCACGTTCTCTTCTGGAAGCAGGACAGTCCAAAGTGCAGATGATGTGACACTCCACATCAGTTTGATGTAGCTCCAGATGGTCCGTTCGTGTCGGCCCGCGAGGACAAATCCTTTTTTTGGCATGAGCTGCAACAGTTTTGGATCTAGGTTAGATCTAAGCGCTGCCATCACACGAACAATGGCATGGCGCCTCCAGTTTCCCCCCTCCTCTTCCTGATCATGCCCGAACTCGCCTCCTCTCCTGTCCCAGCCAGCGCGCGCCTGTTTTTCGTCCTCGTCAACGTACGTACTGTCGCTGTCAATAGACGGATCTGCGTACCCCCCGGCAACAACAGTGTTGCAACGCCGGGGAACCCTCCCTGGCGGGGTAGGCTCGACAGGTGGTGCAACGTCGGCTGCAGTAGGCGAGGGTGGCGCGTTCACGATAACGCTCACCAAAGTCCCATCGCCGACACCTCGTCCCTCCGAACGCACCTCGACATGGGAGTCGTCGAAGACGCCTCCGTTGTCGTTGAGGATGTGGACGAACACATGCAGCTCGCGAGCGTGCGCATGCGTACCGTTCGGGACGAGGTTGCCATCCGCTGCATGCATCGGTTTCACATCGATCACTCGCGTGATGGTGCTCTGCCTCCCCAATACAGCGAATGGCTTGTCAGGCAACAGTTGCTCAGAGGCTGGCAGCAGGGCTCCCTTGGAGTCGAATGGGTGAGCAGGCATGGGGTGAGCAGAACACAGCTTCTTACGAGGAGAGGGGTTGCCATCCTTGGGGAGGGCTTTGTCAGCAGCAGAGGTAGGCATGGTGGAGTTGTTGCTGGAGAGTAGTGCTGTTTGCTTGTTGGATGTGATGAACTGGTCTGAGAGGAAGTGAGGTAAGGAGAGCACGGGATGAAGGCCGATCATTCAGCAACAACAACAACAACTACTACTACTACTGCTACTACTACTACTACTACTACTACTACTACTACTACTACTACTACTACTCTGACAAGAACGGGCATTGAGCGAAAGAGCGAGTGTGCATGCCATTGGCGAGGAAAGTTGTGAAACGGAGCGAAAGTGTGGCGCGATTTTGCAAAATGATGGGGATGATGTGTTTTGTGTGATGTGTTTTGTGTCACGTGTTTTGTGACGAGCAGAATGTGGAATCATGCGCCACATGCTAACGTGTAATTAACGTGTACCAAACGACTGAGACCTTCGGAAGCAAGTTCGTGACTGATCACCAGACGATAAATACATGAGAACATCATCGAACCTTCGGCAGAAACAAACGAATTTTGTGCTGTTGGATTCACGCGACTAGACTAAACACATTGATTGATCCATAAAACTTAAAATGAAACTAACTACAATCTGAAAGGTTCCATTATACATAAAGAGACTACAAGGATTGCGAATATGTGCTTAGTTTGAAAATCCCAGAAATCCGATTAGACTTTTCATTTCAAGGTCTTGATCGACTCACTCGGGGGGCTCATAATGTGATAGCCGAAGACTTGACTTGGACTCCCAGCAATCGGAGTGCGTATCTGAGTGAAATAGTCTCCTCGTTCACCGATCTCATTGCCTTGAATTCCGCGCTGTATGTTGATGTTGTGATGGATGTTTGTTGTTTCCTGGAGAAGTATACTGGCATCTTACCCAGGAATTGTATGATGCCTGTGTTGGATCTCCTGGTCACCAGATCGTGAGCGTGGTCTGTGTCCACGAATGCATACATTGGTAGCTCTGGGTAGATTGGCTTTGGTGATCTGTCATTGATGTCTTCTGTGGCCTTGGGATATTCCTCCTTCATCTGTGTTACCAGTTCTGGGTGTGATGGCGTTGCATTGGAGTTGTCAATTATCATTGGCCTGGAATCGATCTGTGTTCGCAGAGTGGACTTGTGCTTGAGATAGCCCCATACTTTGAGTGCACGTTCAAGATGTCCTTTCCGTAGTGATGCAGTGAAGTGTGAAAGTGAGGAAGTTGCAAATGCGACGTTGAAATATCCAAGCTGGACATCCCAGTTTAGCATGCCAATGAGCTGCTGGATTTTTTGTTGCTTGCCAGGTGTTAGTAGTTTGGAGTCATCCGTTTCCGGATGGTCCTTGTTCCTCATGGGAACATGTTGGCTGTGAAGTGATCCATGCTGGCACTTGCCTTTGTCCAGTGCATTTGAGATGTATTTGCTGCATCCAGTGCTCCATTTGCCTTTTGCATTTCTGGATTAGTCATTCCTGAGATAGTATATGGGTGGGCCAATATCCTTGATTGTGTTGACCTGTTGGATTGACTTTGTGTATTGATTTGTGTCCTTTGGTACAATCTTGAAATCGTCAACATGTGTGCAGATGTAGTCGTCTCCGGATTTGTCTTGGAGTCTGATCCATACATCTTGGTTGTGGCGCAATGGCTTGAATCCCATGGAAGATAGTGTGTTGGCGAAGTGAGCATGGAATCATTGGCCACTGGATTGGAGCCCACACATTGATTTCTTGAGTACAATTGTCTGGCCCTCTCTGTGATTGAATTCCTTTCCTGCTCTCGCGCATATCTTCTTGTTGGTGTAGGTGTTGACGAATGTGTTGCCAATATCGCTGCAGAGTTGCTGGAATTTGTTCGCATCTGCGATTGCATGGAGGATACGCATGCTGGTGGAGTTGACTGTTGATGAGGACATGCGTATGTTGTCTACGAGCTCAATGAGGCATCCTCCAGCTATGAGCCTTGCCTTGCGCCACAGATCTTGTTTGACCACGGAGATGAGCCTGAGCTTTGTGCTCTGGTATTCAGTTGATGGTCAATGTGTGGATGGACGAGACTCGAAGCAGGCAAGGTTGATGAGTGCATCAATCTCCTTCTTGGCTTCCACCTTCCACATGTCGTTGTTGTTGGCTTGGTTGAGTTGTAGTGTGTGCTTCATGTTGCGTAGCACTTCGCCCCTGTACTGGAATACTGTGGTGAAGAAGTGTTAGACTTGAGGAATTGGTGGTAACGTAGGGTAGAACGCGTCCTTCTGCAATTGATCAGATCGAGAAGGGGGCGTTCACTGGAAGTCTGTTGGGAACTCAAATGTTATTACAAACTTAAGAGTTGTGAGCTTACTCTCTGACCTCTGTTCATGTCCATGCCTCTGCTCTTGCATTCCTCTGTTCTGCATGCATCGGATAGGATCTTTACATCTCTTCAGGTTCAACTGGTTTGGGTCAGTAGCTATCTCACAGTATCGTTCTTGTTTCATGGTACCTTGTATCTGATACCCAATACCTTGGTACTTCTTTAGTTTCGTTTCTCGTTGAGCTATTCGCTCGTAATGTGACCATTTCATGGTCCGTGTTGGTTCAGGATACGATTCATACGCACAACTAAGCTCGAACACGAGAGAGAGCTGTGCGGAATAAAGCATAATGCTAATACTCCCCGAAGCGTATCTCTGTGCCCTTCACTCATGTGTTGACGTGTTCGTGTCTCCTTTCCAGAATAGGAGCGGTTGCACCAAATCCCAGAAGATTGATCTGGGAAGGAGCTTCGTGAGGACGTCTGCGACGTTCTGGTGTCCATGGATCTTCACGAAGTACATGATCCCTGCAGCGATAGCAGACCGAACGCGGTGGTAGGCGAGCGCGTTGTGCCGCTTGGTGAGAGTGCTGTTCGGGATGTTCGATGATGAGAGAACACCTTGGTTGTCTCCAAACATCCAGCTTGGTCCATCGATGGGGATGCCCATCTCACAGAGCGTGAGGCGTAGAGATATGATCTGTTCGGTAGCCAGACGTGCGGCCACGAACTCAGATCCGTAGGTTGCTGTCTCCACGGTTGACTGTCTCTTCGAGAACCAATCGATTGGTGTCTGATTGACGAGGTGGAGTACGCCAGTGGCAGACTTCCCGGACACCCTGCAGTGCAGTAAGTTCGCATCCACGAAGGTGGTTGTCCTCATGGCCTTACCGCGTGGAGCAGGTGCATCTGATGGGAGTTCTTCTGTGGTGTTACCGTACACGGTGTATGCCCAATCCTGTTTGGGGGTTTCGTAGTGGTCTTCGTGTTTGGGAATGCCTGTGCGGAATCGGATGGATGCATCTGGGTATTTTCGCAGGTATCCATACACTTGCTTTGCTCGATCCAGGTGTCCCTTTCGTGGTGCTGATCGGAATCGGGAGAGCGTCATGACCGCGACATGGATGTCGAATCGTCCGAGTGTGACACACCATTGGAGTGCTCCGATCAAAGACATGTACTGTCATTTCTGGATCTCACCGAGTTCTGGGGTAGTGTCGAGTTCAGGACTGTCATCCTTGTCGAGGGGACTGCTTCGTTTGTGGGGTGGCCCATCAAACATGGTCTCGAAGTTGATCAACATCCGTTTGATGTATGACCGAGCGCTGATGCGCATGGTTCCGTCGGTGTCTCGGCCGAAGTCAGCTCCCAAGTGGTATGAGATTGGGCCGACTCCCTTTAGCTTGTAGCCGTACTGTGCCGTCAGCTGGTCGAAGAAGGGTCTGGGATCCGCCATCATAGCCATCAAGTCGTCCACGTATACGCATACGTATTCCCAATGAGTGTTGGCGTCGCGCATCCAGACGTCAGGATCTGCTCGGCATTGCATGAATCCCATGTCTCGCAAGGTATCGGCCAGTGCCTCATGGAATCTGGCTCCGGATGTGCGTAGACCATACAGCGCCTTGACGATGGTGAACATGTTGCCGGCCTTGTCTCCGAATTCGTCTCCTGCGACGAAGCATATCTTCTCTCTGGTGTACGCCTCGAGGTAAGCGTTTCCGATGTCGCCTACCATGGTCTGTAGACCATTGGCTTCACCAGCGAGTAGTGCGATGCGAAGGGATTGAAGGCTCACGACTCCAGCGTAGGATGTGTCGCCGCATGGATCGGTCAGATGTCCACCTGCAACACACCGGGCCTTGTGACGCAAGTCATGCTTGACTGCGTACACCCAATGAAGTCGGATCTTTTGGTATCCATCTGGCACTTCGGTCGTCTTTCCGAGCGACTTGAAGGTACCGTAGCCAAAGAGTTGCTCCATCTCTGTTTTCTCTGCCTTTGCCCAGTTGTTGTTGTCATTCTTGGCATCCAGGCGCATGGCTTCTTGGTGGTTGCGTGGCACCTGTACACCGAATTGGTAGATGGGTGTGTTGGTGTGTTGTTTGGACTTGGTCTTGGCAATGTGTGCTTGCCGTTTCATGCGTCCTTGCCGTTCAGCAGTCTTCTTGAGACGCTTCCACCCTGGCTGTTCGAGGAGGTCATGCTTGCGTCCGTAGACAGCGCACGACACAGGATCGTCTTGGATCATCAGCAAGAGCGGTTCTGTGGTCAAAGATCCATCATCCCATTGGATGATCAAGTTGTATTTGGATCCTTTGTATCGGTTGGAGGTTGTCACCAGGGGACCTTCATGTCCTGTGATGCTGTGGAATCCCCACTTGGCGTCTTCTCCATTGGTGCTGCTGTCGGTCTGTTGTTCGATAAGATCGGACAGTTCCACATACGAGATGAGGTCGTTGACAGCTCCGTCGTCGATGGAGAGGAGCATCTTGATGCGTTGGTGGTTTGCGGCATCAGCATCGTTCACGCGTTGGATGACTTCTGCTTTGACTTGCTCGCCATCACGATCATACACGAAGGTCTTTCCGATCAGTTCCTCAGGTGTGAAGTGCGGCACCTTGACGATTCCCCCGTCCGTCGCTCGATTGTTGGCTCCGTCAGAAGCGAAAAGAACGGCGTCCGAGAGGGAATGGACGACCGGGTCGGCAGTGGACTCGATGAAAGAGTCGTCTTGGAGCTCCCCATCAGCGGACGGGATCTTGGCCAAGCCGTCATCCTCCCCAGTGTCGGGCATGGGGAAGTCGGCACGAAGGTTGGACCCGGGTGGGAGGTCGGCAGCGCGGATAGCAGATCGCGGTAGGAGCTGCTGCGTCTCGTCGTCGAGCACCCAGTATGTCAGATCATCTCCCTTGTGGAGACATGGTCCCGCCCAGCGTCCCTTGCGCTCGCGAGATTGGCTGGGGAAGCCAGGCTTCTCGACTCAGTAGTACACTGGCTGCCACCAGTGGTAGCACATGAACTTGCTCACGTCAGGACGATGCCCGTAGGTGGCCTGCATTGGTGTGATGTTGCCTGCCGTTCGTTGTGCCAGGTGATTGAAGAGGACGATGACATACATCGTGCATATCAACCAGAAGCGAGCAGGTGTGCCCGTTCGGTCCATGACACCGTTGGTCATCCGCTTGATGTCCTGGATGCGTCTCTCAGCGGCGTTCTGGTGCTGATGCTCGGGCTCGCTTTGGTGGTCAGCAATGGCGTATTGCCGGAGGATGTCTTGCATCTTGAATCCGATCTCCGCTTTCGCATTATCGGACATCAGGAGGTCCGGAGCTCCATGGCGCCGAATGAACTCCTGAAAAGTGCTGGAGACCTGCTTCTCTGATGCCATCGGGAATCCAGCAGTGAAGCGAGAGTCCACAGCAACGTAGATCTGGATCATGGTACACCCACCATGTCCTGGAACACCATCATCGTGTGCTGGTGTATCTGAAAAGAGTGTGTCCATCGCCACCGTCTCGTGGAGACGGTTGACGTTGGCTGCTGGGAATCTTGTCTTGAAATGCTTACGCATCGCAAAGCGCTCGGAGGAGCGGTACCATTGGGAGGTACAGCGGAGCGTGTCTCGGATGCGTAGAGCAGGGATCCAACCAAAACGTGGGCGGAGCGCCTCGTAGTCGATTGGCGTACGTTGGATGGAAACAGGTGTCGTCATCTCACCAGATTTCTTGGTCTTGGAAACCTTAAGGGCGTCCTGGAAATCAGGAGTTTCGTCAGAATTTTCATCGAGTGACTGTTCTGCCGTCAGGGTTTCTTGATCGAGTGCGGATGGGTCCCAAACCTCATCCGCCGTGAAGTCAACGTGCGGATAGGTGTCCATCTCTTTGGCTGTGGGTGGACGCATGTCCATGTAGGACAGACCTTGTCTGATTGCGAGAGGGATGATGTGTCCGTCTGGCACGATGATGGATTGACGACCACCTGGTAGGCTGCTTGGATGCTCGTTCACATCCAACCCAAACGCTCCGAGTTGGTTGGAGGAATGGATTGTCTTGCCTTTCCCATGGATGGCATACTGGTAGAACTTCGCGATGATGGGTCCTTCAGTCGACATGGCGAGGCCAGCCACGGTACCGATGTCGAGGTTGACGATCGTGGCATCACCGATCCCGTTGATATCCGCGGTATGCCCAGTCCTGTCCAGGACCACAACATCGTCTCCAGCGAGACCTCCGTTCGCTCCACTGTCAATCAGGGAACCAGACATGTTGGTGGTGGCCTTGTTGAAGCTGTAGCGAACATCAGTGATGTTCACAGCGCGATAGACCTTTCCGTCGACTGTGATCTCTTCACTCTTGCTTGTTTGGGTGTTCGCCAGCATACGCTTGATAGCGTCACCGGGGGCAGCGTTGTTCTTGGTACTGGTCTCCCCAGAAGCGGGGACCGATGGGTTCTTGTCAGTGCCAACTGACTTGTTGGTCTGACGCTGGGACTTGTCCTTGTTCTTGTTCTTGGAAGGGTCCCATTGGCCACGCGCCTCCATGTGCGCCTTCTTCTGAGGCCAGGTCATCTTCTTCCACTCGTCATCCGGGATGCGACGGGTTCCAGTCTTGTTCTTGTTGGCGTTGTCTCCGCCTTTCTCGTTGTCCTTGTTGGTGTTGTTGATCCTGCGCTTCGTCTTGTTGCGCGGGTTGCGCAAGTCGTTGCGTTGCGCGGAACGACGCACAATGCCGAGGAAGGCATCGAAGTCCAGAGAGAAGTCCATCTTGCCGGTGGTGAGGCTCATGTTGGTTTGGAGAGCGTCGGCGTCGTCGAGAGCGCGACAGAGGTCATTGTCTGGAGCGATGGCTTCACGCAGCCATTGCATCTTCCAGTCGTCGGCGACTGGGCTGTCTTGGACCTCCTCCAGGTCGTTCACCTTCGACAACCAGCTGTTGACAAATGTCTCACGGCTGCTGTTCCAGGTGTTGTTGAGCTTCAGGTTCCTGATCTCGGCTTGGATCATCTGGGCCTTGTTGGTCGCCGCTACGCCAGAGGCGTACTCCTCCTTCAACATCATGTAGACGCCATGTCCATCCTCCTTGTCGGCGTACGGCAAGAGACAGTTGCGGCTCTTCATGGTGCGAAGAGAGTTCGAGAGAACATAGTACAGGAACGTACGTTGCTCTTCAAACAGGGCGAGCTCTTCACTCGCTGGCAGGTGCTCCGGATCGACGGCGTTCTTGATTCCATGAGCTGCTGCGGTGGCTCGGAGACGGCGATCGAACTGCAGGAACTGCTCATCGTTCTTCAGGGTCGGGTTGTCGCTCAGGTTGCGCTTGGTGCCACGCTTGAAGGCCGCGACATCGTCCGAAGATGGGGTAGACGAGGGGACCACGTCCGGTGTGGGCACTTCAGCCACGGTTGTCTTCGGTTCTGCCTTCTTCTCCTTCTTCATGAAGGTCTGAAGGCGAGCTGCGTTCAGCTCAAGCCAGGTGCTGGCTTCCATGCCTCCTTGGCTGTCGTACCAGCGCTCCAGCGCAAGGATCTTGCGCACATGCAGTGCGGCAAGGTTGCAGTCATAGGGTTCGCTACCCTCCTTGGAGATGGTGATGCGGAGGCCGTCCAGGTCCTCCTTCGTCAACAGCGTGAGGTCGTCGATGTCCTCTATGCCTGATGAGGTGATGACTCGACGCTCGTCGGAGTCGTTCTTGATCCCAACCGCCTTGAGGGCGTGGTTGAGGATGTCCAGTGGGTTCGTGGATGTCATCTTGGAGATGATCGGGTTCGTTCTGTCTCTTCACAGCGGATGCGCTCGGGTGATGAGGGTTCGGTGTGTTGGCAACAGGCTGTTGCGGACTCGTTCAATGCAATTGCGGTTCGGGTGCTATCACGTCGTCACGTGATGCTCGTTCGGTCAGCTGGGATGAAGCTGTCTCGGGTTGGGGTTGTTCGTTCACTCAGTCAGCTAGGGACGTAGAGTATTGCGACTGTTAATCTGTTAGACTTGAGGAATTGGTGGTAACGTAGGGTAGAACGCGTCCTTCTGCAATTGATCAGATCGAGAAGGGGGCGTTCACTGGAAGTCTGTTGGGAACTCAAATGTTATTACAAACTTAAGAGTTGTGAGCTTACTCTCTGACCTCTGTTCATGTCCATGCCTCTGCTCTTGCATTCCTCTGTTCTGCATGCATCGGATAGGATCTTTACATCTCTTCAGGTTCAACTGGTTTGGGTCAGTAGCTATCTCACAGTATCGTTCTTGTTTCATGGTACCTTGTATCTGATACCCAATACCTTGGTACTTCTTTAGTTTCGTTTCTCGTTGAGCTATTCGCTCGTAATGTGACCATTTCATGGTCCGTGTTGGTTCAGGATACGATTCATACGCACAACTAAGCTCGAACACGAGAGAGAGCTGTGCGGAATAAAGCATAATGCTAATAAGAAGTCCCATTTCGGCTTCTTTTTTGCCTGGTCGAATCCGCTGTAGTACAGTGACAATGTCATTGCCGTTGATCGTGAATTGGTGTGTGCGTTCGCTACGCTGGATGCGCCGCTTGATTGCCTGGATTGCATGATTGGTCCATTGTAGCATCAGTTGCGATTGCCAATTGTGTTGTCCATGCCGAGTTGGTTTGTTTGCAATGATGTACCAAGCCACCAGCTCTGGATGGTCCACTCGAATGATGTCATATTGGAACCATGTTCTTGTCTCCATTCCCTATTTGGAATTGAGGTGTAGGTGTCCATCGTGAAAGCTGTGTCCTGTGATGCTGGTGATTTCAGGTGTGTTCTTGTCGACCTTATCGATTTGATTTTGGAACATCTCGTTGTGCTGTTGTTCTGCAAGAGTGCTTTGATGCCCCTGAGTCCGGTGCTCCAAAGGATCTAGCATGGGTACTGCCGCCAAATTATCAAGCTACTCAGAGACGTCGCCAGGTATTTGGCTGTCACCATTGTCATCACCGTCCAAGATCACATCTGCAGTGTCATTTCCGCTCGTGTCTTCGTCATGAGGCACAACATTTGACTGTCCAAACCATTGGTCCTCTAGTGAAGCTGTGTTTGCGTTGATCTCGATTTTCCTGACCCTCGTTGGACCAGGTTCCGGGATGCGAGCCGCCGCTCTTGGCCACACGGCAATCGCATCGATGGCCTATTGGACCTGTCGAGCGGGCTCAGCCGGTATTGTCTTTGCTCATGCCCTGCCACCCGAAGCGCTGTTTGTGGTTGCGTCAATGAGGTTGAGCCTTGCGATTCGTTGTATGTCTCCATTGCTAATGTGCAGAGTGTCTGTGTATTCCAGAATACGCGGCTTGGCAATGTTGCACATGAGGACTGTGCCCCACTTGATATCCTTGTCTTGTGGCAACCAGATATGGTAAGTGAATGGATCCCCGTGAATTCACGCGATGCCCAGGATATAGCCCGGTTTGAATGGATGCTCAGGGAACTTTGTCATTGGCCCGAAGAACAACACAGGACGGAAGAAAGTGGATCGGAACATGGAAATGTCGGGCATGTTGCTATGGACAAGTTCAATTGGTGTCCTCCACTGGATGCTGCCCTTGTCCATATAGTCCCACACATCGATGGCATGCTGCAATGCAAAACATCAGAATTCGAGTGGCGCGGATGCCGCCCATATCAACTGATAAGCATGCCACTTGATGTCGCCGATCATGCGTTCCGCTCTGTTCTGGTTCTGGTTCATGGGCGTAGTGAAGTAGTGCTTGATCATATGCTTGGATGTGTTTGCTTTCCAGGGCCTTTCCTGATTGGACCTGCAAGTTGTTGGACACAAGGGTATCCAGTGCGTCGACATTGAGGATGAAGTCCATGAGCGCCCCTGGCGCCATTGCCTCTCTTTGGAGCGGCTTCGCCCAGATGAATTTTGGTTTGCTGTGGACAAAGAGTTGGAAGCACTTGGAATGCCAAATTGATTGCACTGTGGAAAAGAAGGGGTCCGTATTGACTCTGCCTTGGATTCATTGCGGCTGGAGCACTCCAGCTCATTGTGTTCGGTACTGCCATGGGATGAGTCGTGACTCTGCCTCGATTGGTCTGTCCGCCAGTTGGGTGGATGCCGCCATTGTCTTCTCAACAACCTGGTGTGGGAAGTGTTTGATCATGTCGGTGAAATGGATTCCCTGGTTATTCCGCCGAAGGCGCTGGTGTCGGTTGCATATCGTGACATGATTATTGAGTTTTAGCTCATGAGCTGTGAATTTCCAAATGGAGATGCGCAGGGTGTTGCCACCATGGTTGGCCCGTGGGATGCTGGTGTCACCTGATGCAATGCGCTGTTGCCCCTGGTGTTGGATGAGGCAATTGAATACATTCAGTCCAGGCACGCGCATGTGATGTGTATTAAACAATGATTCCATCTGATGTGGGTGCTTATCCAGAGCCACATATTTTGCCTTGATGAGGATCACATCGCCTGTTGGAGATTCATATACTGCCACCGCGTCAACCATCTGGAATGCCTTGATTGGTGAGGCCATTGTTGCCCCGTGAGCATGGAACGTCTGTTGGTGTTGTTGGGTTACCACCCATCCGGATTCATGTACAATGTCGCTGTCCACCCTTGAGTCAAACGATGTAGCCTTGGCTACTGCTTGTTGCTCTTGCCCTGCAAAGAAAGTGGTCGACAGTCGGGTGGGTTCCACTTGGCGCCAACTCTTGTAGTACCTCCAGGCGTGCACACCTGGGTCTTCTCTCCGCAGCTGCGCGCGTCTCCCCCTACAGTCGTGGGGCTTGATATGTATGATGATCTCCGACTGGCGGCGAGTTGTGTCTGTCATTGATTGTCACGAGCTGTTGTCGCATGGTCCGTATTCCTTTCCACTGCACGCTGGGGACACTTTGGTCCAGGCTCTCTTGTGAGATCTTCACATGGTGGGAAGTTGGAGGTTCTTTGCGTACTCCGCTGGTTTGAGGTTCTTGGGCGTGTCCTCGTTGATTGGCTTGCCGTGTTTGCGGAAGTAAAGCGCAGACTTCACGACGAGCACCTGCATGTGGGTCGGAAGCCGGCAGAAGACGCTGTCCATCAGCAGGGACATTGCCGAGGGCCTTTGGTCCACCGTTGGCGCCTCGTAGCGACGCTTACAGTTGGTTTGCCTGTCCTTCTTCTGCTGTTAGCGCCGGTTGCACTGTGGGGATTGTTCGATCTTGGAGTTGGCGATGGAGCTGTCGTGCCTCATCAACTCATTGCGGATCCAGTCAAATGACTGATTGACGTTGTGAAGCCAAGAAATCTCACTCAAGAATTGTTTGTCATTGATGTTGGAAAAAAGCTTTGCAGTGGTCTCCTTATTGTTCATGACCTTTCCATTGTCCTCCATCGTATGGATGGACCTTGAGAAGGCATTGACAAACTTGCTGAACAGCTTTGATCCATCGTAGATAGGCTTTGCCAGGAGATCTTCCTGCTCAGCTACGATCTCTGCCTTGTTCTTCTTGAATTTGTACATCCAGACCAGTGCCTGGAAGGTGTCATGACCACTGCCAATGTGCAATGGCATGATGAAATCCATGTCACCTCAGGTCTTGCTGTTGAGGATGGTGTAGAATTGGTTGTTGATCTGTGAATTGTAGTTGGTTGGTTGCTTGGGTTCTATATGCATTGCGTATCTCATTGTTGCCATCGATCTGGCAAATGAAATCGTTCAATTGCGCCAGGCTTTGTTCAGTCCAGAGAAAGTCAGAGTTTTGGGCATGGATACCTTGTCCTAGCGCCAACCTGTTGGTGTTGAGGGTGATTGTGCAAGGGTGGCTCCACATCATGGAGACATCATGGCTATCTTGTTGTTTGCCACCAGGGGCTCCACTTCCGCTGCGTCTTTGATGGCCATCTTGGTTCTTGTGCAAGCTGCTGTGTTTGTAACAGGGGTCTTGATCTTTGGAGGCACATAGTTGTCTGTTCAATGTATTCATCGATGGCAGTCCAGTTGGTGGTGGAGTCAATTGTATTGGATCTGGTGTATGCAAAGATGTGTTGGATGTTTCCAATGTTGATTGCAGTGAGGGTTGGTGCAAAGGTCAAGGAAGCCACAATTGCGCCATCTGGATGCTGGATGGCTTGGTCAATGCGCCCAAGGGTGGATGTGATGAAGGTCATCTCCTAGTAGTCAAGCTGGACTAGCTCCTTGATGATGGGTGCAACAGTTCTGTTGTTGATTGCTCTTGCCATGGTGAAGGTTTGTTTGTAAGTGGTAAGCTTGGTGGTAAACCACAACTCTTAACCTGTCAAACTGCACAAGTAACCACTGAAGACATATTGGCCCATTGGTGCATGCCCTGGTCGGAGCTTTTGTGTTTAATTGTGAGTCGTCCGAAGACGATCTCCAACCAGTATTTTGGATTTGTACGATTAGCAAAAAGGTAAGAAGTACAGTGAAAGCTGTCATCAATGAACCTGCACGTACTCGAATCACAACACGAGAAACAACAAGGTAAACAACACCGCCGCCATCAGTCTCTTTCCGCACCATGCCAACAGCTCAGCAGATGACCTCGGCATCCCATGTCCAAGCGGAGCAAAGCAGGTTACGCAGGACTTTGTACTAACAAACTAAGCTTGGTGTAAAATAATATTATACTATATGTTGCATCCCATATGATAAGTCACTGTGCTCCATTACATGGTGTTATGTTGTGTAGCATTCGCAAGTGTCACTGTTGCAGCCGACGCGCAGGGATGCCACCACCAACGCTGTGCTGCTTGACACAACACGCACAAGGGAGGAAACGTCCAACCGAGCCAAATCACCAACAACGTGAGGAATCAACATGACACCAAACCTGCCACAGCTTCACCATCAACACAGTTGGATACCATCGCAGTCTGACATCGACCGTCAATAACGTCATCATTCTCGTCTACGGTGAAGACAAGCCAGCCATGTTTTTGTGTCGTAGAAGCTAGCTAGATTTATCTAACCCTAATGAACAACACGAAAAATCATGTTCTAAAAATATCACGTTTCAGTATCTCAAATCCGCAGGATACTACACGACTTCGCTGAATGGGGTCTTATGTCCGACCTTCGAGTGTCAGGACGACAAGTCACTGGATGGATCAGGAAGAGGTTCACCGGTTACCCAAGGACACGACTGACAGCATCAATCCAGCCCGTGGGCGCCACTGTATCGCCTCAGCCATGTGGCTGCCTGCTCTGGGCAATGGAGCATTTATTGCCGACGCCGTGGCGCAGGACCATGTGCAATCCGTCCCCAAATGTACTTTCATTTCCCTTTCGGCGTCTATCGCAAAGAACCCTCTCTCCTTGGAGGCCTGACTGGTCATCACGAGTGGGACCGCCAAACTCCGCGATCTGGATCAAGATTCGACTCGGCACCTACAAAACTCAACATATCGAGCAATTCAATGGCTTGTTGAATACTCGTCGTGGAACGATCGCCGTTGGACGAAAGCCAGCCAATTCCATCAGTCTCCCCCATCGTACATTCGCACCATACGAATGACCTGCGTGCTCGTTACGAGATCCATCCGTTGGGATTCAGCACATCGATACGGTCTCAAAATCCACAATTTCGTGTCGTCACGGAGTAACCACGCTCATCAATTGATCTGGCCTCGTCGCTGCAACTCCCAACAACACGGATAGCCGTCATCGGAGGACGCTCACGGCCATAGCTGCGCCCGTTGACGTCGATCGCATCTGCCCGTGACCTCACCTCTTTCTCCGGAGCCGATCTTTCCTAACCGAACGTCTTCATTCGGATCGGATGCTATAGCCGATTCATGGGGGGGGGGTTCGCCAATATCTGTGATAATAGATGCCTTCCCCTTCGCAATGACCGTTTTCGCACTTCACTGTTTCTCCATCTGTTCGCGATGCATGTTGCGTCCTTTGAAGACAACGACGTCTACCTTGTCCATTTGCATCCAGACAGGAAGCATCGCCTCTCTCTCTCTCTCTCTTTGTGGATGTGCTTGTCACGCTCCTCTACCCCGTATCCTCCTGGCAGAGTCCGTTTGGACGATAGACTTGAGATGGTGGCAGAGCAAAAGCAACCGAAGTGGCTCGTGGCTCCGATTGGAGCGTCAAACAACGAAAGCAGGGTCCGATGGCGAAGCAACCCCATGATAAGTGCGGCCAGTGTCAAAACTATCAAAAGGTGCACAGTTCGTGACCTCCTATGCGCTTTCATCATTCACGAGTTGAGTCATGGGTATATGTATTACGAAAACGGTCACAACTTGACGTTCCATTTGGGCCTCTCAAGTCGAACAAAAGACCACCACTGATGACCTGAACGTCATGTTCCCAACGCTTCAGTTGTTCCACTCTCCATCCACATAGCCGGAATCACCGACACACGTGACTCTGACGATCTCATGTTTGTGGGTTGCACGAGCATGACCATCACTTCCGATGTCATCGCTGCCTTGGTGTTCCACCGATGTACAACCGACACATGCACACATGCGGACCAGGCAGAAGCCACACAAGCAGCAGCAACAACAAAGAGACACTCTCCACCATACCACCTCCTCGTGCTTCCAATCCGCTGAACGTCTTGCACAATTGAAAGACGACGATGAAGTTCGGAAAGAAATCAAAAGCGACGGAATGCAGACCGTCCTGCAACACCAGATCGACGCTCAAGATCGCCGTGGTCGCATTCTGCTTCCTGGCGGCGGCGAGTTGGATGCTGTCCAGCGATCGCACCCTGCTGGGTGTCTTCTCCGATGGAGCCGAGCACAAGATCACACGCCAAAGCACTCTCCTCGTCGACGAGAAGGCGCTGCACTGCGAGTGGAAGCAGGAGGAACCGCTGGATGGATGCTACCAGATCATCTCGCATCACCTGCAGCTGCGCAACATCGCGATGGGCCGCCCGTGGGTGTTCCTGGGCGACGAAACGATGAGCGACATGTACGCGGCGATGATCAAGATGTTGAAGACGAAGCAGAACGGACACAAGATGCCGCATCATGACAGCCTCAGCGACAGAATCAGCGCTTTGACGTCGTGGGATGGCGTGAAGGTCACGGCGCAGCGGTTGAAGTCCAGCAAGGATCGCTGCGGTATGATGGAGTTTCTGGCATTGGCAACAGAAAAGGATGCATCGCAGTGGGTGGCACCGGACTTCTCCTTGGGACAGGGACCCGTGCATTATGGTGCCCAGAATCCGTACTGCAGCGAGTGCGAGGAATGCAGGAGCCACTTGCATCACATCGAATTCAATGAGATGGCCGGGCAGCAGCCCCAAAAGAGCCGCCTGTCGTCGCCCAAGAAGAAGAAGAAGAAGAAGAAGAAGAAGAAGAAGGACGACGAATCCGCCAAAAAGTCCAACCTCGTATTCGTGACCAACATGAGGTACATGGTGGTCGAGTTTGCGCACGACGTCAGCCAGCAGTCTCTCGCAATCAAAACAACGCAAGAGACGGTCGCCAACTACCTGGCCAACCAGAGGAAGCAGTTGTGGCAGAGAGAGCAGCAGGCTCTGCCGCTTCAATCGGGCATGAAGACCGACACTGGCTCGATCTGCGTCATCGGCGCTGGTCTTCAGGATCTCGGAATTCCAGATATGACGCATCACATGTACGCAAACAACGTGGAACAGTACTGGAAGCTGTTGCTGACCCCGCTGGAATCGAAGGCTGATGATGGCAGCGTCGAGATGAAGGATCCTGTTTGTGCCCACATCATTTGGATCTCCATCCCCGCAGCCACGTCCGAAGCAACATCCAATGCGAAAGCGAAGGAATGGAACGACGCAGTCTTCGGTCTGCTGCCCAAACCGTATGGAAGCAATGCGGTGGATTCCTCCAGGCCTGCGACGCGGGCGTTGTTCAGTGATCGCGTGACGTACGTCGATGTGTGGGACCGTTCATTGCAACTCGAAAATGGCAAGCTGAGTTCCGCCGAGTATCACGAACCGATGGCGGAGCTGTTTGCCGATCTGTTCGCCACGAAACTGCATCCACCACAATAGCCTGCGCAATAGAGAAGTGCGGTTATAGAGCATTCGAAATAGCAACAATACTTGCCGATCATGTATACGAGTGTTCGAAGAATGGTGTCGGTTGGGCTCTCTCATCTGCAAACCAAGGAATGGAGAACACGACGATCCGCGCAATTGCACATCCCAGTTCGCGTCGGTGACTGTCCGCTCGGAAGATGGCTCTTGGACGTCGCGATCATGGCTTCCGTTGTTGCACTTTCTCTCGCAATCTCCCATGTTCCAATGACGCCGCCATCTATTGCAGCACGATTGGAGTTGAACAGAACCAAACGGAACTTATGTAATCTGTCACAACGCCTACACTCCTCCGAGTTCTCGCGCCTCTACGAAAGTTGTAATCTTGTGTAATAAGAGATTATGTATGTCTATGTAATGCACTGTCCGTGCTAGCTGATGTATGTATGCAAGCGCATGCGTATGCGCGTGGTCGTTTACTCGAAGGTCTTGGCCCATCCTTCGGGTGCATACCATTCCTGCACGGTGAGGAAGGGACGCACCTCGATCTCCGCGTTAAAATGGACCAATCGACGATGTGCGGTGTCATCTGCAGCTTGTTGACAATGTTGCTGCAAGGCTTGATTCGTGTAACGTCCGCGGCGCAAGCAGGAGCGCAGCTGGACGCTGGGTCGGGCCAAGTGGGTATCGGACTGACGTCGCAAGCCGTGGTTGGCCTGTGGCATGGCAGAGCAGATGCCGTCTTCGGCTTGATGCATGTTGTGGTGAGATCTGGTATGCACGAGCCCACCGCAAGTGCCACCCCGCAGCGGCGATCGATACGTTGGCAAGGATGGATCGGACACCGTCTTCCACCAGTCGGAGGAAAGGGAGGTGGATGGGCGCAAGGCGAATTGGGAATCGGTTTGCTGATTGTAGTCCGCCCAATACTTGTTCCACCAAGTGGGTCGTCGTTGTGTGTTGGATTGAGTTGGAGTGTTCAACGGCGCATCGCAGATGGCTGCCTTTGGTTTGGAAGCAAAAGGATTCCAAATGCATGGTGAACGCGTTGGGCTCGCATCCGCCTTGTTGCCGTCGTCGTATGGATCTTGCGGAGCCGCTTCGGATGGTCCGATAGAAGCTGGACCTTCGCCATCATCATCGATGGCACGTTGGTGGTCACCCTCCTCAGACTTGATGACTTTTTCATTCTCATTGGTATCGGATTGGCGTTGCATTGGTTGCGACAGGCGTTCTCCAGTTGCCACGTCCATGTTTGTGAGTGACGATGAGATCTCATGGATCGGCCGTGCCACTGATCGCGGCGACAAAGTCGAAGTTGTAGCATGCTTGAGTTGATCTTGACGGCACGTCGATGATGAAGATTCTGTGGATGCTGAATGTGCGGTTTGCACTTGCTCCTTCGTGCGCTCTGCGCTCGTCTCATCTGCCGGGTGCGTCCAGTACGTTCCGAAGATCGATCGTGGTTTGGATGTGCAAGAACTTTGCCCGGATGATGCCTGGGTGACGTCCTTTGTCACGCGGTGCGCATCGTTGGCGAGCGAAGAATCACGCAACGCGCAGAAGGAAAGATGCGCCTCCGCTTCTGGACCAAACGGGTCATACGCAAGCTCCCGAGGATTGGTGAGGGAGGAGACCTCCGAAGCATGATCCGCCGCATTGTCATCAACGCCACATTCATGATGCACAACGTGATTCTCTCCTTCCAGTTCTGGTTGAAGGAGAGAGTCAGCTGTGCTCGTGAATTCGATTGTGCACCCAATCAACGAGGAGTCTTCCATCGTCTGCTTCTGCTGAGAGTCTTTCGCAACTGGTGGTAGATCAGCACCAAAGTTGCTGTGTGTCGCGACGGCTTTGCTCGAAGTCATGGGCGATGCTATGTTGTAGATGCCACAGAGAAGGTCCTGTGCGTGACCGTAATCATGGCCGTGATGGGAACCGCGATGGGTTGTGTTGTTGCGTTCGTAGTGGGACGACCTGAAGCCGTTGAAGAATGGCGATTCGCCAAAGTCGCGGAATGGGGCGGCAGTTGCCATGAGGAATGCATCGTCCATCTCCATGGTTGAATGTTGAATGTGAAGTGATTAGATGGTGTATGGTGTAGCAGATGTAGTGTCGTTGTGCTTGTGGTTTGCTTTCTCCAAGAGGACTTGCTCTTTTTGTGTGAATGAAACTGGGTCCGAAGTTCCGCAAGCGTGCAATGACACTCTCTGCGAATGAAGTACAAGTGCAGGCCTCTGAATGAAAGACCTCTCTGGAGCGAAAGTATGGTGTGAATGCTTCTGCGTCTGCCCAACTTGTGTTGTTGTCTTGTTCGCGACTACGACTATTGCATTCGAATGTTTGTCACGAAACCGTCGACGTCGTTTGCGTTCTGAGTATCAATGCTGTTTCCAATGCACTGTTGCTAATACTGTTGCTAATACTGTTGCTGATGTCGTCACTGAATCGCGAAAGCAATCTTTCGATGGATGCGGAACCCACGAATCTGACAGCTGGGTTCGACTTGTCCAAGTTGGTGCTTCTGGTTGCTGTGTGTGTGGGTGATTCGAGAAGTGTGTGTTTGGTTGTTGTTTCGGTTGGTGATGCACAAGGAGGCGTGACAAAACGAACTCCTCTCTGGTGAGGCTTTCTCCAATCAAAGACACAAGCAGCTGTCGGGTTCGTGTTGGCTTGTGTGATGGCGGACCGGAATTGCAATCAAATGCGAAAGAGAGGCCAGGTTGTTGATTGTGTGATTGTGTGAATGGATGAATGAAGATGGTGATGAGGCTGATGCTCTCGCAGAGTGCAACAACTTCGATGTTGGAGGCGACTCGTCAAGATGGTGTGTGCTGTTGTGTGCTGCTGATCAATGTGGACAGTATGGTACGGGAAGAAGCGAGCTGACAGATGGATGTCGTCCCACTTCGTTTGAATTGCTCGTTGATGCTTCCTCGTTGATCCTTGCCTCTTGTGTTCAGAACACGGTATAGAGGAGAGGTGCTCTTGGAAGACGGCTTCGTTTCGTGACACCTGAAGGCATCAACCAAGCGGGATGGTTCGATCGATGGCAGCCTGAGCCGGGAAGACTCTCTCTCGTTCTGCAGACAGCACGACACAAGCTAGTTTCGTTCGGCACGTCCGTTTCTCAGGAGCATTGCGCGACGCCGACTCCCCTTGTTGCTCTTGATGTTGGACTCGGACTTGTTAGCTTCGTCAGTGCAGTGAGGAGTGATCCCGTTGTCGCAGCCGCGATGCCTCTCTTTCAGTTGTTATTGATTGATGCTGCAACTGCTGATGCCTCTCTCCTCTTCCTTTTCCACGATGGATGCCAATGACTTGCTAACCTCCCAAGGAGAAGATCGGAAGGGAACGAACAAACGAACGAACGAACGGGATCAGCCGATCAACACACAAAAGAGAGGCACAAACAACGAGAAAAGAATCGCCGTGATGCCAGTCCTCCTTCGACACCCTCAATCCGTTCGTTTTCGTACAGTCGGAGACTACCCATTTGTAGTAGTACGAACAGCGATGGAGCATCTCAAGATGCCGTCGGCTTCGCAACGTTGATGCCTCCCCTTCTTGTTTCCCTCTTCAGGGCCAACGAATCAATCTGTTTCTGAAGCACCGATGCGTCCACGTACTTGATGTTTTCACTGTTGATGCGGTGAAGTTGACAACAGCGCGGACAACTTCCGCCTTCTTGTGTGGCTGGCAGCTGCGGCGATAACATCTTGTTGATGTCAACATTCAACGCTGGGGATGCTCATCAATATTATTGCTGCTATCCCCATCGTTCATGACAATTTCTGGATCTAGTCGTGACACGTATTCTGTGTCTCATTCATGTCGCTGCATGTGATTCATGTCGCCGCATGTGATTCATGTCACAATGGTCGAATGAATCGAGATTCAACGTTCTTCCTCTTCGCGATTGAGAGGTCGTAGTCTATCCAATCTATCCATACAAGTCTAGAGGTAGAGAGGTGTAGCAACATGGTGGTTTGATCTGGGAACAATCGATGAGGCGAAGTCCGTCTGACTGTGATGCAGCACCGGCGGCAGCTTCTATCGATTCCTTTGTATTGCAGCATTAAGAGCTATATTATGAAGATTATGACACTGGAGAGTAGTACGCTGGTGGTTGTGATTGAGGCCGTTGCATTGTATTCCATTGTATGGCAATGCAATGGTCGGAGCACCCGTGAGACCCGAACTCTAATCAACATGAACCCCATGCTTGGCTGCCACTCGTTTGTTGCTGTACGTGATACGCTGCTTGGCCGTGGAGCCGTCGCTGCGCTTGATCCTTTGGGTGACGACAACTGAACCATCCGGTTGCACTGCCACCTCTCTATCGCTCGGCTTGGGCGTGGATGATACACTCTTTTGCTTCTTCCTCTGGCTGTGCGTACTGGACGACCCGAGGCTGCTCTTTTGTTTCTTCCTCTGGCTGTGCGTACTGGACGATCCGAGGCTGCTCCTTTGCTTCTTCCTCTGGCTGTGCGTACTGGACGACCCGAGGCTGCTCTTTTGTTTCTTCCTCTGGCTGTGCGTACTGGACGATCCGAGGCTGCTCCTTTGCTTCTTCCTCTGGCTGTGCGTACTGGACGACCCGAGGCTGCTCTTTTGTTTCTTCTTCTTGCTGTGCGTGCTGCTGCTGGCCAAGCTGTGATTGGATCCCTTCGACAGCGACTTGTTGCGCGGACGCTGCCGATCGTTGGACGATGATTTGGACCGCGTCGACGTCGTGCGCGGACGTTGCTGATACTTGCGGTACGGCAGATCGTAGTTGGGCGACAGCGACCGCGTCCTGTCCTTCTGTCGATCGCGCCGCCCATCGTGCAATGCACGCGCCGTCGTCGATACCGACTTGGCCTTCTTGCCATTCGCATCCTTGTTGGGTTGCGGGCGTCGACGTTGCTGTCCTTCCTTCTTGACCTTGCGGACGGGCGACAGCGAGCGCGATGTTCTCGATTGCGGGCTTCTGTCGAATGCCTGTCGGAAGGCGGGTGGGATGTTGGAGATATCGTCGTCGACGCTCTTGGAGTCTGGTGACTCGGGCAAGGGCGAGACGAGCATGCGCGGCAGGCGGTTCCTGCTGACGCTGCGAGGACGGCGTTTGACGGGTGTTTCCGGCGACGGCGAGCGCGGAGATGGGGATTTGACGGGCGATCTGGACCGTCCACTTGCAGATGGCGACAGTTCGGTGCTTCGGGCCGTGCCACTGTGCTTCGATGTGGAACGTGGCGACGTGGCAACGCTGCCGGATGTGGATCCGTTCTTCTTCGCCTTGTCATCTTTGTCCAACGTGCTGAAATCATCGGCGTCGAAACTGTTGAGCATTCCGTCGAGATGATCGACCATATCGCGGATACCGGATGGAATCGCATCATCTTCCCCATCGTCGTCATCGCTGCTGACCTGGATGATATGCTTCTTTGGCGGTGGTCCCACGGGCCGTTTGGGAATGACGCCTCGCAATGCCGGCGGATCCATCGACATGCGTCGTGGCAGCCTCATCTTGTGGGTGTCGATGAAGGCCGGTTTGGGTGACGGCGGCCGCACAGGAGCTGTCGCACCGCTGTTGCGCGAACGCAGCTTGGAACGTTGATCCTGAATCTTTTGCGACAGCGTGCGTTGCATGTCGGGTTTGTTGGAAGTCGGTTTGTTGGCGGCATAGCTGGTTGGCGACAACGTCATCGTGGTTGCGGTTGCGGCGGAGTGCTGTTCCTTGAGCGGACTCGTGTTGCTGAAATTGCTTCCGATCGATGAGTTGTCATCGGGCAAGTTGTTCTGGCTGGCCGTCCGACTATCGGACGTGGCCGTGTCGTCTCCCCCCGTATCGCCCGCAGTTGGCTTGCGTTGTTTGACTTGGATGCCGTTGTCGCTATCGGTGCTGTCGCTATCGGCATCGTCGCTGACGACATTCGGTCCCTCATCTGGAAGCTGCTTCTTGAAGTCCTGCTGCTGTCTCCATGATTCGGGTGGCGCGGCTGGTTGCTCGTCATCAAAGTCGTTATCGTTATCGTCATCACGTCCATCAGAGTACTTTCCTTGCGGCGGATACGTGCTGTTGCCGCCCTTGGCAAAGCTGGGCATGGTCATGTTGCTGGGAAGGAAGGAAGCGCGTTTGCCTTCGCGCTTCTTGTGTTTCCAATAGTAGTAGATCGCACCTCCAATGATGGCGAGCAGCAGTGCCACGATGGCAAAGACAGCGCCGCCCGACATGCCTCCACCACCACCCCCGCCGCCTCCATCATCGGATACTGGAATAGGAACGGGCGGATCCGTGGGAACGCCTTGCCCAACGACCGCATCGTTGCAACGAATGTTGATTGTCGAGCTCTTGAAGCCGTCCGTGTCGCTGCCTGTCCTATCGAAGCAGGAGATGGTGGGAAAGAACTTGTAGGGCTGACCATCGGCGGCGAAGTCGACGCGATGGATGTTGCTGAACTCGCGACGGCACGTGGTCTTGTCGGATTCCGTGTGGAAGCTCTCTATCCTCCATCGCACGAGACCGCGGTACTGCACGAGGCTCCAATTGTCGGGATACTTGTCGAGCGGGTACATGTAGAGGAAGCCCGCCTTCGATTTGTAGATGGGAAATCCGGACAGGAAGTCTCCGTTGCAACTGCCCGTGAAGGGAGCGAAGCGGCGGTTGTACCGATTGCCGACACCCGTCGAACGGCAGGCATCGATCACCTGCAGATCCTGGCAGACCTGACCATCCAGCACGTCGGGTGCCAATCCGCGATCGTCGTCGCCTTGCAGGGCTCGATTGGATCCACGCAATGCTCGTCCCAGGATGGGGACATCGCCGTCGTCCGGAGTCGTCGCATGCGATGCGATCAGCTCTTTCATGTGCAGAAAGAACTCGGCGTCGTCCATCGCGTCGTCGCTGTGGCCATCGCTGTGGCCGTCGCTGTGGCTGTTGGTATTGGCAAAGTCGGAAGCGAACGATGGTGCATCATCTCTATGATGGTCATGATCGACAAACATCATATTATACAATGCAATGCAATGCAATGCAATGCAATAGATCCAGAACTGATTTGTCTTGGATCAATGATTGATGGGTTAGATTGCGAGTTGCGATTATGTGATTGTTGAGTGGGAGTTCGGCCTATTATGTCGTCTACTGTATCAACTGTCTCCGTTCGCGCACCTCTGCTTGACTTGTCTTGCTGTATCACTGCTGTTGAAGGTGGACAATCGGGTTGCAATTGAAGGTGTGTGCGATGGATGCAACTTCCTTCCTGTGATCTGCTTCTCTCTCACTCTCTGTACCTACTATCCACTGGGTCAAAAGCGCGCGCAGAGATACAACACATCCAAGAGTTACCACGATAACAACAACAGCAACAACGACAGTGGAGGTCTCTTCTTGGGCGTAAATGGAGGACTGTTCACACTCCACTCACTACCTGTTCGTCGTATTTGCGTGGGCGATTTTACCCACGCCATGTCTGTTGAGGATGTGAGTGTCACACTCATGCCTAATTTGTGCAAAATGCAACAGCGAGATAATCACTTGCGGCCAAATTTTGGTTGAGCCCGATAAGTGCGTGACTGACTATGACTAGTAATGACCAATGCAAACAACTGCCCAAATTCATGTCGTTAAGTGCGTGTATCGAAAGGGTCCATTTGAGCGTGTAGCTGTGACCCATCGGAAACTGGATGAAGGCGACTACGATCAACCAAACTACGCTGCTAACCTAGCCGAATGAGATTGATTGGACCGTGCAGGTTGATGAGGCGAAGGCCAAATGATCTCACAAACGAAGAGGCGATGCTCTCCTGGACATACATTCCAGCCGATGGTCTTTTCCGGCTCTCCCTCCCTCCCTCCCGCTCTCTCTCTCTCTCTCTCTCTCTCTGGAAGAGCGCAACAACGTGAGCCTGACCGCTCTACCACAAACTTGATCCCATTCATTTCCTTCGTACGAGTCAACAGGTCTCAATCGGCATGGTGCAGGCGCTGGTAACTCCTTCACTTTGTGTCGCGTAATCGTGATCGTCGCAACCGCAGATTTGGACTCTTCTTCGCCGTCCCCATCCCTGCTCTTGCTGGATCATGACGGAAACCCGGCCACTTTCTCGACAGCGGAGCGATGAAGGCACGAAGGGTCCTCCCACTGTCTGACCATCTCAGCATCAGACACCACGGTACCACCTTGAGGCAGAGCAATGATCGCGTTTGTGGAGATGTTGCAGCAGGCTGAATAGTATCCACATGACGTTGAATCGGTTTGGTCACATTTTGGCGCCAACAAAAGTACTTCCAAAGCCTCCTTTGCTCAACACGGAGGTTCAATCACGCACGACTAGCCCACGACAATGATGTCTTCGTGGGAACCAAACGGAAACTCTGAGATGGCTGCCACCACCACCACCAACAACGACAACAACGACAACAGGACAACCCATGACGAGCCCACTCAGAGGATGATTGCCCTGCACATAGGTCGTCCATATGATAGCAGCAAGAGAAATGATGAGCATACCCGTGACGACAACAGCAACAAGAACGATGATGACGATGAGCAATTCGAGAAGTGGTTCTGCGAAGACAGAGAAGAGAGGAGGAAGAATACTACGAGCAAGCAGGAGCATCCTGCCGATCTTTCTCGTCTATCTCCTCCAATGTGCAGCAGTTCCATGCTTGGCTTCAACGGCCCCGCATGTTGCTGCGGCCACGCCAACGCTTCAACAACAGCACCTTCGACGACAACAACAGCGACAACAGAAATACCCACACGAAAAGGCAGAAGCACGAAGCAGACGGAACGTGGCGTCGCATGATTCCTTCCACAGAGTCATGGCAGAAACAAAAGCAGCATCTGACTCATCGTCCAGCGTGACATGCAAACCAGCCGACGTTTGTGTCATGTGCACAGGTTCCGACAAGGAGAAATGGTCGGCATGTGCCCGAACTGGGCGCATGCAACGCTTCGAGTGTTTCTCGAATGCCAACGATGATGGTGGGTCATGACTATGTTCATCACGATGATGGCGATGGTGATCATCACGTGTGGTTGTTGGAATGTCACAAGAGTATGATCGGCTCGTGCAAATGAATGAAGATTGGATTGCGATGGATTCGACTCTATGTTATCTTCCACGTGCATTCACTCATTCATGTCAACAATGCCATTGTATTGCAATTTCATTATTCATCGTCTCCCATTCTGTGATTTCATCTTTTACTTTAACTTTGCTCTGTACTTACTTGTGCTTGTGCCCTCACAGCTGACAATGAGAAAAGTCACGAAAGAGCAGAAATCAGAAGCTGCGAACGAACGCAAGCTGATGAACATTTCCTCATGGTAAGCGATGCATTTCTTGCAATACTTCCATACGAATACAACGATGCCTATGTGTTGGCAAAACAACTGTTTCCAAATACCACCACGCCTCTCACACACACACGTTATCACAATTTGATCAGATGCAATTCATGATATCCTGCCTCGTCATTGGTGGAGTCGCGGTGCTGTCGGTGCGCAAGCAAAAGCGGGTCAGCGCAAGTCTCTTCGATCAACGCAAGTTTGGCGCGCAGCAGAAGCCGAAGCGCAACACCATGGTGACAGCGGTCAGCTCAGTTGCCGACGAAGGGGAAATCGAATTCTCGACCATGTCATCGACGAACAGCACGATGGAAGAGATCGCTCCTCTCGTCACAAGCTCGAGCGGGGGCAGCAACGGCAGTCAACAGCTAACGGTGGTATAGAATACATGTAGGAACTGCGGGTGTACTTGTAAGTGTATTAGTAAATTGGTAATGCTCGTAGTATGCACTAATGTGATGCCTGTAAAGATGGCCGCTGCTCTGCTCTATTTCTTACTGTGCGCCATGGCCATCTGCTTTCCTATTCGTGTACTAAACGTAGAACGGATCATTCAAGACTGTTTGGATCCATGGCTCGATCAGGACCCTCGTCAACAGATAGAACGTGACTCCCAAGAAGATGGAGATGGGCAGCGCTGGTAGTGCCTTGCCGAACACTGCCAACAGAATCAACGTTCCGCCCAGACCAGTCAAAATGACCAGCATGCAGGCAACGAATGAAGTGAAGCTGTGCAATGCGGCCTTCGAGACCAAGATGGAGTAGAAAATGAAATCTCCCAAGCCCAGCTTGATGGAATTCGCAGCTTTTGGTTTGCGTCGACTGCTGCGATCCCCATCACCGTCATCATCGTTATTGGCATTTTGACTACGGCGAATGCTGAACACCTTGCCGTCCTTGTTCACCAGGAACCGTCGCGCGATCTGACCATTTGCGAAGTAAGCGACGTATTGCTTGCCGTTCTCGTCGATCGATCGTTTCTGAGCACCTGTGGCACGTTCGATCCAGCCGCCGTCCATGGGAAAGTCAACCTGAATCTCGGTCTTGAGCTGCTTCGCGGTCCATTCCATAGTGCGCACCTCATGGACAGTGTACACTCTGGGGTTGGAGGCCTGCGACCTGCCAGTGTTGAAGAGTGTTTGAGATCGTGGGTTGAGCCGGCCATCTGTGTCCACCACTTTCAGCTTGTACATCTTGGCAACTGCCAACGCTATTCTGGTCACACGTCGTTCTTCCGTCTCTGCCGTCGCGGTTGTTGGTGGTGGCGCTGTCGCATGTCTTCCTGCTTGTTGATCTCGTCTGGAGTCAACTTCGTTCCGTCGTTGTTTCACCGATGCGTTGCTCCGTTTCGTATCGGTATTTTCAGCCGTTTCTATCACAGCTCTCGTCCTGTCGGATGTATTGTTGCTGGTGCGAGCAGCAGGCCGAGAGGTCAGCACCATTTCGACACCTTCTCTTTCGGCACTTTGCTCATCACTCGATTGAGTGACGGTAATCCTCCCTCTTCCTGACTGCATTGCTGTAGATCGCGCGTCATCATGACTGGTGGTACTTGCGGGACGATTGTCTTGCGCAGCTTGCGTTAATTCCCGTTCGTCTGTTGGTCTTTCAGATGATGAAACTGCGTTGCTTCTGCTGTTGCCGTCTCCAGTCGCACCATCACCACCGCCCGCTGGTGATGCAGGATTGCGATTCGGCCGCCGAATGTCGCGAGGCAACGGCGCCTCATACAGCAGGCTGGGCAGCGCGGGTGCATCGGGCTTGGACATTTGATGCACCAACGCCTTCAATGGTCCGCACGGTGTCAGCACCGCGAAGAGATCGTACAATGCCAGCATGACCAACAAGGTCCATGCCGTCCAATCCCCAAAGAAGGAGAGCTGCCACGCCAGGATCACGCTCGATGCCATGAGGTAGCCTTGCGTGACCCACAGCGGAATGCCCTTGCCGTAGAAGATGGCCAGCGTGCCCACGGCCGCGAAGTTGTAAATGAAGAGACCGAACGTGATCGTATCCACCGACCAGTTGTAGATCTCCATGGACAGCAGCCCGATGACTGTCGTGTAGTATCCCAGCAGCATGGTCGTGACGAGGATCATGTATCCCAGGAGGACCTTGAGACAGCGGTACTTGTACAGCAGCACGACGACGAACGTCATGATGCCAATGACGCACACGATGATGAGCGTGTTGATGACGCTGGCGAAGAGGTTCTGTCCCGAGTTGCCTTCCTCCAGGTCCACGACCTCGTACGTCGTCGCGTAAGCGTCGGCACCATCGGATCTGGTCTGGTCCGTGTTGACGAAGACGACGACCAATGCGGACAGGATCATCGTCAGGGAGACGGGCGGGAAGACGGCCGAAAACGACGAGATGCAGTACGCCAATTCGTTCACTTTCGAGATGGCGGCATCATGATCGTCGCTGCGCTGCATCCTTCGCTCTTCATCATTGTCATTGTCATTGTCATTGTTGGCCATCGTGTGATAGTTGCGCTAAGTTGGATGCAATGAAATGACATGATTTTGTGTCCACAATGGCAAACTTTGCTCCATCATTGGTTTGTGCCCATTTGAATTTGGCACGACTCAAACGCATGAAATGCATTCCACGCCCTACAAGTCTAGATAGACCACTCGTAATTTTACATGCATACAATTGCGCTACTATACTCCAGCTGCCTTTACACGTAGTAAGGATGGACGAGGACGGCTTGGATCCATGGTTCGACGACGAGTCTGGTGCACAGATAGAAGAAGACACCGAGGAAGATGCTGATGGGAAGAGCCGGCAGAGCGTGGTGGTAGACCGCAAGGAGGACCAAGGTTCCGCCAAGTCCGGTCAAAATGACGAGGAAGCAAGCTGCGAATGTGGTGAAGCTGTACTGCGCCGCCTTTCCGACCATGACGCTGTAGAAGATGAAATCTCCCAACCCAAGCTTGATGGTGTTGCTGCTGTCGGAGCCGCCGTTCTCGGAATCGGCAAAAACGCGTCCCTGATTGTCAACCCAGAGAATGCGCTTGGCGTTGCCGTGTCTGTCACGCTCGAGGTAGGCGGCCCTTCCGTTCTTCCTGACCTTCTCGATGCGACCTCCGCGCGAGGGCAACTTGACCGTGACCTCGGCTTGCAGGAGGGCGGGGATTGGATTCTCCGGAATGCGTGGAACCTCGGCACCGTCCTGCAGCAGCGGCGTTCTGTTGGGTCTGCCAGTGGTGGAGCTGCCCTGCGTGCTGTCATCCTCGAGGAGGATGCGTGCCTCACGCGACACGCCGATGACAGGGAGGTTGTAGACACGGGCGATGGCAAGCGGGATCTCAGCGAGCGGACCGGATTGATCGGAACGGTCATCCCAGACGCCGGATCCTTCCTCATTTTGGTCGGCGCCGTCCTGGCTGCTGTCCCAGGCCTGCTGGTCAGGGGCTCCGCGTGCGCCCTTGCCTCTGTGATCGCCGGTAGCGTTGTTGCCAGCACTTCTGCTGGCGTTGGCTCCGCCTGCCGTGCCTGGTCGTCTGGCCTCCGGTGGAAGATCGGCTTCGTAGAGAAGACCGGGCATCTCCGGTGCGCCATCTTGCGACATGAGGTTGACGAGCGCCTTCAATGGGCCGCATGGTGTGAGGACGGCGCACAGATCGTACAGTGCCAGCATGACCAGCAACGTCCACGTGGTGATCTCATCGAAGAAGTCCACATGCCACGCCATGATGACGGAGGTAGCCACGAGGTAGCCCTTGGTGATGTACTTCGGAATGCCCTTGCCATAGAAGATGGAGACGACTCCGACGATCGCGAAGTTCCAAAGCGTCAGAACGTACGTGAGCTTGTCGACGGGGAGGTTGTAGATCTCGATGGCCATGTACCACATGTTACCTCCGAGAAGTCCCAGCAACGAGGTGGAGCAGAACATCATGTAACCGATGAGGCACTTCATGCATTCGAAGCGGTACAGCAGCACGATGACGAATGTCATGATGCAAATGACGGTGACCATGACGAGTCCATTCGCCAGGCTCACTCCCACCTGCTCGATGGTGGAGTAACCCTTGGAGTCATCGTTGGTCTTCCACACCTGGTATGCGCCTGCCATGGCATCGGCTCCCGCCTCGACTGTCTCCTCAGTGTTGACAACGACAACGGCCAGTGCCGCAAGGATCATCGTGATAACAACTGAAGTATGGAGGAGAATGGTGGGTTATATTGAATGGCATGGCGAGAGAATAGTTTGGCAATGCAACAGAAGGAACGAACAAATCAATTGATGAATGAATGCGTACATGAGGTGAGCACAGTTGCATGAAATGAGGAGTATGATGGCAAAGAGATCCTGCGATCCATCGTAAAGCAACCTCAATCGCATTCAACGACTGCTTCTCTCCATTCTTGAATCACAAGCATCCCCGGACGCACACAGCCATCTCATTGCTCTTCATCTGCTTATCACCTACCGGGCACAATGATGGCATGGAAAGATGCCGTGCTGTACAGCAACTCGTTGAGACTCATGGAGTACTCATCATCGCCAGGTTCGTCATCTTCCGTGCTGTCCGTGCTGGCGCCACGCACGTCACCGTAGACGTCGCGTTGATCATCCGGCTGCAGCCTGTAGGCGCTCTCGACGTTGGCTCTGTCCATGCGACTCTCATCGGCTCCCTCATACCTCTCGAGCGAGGGATCGTTCGATGCGCGCGTCGCGGTTTCGTAGTTGTTCATGGTCCCGTACTTGGAGGGGCTGCCCATGCGTCGTGTTTCTTCTTTTTTGGACGACGCTGGTGTGGTGGAATGCTTTTCAAGTTGGATCGATGGATGCTTTGGTTGGTTCAGTTGTTGTTCCTTCTGTTGCCACAGTTGCAGTTGATGAAGGATGATGAGATGAAGATGGTTCAATGGTTCAATGGTTCAATGGTCCGATGCACTGATGATCGCCGCATGAACGGCCATCTCGCTTCAACTTCAAACACACACGATAAAGCGCGAGAAACAAGCACCTGCCAAACCAGAGAAGAAAAAGCAGCAAACTTCCAAAAACTTGTGTTTTGAGATTTAACGGTTATTGGCCGATACGCGCACACGGAGCATATATTTTATTCATGCATGAAGGTGTGTGTATCCAACGATCACCTCGACGTGAGGTCGATCGAGTCAACAAATAAGTCTACACTGCACTATCTAGAGAGGAAGAGTGAAAAAAGATTCAGCCACCACGTCCAAGTGTCATCCAAGAAAGACCAACTACTTACACACATGGAAGGTATGCCTTCCTACTCTCATCTATAATATAATGCCATTTTCCAGACCAATTGCATCTGTTCTGTGCGGATCATGTTCTTCAGATTACTTGCGCGTCTGTCGCAAACTCCTCTGATTGCTCAGCTACTGGAGGTGTTTCTGGACCGTGGGGAGTATCACCATCCTGCTTGAGAGCATGAGCTGCTTCAGCCCTTTCTTTTTCTTCCTCCTCCTCCTGCTTCGCGACCGCCGCATCTTTCTCCGCCTGCGCCTTGGCTTCCGCTGCGGCGCGCGCATCGGCATGCATCTTCATGCCGTTGTAAATGTCCCAACCCTGCGTATGATTCCCAAGCGCAAACTCCAGCGCACATCGCACGTATGGCTCCAGGACGTCATGAAAGATCGTTCTCATCTCGTCATCGACCTTGCGCAGCTGCTTGACGTCGTCGCTGAGACCGAGATTGAGCAACGTGCGTTCGTTGCTCTTGAGGATGGCCGCCGATTTCTTCAGCGCCGTCGTCATGGAATCGCGCAGCATCTTGAAGACGCCGGGCAGGAGGCAACGTCGCAGTTCGTTCATGCCCGTGAGGAAGGCGTTGAGCAAGCGGGCCATGGGAGGGTACGCCATGAGCTGACGCGGTGGAGGGGGTGGTCCATCCGTCGAAGACATCGTGCTGCTGTTGAGCGTCCCCGTTGCCGCAGTGCCGTCGTTGATGTCATCGATGTGGCTAGAGGAGATGAGGGGCGAGGCGACCTTGGCCTCACGACACACTCTCAAGGTCTCGGCCATCTGCATGACTCCGTCCTTCCAGATCTGCTTGATGATGCCGTGCATCTTGCGCTCGAAGAGAGATGGCAGCTGCGCCGTGAAGTCGGCTCCCAACCGTCCCATCGAGGCCGCGAAGAAGACGCAAGCATCCAAGGCATCCCGGAGCTGCGCCGAATCCTTCATCTTCTCCAGCTCCACCGCGAGCATCGACAGGAAAGCTTCCACCTTGCGAGATGTCCACATGCTGAGCAAGGAGATGGAATTGGTCTTCTGCTGGCGCATCTGGGCACGGAAGATTGCATTGAACTGCGTGGCGATCTCGAAGACTCTGCTCGTGTGGTTGCACAAATGTACGAGTATGGATGTGGGAGGAGTGTGAGATCAAGTTGAGTGCATCAATCACGGTGCAGGAGAAGTGCGTGAGTGTGTCTTTGGCTTGACTGAACCAGACTACCAACACACAACAACGAGAACAACGAACAACAAGAGCAAGGACAACAACATGAAAACGAACCAGAAGATGGGAACACTCACCGAGTACGATAACGCTCAATGGTATCCAACAGTTGCTCCGACGACTTCATGGCGAGATCGCTGGTGCGATGCGACGTGGTGGGACTGGCGAAGGCGTTGATGCTGGTGCTGGCATTGCCAGGCTTCTCCAACCAGCAATCTCTGGCCTCGAGGAAGTCCACCTGCAAGCTGAGCTCCATGGCCTCATACGTGCGCTCCATGTTGCACTCCGTCTCACGCTCCAAGTCTATGGAGTTGAGCCGACGCAGCGACGTGACGATCTCCAGGCACTGCGGCATCGTGACGTATCCCTTGAGGGAGTGCAGCAGATGGCGACGCAGATCCTGCTGCCTTGAGCGTATCTGCTCGATGACCTGCAGCACCACCGTGTTCTTCTCCATGTGCCGGCGCTCCAGCGTGTTGGAGAACGCCGCGATGCTGAGCGCGTCGTCGTAGAGGTTGGAGCGCACGCAGGCATCCATGAGCGACGGCAACTCCAGCAGCTCCAGCAGATGCGAGTGCTGCAGCAACGTGCGGCGGCGCACGCGGTGTTTCTCGGACAACGCCGCCAACGTGCCTTCGCCCTGCTCGTCCTCCTGCTCCAGGGCCTCCTTGGCCCGCGAGATCTGATGCTCCGACGCCTCGATGTTGTGCAGCAGCTGCTTCAGCGACGTCTGCACGGCCTGGCCTCTGCGCTCCACGGCCACGAACGTGCTGGCATGCGCCGCGCACAGCGATCGCAGCTGTTCCTCGGCAGCATCCAGCGCTGCTTTGGCGACGGCGCGCTCGTTCACGTCGGATCCGGCCAACGACAGCAGCTCCGTCATGCTTGCTTCAATCTCTATCTCTATCAATGGTGCGCGCACTCTTGTATGACTAAAGGAGACCACTGCTTGATTGTGTCTGACTGTTGGGAATGTGGAGGCTGCCAACAGCCGATCGCAGGTGGTGGTCTGCGCCCAGAGATCCCTACGGTTGGGTTGTTTTGCGTTGGGAAAAGCATGTCTGTGTGTGTTTCTTGGTACCATTTCGACTTGCACCCAACACAACGGTCTTGAGTCCCGACATGATTAGTACGACTACAATATAACCGTTTGCAACGTTCGAGCTTCCAACCAACAAAAAATGAGAAAAGAAGAAAGCGCGAAGCAACATGAGACCAACACCATCCACCACAACGCCAACGACCATACTACCACAGTTGACCACACCACACATCAAGGCATACCACCGGACCGCATACCATCGCATCGAACCGCACAACCGATGAATCCGCAACCGACGTTGCCAGGATACGAGGTGCAACCCGACGAGGATGGCGTGGCGCATTCCAAATCCAAGTTGGACGGCGCCTACGACGATCTGCGCGCGCTGACCACCGTGCGCTTGTATCCCTGCCTCACCAATGCCGAATCCTTGGCCTATCGATGTCGATGTTCGTTTCAGATCGTGGATCCATTCGCCTACGCCATGCGCCACAATCGTGAACCGGTCAAGCTCAACAGCGATGTCTTTCCGATTGGGACGCGCCGCATTCAACGCGCGATGCGGGGCTTCCTGCAGCACGTGGCATCGTACGATGCTATGAAGCAGCATCTGCGCGGTGTCAAATTCTCGTCGTCGTGGTACGACGGTGACGACGCCGACTGCATTATGACGTTGATCTACGACAATCGCGTCGACGCGGCGCGATGGATCGAGGAGGCGTGCCAAGCTCGACAAATGTTGGGATTGCGACAGATCAACGGAAGATCGAAGGGTGTGCTGCTGACGACTGCGGCAGAAAACGAAGGTTCGGAAGCCATCATTCGAGATCGTGTGCGTATCGTTCGTGCAAACGATGATGTTGGTGGCTGGGAGGCGACTGTCGAATCACCATTCGTCACAACGCCAGCGCAATCGCCGCAGGACATTTGGTACGAAAAGCCAGAGACTGCATTCTACCATCCCAACGGCAATGCGATGAAGAAGGCTTTGGGATGGATGTTGAATCGGTTGGAACACATAGCATCCATACCAACTGCATCCGACAACAATGCCGCACCGACGGAACGACCCAGAATACGACTCCTGGAGATGTACTGCGGATGCGGTGCACACACGATGGCGTTGGCCAAGAGCGATCTGCTTTCCGAGATCGTGGCCATCGAGATGGATCAGCGATTGGTCCAAGCATGCGAGCGCAACATCGTTCTGAACGATCTGTCCGACGTCGTGCACGTCCGCAAGGAAGATGCCGGGAAGTGGGCGCGGCGATTCATTTCCAAGATGCAGAAGTACGGCGCCGCCGATGAGCAAGGGTTCGATGTGTTGCTGGTGGACCCACCCAGGATGGGGTTGGATGCGTTGGTGTGCAAGATGGCCAAACAAGGAGGGTTTCAGCATTTCCTGTACATATCCTGTGGGCGCAAGGCCCTGCTGCGAGATCTGGAGCTCCTGTCGGATACATTCGAAGTTGCGGATTGCGTCGTCATGGACTTGTTCCCGAGGTTGGATGCGGTGGAGACGTTGGTGCATTTGAAACGCAAAGCAGGAGCGGCAACGTAGCGTGTAGAATAGTTACGAAGTATACGTCTCCCTTTGTAGTCGTACGTGTTCTCGCCATGCGTTGCAACATGATGTGTGTTGTTCGATGACGCTGGAGGATCGTAGATGACGTGCCACGATGACCATTCTCTCAGACACTTCGAATGTTCTGCGCTCCTTCCACCAAAAGCACAAAGGTTTCCCAGGCATGGAGAACATCTGATCCGTAGTGTCACTTGGGAGCCGCATTGTCGTTCGTGATGTTCTTTGCGTTGTTTGGCCCGTCTCTCTGCGAAACATCATCCCATCTTCGTCTTTCTCATGCCGTCTCCAAGACTCAGGGAAGAACAAGGGAAATGCGATCGAGACTCCAAAACGAGGTTGCATTGAAATGAGCCAAACAAAACGATTCCATCGTCTTGTGAAAACGTGGTGATGATTTCGGTTGGAATGGTCAACAGCTGTTGTCACCAAAAGGGCGTTGCCCTCGGCGCTGTCCATGACCAAAAACGGCGGCTGTCTTTTTGAAAAAGTCGTTGGCATCGAAAGCGCTGCGTTATGAGCCCGATCAGTGAGTCGACCAATCGTTTGAAATGAAGAGTGGAGTCGAATTTCTGGGATTTTCAAACTAAGCACATATTCGCAATCTTCATAGATCTAAAACATATACCAATCCATTCCAGTTCCGAGGTTGGCCGAATTTTAAGTTTTATGGACCGATGGATTTGCACATTCGTCCATCTCCTTCGGGTTTCAGCCTTTCGCCTACGACTACATCGATCCAATTTAACCCTTTGCTGTTCTTCGTTTCAGCGACGTTGTTCCCATTTTGAATTGTTTAGTCTCTTTTTGAGGTGTTCCGATGAGACCATCCCACACCTCCTCCACGATAGCGCTAGTTGTAGAGTTTGGGGAGAAGCGGTGAGTGCGCGTTTACATCCATTCTATCCAGTGTTTGCATGATCCGTGATCTACGTCACCAAACTGGCTGCTGCGTCATGAACCACCAATCACAGCACGATGTGAATCATCATCAACTGCGTTTCGTCGTGACGGAATGGTCAAGTTGCGTTGGTACTCCCGAAGTGTTTTGTGTCATGCTGCCTTCGTTCATTTTGGTACAATAGTTGATAATTGCCTCAGACCCCAAGATGTGCGACTGGTTGAGAGCGCCAAACTCGAAACAACAACATGACAATGGCGGATCACAAACAAAAATTCTACAATGGCCACCCAACGGCATCGTCAGCGCCGCACCAACCAGCGGCCCAATGAAAAATCCGAGCACATCGCCGTCACCGCAATACAACGTTTGGTGTGTGGGCGAGAGGGGGCTGCGATAGCGGTTCATTTGGGGCCGCGGCAGGCCCCCGCGCAAACGTCGCAAATTTGCGGCAGATTGGCTCGTTGGATGTGGCCTTCGTGCTCCATACACAGCCCACACCAACACCTTTGGAGGGTCAAGGCACATCCAGGAGGCCATCACCAACGCGCCCACGAAGTTTGAGGGTCGGGGAGGATCGGGAAGGTGTCCGCGCAGAGGGAAAGGTGGAGGGCAAGAGTTTTGTTGGGCGGGTCGCGGCGTACCCATCACATGGCCTTGGCAGTGAGGGGGAGGCATCATCAAGCCACCCAATCGCCAACTAACCCATACAAGATGCGTGCGCCACCAACGGAAGATGGTCCTGACGAAGTTTGCGCCTTCGATATTGTCTGGAAGAGGCTGCGGCCTCGAATGAGTACAGACAGGTCATTTTTTGGTGGGGCGCCCAAAAAAGCAACGGCGTCATCATATGGAGGTGTACCACCCGTACCATTCATGTCCAGCCCCCTCTGGATGCGTCAGCGTGTCGCCAGGGAGTGTGGTAATGCACGAGGGTCATGTGGAGGAGCTGAAAGGGCCATGTGGATGAGGTATGGATCCGTATCCATACCGCATCCGGCTTGCAAATCGTTTTTTGAAATCGCTTTTTTCAGTGTATCGACACTTTGGGGCATGCAATGTGGCAGAAACGATCTGTCCTTCATGGAGTGGATAGATGGGGAGCATACAGAGCCATTGTGGTGCGCAGTTTACAGAAATACCAGGATGATGATGATGGTCATGGGTGCTGAGGGGAGGGCAACATTGCTTGATCGAGAATTTTGTGAATCCACCACACAACAGTGTGGTGGACCAACATGACAATAAAAATAACTTCTATTTCAATTTACCTTCGATATTCTGATTCATTGATAGTCATGTGTACGAATGCAATGTATAGATTTAATTGTAAACCATGTATTATTGAGATATAGCATGATAAGCAGATGTTTGGATGGATTTTGGATGCTCTCTAGAGTAGTCTACGTATCACGACTCATCCCCCACAAAACTCCACAACTAGTGTTATTGCGGTGACGCACAGCCATCACAAAATTTCCGTCTCATCATCCAACACAGCCTCACTTTCTGTGTTGGCCTTCATTGTGTGAGCATCACACCACCTCTGATTCTCCAATTGCTCTTCTTCTCTCTGCAACTCCTCTTCTCTCTGCTCTTCCTCTGTTTTCGCTGGTGCATTGTGGATTGCCACAATTGCGGATGCTGCTGTTGCTTTGTTTGTTGTGTTGGTTTCTGTCTTGGTGAGCACAGCCTCCTGGTTTTGTTTGCGTTGCTTGGCACTGTACGCTGCAAACAGCGATGCTTTGACGCGCATGGGATTTGCATGCAGTTGTACGTACCAGTCAGTTTTTGTTTTTTCGTCGCTCATCAATTGCTCGTGTGCTTCGTGTTCGGATGGTCTGTTTTTCGGATCCTTCGCGGACGCTGCGCAGATGTCCTTCAATTTGTCCGCGATGTAGTCTGGTAGTTTGGCGTTGGTCCGTGTTGTTTTGCTCGCCCAGCCTGGCACTGCGAGTGGTGGGTGTTCGGTTTCCGCGGTCTGGTCTTGTAGTGCTGTGGTGTGATCGGATGGTAGATGTTGTTGTCCGTCTTGGAGGGCTTTGCCGATCGTGAACGCCTTGCTCTCTGTTGCTGTACGCCCGAGTTTTCGCGTCTTGTCCGTCTTCCTGAATGATTCGGACGTAATTGCCGGCTTGACGGACGTGAATGTTTTGTCCGCGATGACACCCAACTCGTTGATGATCCACCCTTCCCATTCAGCGCTCTTCACCACGACGTCTTCCGTGATTCCAGATGCAGCCACCAACTGCGCCTGGTCATCATCGTACTTCACCTCGTGAGTCATACGTACCTGTTGTCCAGATGCGCGGAATCGTCTTTTTGGTGCGCCAGGCAACGTGGTGATGTTGCCTGCCAGGAGCGCCGCGTTGGCAAGTACCGTTGTCGTACCTGCGATGTTACCGGCTTGGAGCGCGAGGAAGACTTGGAAAGGGGTCTTGATGTCCTTGCCACTTTGCACGTATTTTCGCAGTACACGTGTGATGTACGCGAAGTGGGTGTCCAGCATGCTCTTACCGGTTTGGGCCTCCGTGTAGATCCACGCGATGATTTTAGCTGCTTTTCGTGTCGCAAGGTTCTTGTTGAGTACCGATGTGATGAGCGCGATGTGCTCATGACTGGCAAAGCAACACGCGTTGTCGCTCTGTAGGATGATTTCAGTCACGGATGGGAGAATTTCTTTGACCTTTTGTTGCACGATGTCAAGTAGTCCGCCAACTTGAAGAGTGTCTTGAGTCGGTCTTCCGTCGACCACAATGTCGATGAACCGATAAGTAAAAATGTCATTGCGACATGTGATGACCATTGCCCCAAGCAGTGACATTCCCTTCTTCCCCCAATATGCTTGTTGGGCTTCGCCTTGGCCTGTCGGTAGAATTTTTTGCTTATGGTCAAGTACCACATAGGCTCTTTCAGGCTTATCATTGAGTGTGGATTGATAAAATTTGATTTGTTGGAATTGAACTTTCGCACGCACTTTGTGAGCCATGTATTTAACGATTTCATTGGCGAATCCTGGCGCCGCCGCAAGCATTGATTGCAATTCGTCTTTGTGTTCTGCGAGTTCGTTGTCCTTAAGCATTTTGACAAAAGGAACAAAACGATCATTCACAAATCGCATTGCTGCGCCACAACGGTTGCATACTTTACGTGGTTGTTCGTTTGTCGTGACCACAGGAGTGTCATTCGTGGCAGTGGGAGTGTCGTTTGTGACAGAGGTGGTTTTCTTGCGCTTGTGCTTGTTGGTGCGTGGTTTGCGTTGATTGGTTGATGTGGTTGTTGCCTTCTTCTTCTCCTTTTTGGTGGTGAGAGCGAACGCGGCCGAGTGCATTGGATCGTCACACTGAAGCTGCATGTGGGAGGCGGTGAATTCCCATTTGAGGAACACAACAATCAGTCCAAGCGCATGCAACAGGGAATCGGCTGTGCGTTCATGCTGTGCGATGACGTCACTGGGATCATCATTGTCGTGGTAGCTTTCGTCATTGGCATCCACAGCATCATCGTTTTCCTCCTCTCCGTCTGCTTCATACTTAGCCTTGAGTAGCTCTACTAGGCGCGAAATTGCCTGTTTCAGTTTCTCCGTCGCCATCCAGAAGTAGCTTTCGAAGGAAGAGAGGCCTGTCTTGATCTTGCTTTTGCGTGTGAGTAGGTTAGTAATGGTGGTGAAGGCGGGCCTTCCCACTGGGTTGTTAGTCGTTGACGAGTACATGCCGAATAAGTCTCGGATGGTGGTGCTTCCACGATCGAACACCGGGACATTTTCAAATTGGACACCACCATACTTTACCGTGTGACTCAACCCTGCCTTGTATGTAGTCGTGTTCATGAGGAAGGACACCACACCAGAGAGATTGCAGGCACCCACACGGTACTGAAGAACTCGCGCAGGTACGATTTCGCCGTGACTCAACTTGTCGAAGTAGCGACGCAAGGTGCTTGCCTGGCTTTGCGTGATGATGTCGCGTTTGGGAAGCATGCGGGCGTTCTGTTCCTCCGACAATCCTTGTGCATGCCTACCCAGGATAGCAGTACACAGTGCATGTGGCGCAGACATGACCAGAGCAGCTCTAACTGTGCGGGATGACGTAGTTTCTCCGAGCAAGCCCACAGTGTAGAGATTGGATGCCAACATCGTTGGAGGAAGTTCCACATTGCCACGTACGTATGCAACCACCTGTTCCATCTGACAAGTTGGCACGCCCTCTTCTGGAAGCAGGACACTCCAAAGTGCACACGATGCGACACTCCACACCTGTTTGATGTAGCTCCAGATGGTCCGATCGTGTCTGCCTGTGAGAACGAACCCTTTCTTTGGCATGAGTTGCAACAGTTTTGAATCTAGGTTAGATCCAAGCTCCGCCATCACACGAGCGATCGCATCACGCCTCCAGCTGCCCTCCTCTGTCGGGTCACACTCAAACTTGCCGCCCCTCCTGCCCCAGCCGGCGCGCGTCTGCTTTTCCTCCTCGTCAATGAACGTGCTGTCGCTATCATTGGAGGTGTCTGCGTAGCGGCCAGCAACAATCGTATTGCATTGGCGGGGAAGCCTAGCTGGCGGGGTAGGCTCGACAGGTGGTGCAACGTCAGGTGCAGCAGGCGGGGGTGGCGCGTTCACGAAAACGCTCACCACTGTTCCATCGCCAACACCTCGTCCCTCCGACCGCACCTCGACATGGGAGTCGTCAAAGACGCCTCCGTTGCTGTCTAGGATGTGGACGAACACATGCAGCTCACGAGCGTGCGCATGCGTACCGTTCGGGACGAGGCCGCCATCCGCTGCATGCATCGGCTTCACATCAATCACTCGTGTGATGGTGCTCGGCTTCCTCAACGTAGCGGACGGCTTGCCAGGCAACAGTTGATTGGCGGTTGGCAACAGGAACCCCTTCGAATCGACAGGAGGAGCAGGCACAGGGTGAGCAGATGCAGGGCGAGCAGAACGCGGCTTCTTACTGGGGGAGGGGTTGGCATCCTTGGAGAGGGCCTTGGCAGCAGCAGAGGGAAACATGGTGGGATTGTTGGTGGAGAGTAGTGTGGTTTGCTAGGTGGATGTGATGGTGTGCACTGGTCTGAGACGAAGTGAGCAAGGAGAGCATCCGATGAAAGGCAAACCAGCTTGCAACAGCAACAACAACAACAACAACAACAACAACTGCTACTACTACTGCTACTACTACTGCTACTACTACTCTGACGACAACGGGCATTGAGCGAAAGGGCGAGTGTGCATGGCATTGGCGAGGAAAGTTGTGACATGGAGCCAAAGCGGGGCGCGATTTTGTGAAATGATGGAGATGATGTGTTTTGTGTGATGTGTTTTGTGTCATGTGTTTTGTGACGAGCAGAATGTGGAATCCTGTGGCACATGCTAACGTGTAATTAACGCGTACCAAACCACCGACATCTTCGGGAGCTAGTCCGTGACTGACCACCTGACGATAAATACTTGAGAACATCATCGAACCTTCGACAGCTACCAACGAGTTTTGCGTGGTTGGATCCACGTGACTAGAATGAACACATTGATCGGTGCATAAAACGTAAAATAAGCTTTACTAAGCACTGAAAAGGTGACATGTACATAAAGAGACTACAAGGATTTTGAATATGTGCTTAGTTTGAAAATCCCAGAAATCCGATTAGACTCTTCATTTCAAACGATTGGTCGACTCACTGATCGGGCTCTTATGCAACGGACTTTGTGGTGGACGGTTTGGCCTTTCAAGATGGGGAAGAGAGAGAGAGAGAGAGAGGAGAAGGTATGAAAGACTTTCGCCGACGGATGATGTGGCCTCTGCTCCATTGAACTGGGAACCAACTTGACTCCAATTTATTCTGTTTCTACGATACGATGTCCGAAAGAGAGATAGATAGTCACGGAGACCCCTTCACTGGCACAGCACGTTCTGTGAGCGCGATCTCTGGAAAGCAAGCATGATGAGCTCGAGCGCGAGAGCACGACTGCCAAACGAATGCAATGCTCCGTAGGTACTCCAACTGAACCACAGCAGTAACCGAAAGGAGTCGACGATCTCCAACTTCGATAGAATTCCGTGCCGCTGAGCTACCTCAATTCGAATCCAGTTCCTGGCTTGGCCATGGCCGACCTTGCGGCTTTACTTCTCCGCGAGCAAACGAATTCCTTGGCACAGTCACGTTTTTCGTTGTGGCTCCAAGGAAAGAGAGAATCGAATTGTACACGTTTCATGCTTGCATTTGCAGGGACATGACGACGATGTCGATCACGATGACCATGGTTGATGGTCACAGATGAAGGACGACGAACCACTTTGTGGGAGGGGTCACCTCAACCGATTCCAACAGCACCCAAACTCTCTTCCATACCCGCTTGCGCAACCGATCGTACGTTTCGCACAAGAAAGGAGAAAGTCGCGAATGTGCGATGAGGACGAAGGTTTTCGCGTTTGGAGTTCCCTGGAGACTTTTTGTGTGGTGTGTACTTGGTCTTGACAAACCATCTTCGTTCTTTCTTCTCCAAAGCAGTCATTGTCGTGGCTGTCCGAAGCGACAAATGACCCAAACCTACTCTTGACGTCATATGTCTCCGAACAAACCCCTCCCCAACGAGAACACCTCTTGGTCATGAAGAACAACTCTGCAGTAGTTTTCGCCATCTGCTCGAAGAACACCGTCAAAAGTCAGGGACAGACATGCACAAACCCGTCATGACATGTTCTCTCCCATCACAGCACGTTTATTGCGCCAAAACATCATCACTGCGCCCATGTTGCAAAACGTCGTCATTTGTTGCTCTTGTCTGTTTCGTCGACCAAAACGGGTTCGGGACGCGAGAGCCTTACATCACAGAGAGAAATGACTTTGCATCGTGTCGTGTTGTGTGGTTGGATCGTTGCAAGTACGATCAACACACGTTTCATGTGTTGTCGTTGTGAAAATGGCCGATCGACGCAACGTTCGCAGCAACGGAATTGAATTCTGAGAAACCATCACTTGTGCACACTCTCGTCAGGCATGGCTTGTTTGGTGCACAACATCGATCGGACACACAACCAACGCCAACATAGCGACAATAACAGCGACAATAACAGCGACAATAACAGCGACAATAACAGCAACGGTCCCCATACGGCAACAACATCCACGATCGTGTGGTCACAAAACAAAAGGCAGCAGCAACAACAGCCTCCCCTTGGGATGAAGATCGGAACCGGAACTTTGTGAAAAGAACCGAGCAAGCCAACCAACCCAAACACAACAGACGTCGACAGACATCGACAGACATCCAGAGAAAGGCCAGGCACAAGACAGTCAGGACCACACAGTCGAGTTGGGTATCTTTGCCATCAACTATTGACAAAACAGAGCTGCAAACGAATTCTCATTTGTGCTGCTGGTACTGCTGCTGCTTGTGCGACTCTACCAAGACAGAGCGAACGGGAGAAGCAATCGCACGAGGCCAACCACCATCCACCCGTTCCTGCGACTTCGCAAAGAGCTCGGGAAGAAGAGACGAGAGAGCGAGAGGATCGTCCAAGTTCACGAACACTGCACAAGAATCAAATTTCGCGTTGGTAGCATCCAAACCCCACTTGTTGATTGAGGAGAGTGCAAGAGCAGCAACATCCATCCAATCCATCCACAAGGAGCCATAATCCCAACATCGACACAACAGGAAAGCCAAGGAACGACATCCCCAAAGCCCAATCCCAACGCCACCATGACGAAACAGCTGCGACAAACGCGCCGTCTGCCGATGGCTTTGATGCTGGCTCTGCTTGCCTCCACGGCGCAGAACTGCGAAAGTTTCGTTGTGCCAGCTGGAGCTTCGGCTGCATCGCGCTCCAGAACTGCCTTGGATGCTGCCTTCGTCCACAGCTCCGCCTCGCCAGACCAAGAACCAAGAGCATCCACATCGACCACGAGCCCCACCGGCGGCCGCCAAGATGAGGAGGCTTCGCGCACAGGCCGTCCGAGACGGTGGCCCGGCAAGATCTGGTCCAGGCTGTCGCTGTCGTCGAAGCAGAGACGGAGGTCCAAGCAGGCCTCCAGACTGCAGATGCGAACGTTCAGCATCGAGGAGGGCATGGATCAGGAGACCATGGACTTCGTGGCCCGCAACTTCGAGATGATGGAACCGCAAACAGCGCTGCCGAGCATCGCCCCGGAACAAACAATGCCCACCGTGGATTCCGAATTCTTCGACGTGTCCATCCACGAAGCGCCCACAGCGCTTGACGACTTCACCGTCGCGGATCAAGACATGGCCGCGTCGTCTGCTGCCACGCAAATACTCCAAGGTCCCAAGGAAAAGCGCAAGGTCATCTCCCTCAGCGGGGGCATGGCGTCGCTTGCGGAGAACGCACTCACCAACGCAGTGCGTCGCCTCACCGCAGAAGAGCCGGTCGGTGTGGCCATCTCCGCCAAGCCAAGACGCAAGCGCATGGTGACCGGACTCCTGCGTGGACACCTCGGCACCGACGCGGAGCTGCACTTCGGCCGCCTCGTCTTCCCCAACCTAGAGCTCACATCGGGTCGCCTGCACATCCAGCGCATGACCGTCAACCTCCTCAACACCGTCCGATCGGGTTGCGGTCCCCGCTTTCCCAACCAGTTCGACATGCACTTCGACGACATCCTCCTCACGCAGGACGATCTGTGGAACAGCTCCTGCTTCCGAAACGGACTGCGCCGACTCCTGGTCCGCCTCCTGCAGGACCGCGGCGTTCAATCATCGTCCATCCAAGTCACCTCCGTCGGCATTTTGGTAAGTCAATCACGTGGGAGTTGCGCACATCGTTGTTTCAAGTTCTCCATCGTCCTGTTTCATGCTTTGCACAGCTTGCAATACTGTATCCATTCTCTCTCACTCACAGTCTCCCGCACTCAAACTCCACACTAATATCAACCACAGCCAAATGGAAAGGTGTTCTGCCAAGGCGACGCCAAGACCATGTTCGGCTCCCCGATCCCATTCGAGGTCCGAACCGGCATCACGACAAAGTGCAGCGGCCACGTCCTTGACTTCACGGGCATGGAGATCTGCCTCAACCGCGACATCGGCTTCTTCGTCCCCGTCATCCCATCCATCGACGTCGACATTGGCCACAACGCCCGCGTGCGCGACATCCACATCGACGGCGATGCCAAAGAACTCAAGATATCCACTAGTGTGACGATCACACCAGCAAATACAATCCAAGTCGGCGGGTACAGCCAATCCAACGAGGCCTTCGCCGCGCGCTTCTCCGTCGATGTCGGCCGGTGGTTCACCAACCTCGGCAACTGGACGGGGCCCCGAGTGTGAGGTACGCGAATGCGTGCCCCCACCAAACTTATTCCCGAGCTCCGCTTTGCGGGCTTGATGACTACAACGCGATCGCTGCCATCCACCCACGATCCATAGATGAACATAGACAATCCAAGATACCCAAGATTATAAACCATAAATCTTCCTAGACACATGATCACACGATACCATACAACTCACTATTTTCCATGTGCTTCGCCGCATCATGCATGCTTTGCTGTAGTGTAGTGCAATAGAATAAGAGTCTTTGTTGTTCATTTCTGTTATTTTTGCCGGCTTGTACACTTCCCTCGACTGTCGTGCAGTACGTTCTTCGCTGCCTTACTTACCACCAGCCAACGCCTCAAGCACGATGGCAATCGCCACGGCGCCAGGATCCGGCGTGCCTTCCAAAGTCTCGGCCGATAGGTAGTTGGAACGACCGGCGTTGGCGGCCGTCATTTGGGCCGTCCCGTCGGCACCTTCACGCGCCTTCTTGGCAGCCTGCGCCACATCGTCAGTGGCGACCAAGGCCGCGGCGGCCGGAATCAAGGCATCCAGCATCGTGCGCGATCCCACGGAGGCACCGCCGTACAGACCAATGACGTCCGTACCGGCCTGAAAGGCGGCCGACAATTCTTTCATGCCGATCTCTTCGTTGACGGCCAACGTGGAACTCATCTTGCGGAACATGAGCTCCAGCAGCACGCCGGACGTGCCGCCCATCGATGCCGAGATAGCGTCGGCCATCTCGGCCAGGAGGGGGACAGGATGCTGCGTGTTGAGGGTGGAGTCGAGGCGTTTGAGGATCTCGGTGGCACCGCGTTGCATCGTGATGCCGCAGTCGCCGTCGCCGACGATGGTGTCGAATTTGGTGAGCTGCGGTTCGGCGTCGCGCAAGGCTTCCGCGGCTTTGCGGATCACGTCGGAGGGCGCAAAGTCCGTCAAGGTGAGGGGTGGCAAGGCGTCGGCGGTCGTTGCGGTGGTATCGGCCGAAACGACTTCGGGGCGCTGCGTGGCGGAGGGACGCGCATCGGTGTTGACGACGTCGCAGGCCAACCAGGCCGGTGCGTCGGTGGCGGCGTCCAGGAGATCGACGAGGCGCTTGGAATCGCCCTTGCCCTTGGAGAGGTTGAGGATGGTGAGGCTGGCACCGTGCATGTTGAAGCTGGTCATGTAGCTGCCGACGAGGAGACGCGAGACCTTGCACTGATACTTGGATTCGAGGATCTTGACGGCCGAATTGGCAAGGATGGACATTTCGAAGTTGGAGGTACCACCGAGGTTGTTGACGAGGAGGCAGAGATCGTCGCCGGCATCGACCATTGGGACGATGGCCTCGGCGTCGTCGCCGGATGGATCGACGCGTCCGTAGTCCTGGATGGTCTGCAGCATCTGCTGCGCCATCTCATCGGCAGTCATGATGGGAAGCTGCTTCATGCCGGCCTCGCCATGAATGCCGAGACCCAGCTCGATGAGATCGCCACCCGACAGACGATCGTTGACGGCGGCGGCACCAGGCACCGTGACGGAATCCAACGCCACTCCCAACGTGCCCATACGCGACGTGACTTTGTTGACAAGGCTCACGATCTCGTCCAACGACTTGCCCTGCGACGCTGCGGCACCCGCAATCTTGTGCACGAGCACGGTGCCGGCCACGCCGCGGGCCCCTGTGATGCCCTTCGTGCGCGACACGGCGCAGTCATCGGCAATGACGACCATGCGACACGGGATGCCTTCCTGGTTGGCACGTTCGCAGGCCATGCCGAAGTTGAGACGATCGCCCGTGTAGTTCTTGACGATGAGCAGGACGCCCTTGTCGTTGCGGCAGGCACGCACGGCCGCGAGGATGGCCGCGACGCTGGGCGATGCGAAGATGCCGCCGCAGATGGCTCCCGTGAGCATGCCGTTGCCGATCCATCCCGCGTGGCTGGGTTCGTGGCCGCTACCGCCGCCCGAGAGGAGCTGCACGCAGTCCTTGTGCGTGACGGCGTCATCACGTGCCAGAACGACGTGGTGGTTCTGCAGCTTCTCGAGGCGGTTGGGGTACTGCAGGAGCAGGCCAGCGATGAACTCATCGACGGAGTCCTTCGCATCGTTGATGATCTTCTTGGGTGGCGTCATGGCGCTCTTCAGTTCTGTTTTGTGGAGTCTCGTTGATGCTGTTGATGCCGTTGATGCTGGTGATGCGAAACGCTGGTTTATGGAGGGTTGGAAGGCGGAAGCGTGGGTTGTGAGGAGGAGCAGAACGCAAATGGATTTGATTGTGGATGCTGATGCTGAAGATGTTGGTGCTGATGTTGGTGCTGATGAGAATGATGGGTGGAACATCACGATTGACTTCTTCTTTTTCGTTTTCTTCTTCTTCGCCTTCTTCCTTTGCTCCTTCGGCACTACACTACACTACACACCACGTCCTTCTTCTCTTGTGATGGCTGAAGTGATGGGTTGATTGCCTTGATGTCCTCTCTCTCTCTTCTCCCCTTGATGGATGAGGCGATGCGTCGATGCGTTGATTCCTCTCTTTGTGATTTCCCACACACAACTGCCCAACTCATGAGGATTCGCCTCTTGTGACAAACGTGTGATCTCGTGTGACGTCGTTGTTGGGGCGGTCGTGATGTTTCAGTTCGCAAGGAAGATTTGCGTCATGTTGATGTCTGTCAATAAACTTATCTAGTCCTTTGTTTGCTTCGACCTCACAGTGTTGATATCTATGACCCAGTTGAGTGACAGGACCTGCAGTCGGTCCTGTAAGGGTGGCAACTTACGGAAATTTTGACCAAAACATTTATGTATTAATAAACTAGATAAATTATAAGATGCCTTGTGGACTTCGATTTTTCTCTAAGGCCCTATTTTAATTTCTATGGACCCCTCAATTTTGCTCTCATCTAGACACGGCTAGCGCACTACGGCCAGATTCAGTGTCTTGGTGCCTTCGCTGGTATCGCCAAAACCAGAATTTTCACTGTCAATTTCAGGCTATATCTATTTCTAGTTCATGCATCGCGGCTCTTACTCTTTGCTGCGATTGTGCCCTCACATTTGTTCCACTATCTCAGGAGATTCCGTATGTTCCTCCATTGTTTGTGTCTCACATGCGATTCGCTCCGATGTTGTGTTTTCTTCTTGTTGCAGCGCGATTTCCTCCTCTTCTGCTGTTGTCTGTTGTGGAGGCACAATCTCCGCGTCAATGCTGTTCGCGTGCGTCGGTGGTTGGGTAATTGTTGTATTTGTTGTGTGTTTGTTGGAGTGTGCGATTTGGTTCATCGTTAGGATTTCAATGTCACAGCTGTCGTCGAAAGTTGCGCCTTTGAGCACAGGAGGCACGAACTTGTCTATTGCAGATGTCAGAATGTGCTGCTTGCCATCCATATCCAATGGAGGCAACAACTTCTCAGAAGCAAATGGCGCAAAGAGCTCCTTGCAATCGATCGGATCGGATGGAAAGGGGTGCACGGATCGAGAGGATGGCAAATGTTGCTTCTTGGAGGGGGAAGGATTGGTGTCCTTGGACGCAGCTTTTGTGGGAGAGACGGGCATGATGCTGATTGATACTGATGGGTAGATGGAGAAGACTACTAGTGATGGAAGTGAACTGAGCAGGAGGAGGGAAGAAGGTGATGATACAAACACCTCATGAACATACAACAAGCACAGCACACCATCACAGAGAAGCAAAGGTTAATTCTGTGCCGAAATGTGAGGACATTCGCCGCGTGTGACCAGAGTCACAAATTTGAATGTGTGCTGTAACGTGAAATAACGGTAATTGCTACTATAATATGACCCACGTCAGCCAATGACCGTACGACCACGGCAGGATTCTGAAAAAATGGGCTCCTATGGAGACTAAAATTTAACCATATATACGTTAACACATTGGCAATAAGTAGCAGGTGCTAGACAGTGAGTCCAGTCTTTGGTTATAAAGTTATGATGGCGTCAGCCTAGAGTTTTAGAGGCAAAACGTGATGCAAGCGGCCAGAATTCGCTTTTTCGGAGCTCCTGTCACGACACGTGGCACCCATTTCTATCTGATTTTCGCTTTCTTTGTGTTTTGCTTGGTGGGAAGCTCGATTTGGAACAAAATGACGTGACCATTTCGACGTTACGGGCGTTAGTTCGAGTCGAAACTGTGATGACGTGTTTCTTCTTGTCGTTAAGTGCGATGTGATGTCGCATGTTCCATGTTGAGTGACACTGTCAAGTCCACGAGTGGTTGGACAGACTTTTCATTTGATATCTTCGTCCCACCTGGTTCAGATCGATGCTGATTCTCACGGTTTTCTGGGTCGCAGAAGCGTGTGCTCGCCAATCCGTTTCGAATGTGCATTTGGGACGCTCGTCGTGCGATAAAAATGAAATCAACTGTATTTGCGTTTTGCAACACGTGTCGCCACACAACACGGCAGAGAGTCCGTCGTTGCTCATGTGATCCTTTTGTGCTGGTTCGATTCTCGCTTTGTTTTCCGTTCTGCACTGCGCGTTTTTGTTGAGTGACCTTGTGTCATGCTCCTCTACATCCATTACAATATCATGTGCACTGCATACTCTACGCACATCCTACTATTCTACTCTGCATGATGTTGCTTTTCTGCATAATCGATCTGGGTTGTTTGCCAACTGCTATCTTTGCTATTCTAACATGACGTGCACAATCACCTCCATCACTGAATGGGAAAGAGTAGTCTTTCGCATCTTTGTTTTCGTGTTGTTTGTGTGTCGGAATGTGCATAGGTGTATGTGCATTACTCACCTATTGTTCTCTTGTACTCTCTGTGCAAACGGCGCTAACATTCGTGTCATCAATGAAGCGTGATTGAGTGAATCACATCACGAATTTACGCGCGCCAATGTGTTCACCATTTCAGAAGGCAATGGGTGAACAACATTATCTGAAAGCATCAGATATTTGGTCTGTCCATCCATTCCACAGAAACAAGTGACATCAAGTCCAGGTCGAAATATTTCACAACTATCCCTTCATGACCTAGGGGATTACTTCGATCCAATATATATTTCATTCTCACCCCATTCCGTTTTTGACCGCAACTTTTACATGTACCCCTCCACTTTTCTTGTACCAACGGAATCCTTGGGAGTTGGCGCTTCTTCTTATCTTCCTGAATCAGGGGTCTTCTTACTGCGGTCGGGTCGCCATCGTCCTCCGAAGTACTCGTGAATCGTTGTTTCGGCGACGGGACTGATGGGAAAACTCATCAGCTAGGCCATCATCGCTGATTTTCGTGACACATCAATGATTTCTCGGTGCTCACATCTCTCAACTCGATCGCCGTTTTCGCATGCATCACTTGGCATGCATGTTCATACAGCTCCATGGATGCCTCCCAGCACATTGCTTCGCTGATGATCTCCGTGACCCATCGCTCATGGATCATTCTTCGTTGTGCGCAATCTCTTTGATTGTTTCTTCTCACCGTCGAAGAGATCATCGCGATTGGTGATCACAAAATTGCAATCGCAATTCCAACCATTCCACATCATCGATCGCCCATCACAACACAAGCACAGCCGATCTCATGCACCCGCAGCCATGCCTGCATCATCTCTGGCTTCTCCCACATCCAAGCGTGCCAAAGTATCCAAGCCTTCTTCCAATGGCGCGGCAAGCTACAATTGCGCCAAACCCTTCGTGGTATTCCTCAACAGCAATCGGAGAAACTCCCTTCATGCTACCAATGGAGTGATGGGAGACCGTTCTGCAGGAGCACCAATCGCAAGCAGCAAGGGAGTATGCAATGGCAACAGTGCCTGCATCAGTGTGGCTGGTACCACCACTGCCAGCAGCACTGCAAGCATACTCGAAAGCAACAGGCGCAGCAGTCGCATTATCGAGCGCCTCAAACGCAAACTTGCATTGAGGTGCGGAAGAAAAAACGAGAGGAGTGGCCCGATTGCAACCAACAACAGCAATGATGGCATGGCCAGCAATGATGGCACGGCCAGCAACAATGGCATGGCCAGCAATGATGGCACGGCCAGCAACAATGGCATGGCCAGCAATGATGGCACGGCCAGCAACAATGGCACAGCCAGAAATGATGGCACGGCCAGCAACAATGGAGCAATGGATGCAGACTGCACCACTTCAACTGGTGTTGCCGTGGCTCCTGATGGATCAACTGCTGTGGATGGCACAGCCATTCCTGTGCATGGAGCCAACAACAATGTTGCCTATGCACCACTCCCCATCAGTTCCCACAAGCCACTCTTCCGGTCAGTTGGAGGTTTCAACCCATCAGTTGATACCATCCTGGAAGTTTACTTCTCACGGCAACTCATCAAGTCCATGCAAGTCCACACCAACAACCATATCTTCAACAGTGGATCAACGGCCAGCTTCATTTCAGTGAAGGAGATCTACCTCTTCCTTGCAATCTACTACTACATGGGAGTCTTCAAGGCACCAGCCAAGCAGGATTATTGGCGTGCCCCGTCCATTGGTGTACCATCCCACCTGTTCACAAAGTACATGACACGAGCAAGATATGAAGTTGTGTGGAACCACATTCACTTCTCAGCTGTGAGGAATGCAGTTGCTTCTGATACAACCAATGCCACTGACTCGGAAGAAGAGGATATCAGTGACAGCGAAGACGATTTCATCCAGAGCCGATATGAATCTCTCATGAGTGCAACGGCCAGCAGCTGCTCTCCATCAAGTCGGTCTGCAACTTTGAGCTGCTCCACATGCACAGGCAGCAACCAAACCCTGCACACACAGCCCCCCACTCCTCCTACACCAATTGTTGACAGCAACAGAAGCTGGTATCACAAGATCCAACCACTGCTTGACCACATCAACCAGGTGTCAAAGAGTATCTGCATCAAGCCAGGCTTTGCCTGTGCAATCAATGAAATGATGGTGAGATTCAAGGGCAGGTCCAGGCAGACCACTCGGATGAAGCAGAAACCCATCAAAGAGGGGTACAAATTCTATGCTCTGTGCTGCTCGAAGACTGGATTTGGATATCATGTACTGCCTGCAGGACGTCTGGACACAACAACAAAAATCAACAACACTGTGGAGGAGCTCATGAAGACATTGGACCCAACAAATCACCATGTTGTTGCAATGGACAACCTCTTCACAACCAAGACAGTCATGGCGAAGTCAAGAGAGATGGGCATCAGAGTTGTTGGCACTGCAAGGAGGAGGAATGGATTCCCCAGCACAGAGGTGAAGGAGGTTGAGGACATGTGCTTCAACTCACTCTATGTCTGGATTGAGAACAATCAGTACGTGGTGGCCAGGTGGATTGACAACAATGTGGTGTTGATGGTAAGTACGGTGCGCCATGGGAACGAGTCAGTCCTTTGCAATTGCCACAAGCCAAGAAAGAACAAGGTGAATGCAGGGCACATGAAGATGGTCTGGGGGAGCAAGTACTCTGCACACATCCGAATTCCAAAGATGATTGATGACTACAATCATTGGATGCTTGGAGTTGACAAATGCGACCAACTTATCGCATACTATCGCCCTGACTTGAGGGCTTGGAGAGTATGGATGCCCCTCATGTTCCACTTGTTCGACATCATGTGCGTCAATACTTGGATTGCATTCAATCACCTGGCAAGAGAGCAAGATCGATTGGGGAGCAAGGAATTCATAATCGAGATGATTGAGGCTTTGGTCCGCAAAGGGAATGAAGCAGATTTGATGGCAACAAGGGCAAGCCACCAGAGAGTCCCACACACCATTCGAACAAGGAATCGGATGAGCCCCTGCTCTCCAAAGCTGCCCAGATCGAGATTGGAGGGGAGATTCGAAGATCACAAGGAGATCATCAGCAGGGACGGAAGCCAGAAGACTTGCAGATACTGTTCTTATCTCAAAGCAAAAGCAAAGCTCGAAGGCAGGCCAGCACATGAACCAAGCAGAGTCCGAAGGATGTGCAGTGTGTGTGGAATCCATGTCTGTAAGCTGCACTGGAATGTATTTCATGGGAAGGATGATGAGAATACAATCAACTCTGACGAAAGTGAACTGACCATTACAGTCTAAAATCCAGTTTAGAGACAGGTACAGAACTAGTTTTCATACGTAGGGCATGGTAGGAAAAAGCCGTAGAAATTTAACACGGAGGCTTTACAATGGATCTGACAGATCCTTTATGGCTGGTCCATTAAGGGATACCCAAAATGACAATACTTTTGCCTCCCATCTACATCATCAACGGAATATGGAATGTGAAGGAGCATGGAACGACAGCTGGCACTGACATGATGGCATGTGTCCCCACATCAACAGCTGACTCCACATCAGAACAGAATTCAAAGATTCTATTACTGTGGCGTCATGGAGATCATGGATATGTAAAGGAGGAGTTCAAGCAAGACATTGAAAACTCCACATGAAGTAGTAAATCAATATGAGATGTTATCTCGTTACTGTACACAGCGAAATCACACGAGTCCTTCAAGAGAGATCAAGTCTTTCAGGACGAGGGTGACGAGCTGGTGAGTGAAGACACTGTTTGGGTTGAGTGACTTCTGGTTCTATGTTATCTTCATTGAGTTGTATCTCACGTTGCTGTCTTCAAGGTCAGCTCTCAGTCATTGCACCTCTGCGATCTTGTTCTGATGTGGAGATGACCCATGATGTGGCGATGATGTCTTCTGTGTCGACGTCACTCGTCACCGTTCCATGGCTCTGTCGATTCCACATTCCATTGATGATGCTTGAGGTTGTCGAGTGTGTTGTCATTTCAGGTTTAGTTGGGAAGTATATCAGGTCAGATTGGACATCACATGTTTGCCGGGCGATGGCCAGACCGAATCTCTGATGTTCTCTCTAGTGTGTCCCTCTTATGCCGAAAATCATGTGTCGGAGTAAAGCATCGTTTCAGCACCTACCGGGACAGACTAATCAGAAAACGAATCAGGTGAATAAAGCGTTGTGCTAATATGAGACAGGACAATTGAGTACGTATCGAATACAGAGTATCGCGCAGTGATAACACGGAGAGAGAGAGAGAGTGTTGGAAGGCTCCGCGCATGGAGAATTGGTAGTAGTCACACTCTTTGGCTGTAAGTGTTTCCGTTACTTGTTACTGTTACTGTTATCGATTGTTGATGAGCGAGCGTGCAGAATGAGATGATCAAGATGCTCTCTTGATCCATCTCTTCCTTGCTCTCATTGTTGGTGCAGTACTCTTGCACCTCCATGCACATTGCTCTCCTTGTTGCTCGTTGATGTTGACTTGATTGTTGTGTTGTTGTTTCTCTCTCGTTGTCTCGTCGTTGTTCCATTCTCAGGTTTTGTTGAATCTGATGATTGATGGAATCTGATGGAATATTTAAAACATATTTCATTCCTGTAGACCTGGTAGGTAAGGCCTTGAGGTGACGTCACATGTGGTGGATACTGTGGTATCTGCTGGTATCGTGGTATCCTGGCATTGTAGTATTGTAGTATCCTTGTGGTATCATGGTGGTATCATTGTGATGTCATTAGTTTTGGGTCGTGATTCCACCACCAAATATTCTTGATGGCACGCAAGTGTGACTGATGCATACACATCCGAGTACACACATTCCAACAATGTTGTCCATCTTGAGGTCAAGCCCAAGGGTGCCATTGCTCCCGGAAAGGGACACGGTCCATCGGAAACTCGCGCCGAACGGATCACCGATGAAATGGACCCCAGGACTGAATCTGGATCAGAAGGGACAGTCGTACGCAGGATGGCCGCTCACGCATGCGTGGGGATGTTCGCAAGCTCTCCAAGTGGCAAAGGCATTCGCGCTGCAATCTTGACGCAGTCACGGGACGGAGCTCGCGTTGCAGGATAGGAAGCACAGCTGGGATGGAAACTGCATCGGGTTGATGTTCCTGAAGGACAAGGTTGTACAGGAGCTGCGGCCCTGGCAATCGCTCCTGAGCGTTGTAGTGAGCCTTGTCAATGGTGAAATGGGCCGTTGTTTTTACTTGGCCCGTGGATACGTCGTTCTACTCAATGTTGGACGCTGTAGCAGTGTATCCCAGGAAAACGCCATCACGGGAGTGCCGATGCAGCTTTGCCCTTGGCTGTCCAGGTTTGCGCGCAAACATCCTGGAGCCAAGAGCCCGTAGGTGTACAAGATCAGGACTCTACCATGGTAGGCCTCATGTGGCGTGTGGCAACTGGCGTGTGGCAACTGGCGAGTGCCATAGTCGCTTCTTCAAATACATGGAATGCCATACAGCATTGCATGTATTGCGGCGATAGGCCACTTGAGAAGAGAAGCCCGCTGATGATGCTGTGGCATGCGTTAGTGGAGTAGTTTGGTGGATGGCTTCATTGGTGCGTTCATACCATGACAGTGTCTCATGGTCGTTGACAACGCTGTTGATACCAAACTGCGCAGTGTTCCTCTACTCAACGCACATTGAGCATATGGTCGATGGCCACAATGGCGTCGTTGTTGGTGACAATGTTGACCTGCGCCCCTGGTTGACTTGCTGTGGTGGACGTAATTGCGTTTGTTTTTCTTATTTCTGTTGCTAACGGTGTTATTGGGGCGAATGTGTTGGTGCACTCAACACCTCTCGCCAAACGATGTGTTGGATTTGTTTGGTTTTGAAGCTTTGTGAGAACAAACCACTGTCTGTCCGTATGTACTTGTGCATACGTCATGATGATGAGACGAAATGATTGGACAACGCAATTTGAGAATGACGTATGACGAATGTCAATGATAAAAGATGAGAACAATCTGGAAATTTGAAATTTGAAATTGAAACGTTCATATCAATTAGTAGTACAAATTACGTACAATTTTGCCATACATGAAGAAGGACGTTTTGGGAGTTGCGCGAGCCGATATTCGAAATGATGACTCTCGCTTTGGATTGATGACGACCGGATGGGCTCCGCGATTGCTTCTTCCCCAGCACACTCACTTCAATCCAGCAGACTGCATCTCATTGTATGCTTAAAAAATGATCCACTTCAGAGACTGGAGACAGTTTCTTCGACAAGGGTTGGATTGAACCACTGGGATCGAACAAATGTGAACAAGGACATTCCCGACAGTCCAACACGGTGATCCACTGGGGTGATAATGCCAACGCCACTCTCCATCATCGCCTTGCTCTTTGAGTAGGGCATGGACTGGACCACCACTCGTGCATGAGCGGTTATTCCTCCCCCATGCAATAAATTGAGCCAACCCACACAAAGATGAGCGTTGGAAGATTAGCTGAAGCACTTGGAGCAGTTGTGCACGGTGGCTGCTTTGTTTCGCGACGTTGAGTGTGTTGTGAAACTGTGTCGTCTGCCCGTGAGTACGTTTCATTCACGAATGTTTGGCCCAAAATCGAGTTCGAGAGGGTCTCGGATCCGTGAACCAACCAAAAATGTACCGAATCAGTCTCATTGAAGAAAACTCACAAGACGAGGAACAACGCAAAAAACGCACTCACAAAGGCCCTATTAGAGGTAGCTTGGCCATGTTCATCACCTCATAACTTTATAATCAATGCCCGGACTCACTGTCTAGCACCTTTCCCTTATTACCAATGTGTTAAATTATACATGGTTGAATTATAGTCTCTATAGGAGCCCATTTTTTCAAAATCCTGCCGTGGTCGTACGGTCATTGGCTGACGTGGGTCATATGTTCCAATGGATCAAACGATGACATCGATGGAAATGCCAAATTCCGTGCGCAACCCGTCAAAAAAGTTCTTTCCCGAACGTGTCTGCGCACATTTTGTTGTTTGCATCGGAAAAACTAATGAATGCCACGTGATCATCACGGATCAGCGTGCATATTCGACCAAGAGGACCGTAAAACTACAAAGGTCCAGAAAAATTAAATTACGACCTTAGAGCTAAATCGGGCTCCATAACACACCTCATATTTTATCTAGTTTATGAATATGTGAGTGGTGTGGTTGAAAGCCCCGAATGTTGTCACCCCTCCAGGACGGACTGCAGGTCTCGTCACTCAATCGGGTCTTATCGCGGTGAGAATTATTGCCGAGTACAGGAGGATAGAGCCAACCAGTGTCCAAAAGGGGCCGGAACTCTACAACCAGCGTCGTCGCTTACTGTGTTCTCCGTTCTGTGCAGGTCGTCCGTCCGATCAGGGCGAAGCCCCAAGACGAAGAGCTGCTCTATGGTCACAGGAGCGACGACATCCTCGACACGAGTGCAGTAATACGCAGAGAGACGATGCTCTCTCTGTCTCTACCGCAAACGAACATCGGAATTGGTGAGAAATCCAAATTTTGTCGCTTCTTGTGGCAAAAGAGTGATTACCCTACGATCTACTCTGTGTGATGACTTCTCATCACGCGTAACAGGAAGAATCGCCGATGCAGCCTCCGTCAGCCACCAGATCAACGTTGAAATAGCATGCCCTGGTGCCGAGGCAAGCTCCATTGCCCACATCGCCGGTGTTGCGGTAGCACGCTCGATACATGTTGCACGAATCCACCCCGATCTCGCCCCCGTTGTAGTAGCAGGCTTGATCTCCAATGCAGGAGCCCTTCGCAATGTTGCCTTTGTTGTATCTGCATGCGTAGTCCAGCTGGCAGGAGCCTTCACCGATGGTGCCCCTATTGTAAATACAAGAGTCTCCACCAATGCATGCGTTAGACGTGACGATTCCGTCGTTGCGTCGGCATGCGTCATCGCCCAAGCACGATCCTTCCCCCACATTGCCGTAATTGTAGTCACAGGCGCTCTCGCCGAGGCAGGAGCCGTCACTGACATTTGCAGTGTTGCCGACACATGCCGTCTCATTGATACATGAGCCACTACCAAGGTAGCCAGTGTTATCAGCGCAAGCGAAGCTTCCGAAGCAAGAACCCTTGCTGACGACCCCCCCGTTGTACACGCATGCACGATTACCAATGCAAGCGTCATCGGCGATAGTGCCAGAGTCCGCGAAGCCAGCGTACTGGAAGCAAGCTTTTTCTCCGGAGCAAGAGCCCTTACCGACGGGCCCCGTGTTGGACATGCATGCACGATCGCCATTGCAAGCGTCATCGGCGATAGCACCAGAGTTCTCGTAGCAAGCAGCCTCGCCGTTGCAAGCACGGGAGGGCACGGACACAGTGGTGTACTGGCAGGCTCTGTCACCGTTGCAAGAGTAGGAGGCAATCTGGATGGTCATCGTGATGTTGGGATTGAAGAAGCAAGCTTTCTCGCCGTTGCAGGAGTCAGGGCAGACTGTTACAGAGCTTCCACTGCTCCAAGAGCATACGGGAGATGCGGCGTTGACCGACGCTTCGCAACAGTTGGCATCCTCGGCCGCGCACTTGGCAGTGACAGCTTCGGCTGTTCCAGTGAAGCACGGCTCGAGTACCTCGGGGGGCTTGGTCGATTTCGAGGACTTCGCCGATTTCGACGATTTGGTCGATTTCGAGGACTTCGCCGATTTCGAGGACTTGAGCTGACGACTGTTGGCGTCGCGAGCCTCGTCTGTCTCTGTTCCAACAGACAGAGTGCTGTGCTCGAGCGATGCACGCTCATCCTCATCGCTGGACGCATCTTGGGCTTGAAGGCGACCGAGATCGGCGTACTTGTCCTTGATGTTGGTGGAGACGGAAGGACGTGGACGGCGGATGCTGTCTGCGATCTTGTCTGTTGCAGTTTCGACCTTTCCATCGTGAGAATGCAGGTGAGAGTGGAAGTGAGAGTGCAAGTGAGAGTGCGATTGCGAGTATGGCATGTTGGCATCTTCCCTCTTGTGGTTGGCTGTCAACTCCATGAGCCTCGCCTTGGCAGTGTTGATGTTGGCGTCGACATTGACGTCGATTTTGCCATCTGCGGCTGCCTTCTTGTTGGTGTTCAGCACCGCGTCGACGCCATTGCAGATGATGCTCTGAGCTACGACGAGAGCGAGGATGTCTTTCTTGATGATCGGCATGGTTGTTGGTGCGTGTTGATGTTGTTTTTACTTGTTGTGTGTGCGCTTTGGCCTTGAGTCAAGGTGAGTTGAGTTGATTGAGTTGAGTTGGTCTGTTCTCGATTTTGTGGCTGATGGCAAGGAATCGCTTGAAGGGTGAAACTCTTGGATGCCATCTGTATCATGTGCTGTTGTTGTTTGCGTTCTTGGGCACTCTTCCTCCTCATGGGTGTCGAGCACGAGTTTGGATCCGACAACTTCAGAAGCTTTCGACTTCGTGGAAGTGGCTGCAACGGCGATGGCACGCTTGGATGCCGGACATTGTGGCGCTCATTTGGTTTCACCTCGCCATTTTTGCTCAGGGTTCCGTGAACAACGGATGATTACTTCGGCCCCGCCGACTCAGTCGACGGTGGAGGATCCTGCACAAGGGTGCTCCAGTGACAATAGATATTTGAGGTCGTGGAGTGTTCTTTGGTGACGTCTGTTGCGAGCGGGACTTGCTCTCTCTGTGCGCATCTCCGATTGATGTCGCTCACTTGAGCTTCGTTGCCCACCGTTCACCCTCGTAAAACCACTTCACGACAGAGAGCTGAGGGGAACAGTCCTTGGTCGCCCTCCGCGTCCCCCTCACGCTTGTTCCAGGCAAGGATGAATGCATGGTGCCTGGGTCGGCAAGTATGACAACCCGCCGAGTGAATCGACGGCGCGAACATTCGACCAAGAGGACCGTAAAACTACAAAGGTCCAGAAAAATCAAATTAAGACCTTAGAGCTAAATCGGGCTCCACTAAACATCTTATAATTTTATCTAGTTTATGAAATGTGAATGATTTGGTTGAAAGTCCCGTATGTTGCCAGCACCCCAGGACTGGCTGCAGCTCCCGTCACTCAAGTGGGTCTTAATGTTTGTCAATGGACTTAGCTCGCCCTTCGTTTGGTTCGATGTCACAGTTTAGATTGCTAATTTCGGTAATCGTATTTGCGCGAATTCTGCATGCTGTGTTTCTGGTGTCAATTTTGATTTTCGAATATTAGTGATGAGGTAGATTTCACGACAATGACGATGGTTGTCGTCACACCACATCACATCGCATCACATCGCGACGATTCGTCCTGTTGGCATCATCGTTGGAAGTTGCAATACTGCATGAAGAAGTGACAGTTATCGCAAAAAGGCAACACAATCTCACACCATCTATTCTGTAATACTTCAACTTGCATGGTATTGGCATTGGCAACCAGACTTCGCTGGTCATGACGGGCTGTCCTCGTTGCAACCAATCGAAGCTGAAGACGTGGATTGCTGTGCTGACTTTGGTGGCATCGATCTGCAACACAATAGCATTCTCATCCACCAACGGCCGATCGGCGTTCGTGCAAGGGCATCCAACTGTCACAGCAGGAGCACCACCGCTACCACAATCCAACATCTTTCCACCACCCCATTTCTCGACATCGCTGTCGCAATCCTCAGGTTCGTCCACGGAAACACCCGACGCCGACGCACAGCCAACGATGATGAACTCCGCCATCGCCAAGATCGGCAAGACCACATCGGCGGTGGTGGCCCTCACTTTCTTCGTCTTTCTCTCGTACTACCGCGACAGCCTCATGCTGTCGTTCTGGATCGGCGCCATCTCCAATGGCATCCTCAGCAAGGTCCTCAAAAAGATCATCAACCAGTCGCGGCCCACAACAACCGCTGACAACGCAAGCAAAATCCAACCCAGCGACGGCGGCATGCCCAGCTCGCATGGCATGAGCCTGGGATTCATCTGCACCTTCACGGCCTTGACCGTGACGTGGACGCAGCTGCCGCTCTTCATCTATTCCATGATCAGCTTGGTGTACCGCGTGCAATCCAAGCTGCATACGTGGCAGCAAGTGGCGGTGGGTGGCACGGTGGGGTCCTTCAACGGGTATCTGTGGCACGCATTGTGTTTCGATCACAATGTGATAGAATGGGTGTCGAGCAATATTCTCAATGGTGCAGACGCCATGCCGGTGTACTACCTCGCTGTGCCTGCATTTGTAGGCTTGGCTGTCGTGGGATCCTTCGAGCGGCGGCTTTCCAATTTCTTCAAGCAGCGCAAGCAACAGTGATGGTGAGAGTACGAGTGGCATGTTCTCATAGGTTACTCGTACTACGCGAAAGACAGAGTTACTACTTGGAGATGTCACCTTTTATACCACAAACATTCTTCATCATCACCAATCCATTTTTTGCACTGTTCTACTGCCTGCCTTCGTTCACCAGCTTGATGATTTCCAGAATGATCTCGGCGGCTTCGGGCAGACTGTTCAAATTATCCTCCGTATCTTCGTGACCGCGTGCCAACACCGCATCCAACGTCGTCTCCGGGTATTCATCCGTGCTCACGTTGTTGAGAGATGGCTGCAGCACATCCGTGACGTGCTCGTGCTTTTCGTAGAATCGATAGAACGATTCGCTCACCTTGCTCTGCTGTACGGTGTCGACAAAATGATCGAACTCATCCCACATGTGCGCCGCGTTGTCTGCGCCCCATACATCGAAGAAGCTCGAGGTCTTGTTCCTGCTGCCGCCGCGCACACCTCCAGTTTGTCGCGATGCGGTGGATAACGTTTCGAAGGAATTGCCAAAGACGTGCGGTTTTTGACACGAGCTGTCGACGTGCCGGCTCAGTTCCACGTTCAATCGTTGCTCGTCATCCGACTCCAAGTAGTGCGCCAACAACGGCATCTCCGAGAAGATGCATTCCGACATCAGTTGCGATCCAGCGGATGAGGCAACGCCATCAGCGACGCTCATGAGGGGAACGAACATCGATCGATCCATCACGCGGATCAACCGCGGGTGGCCAAGTTCCTCCTTGGCATTTGCATTTCCCATACCTCCACCGCCGAGACTACCGCCCGAGTCTTCCACCAGTCTGCGATGAACATCTTCCTTCATTTTGCGTTCCTCTTTCGTCGCTTGCTCCTTCATTTCGCGTCGATGCTGCTGTTCCAACTCCGTGTACGGCACACCTCTGGCTTCCCGCACTTCGTCATGATTGTGCACGATCCATTTGGCACCGTACCGATTGGGGTCGCTGAGCATATCACGAAAGTACCCATTGTCAAACAGCAGCACATCGAACCCAGCCTGCAGCAAGGCCCGCGTGGCGATGGCACCGTTGTGATCTCGGAAGTAGCAGATCACGATCTTGCGTCGCTGGGCAGATTTGGCAGCGAGCGGTGGTTCCAACGAATCCAACAAAAGGTGTTTGACCTGATCTTCGCGTGGCAGAACGGGTGCAAAGCGTCCCGTCCGCTGCGAATAGCGTCGCGAGTACGCCATGCGGATGACTTCGGGCCGCATGGGCGCCCGCGCCACCGTTCCGCTTTTGACGGCGCTCTCCAAGAAGCAGAAATGGGTCGCGATTTGCCATTCCGAAAAGAAGCTGGAGCGGAAGTTGAGCGTGGCCTGCTTCTGCCAGCTCTGGCTGAGAAAGGCGTTGTTCGTGATCCACGATGGAGTTTGCGCAATGTGAAAGAGTTGTCCATGCGCGATGCCGACGGAGGGGATGCCACCCAGCTTGGCACGCAGCATGCCCGGCAAATCACCATCGCTGATCACGAGTACGGGGTATCGATCGCGATTGATCGAGACTTCGCAGTCGTTGATGATGCGTTCCGCGACGTGTGAGATCATGGAGAAGAAGCTCATGGAGGGCGTGAGGGAGGACACGCTGAGTGCCGTGGTGACACCTTTGCGCTCGTGACTGTGGGTGATGAGTTTGGAATCCTCATGCATGGCCCGCCACATCGATGCTCTGGATAAGAACAGACGCACATCGACGCCAGCCTCATTGAGCTGATCCACGATGGCGACGCTCCTGGCGTAGTGACCAATGCCGCGTCCATGCACGTAGTACTCGACCAACGGGTTCTGCGTGGATCCCGACCCGCCAGCAGAATCCCCATGGTCCAGAGCGTGCGGTGGCGGCGTGCACACGCGCATCCCATCGCTGAAGAAGTCAAACAAGATCCAACAGGCCAACAGAAAGCATCCAATGACGAGCCTCAGCACGACGTAGCTGGATATGCGCCGCATGCTGTTGCATGGCCGCTTCATCGATCTCCAGGCGTATCTCATGTACAGCGAACACACGACGCAGAGCTCCCTCGCGATGACCTTGAGAGACGGTAACGGTGGCGCGTTGCTGCTGTCCTGAGATCGGGATCCCTCCCTCCCGATGCCAGCATCGCCGTGCGCATTGGGATTGGAATTTGGCATGTCGCTGTTGCCCGACAATGGATCATGTCCAAAGAAAGATGAATGCATCGATGCAGGTCCACGCCTTCGAAGTCCGCCCTCGCCCTTGTATCTTTTGGAGAAACGAAACACGTCATCGCTCCTGCCTCCGCTTTCTCTCTGCATCGCAGCTGCTGCTGCTGCTGCTGCTGACGACGACGGCGACGCTGTAGATTGCGCAAACATGGATGGCACCTCCGAATCTCGACTCCCACCCTTGTGCATGCGCTGGTGTGCTTTGCGCTGTCCCTTGGAGGGTGTCGCCGATGGTCCTGGCGATAAGGTCGCCGACCGCGTCCTCCTGCGTGGACTTCGCATGGCTCTCGCATTGCGCGATGGCCGTTGCTGGTCGTCAAAGTGCGTCGATGATTGCGCCGACGCATGCCGATTGCGCGATGTCAGGTCGGATCGGTTGCGTCCCTCGTCGCCGCCGTCATTGGAAGAATCATCCTTGAGACCGAACGGGTTCATTGCGCGTGTTGTTGCTGCTTCCGTGGTTGTTGGAGTATTTCTAATGAATCTTCCCTGTGATGGCCATCGTCATTGTTGTGCGGAGCAACAGGCAGAATGAGAGGCGGAGTGGTGTTGTGGTGATTGGCGGCGATTGGTGAAGGGAGCAGAACCGCCACCAAACTTGCGCATTGGCGGAGGAAGGAACAACAATCGAGTCGTGACAAGCTGGTTATGCACGAATGGATGAACAAGGAGATGATCTTGCATTGATTTGTCGTATGCGACATGAGTGTGACGTTGATGTTTGATTCACCGAAACAAGAGAGAAGAAGCATGATGGAACATGATCGACCAACACACGACTCGGATGGAGCGTTCGAGTTCGTTGTGGCGGACGAAGGCGACCATGGCGGTGACCACTGTTGTGGGTGGTGGGAAGCAAGAAACCGGCACGATGAAAAAAGGAGAGGAAACAGAGAGACAGTGAGCGAAGAGACTACTCTGTGCAGATTGCAAGAAGAACATCGTTTCCAAGATCATCATCGCCACTGCAGCCATCGTCTGCACAAGTACTCCCCAGAGAACCAGGAAGGAAGGAAACCACTGACGTTTCATTGCAGGATAGAACAAAGTAGAGTCGATTGGAGCAAGAGCAAGAGACAGAGTTGAAGCTGCCAAGTTTTTGAATCACCATGGAATCGTACGAAGACTTCGAACGGGTACGACATCGACAAGCACTGTGGAGCATATTGTTACATTATGGAATAGAGTATTGTTGCTTCGTGCTTGTGATTCTGCAGATCGACTGACTGAGTGTGTTCCGCAGACCCTGCTCGATGCCATGGTGGTGGTGTTGGCGGTGGTACAGCGTCGAAGAGTCACCAAGATGGGATCCATGTGCAGGACTGCTGCTGATGCCGTTGTTCCTTCCGCTATTTGGTTCTGACCGAAGCAATCACCTAACTCACCAACGTACTATACTCCACATACTCTAATCTACGCATTCACTACGTCAACAACAACAACAAATTGACTGGCAACTCGCCACCACCGCGCAGGACTACAACGCCCATCTCTCCCGCATCCGCGGATTCCTGGCTGGCACAAAATCCCGCGATACCTTGGTGGAATGCGAGCGACTGATCGGTGAGGCGCAAGGATGCGCCACCGCCATGCAAGGTCTGGCCGAGGTAGACGGCAATGCCATGAAGGTCAAGGAAGCCCAGCAGCGCATCGATCGCGACATTACTCCTCTGGCCAAAGAGGTGGCGCGTGCTCTGCAGCAAATGCCACCCACCAACGCGCAGAGCCGTGAGCAGCTGTTCGCCAGTCATCAGAGTGGCATGGATCAGCACAGTCGCGATTTGGAGAGCTTGATTACCAATTCGGATGATATGCTGCGGGAATCCAGGTCGTGAGTGCAGCTACAGAATGTGCATTGGTGTGTTTGTGGAGCTGGTATTGAGCGCAATCGGACCAGAGCATGGTCACGCGCAGGTTCACCGTTTGGGTTGCAATCGTTTCAAAACTGGATCATCTCAATTGTGATTGAGCACGATTGGTATGAACGCCAAGAACCCATCGATCTTCCTTGCACTGTTCCCACTGGTTCCTGCATGCTCACACACCCCACTGTCCATTCTCCATTCCCGTCTTATTCTTTATTCCCACTGCTGCTTCTCCTGTTGCCAACGTCAGATTGATGCTGGAATCGGAGGCCATCGGCAACTCCACGTTGGGCCAAATGGGGACGCAGCGGGAGCAGCTGCAGAATGCCAACTCCAACGTCGACGCAACACTGGCGGCTGCCCGACAGGCCGGTACCATTCTGGCGTCCATGTCACGCAAGGTGTGGCGCAGCAAGCTGGGGCTGTACGCCATGATCGTCATCCTCGTGTGCATGAATATTTGGGCTTTCGTTTGGTTGGCAAAGAAGAAGTAGAGTGGAGTTCAGTTTGCATGTCATGGAATGGAATGGAATGGAATGCCACGGAATGTAAGGCCTTCTTTTGCACCGGTCAATCTGTACTCAATCCAACTTCCTGAAACCCCACTACTAACAATACATAGGAGAACATAGGGTCACATCACACAGAAGCAGCGACACCAGGTTGCACTGGAGTCTGGGGGTTGGATCTCGTGTGCCCTGCGCAATAGAGTACTGTGGTTGAATCCAGCATCCAGCACACGATGGCTTGACCGCGGACTGTCATTGCAACACGAATTGCGAGTGTGGATGGAGAGAGTCTATGAACAAGGAATGTAGTCATCGACGTCATCAAGTCTTGCTCCAAATCATCGCCAAAAGCACGACCCAAATCTCACCAAGGCCTTTGTGCGAACAACCCAACGGATCCTCCCTCGCGAAACGCACGACAAACAGAGGCGAAGCGAATCATGAAAGATCACAAATGGAAGTTGACACAACAAACGAGAAGGACCAAGTCTTAGTCTTACCCATTTGATTCTTGCATTGCCATCACCATCACTGTGAACTGGACTGGAGCCTCTGTCCAAGCCAATCAACAAGTTAACCATAACAAGCATACTCATCCTCATACAGCAACCAACATGGCCGACTTTGAGCCCCCCAAGGAGGATTACGGCCACCCCGATTCCGCCATCCGGCTGGCATCGTGCGTGCACCGCTTCCGCGTCCCCAAGATGAATCCCAACCGCAACGTCTCCTTCGCACGCGCCTTCAAGACCATGGGCTCGCACCCCAAGACGCGCAAGATCATGATCAAGGCGGGTCAGGAACGTCAGAAGCTCAACAACGCCGTGACGTCCGACAAGGTCTCGCATGAACGCGTCGTGGCTGATGCCAAGCGGTACCAGCCGCTCATCAGCCAGATCCTGCTCACGTGCAAGGTGCAGCCGGAACTGGCGCAGTTGGATGGTGAGTGTGTTGTATTGTGTTGTTTTGCATTGTAGCATATGTGGATGTGTTCATGGCATTGCTTGTTTGTTTGTTTGTTTGTTTGTGGAGTATGATGTTGTGATGGTCTCGTGCTGTGTTCTGCATTGCGTTGCGTTTGTCTGTCTCAATCAAAGCAGACTGTTATTCAGGCCTCAATCAATATCATCACACGTGAGCAGAGTCCTCTACTTTGCATAATATCAACCTACTCTCACCACATTGCACTCCCACTCACACACGAGAACAGAACGGCTGATCTTCGAATGGAACTCCGGCGTGGAGAACGACCAGAAGAAGTTCTTCAAATCGGAGGCCATCATGTTCGACCTCGTCATGTCCATGCTTGCGGAAGGGTTGGGCAAGGCCGGTGTGGCCACCGAGGCGAGCATGGCGGGAGAGTTCGCCATCGCCAGTCGAGAATACGCTGCGGCAGCGGGCATATTCGACTTCCTGTCGAAGGACCAACTCCCCAAATGGATCTCGCGCGGCAGCAAGATCGATGCCGACCAACTGCCCATCGAATGTTCGTTGGGCATCGCGAGCGCGCTCAAGATCCTGTTCCAAGCCAACGGACAGCAGATGGCCGTCGCCACCGTGCTCATCAAATCCGGCACGCCCAACTACAGCCTCGTCGCCAAGCTCTGCTTCGGCATCGCCGAACAGCTCGAGGCCTTCGTCGCCGCCGTCCGCGAGGACAGCTTCAAGCAGATGGCGCGCATGGACAAGGACTTCTTCACGCTCATCACATTCCAAACGCAGATACACAGATCCCTGTCGCAGTACTTTCACGCCCGCTCGCTGTGGGAGCAGCAGGGCGAGTACGGCACCGCCATCGCCATCCTGCATGATGCCATGGAGGCCATCCAGGTGCGCAGCTCGGCCGCCGGCAAGGGCATTCCCGACGCCAACTCGACCCGCGCCCTCATCCCGTTGGGTGCCGACATCAAGAAGCTGCGGGAGCACATGAAGAAGCTGCTGCGGTACTGGGAGAAGGACAATTCGTCGGTGTACTTTGAACGGGTTCCGCACCACGTGCCGGAAGAGAAGAAGCTGCAGGCCGGCATTCAGATGAAGAAGATGGAGAAGTACAAGCTGGCCGATGCGGAACCGCTGCTGTTGGCGTTTCCCGAAGGCACGGAGGGTCAGATGGAGCGATCCGACAGCGATTTGATGAAGGAGCTGCAAGCGCTAGAGATCGAGGAGCTGGAGAAGGAGCTGGCAGGGATGTGAAATACTCGTGATTAGACGAGAGTTGAGAAGAGGGCAATGGAGTGGAGTGGAGTGCTCTGGTTGTACTAATACGGGTGTGCGACGCAATTGTATGGGTGGATGTAACAACACGGGTACGAGGATGTGGATGCGAACAGGAGCGGCAATGATCATGGAACATGCCGTACCATGTCCAGATACTAGGTCACCAGAGCCACTAACAGAATACGAGTAGCGCCAAAAAGTGGCTCTCATTCAATCGCAAATCATGTTGTGAATGTGATCATTCTCTCTAGAGAGCGTTCGGTCTACGTCACCTTCTTGGCTGTAAACAACGACGGCGGATTCTCGATGATGGACTTGCACTGGATTAATCGCAGTTCCTTCGACTTGACGGTCTCACCAGCCTCCTCGTGCGTCTTCTTGATGACGCTGTACATCGTATTGATGACGATCTCCAACACTGCGCCCAGCGACTTGTCCGAATCGGCATCGGCCGTATGCGCCAACAACAGGGCCGCCGTCAGATCGCCGGTTCCCGTGAACTGTCCCGCCAAACGCGGACAGTCGATACGCCAAATCTCGGCAACATCCGTCGTCTTTTGCGACGCCAGAATGGAGATGGTGCTTTCATCCTCGCCGAAGACGGCGCTCGTGATGAAGACGATGGAGGGACCCATCGCATGCAGCTTGTCGCATGCCGCCTTGGCCGATGCCATGTCCGTGACGGCGATGCCCGTCAGTTGCTCGGCCTCGAATTGGTTCGGCGTCACGACGTCGGCCATGGGGATGACCTTGGTTTGGTAGACGGCGACGAGATCCTCCGGCACGTAGAACTTGCCTTCATCACCGAGGACGGGATCGCAGACGAATCGGAAGTTCTTGGAGTATTTGCGCAACGTTTGCAGGACGTCGAGGACGCTGGAGAGGAAGGAAGCTGATCCGATGTATCCTGTGAGGACGTGTCCGATGTCGTCCAGGAGCTCGTTCTCCTCGAGGCCCTTCATGACCTCTTGGAGCTGGTTGCCGTCAAGGACCTGTCCTGTCAACCATTTGGAGTATCCTGTGTGGTTGCTGAAGTGGACGGAGTTGATGAAATCGACATCGAATCCAAGCAGTTGCAACGGGAATACGGCGGCCTTGTTGCCGACATCTGATGCACAATTGCAAGAACATCAAGTTGTATTCGTATGGTATGACGGTTGGAAAGAGTGGCGAGGAGAAGTGCAGTATGGAATGGATGAGCGAGTGCTGGATTGGTTTGTTCTTGCTCTTCTGATGTGCACAATGCGTTGGCTGGCAGCCATAGAGCACATGCCATGGTACGTACTTTACTGTTATATGCTGCAACGGACGAGCTGGCGCGATCTTCCACGTTGCGCAAAGCCATCAGTCTCTCCATACGAATACTGACATGCAACAGCACTACTCAACTCGACTCTATCTACTCGACTCTCTAGAATACGTAACTTACACCCATGCACCACATGCGACTGGATAGAAAACACGCGCTTGCCCATGACTGTGCTGTTTGTGTATTGTCGTTGTTGTGTTTTGTGGGGAATGGGTGTGGGTGTGGGCGGACACATCCATCCATGCTGGGTCCACAACAAACACCACAACAAGAGTCGCAAGAGATGGTAGGAACCACACAATAACCATGTTTGTCGCTCCAACAATCAATCAAAAGATCGCAAGTGCGTACCCACACACAACTTCGTCACGTGCCTTGATGCCGCAGTCCGCATCGTATCCACCCCACCCCGTCCTCCGTCACATCCTATCAAAGCAAGACAGAACGCGTACGCATATGCATCCAGCTAATTTACTCGCTACATGATTAGGGTTCGATTGTATTCTACAATACGTATGTGGATTAACACGTTCAAGTTATCTTCCTTGTGACGAATATCGATTGCGCTCTATGGCATGTCGTATGTTGCGAATGAAGATTATATTCCTGCCGGAATACCTGGACTCACAACACCTTGCGGCGTCAATCCCATCAGATCCTGCTGCATCATGGAGAACATGCCATACGGTGGCACGACGGGCGTGTTGTTGATGATGAGATTCTCGAACTTGTGCTCCATGATCTTGCCCGATTCGACATCCAGTTTGTAGACGGAGATTCCATCGACGTAGACGGGCCTGCCCAGTGGCACTTTGGGTATCAGGACGGCATTCCATGACACCTTGATGGAGGATCTGCAAAAGTCGTACACCATGCGGAATTGAAGACCGGAACGTTCCTTGAACCAGAACTTTAGGAAGGTCTGCAAGAATTTGATGGAGGACTTGTAGTTGTCGAGTCCCTGTATTGTGACACCGGATGGATCAACGACAGTGATGTCCTTGTGGTAGATGGAGTAGTCTATGTGTGTAAGTGCGTGTTGGGATGATTGTTGAGGTAACAAAGGAGCGGAGATAACGTGAACGTGAAGCAGAGTGTGAATGAAGTGAAGTGATGGCAAGGATGGATGGAATATGCACTGTGAGACTCGCTGTGAAGTGACATCCAATGCAATTACGCTGAACAGTACTAATACGAGGCCATCAGACATCAGACATCAGCATCCACATCAGCACGTGTTGTGCCAACACCGAATCTGCGGAAAAGAATCCATTCTGAGGCAGATTTCTTCGTCTCCGACGTCCACACCCAACCCCCCATTCCTCCATTGGGTCGCTGCGCCACAAGGTGCCACCACAAGGTAACACCACAACATGCCGATCAACCAGCACGCGTGCACTTTCTCACGAACTTACCAGGCTTCCGTCTCAGTATTTCTGGCATGTCCTTGCGGATCGTGTCCATGGCCTTGCCCAGATTCATTTGGAATTCACGTCGTTCGTCGGCGATGGAGCGGATCACGGGTGGCAACTGCTGCTGACCGACACTGCTGCTGGTTATGGTGGTTTCGTTGCTGTTCATGCGCACAATGTCAATGAATGGCATCGAGGAGGATTGTGCCACCGTATTTGCCGCAACGTCCAAGCGGACATGCTGTGGAGCGAATCCTCTGGTCGTGACGAAGCACGCTGCTACTATGATCGTGCGAAGCATCTTTGATTCGTTTGCTGTTGCTTCTATTGCTGCTCCTGCTGCTGCTGTCACTTTCCTATTGCTATTGCTATTCCTATTCCGGTTGCGTTTGCACAATCACTGGGCTGCGATGTCTCTGCTGTTGCTGTATTTCTGTATTGCTGTATTGCTGGTCTGATCTGTTTTTGTGAGCTATCTCAAACTCCAGGCAATCTCTGCTTCCTTGCTTTGTTGGTGTTTCTTCCTTCTTCGTTGTTTTGGTTCCTCTCTCTCTCCCTCTGTGGTTGTGTTCCTCTCTTCTCGCGTGTGTTTGTTGTGCCCCGGATTCGTACGAACGTGGCTACGCACAAAAACAGAGAAACAGGTGGATGTGCACAACTCCGTTGTTGCGTGTTTTTGGTTGGTGGATGGCGGAGAATGGGACTGACGTTGGCCACTTCATGTCGCATGCGACAAGAGCGACGAACGTAATTGCAACGAAAACTCAGAGGACTCGTTTAGTTTCTTTCTGTGCGCCATTCTCTTCGTCTGATTCAGCCAGTTCGCTTTCTTCTTTTCCACTCCAAACCCGAACCAAATGGGAACTGGCGATGACTCCAAATTCCGTGATCGATCCGCTCTTCATCCCCTGAATCATTCCATGATCTGCCCACACTACCATAGGTACATGTGTGGAGTACATCGTATTCTATTTCGTACGTGGTCTGCCCAAGTATTCGTCAACTTCGCTTCTCAGCTCAGCGCTTCAGAACTTCAGCACTTCACTTCAGAGGAACAAGCACCTCCGTGTCAAGGCCACGAACGCCTTCGATGATGACGCGCAGGATGACGAAGCCGCTATCCTCGCCGCCGCTGGCCTTGGCCGCTGCCCAATCGAAATCCAACTGCTTCTTCACCTTCGTGGTGCCTCCGCGTGGTGCCTGGAAGGACGTGTACGCCAGCAGGAAACGGCTGCTCACGGTGCCCAGAATCAAGCTGACGGAGTATCCGCCATCGACGCCCTTGCGATTCTGCTTGCCGCCGCCCTGCCGGTTGATCTCCATCTCGATCTCCAGCGTGCCGCGTTGTCCGGCGCCTTGCGATTCCTTGCTGGGGTTGAAGGTCGCCTTGCTCTGCTCGATCTTGATCAGCGGCATGCTGTAGATGGCATTCAGAGTGGACTTCAATGCGCCAGCGGATTTGCCCTTCGACAGCTTCTTGATCAGGTTGGCGCAGTCGTCGCGCTGCATCTCTCGCAGCGATCTCATGTTGTGCGCCTTGGCGTTACCGTGCTTTGGTTTCGTGGACAGTCGGTGCACCAGGTCCGCGTTCAGTCCAGGAACCTGCGACATCGGATCGCTCGCCGGCGTCGTGCGGGTCTCCATCACCTGTCGCACGATGGAGAACTGCGTCACCAGTTCGAACGAACCCTCGGTGGTGCCGTCCTGCAATGCGATGAAGTTCATGGCGGCCAGCAGACGCGGCGTGTTCTCGATGACGGACTTGGTGTCGTTGATGTAGTCGCTGATTGGCAGCTTCGCTCTCTCCAGGTAGGCTTGCAGTAGGAGGAAGCACTTCGTGTGGGGATCCTCGTAGATCTCCGGATTCACGTAGGTGCGCTCGCTTTGGCCAGAAACGACAGCAGCGGTGTCTGGACCCCACATGAGCTCGTCGCTCAGTTCCTCGTTCATGATCTCCTCGTTGTGACGCACCGGCAGTTCGTCGAATTCATGCGTCGATGACAAGGCGTACAGCAACCAAGCGGATGCCACTTCATTCAACCGCGTCGGTCGCACGAAATTCACCGGAATTCCCACGCTGATACTGTTGTCGTTGCGACCGTATCTCGATGGGTCTTCCTCCGCCTGAATTTGTTGCAGGATGATCTTACGTGCTTGGCGGATGCCGAACTGCATCTGACGAGGCGTGCGGTACTGCAGGTAGTAGTTCGAGCAGGCGGATCCAAGAGTGGTTACCTCCACGGGTGCATCCAGGCCGTCGGCCTCGCCGATCTTCACGCACCCTTCCTTCTCCAGCTTCTCCAACGCCTCTTTCGCGCGCGAGAGAAGGAACTCCTGCACATGCTCCGGTGACGATGACTCCGCGCCGTAGTAGATGGGATTCTGCTTCACGCGTCTTGCGAAGAACGTCCAGGACAGATATCCCGTGGCATCCAGGATGGAATTCACGGTCCCGATGGCGACTTCGGCGTTGAGATTTTCGCACAGCCGTTCGCTGAGGCACGATTCGACGGGGAACGGCGAGAACAGGAACTTCTTGTAAAATACCTTCTTCGAGGTCTCCGCCATCACGACGGCAATGCCTATGGTGTCAAAACCAGGACGACCCGCACGTCCGATCATTTGGAGGACGTCGGTCAGCGGATAGTCGACGTATCGTGAGCTCTTGCCGTCGTAGTACTCGGTGCCCTTCACGATGACGAGACGTGCTGGAAGGTTGACTCCCCACGCGAGCGTTGCTGTGGCCACAAGCACTCGGATTTCACCGCTCAAGAACAACCGTTCCACCACATCACGGTCGCTGGCGCTGAGACCTGCGTGGTGCAGACCGATGCCGAACTGGATCGTGTGGCGTAAGGCCTCGTCCTGAAGAGTCTCCGCGATGGACTCGATGTAAACATCATTGCATCCCAGGAAGGCCTTTGGATTCATGTCGGCCGCTGCGTACGAAATGATGTCGAATGCTGTCAGACGTGTCTGCCGTCGCGAGGCGACAAAGATCAGCGAAGGTCGGTCCGGTGCATGCTCCTTGATGGCGGCGTAGCATGGCTTGTTCATGGTCGCCATTCGAGGGCAGTAGTGCTTGCCGGGGTAGCCCTGGATGTGCACTTTCGTCGGAACAGGACGGATAGATGGCCGGAAGTTGTACAACCCCCTCTTTGCCAACGGCCCATGATCTGAAATGTCGATGCCCATCCAATCCGCCAAATCCAATGGATTGGCAACGGCAGTGCTCAATCCAACGATGCGCACGATCTCCTCCTGACGGCCTCCTGTTGTTGCTGCTGCTGCTGCTGTTGCTGTTGCTTTTGTTGTTGTCAAGCTGTCGCTTGCATTTGCATCAGCACCGCCGGCAACATGCGATGCATCCGTGTCGGCAGCCTTCACGCCTGCCTGCTGGAGATGACGCGAAATAAATCGCGTCCGACTGACGATCGCCTCCAACACAGCTCCGCGGTCTTCACCAAGAAGATGGATCTCGTCAATCACCAGCAACCGAACGCGCTGAATGAATTCACGCTTGTTTGAGGTATTACTTCCCGCGAGGGGGTCCACTGTGCCGCGCCAGCCTCTGGAAATGAGATCCCACTTCTCTGGCGTGCAAACGAGAACATCGGCACGATCCAACGATCGCTGGTCGTGATGCGTGTCTCCTGACAGTTCCAAAATGGTCCACTTCAACGGTGGCGAGGACAGTTTCTTGGTCCACTCCTTGAGCCGTTCTCTCGCCAGAGACTTGAGTGGCGCGATGTAGACGCAGATGCCATTGGGGTACAGTCGCTTCATTCGCAGCAAGGCGATCTCGGCGACGAAAGTCTTACCACTGCCGGTTGGTGCACCCAGCAGCACCGGCGTGTTGGTGTGGTACAGAACGTGGAAGAGTTGCGTTTGGACCGGGTTGAACGTTTCAATGTGAGAGAAGAGGCCTTCGTATCTGACATCCTGCAGCGCTGTGGTGGGTAGCGGGGTGAGATCGAGGAGGTTGGTGAAGGTGTTCTTGTGCTTGGGCAGGTTCAATGCGCTGACCGACACGGCATCGACGGTTTCCACGCCCACCCACGAATCCGACACGACCCGCACGAAGTACTGGCTCGGCAACGGGCGGAATGCGGGGACGGGAACATCCAACGTCACCGGCTCTGGGTAGTTCTTCTTGGAAAACGTAATGTGCTCGGAATGGTGGATTCGGTCGCTGTCCGAATCTTCGATCCAGATCCAATACGACTGCGCACCTCTGTGCCATCTCCCATTCCACGCAAAATCAGGATGCACCTCGATTTTGAAACGCAACACGTCGTTGGTCACCGGCATGACGCGAGTGATGACCTTGGGACGCGGCAGCAGTCGTATCGTCCTCTGGATCTTGCGTCCGCCTTCCCTCTTGAGACGGCAGATCTGCCCGACTTCGTCCGGCGTCATGTCCAGCAATTGCAACGTCGTGTCGAAGGATCCCATGTTTCTCGTCTGCAACCTGCTCTCCAAAGCCTTGATGATGTTGTCCTTGATCTCCTCCTCGAAATGACGCAACGGCGATTGGAACCACCAAAACCGATAATCGAAGCACTTGGCGATCTTGAGCAGTTTGAGTGCGATGGCTGCCTTGCTTTGCTTCATGCACATTTCGAATATGGCGCGCGTGACGCGGCCTGCGTTGGCGGCGATGTAGTTCATGTCGCTGACCAACGTGAAGCCCTTGACTCTGGTGCGGGAGATGTAGGTCTGCATTAGCACGAAGGCCTTCGTCGTAGAGTCGTGGATGGGGCCGTCGTACTTGAGGGGACATTCCTTGCGCAGCTTGTCCAGCTCTTCCTGTTCTTCGGGTCGCAACCTCATCTGCTCGAACTCGGTGGCCGACGCAATGATGCTGAAGAGGTCCGAGTCGGTGGGCGATCGGCGCGCACCGAGCATCTGGTTGAAGGTGGAGACGCTCTCGGCTTGGATGTAGAAATGCGCGGCGGTGCGACCCAGATCCGTCATGGAGAGGTTGCCGGAGTTTGCGCCGTAGGTCACCATCTTGTTGCTCGTGAGCTCCTCCAGGGCCATCATGACCAATTCTCTGCACCTCTCGCGCAGCATGGGGTCGTCGTTCTTCTGATCCTGCGTGATGCCGTAGGCCAGGGGATTCTTGAGCATGCGGACGTAGAGGTAAGTGTATCCGATCCACGTCACGGCCTCGTTGACGGTAGTGACGGTGCCGCCGACGATCTCGGCATTGAGATGATCCGTGAGCTGCTTGATGAAGTTGGACTCGATGGGCACGGCCATGACCATCTTCTTGAGGTATCGTGGCAACGCCTTGTGATCCGTGATCAACGTCGCCTCGCCGGATGTGTCGAACTGCGGACGGCCAGCACGACCGAAGATCTGCTGCACATCGAGGATGCTGAGATCCGTCATCTTGCCCTTTTCGGGGTTGTAGATGTTGGTGCCCTTGATGATGACGGTGTGGGCTGGGAGATTGACTCCCCACGCCAGTGTGGCCGTGCAGCACAGCACTTTGATGGCGCCGTCCGCGAACATTTGTTCGCTGAGCTTGCGATCACCACGCAGCATGCCGGCATGGTGGATGCCCATGCCGTTGTGGAAGTGGTTTGTAACTTCTCGGTTGCGTGACTTCTTGGCCCTGTCTGCGTACCGCGAATAGGCGGCGCCGTTGGGACCTTCATCGCCCTGCGTGATGAAGAGGCGGTCCAACGTGCCTTCTGCCGATGCGGATTCTGCCAACGCCGTTGCGGTGTCGCCCGTGCCCTTGCGCGAATGGAGGAAGACCATGACCTGGTAACCACGTTCCAATGAGTCCTTGACGATCTCGTAGCAGACGAGGTTCATCTTCTTCTCCATTTGGAACCGCTTGCGCTCATCGCCGGTGACTCCGATGAAGGACTGCTGCAACGGCACGGGCCTGTACTCCGGACCGAAGTAGAACAACCCCTTCGGTGGCACCTGCAGGAACTCTGCGACGTCGGTGTAGTTGGGCAACGTGGCGGAGAGGCCGACGATACGCTGCTGCCGCTGCCGGCTCTCGACCAATCGATGCAACCGCGACACGACGGATTCGATGACGGCACCGCGTTCGTCGGCCAGCAGATGCACCTCATCGATGATGAGCAGGCCGCATTGGTTGCCCAACGAATTATCGTCGTTGCCGGACTTGCGCGTGACGACATCCCACTTTTCGGGCGTCGTGACGATGACGTTGGCCGATTGCGCCTCGGCGCGCGTGAGCTGCATATCTCCCGTCAACTCGCGCACGATCAAGCGCAGGGGTTTGAGCTTGGCGCCGAACTTCTCTACGACTTCCTGCGCGAGGGCCTTCATGGGCGCGATGTAGACGACCTTGTCGCCCGTGTCCATGAGGTCCTCCTCGTCGCGGTAGCTGATGAGACCGACGTCACGGAAGTGCGCGGCGACCGCGAGCAAGGCCACGTTGGTCTTGCCGGCTCCCGTGGGTGCGCAGACGAGCATGTTCTCCCTGCGGTTGAAGGCGGTGTCGTAGACTGTGGATTGCATGGGATTGAGTGACTTGGTGCCGGCAAAGACCTGCGCGCAGTCCTCGTCCATGATGTCGGCAATGTTCAAGCGTTCATGCAGCGTGGATGGATCGAGCTTGGCGTACGGGATGGTGACTTTATCGTAACCAATGTCGTCATTGAACTCGCGTTCCGTGTCCTTGGGCAGGCCTTCCTCGGCGTAGTGCTTGCGCGATCCCTCCGGCATGAGCGCATTCTGGATGGCCTGCAGCTCCTCCGTGCCGCGGTTCATGAGACCGCCGTCGCCGTACGCCGACTGTTCCACGGACAGCAGTTCGGATTCTTCGAGGATGGCGCCCGCATCCTTGGCGCGTTGCAATGCCTTGGCGGCCCGCTGCGCTGCTTTCTTGGCCGCCTTCTGTGCCTTCTGCTCGCTCTTGCGCGTGACGGTGTGCGTGGCGCCCGACATGTCGCCGGGTCCCATGAGGGCCTCCGCCTCCGCCTTGGTGATGGCCGCGATGTGGGCGGCATCGAGCGCTTCCTGTTTGAGCTTCTGTCGTTGGGCTTCTTGCGGATCCAGGATGGTCTGCGTGACGAAGGGCGACGTCGTCTCTCCAAAGTCCTGAGCCGTGATGTTGTGCTGGATCTGCGACAGCTGCGGCATGATCTCGAAGAGGACTTCCATGGCGGCATCGGAAGGTCCCAGGGCCGTGAAGAGGGCCTCCTGCTGCGTCGATTCATCCTGCAATTGGCTGGCATCCCAGATGGCCCTGGCAAGCTGTTGCGTGCCGATCTGCGAGGGCACCTTGGCGCACACCTCCATCAGCCATCGCATGGAGATGCCATCCGCAGCATCGTCCCCTCGTTCATTGAGCTTGGACTCCTCCTCTTGATGCTGCAGCACGGGGATGTAGTCTCTGAGGGCGGCAATGAATCGATTCAGGGCCTCCTGCACCTGCTGCTTGGAGTACGTCTCCTTGGTCTTTCCGAATCCTTGCTCCTCCTCGATCTGTGTCAGCAGTTCTTCCATGATTGTGCGTGGATTCTGATGGTGTTGCGGTTGCGCTTGTGCTTGCGCCAGTGTTGTACGTATGATACGTTCTATGGATGCTGTACTACGTGAATTGATTGCTTCTATTATATGGATACGATTGCTTCTATGGATATAGTATGATTGTGTTATTGTGAATGAGATGAGAGGGATGACAAGGGATTTTCGGCGGATGTCGATTGTTTTGATGTGGATGCTGATGTTGGCGTTGTGGTGGTTGCCGCCATCACGCTCGGTGTGTGTTGATTTGTTTCTTTGCGATTCTTGGATGTGCTTGACTGATCGTGTTGGTCGTAGATCCATGCACGTTTGTGGGCATAGTACACGTTTGGAATGGTGGACACGTCTGAAAAATACGTGTGTGACTCCGACCACCTCGATCCAAGACACAGACCGCCTCCACAAACAAGTCTTGGCTTTGTCACCCACGACTTATCGGCAGGAGGTCGGAATGCGTGCTCGTTGTGGCGCACGAGTCGACAAAATTTGCGGAATCCCGCTGCGATGCACCACGTGTGGCCGTTGGATGGCCATCCGTTGGAGCGGGCTCGTTCATTGCGCACCTCAATTTTTGGACTCAATTTGAATGGTCCAACCGACATGATCCGTCGCATGTGTGTCGCAATATCCGTGATACGTTAAGTGTGGCACATGATCTGACATGCGCAAGACAAAGGAACGGTAATTGATGGCCACATTTTGGGTCGTTGTTGCGGGCAGTTGGGTAGTGCGTGTCGACATGGTGCTGCGCAGCTTGGACGCGTTGGGTTCCCTGGAAGAGAACAAGAGACGGAAAGGCCGAAAAAGAAGCATGCGAGAGGGGCGATTCTCCTCTTTGGCTGTGTCAGTTTGCTTCTTACGCTTCCTCTCTTGTGCGTGGTTGCGTGTGTGTCGCGTCCTTGTTGTCCCTCAAGAGGAAGAGAAAAAGAAGAAAGAGCGTGGTCTCATGTGTCGATGTAACTGATGGTGTTGATGGCGCAGCCTCCGGCAGTCATGATGCCTGTCGAAATCACTCCCAACCTCCGTCGACGAAGTCTCTGTGAGAGTGTTCGGGAGGGCGAAGCTGTCTTATTCGTGAACGCGCACCATGCAAGTTCACACTGTCTTGTGAGAAGACAAAGCGTTTGCTGATGCCACACAATACTGTAATAGTCGGTCGTGTACTGCTACCATACTATCCCGCACTATACGCTCATCCACATGCCAACACAACAAGGCGCAGCCAAAGTTTCGATCGTTGCTCCTTCTTTGGCCACTCCAACCATAGAAATAATCCATCCAACGAAGCATCCAACGAAGCAACACCACACCTCTGCCTTCACTTGGGCCTCTACTGGGTCTCCACTCTCCGTCTTCTTCTTTCGTACGGTCGGTCAATCAGCCAGGCTCTCGGAAGACTCATCGCAAAGAGACACATCACAAAGACACAAACAACGGAAGATGCATTCAGTGCACAATTTCAAGTGATTGCACAATAACACGAGCTCTACTATATTACTCTACCAATACAGCCACCAACGCCAACATCAGCATCAACACCAAGTACGATTGCAACAACAAGTGAAGGAACATACTCTGCCCCTGCGTGTCTCTGTCTCTGCTATACCATACCGCAAGCACAGATTCCCACCTGTCCTCGCAAACGCCAAGATACGACCGACTCTACTCCACATAATCCTGCCTGCCATCCGATCCACTCGTACCATATCGTACCATATCATACCATATCATACCATACCATACGTACTATACAGTGAACAATGCAAACAATGCAGCAACTCAACGCAAGCAACCTGAACACGCTGAACAAACTGAACAACACAATGTTCTCGCCCATCACATCACCGGACGATGCCTCCAATGCGCACAACGTGAGCATGAGCAGCAACAGTCACATGAGCAGTGCGGGCAACAGCAGTTTAAGCAGCGGTAGCGCCAGCGCTAGCAGCAGCAGCAGCCCCGATATCCACATGAGCCACACATCGCACAGCCTCGAGTACCAGGAAGTCTGCGACGTGATCGCCGTCATGCTGCGTCAGGAGGCCACGAGCTACAAACGCATCCCGTACGCCCAATCGCCGCACGCCGATCGCCTGCACCGCGAATCGGTCGACGCCTCGTGGCGCCAGCGCATCGTCGAATGGATGTACGGCGTGGTGGATCATTGCAACCTGCGCCGCGACTCCGTGGCCGTGGCCTCCTACTTCCTGGATCTGGCCACGGTGCGCGGCTTGGTCAGCACGCGCCGCGACTTCCAGCTCGTCGCCATGACCAGCCTCATGATGTCCATCAAGCTGTACGAATCGACGTCGGTGCGCCTGGAGAGCATGGTCAAGCTGGGCCGCGGCCTCTTCACGGCCAAGGACGTCATCGACATGGAGACGCAGATACTCACGTCCATGAACTGGTGCGTGCATCCTCCCACGCCCATCTGCTTCATGCGACAGTTCCTGCGGTTGCTGCCCTCCAAATCATCCGTCGCGCGCTACATCGTCGTCGAGGTCTCGCGCTTCATCTCCGAAATCACGACGTGCCTCTACAAGTTCGTCAGCTACCCCAGTTCCGTCGTCGCCTACGCCTCCATGCTCATCGCCATGGAACGCATCGACGCCTTGACGTTGACGGTAAGGGAACGCGAGCTCTTCATGCAGGCCATGAAGGACTGCACGGGATTGCAGACCATGTCCGACATCGTCCTGCAGGCCGTGCGCGATCTGCGGCAGTCGTTGGAGAACAACGTCAACCTCACCGATCTGCTCGAGACGATCGACGCGCATTGTCAGACGCGGCAGGTCGCCGACAATGCCACCAACATGTCCTCGTGCAAGGCCAACCGTGGTTTGGATTCGCCGCGCGACGTGTCCGATGTTATATAGTGGAGTGTCGTGCAGCGCAGCGACGTCCGAGCAGTGATATGCACAAAGATACATACGACCGACTCCACCATTTCTATGTAGCCATGTATTAAAGTTAAATACCCAACATAGATTGAATATTGACACAACTCAAACGCAGCACAGCATTGCTTTCTTGCATGGCACATGATCGGGTGGTATGGCACAGTATTATTATTACGATATGTAGAATATTATTTGTAACAGTGTGATTCTATGGAAACCTCCGCCTATCTCACGACATGACGTCTCATCACTGCGTACTCAACCCCAACAACTCCTTGATCATGGCCGGCACGATCAACACGGCGAACACAGGATTGCGGCGCACGAAATCCAACGACCGGAAATGAAACACGGACGCCGCCAAGGACAGATCGCGGTTGTAATCCACCTTGTGCCACGTCCAGGTCGGCACCCACACGGCATCGCCGGCATGCGTCACGACGTGGTATCGCGGCACGTGCGACACGTCGCGTTGGAACGATGGAAAGAAGGCGCGGCCGTCGGGGGCCAAGGCGGGGCGCAGCAGGAAGCTGTGTTGCGGTTCGATCAGCAGCCATTCTTTGGAACCGCTCAGTTGCACGGCGACGTTGGCGATGGGCTCGCTGTGCAGGCCAGTTGTGGGGCGCGCGTGGCATTCTTGGTCGTCGTCTTTATCATCATGGGATGCTGTTGTGCTGCTGCTGCTGCTTGCTACAGTCGTTGACAGTTCGCCGTTCGCGACGAAGAGCGGCACCGTCGTTGTGCCGGGCAACAAGTACGTGTTGCCCAACAGATATTTGGAATCAAAGTGGTCTCCGAACAGCTGCGTCATCAACGCGGCGGGCACCACCTCCTGCAGCAGCTCCGGATACCGTTGCACCACCAACTGCGAGCCAATCTTGTGCGGCATGCCGCGTGTGATGTTGGCCACGATCTCGCCCACTGGTGCGACGGCGTCCGGCGTCAGCGCTTGCGCAGATCGGGCATCGGTGAAGTACGGAATCTCAAGTTCCATCTCGCGCATCAATCCGGCGATGGAAAGCTTGCGACGATCATCGCGCAACGCCGATTCATTCCACAGTCCGCGCAACAGCAACGGCCGTTGTCTCCAATCGGATCCGTACGTCGTGATCAAATACTCCGAAATGTCACGCGTCTTCTGCACATCGACAGTCGCGATCGGCATCGCCGTGACGCTGGGACGGTGCGCATCGTGCCATCGATGCCATGCGTAGTTGTGCAGCGCTTTGCGATGCTGATCGATGGGCAGCCATTGCGCGATGGACCATGCCAGCAACGGCAGCACCTCCGTGTTCGTTTGGTATGCTACCGCGATCACGCAGGTCACGATGGCGGCGAGGATGCTCAATGTGGCCACTCTCATCATCTCCTCGTTGGCACAGGTACGACTTTGGCAGAGCAAGTGATTTCAAACGGATCTCTCGACAAAGATGGAGAAACGCAATCAAATGAGATGGCGGGAAGGCGGATGGAGAAGTGAATCGTTTGGACCTGCACGTTGCGGACAAGAAGGTTGCGGTTCCGCTCTTGTTGAAGTTTTGCTCCGTCGAGTCTTGCCTGGAAGAAAGCACTCGTGATTTACAGGTCTCGACACAACCGACTGCTCGCATCACGAGATTGCCTTCGTTTGATGTCAACCACGACACAACAAGACACGACACGACGCGGCGCGGCATGAAGCGAAAGATCGTCGCTCAGCTGGCGATGACGAGAGTGATGCCACCCATCATCCGAACGCAAAGATCAACGATCAAAGACGCAAGTGAGCAAGAAGCTCAAGTGAGGAAGAACAGAGGAGGAAGGTTGTTCATCGCATAGGTCGTACCCACATCATACCGCACCAGCACCATACCCATACCACCTGCAGCAACTGAAGAGCAACAACACACGATGATGCCATCCACAGCATCCACCACCGCCATTGTCTACTGCTGCTGCGTGCTCGCATTCATCGCATGCAGCGATGCCTTTGCATCCAAGGGATGGATGCTGCAACAGCAACGCGGGTCGACCCAGCTGCACATGGCCAAGAAACTGAAGAACAAACAATTCGAATTGGCCAAGAAGCTGGCCGAAGCCAAGAAGCAAAAGGCCGCAACTGATCCGAAAGCCGCCAAGCTGTCGAAGCAGGAAATCAAGGAACGCAATGATCGTCTGCGATTCGAGGAGCTGCTGGAGACCAGGTCGGGAAGTACCTTGAATGACTACTCGTCGGATGGCTATCTCAATCGGGAACAGGAAGAAGAAGAGATCAACGCAGCACGTGAGTTCGTTCATTGTTGTTGTTGGTATTAGTTGTGGCTGTGGCAGTGGTGATGGCAGTGGTGATGGCAGTGGTGATGGCAATGTATTATATTTATATTGCTTGCCAACTCCACCATAAAAATACATACGGGTGTGATGTGTTTGATGTCATGTATTGGATACTCTTTCATGATGCGTGGCTGACACCATTTTCAAATGCTTGCACCTGCATGCACATCCATGCACATCCACGCACAATCGTCGAATACGTCACTGGGGAAATGCAACACTTTGATATCACTCGATGACAGGACGCGGCGTCGAGCGTTTGTTTGAAGGCGATCCAGCACCCACGGAAGTTTTCGAGAGTCTGGTGCAAGTCACGACAAGTGCAAGTGCCAGCAACGCCCTGGGACCCATGGGCGCCAAACGCATCGTGCCATGGCTGCCAGCCGATCGTGGTACAGGTGCCAAGCCAAAGGACTACCTCATTGTCGTTTGCGATCCGCGGCTAAAATCTCCCTACCTGCAACAGACCGTCCGAACCTTGAACACGCAGCTGCCGATGGAACTGCGCAAGCGCCTCATCGTTGTCAACGCCGACACGCCCGCGGAGAATCGTCGATTCATCAAGAAGAATGGCATCGACAAGGTGGACGTCTTCTCCGACGAGAAGATGGAGTGGATGCGAGCCTACAGCGCGTTGGGCGCGGAACGGCTCACCATGACGATGTTCGTCGTCGGGAATGAGCAGGTCAAAAAGCTGGCGCGTGATTTGGATCCCGACGCGGCCATCAGGGTCATCACGAATGCCGTGAAGAATATGTAGAGAGTAGGAGCAACGAGCAATGGACAATGAGCAATGCGAAAGAAAGCGCTGCTACTGCGCTACGCTACATACATCTAGATTAGAAGATTGTATCGTTTGTTGCAGACAATGGCTATTGCTCTTCTCTTCTGTTCTCTTCACTTGCCTTCATCACATGGCAGCGGGGCACATCGTTGTCTATCCCCAATCGAGCATTCTAGCGCCGCATGTGACACGCGGCAAACCTGGTTGTGCCGCCTCAACTCCCAACACGCACTTCGAGCATGGAGAAGGCGATGTCACGAAACGTGGACGAGAAAACTACTTTGGACAGATCATTCCACGAGCTCCCAACCGCTTCCTCAGTCGCTGTAGTTACCTGCTATTACTGATCACCTCAAAAACAGCTGAAACAACTCGAACTCTCGCGCAAACCACAACACGAATCCCGAGTTGTGGCAAACAGCGGCCCGACCATTCGCGATCCTTGGGAGCTTCCGCTTGCACTGCCACCGTCATCATCATCATCAACATCATCATCAACAACCACAAATTGTAGCAGCAACGACCAGTTACATCTTCCCACTTTCGAATGTGCGTGACGCATCGGCACAATCAGCATGGGTAAGAAGAAGATCTGGCACTGCACTCTCGTGGTCGCCGTTTGCGTCTTCCTCCCGACCTGCGTCGCCTTCACCTGTCTCTTCGACGATGCCAAGCAATCCAAGCAATCCACACCAAGCATCTGTGAGCATGCTCACCAGCGCTATCTTCCGCAGTCCAGGTCAAGGCTGCTACTGTCATCGTCATCATGGAATGGACGGGAACCGTCATCGGCGACGCTTCCAGACCAAGCAGCAGCAGCAGCAGCAGCAGCGTCTGGACAGATACCCTATTCAACGTCTGGCGACCATCACGGCGAACCCGCTGGCTCACCTGCAAGTCCCTTGACGGGCAATCATGATAGCAATCATGACAGAATTCATGACAATAATGGTGATAATGGTGATCACCTTATGAGTACCAACAGCGACCGAGACAGCAGAGGCGGCGCTGGTGACATGTACATGAACGGCGATGATGACATTGACGATGATATTGACTATGACAGCAACAATGATAGCTACAGCGACGGCGACAGTGGCAATGACATCGACAATGACATTGACAACCTCTGTCTATGCGAAGGGACGGGGACAGCGTTGAAGGCGGCGACGCACATTGTCCTCGATCAAAGCACGTTGGGACAGTGGGAGTCAAAGGACTTCAATGACGCCGCCAACACGCTCGATGCCTGGTCGTACAAGTGGTCCAGAAATGCGCCAATCATATCGGAGCACATACTGCGGCGTATCATTCTAGAGCAGCTGGCGCAGAATCAGACCACGCCGGAGCTGCATCAGCAGATGAGGTCGGTCTACCACTCCGTCGTCCGGGTGTGGGCCAACAGCAGGCTGCGCGGTGCGCCGGAGAGAGCGGAAGAGATCATGGACGCCATGCAGGAGCAGTACGAACGGTTTAACGATACCAACCTGCAGCCCACCATCGAGACCTTCAACTACGTGCTGCGGGCGTACAGCAAATCCAGACAGCGCGATGCCGTGGAGCAAATCGTGAGGGTCATTCTCAAGATGGAACACCTGCGAGCGCTCAACAAAACCGATGCGATTCCCAATGATGCCACCTACTTTCATTGGCTCCTGGCCATATCCCACAGCGGCAATCAAAAAGCGCTGGCGCAGATGAAGCATGTGCTTACCCGCTTGCAGCAGCTCCATGACAGCGGCCACCATGAGATCCCCAAACCCTCCAGACGCTGTCACAGCCTCTACATCGACGCGATCTGCACCGCCGTCGCCGAACGACGCATGCAGAGCTCCAAAGGCGCTCAAATGGCCGATGATCATCTACGGCTCATGATTGCCAGAGATGATGACGAAGCGAAACCAGAGACGCACACCCTCAACGTGGTCATCGACGCATGGAGCAAAACCTGGGATTCGCGGGCCGCGCAACATGCGGAGTCGTTGGTCCGGTTGTTTGAGAATTACCACATTGACTGTGGCAAATCCTTCAGCACCATGCCAAACACCCACACCTACAACGGCCTCATCGCATGCTACAGCCGTTCCGGCGCGCCTGGCATGGCCGACAAATCCTACCGCATCCTCCAGCGCATGGAGAATGCCTCCCGAAGCGTCAGCAACTCCACCTTGCAACCGAATGAGTTCACGTACGGCACCGTCATGAATGCTTACGCCAAATCCAACCAGAAGAACGCGCCGGTTTTGGTCGAGGAATTGCTGTGCGTCCTGATCCAAAAGCACAACCAGACTGGCGATCATCGACTGCGTCCGACCATCATTTCGTTCAACATCTGCATTGGCACGTGGGCCAAATCCAACGACCCCCGCGCAATCCAGCGGATCAGCCAGTGGATTAATTACATGGAACGTCTCGGCAACGAAGGCCATCGTCTTCTCTACCCCAACACGCGCACGTACAATCGCTACATCCAGGCGCTTGCCAAAACAAACAAACCCGATATCACCGACAGATCCATCGCCGTGCTCAACCTCATGATCCAGCGATGCAAGGATCCGGAACGATACGATCTGGCACCCAACGCCATCACGTTCACCAACATCATTCGCTGCCTGTCCGCAAGCGACCGGCATGATGCTCTGGACAAAGCCAAGGACCTCCTCTCTCTCATGGAGGACCTGCACAGCTCGGGATTCCGTCACATCCGTCCCAACGTCGTCACGTACAACTCGTTGATCGAGATCGCGGCCAAATCAAAGAAACCCAACAAAGCTCGCATCGCGGCAAGCATTGTGCGACAAATGCGAAAGGTCTCCTTGCGCCCCAACACGATCACCTTCAATCTCGCCCTCAACGCCTGCGCCAACTCCAACCCCGACGACGACCCCAAGCAAGTCCTCGACGTGGCCATGCACATCTTCCAGGAGGCACGATCGACGAGCGCCACGGATTTCGTCACGTACAGCACGACGGTGCGCGTCATTTCCGAATTCGGATCTCAATGGCAACACCAGCAGATGCTGCAGGACATGTTTGAAGCGTGTTGCGAGGACGGCCAAATCCGAGTATCCTTCTTGACGCAACTGAAACTCGTGCTAGACGATTCTGCCCAATACCGCAAGATGGAACGCAGGGTGGTGGATTCGAATGGGAAGATCTTGAAGGCTGTATCCAACCGTGTCGTGTTGAGGCAATCCAGGAGAAACCATCGTGGTGATGGCAGTGGTGGCGATGATGACAGCAAGTCATTCGCATTTTGAACAACAAGGGATTCAGAGTGGAACAATACAAGTGGACGAAGAGGAGGAGCAAGTGCGACATTGGAATTCGTACTGGGAGAGTGCCTCTAGAGAGTAATGATGCTTGAAGAAGAAATGCTCCGTTGAGCTTAATAGAACACTCCAGCTCGACTCGTACTCGTACTCGCACATTGATGCCCTGCAAGTGCTCTGCATACTCGTACGCGTCATGCTCATTCGTACAATGCCTTGATGCGCTTGTATTCCTCCCGATACTCCCGTTCCAACGCCTTCCACTCAGCGAACGATCTCGCATTGATGTCGTACAGATGCTGCGGCGACCGCGATAACAATTCGCTGACACCGTTCGCAATGTCCAACAGCGTCTTGGCCACATCGAAATGATGCGATCCCAGATGCATGCGTTGCAAAGCCAGCAGCTGACACGCGCTGTCGATGCACCGGCTCCACAGCTTGAGCTGCACGGCGGTGGTCATGTGCTGCGCATTGCGCAATAGCAGCAGCTGGCAGGTCTCCACGTGCAACGTGCGACACGGGATCCACAGGATATGTTGCGGCGAGGCGATCTGATGACCGATCTCCAATGCCGATCCTTCCATGGCCTTGACGTGCTCCCACAGCTCCGCGCTTGGCGTGCCTTGCACGATATCTTGCAGATATTCGGTGCGCAAGTGTTCCAAATCCTCAATGGCCGATTCGATCTGTTTGGTGACGGTGTCTTCGGCGGCTTGCAACGATGATTTCGGCAACGAGCCTTGCCAGAGTTCCATCTTGAGATGGGGTCCCTTCAGATATTCCACGCCGACATCGAAGCGATGCTGATCCCACAGATGCTGCCGTCTCGATGCGTGGCACAGCACATTGGGAATGTACGAGATGGTCAACGGTTCACCTTCGGCGACGTAGCGTGTGGTGCGCACTTCCGAGTAAGTCGTGGTGGTCGTGGGCACCAGCTTGGCGCAGTTGGGAAAGCAGGCGTGATTGAGCATTGCCGAATGCAAGTAGATGCCGGATTCCAACCCGTTGTACCGCAGCGCCAGAAACAGCCGATGTATATCAGTGTCGGTGATTGCCGATCCGTCCTTGTTCGTGATACCTTGTGCCTGCGCGTGCTGGACCAGTTCCGCAACTTGATCTGGATCACATTCCTTTCGCATGCGTTGCATCATCATGGCGATTTGCTCATCATCGTTGTCACCATCGGCATCGTCGTCTACCTGGCGTTTCGTGGGATGGAATTCCTCCAACACAGCGGCATGTTCCAAGACATGACGCACAGACACCAGGCTCAACGCGTTGCCGAGCTGCTCGTCCGGCCAGGTTTGCAGTGGCTCCTCCTTCAGAACCAACGTGCCTGGTTCCAGTCGCCGCGTTGCCACGTATCCGCGACCTCCGCCCATCTCTTGCAACGAAACCAGCTGCATGGGACCCAAGAACAGCGGTTCCGGCCATGGCAGCTGCATCGTTCGGAACGAGGAGATCGGAGTATCGGCCTTGATGGAACCTGCTGCATCGTCTTGGATCTGAAGGTACTGCTTCGAGGCAGCGCCGCCATCATCCGAGCCAGCGTTGGCCTGATCCTTCAGCGTCTGCGCAAGAATGTGGCTTGCAGTTTCTGCCGTTGCTGCTGTTGTTGCTGATGCGGTGTTGTCATCATCGTCGCTTTGTTCGCTGTCATCGCCGAATGCCGCGAATGGATCTTCCTCCATGCTTTCGTGCTTGCTGGATTGGCAGATCCTCTTTGTGTCTCTGTTTCTCTGTTGTACTCAAAAGGGGAGTGCTCTGATTGCACCATGCAATTATCCAATGATGCAATTGTCCAATTCCAGTGGAGGAGAGTCGTTCAGAGTACTCCGAAGGTCCACCAGATTCATCCGGTTTGTTATTGCTTCTCTTGGAACATGATACGGTGGCCATCGTACTCACTGGTCTTGTTGGTTTTTGACAGGAGGCAGAGATGTGCGCTTGTTGGTCTCCGTTTCGTTGTTGAAGATAGCTGTTTGAGATTTGTACGATAGGCCAATACTCATCGTTCATATTCGACTTTGTAATTTGGGATGTGCTAATCCATGCTCGCGCCACGAGGGCAAAGCCGCCAACCTGTCTCCTGCGGGCGCCGAAGTCGCACGAAGTGCCACTCGCACAGTCGTACGTGTTGTACACTGCTATGTGCATGGGTGGTGGCCACCAACCTTCTTTGTTTGGAGAAGATCGCATGTGGTTAGTGGTGTGATGCACGACTACCGCGCTCTTCTTGTATCATTTCCCAACCAAGTTCTCAGCAACAATGTCTCTCTCAATCACCTCTGTAACCGCACGGTTCCAGAAGAAAACTCACAACGTCTTTCCCTGGTTGCTTAAACGACCGTGAAGGCACACAACGTCAGCGGTGATGTTGATCATGCAGCTGCGCAACAGCAGTAGCATGTTGAGGGGCCGAGATGGTGGAACAACAGACCTTTGTGTGACAAGAACGACACAACCATCATCGACACTCGCAACCTTTGCAACGAACGCAACGAACACAACCATAAGAACGATCACAACAACGGGGTGGGCATCGAACCTCTCTCCACACGAAAGCAACTCTCAACCATGACGACGATCAATGATACCTGCATGCCGCCAAGCGGCGACGACAAACACGATGATGGGACCATGACTTCCCGCACCGCTGACAATGATACTATTTCTTCCTTTGATCATCCTTCACCAATCGCCAGCAATGGGAGATGCAATCCAACGGGATACGAGATGCGCTTGTGTCTCGCCGCGGATTCATCGACTTTCCTCGAGATGACATCCGCAACGTCCACCGACTTCAGCACCAGAAATGATACCCACGCCCAACACGTGGACAGTAGACGGTCTCGCCAATTTGTCACCGATGCCTTGCCCTCGAGCCGATACAGCGTTCTGAACAGTTGTACGGATCATCGGCCAGTTCTCGCAACAGAGACCAATCGCATGCGCACATCTAGAAAGTTGGCAGAGATCTCCCAAGCGTCGCTGGACTTTTCGCGTGTCACCCTGCTCGGAAGGGACAAGGAACAACGGGCTCTGGACCATGCATTCCAACAGATCCTTAACAAGCCAACACCTGCAGTCTCAGCGCTTTCTTCGTTGAATGAAGACGGCGCACGCCATGGAGACCGCACCCATAAACGCAATTCAGTCAATCGCAATACCGGTGGAGCTGACAGCAGTGGCAGCTGCATCGATCAGCATCCAGATACGCAGACGGCCTCCATCCGATCCTTCGTGTCCATCTCAGGGTACTCTGGCACCGGGAAATCAGCGTTGGCTGCCACTCTTCATCCAAAATGCATGGCCAACAACGTCTTTTTCGTTTCCGGAAAATTCGATCTGAAGCAGATGGATGAACCGTATTCCGGTTTCCGAACTGCCATGACCAATCTGTGCTCGCAAATCTGCAGCCTTCCAAGGGCTGATGCTGATGCCAAAGCGACTGGCAGCGTACTAATACCTGAAGGACGGGACAGCCGGAGCTTCGATGTGATCAGGCAGCGCATCATACAGGGTCTCAACATCGATGAGCTGCGATCGCTCCACAACCTCATCCCGAACCTCGTCGATGTCATTGGCAAAGATACACTGTGTGACACAGACATCCCAAGCAACGACGGCAACGCAAGCAGCACAGTGATAGCCAGCCAACATGCACACGCAAACACAGAAGGCTTCAAGGAGCAGTCCGTTAGGCTCAAGTTTGCCTTCCGTCGATTCATCACGATCATCTGCGCCTACTGCCCCCTTGTATGGGTATCCGACGATGTCCAATGGGCTGACAAAGAGTCGCTCAACATGATCGAGTCATGTTTGTTGGACATCACCATCTCCTCACTCATGATTGTCATCTGCTTCCGATCTAAACTCATCAGCACGGATGGAATCGACAGCAGTCGCGCCGGCAGTGGGGATGTCCACGTCTCCGATTTAAATTCTGGGACAACGTCCAACACAACCAGTCTGGTTGGCGAAATGCTGGTGTCGATAAAGAAGAAGCGACGGGAGCGCTTCCTTCGGTACGCCAATCTAGAGATCAACAACTTGTCGTTGGACAACGTGCACAGCATGCTCAAGCAGTTGTTGGGAATATACAACGATGATGACCACAGTGACGGTGAACACGAGAGCAACAGAAGCGACAGCAGCTACGGACTGGCAGAAATCGTCTTCAAGAAGACCGATGGCAACGTCTTCTTCGTCCAACAGTTCATCCGGATGCTCGTCAAGGACAAAATCCTGGCATACAGCATCGCGTCGACGAAGTGGGTGTGGGATAACGATCAGATCAAGCAAAAGACTCCGGCAACCATCAATGTGGCGGAGCTGATGGAACTGAAGCTGCAGCAGATCGACACGGCACAGTACCTGCTGCCCTTGGCTGCATGTTTGGGATCCACATTTTCGTGGCTGCTTTTGCGGACGGTGCTGGAGGGATTCGCTGAGGACGATGGAACAAGCGAAGTAGGCCACCGAGCAATGTACGAGTCTCTGTTTGGTCCGCCGCCATCAAGCGAAGCTGAATGGTTGGATATCCTGGAGACCTATGAAGAGGAAGGACTGATCGAATCTCGTACTGATAGCTGCAGCAGCAGCGGCTCCACAAACGAGACCGCACCGCCCGCGGCATCACCAACACCAGCGTCCGCTGCATCGGAGTACTCCTTCATTCATGACAAGGTACAGGAGGCGGCATTGGGAATGATTTCTTCGAAGATGCACCTTCTGGAGCTGCAGCATCGCATCGGACTCATCTTGATGCATCGGTTGTCGCCGGATGACTTTGAGTCGTCGTTGTTCGTGGTGGCAAATCTTCTCAATGCCCGTCTGGATATGATCCCGCAGTATCCATCATCGTTACCAACGACGCCAAAAGCAAATATCATCGACGTCATGCAAACGGTACGCTTCCGGATTGCAAAGCTCAATCTCGATGCTGGTACCGTTGCTGCATCTCACTCGGCCTTCCGAGCAGCCTTCAAATACTTCCAAAATGCCATCGACATGATGCCGCACAACCACTGGAAGTCGCATTACGACATGAGTCTTCAACTGTTCACGTCAGTCACGGAGTGCGCTTACGTGAGCAACAAGTACGACATGATGCAGAAGTATGGTCGCATGGTGATCGAGCGAGACAACTGTCCTCTCATCGACAAGATGAGGGTGTATCACGTGCTTATGGATGGGGAGATGGCGATGCTCGAGCGTACCAACCTGAACGATGTGATGAAGCTGGGCACCGAAGTGATGGCACAGCTTGGGTATCGGTACCCCAAGAACGATATCATGAGGCTGCTGGTCCTCATCAGAGGGATGCTCAAGCTCAAGGCATCCGCAAAGAAATGGACGATCGAATATTTGGACTCGATGCAACCAATCGAAGATCCGATGGACGAGCTCATTCTGACAACCGTCGACAAGTACGGGTGGACCGCAGCTATTTGCGATCGAGGCTTGCATCCTTTGATCACAATCGATGGCGTCAACGACGCACTGACGAAAGGAAGATGCAATATCACTCCAGTTGCTCTGGCAAGTCTTGCGATGGTAATAGGTCCCATTCTGGGAGATTGGGATTCTGCAAGGTTGTATACCGACTATGCACTCAACATGCGCCTCACAATGAACGATAAAGCATCAGCAACCCGGGCGACGCTTATTTCGTACGGCATGGTATTGAACAATCTCATCCCGTACGAGAGCTGCAAACAACCATTGCTGGACGTCCATTCGGGAGCTATGGCTGCAGGAGACGTCTACGCTGCGATGTGGGTCATCGCCTTCTACCTCGACCTGTGCTTTCTGACAGCCAAGCCGTTGGAAAGCTTGGACGCAGACTATTCGAGATGGAAGAAAGTGTGCGAAGACTTTAACCAACACAAGATTTCTGAACAGCTGTCCACCAGGTGGCAAATGACGTTGACTCTGAGAGAACAATCTGATGGACAGGTCGTCCTCGTTGGTGACGCATATGATGAAATCGCGGCCATGCAACGCATCGAAGAAACCAATGACAAGCCGCTGAAAATGGACATGCTTCGAGCGAGACTTTTTGCTGCAGCGTACATCGGTGATTACTATGGAGCTACAAACACAGCTTTGGGTAACTACGATACCCGACTCAAAGAGAGCCCTTCCTACATCATGACGATGCCGTACATATTCTGCGCCTCTTTTTCAGCAACGATTACTTGCCACCAAGATGCGCGCCTCACACGGTCCAAGCGCAACAAGATCAAGCGGTTGGCCCAGCGATCCCGCAAGGCACTCCAAGCTGCCGTGGACAGAGGCAATCCGAACGCGGTGCATTACCTTGCCATCCTCACTGCGGAGAGGGCTGCATGGAAGGCGCACAAGAAGCGACGCCAAGGAGACGCGTTCCAAGCCGCCGCCAAGCTGTACCAGGATGCCATTCTGCTCTGTGCGCGGACAGGATTCCCTCAGAATCAAGCGCTGGCGAATGAACGACTGGCCGAGCACATGCTGTTGGAACGCGACACGGAAGGCGCGGGGTACCACCTTGACGAAGCAATTCGATTGTACGCGGAATGGGGCGCGGGCAGGGTGAAATCGCTGCAGGAGCGTCGCGAGCACATTCGCGTTACAGCTACAGAGATGAGAGGTCCCAACAAAGCAGAACACCGGTAGTCTGATGGTTGATGTGACTGTATCTATTCATGTGGATAGCAGAGATCCTACTTTTGACGCCATTTCGTACGTGTATGCTTCGGTTTAATGGGTGTCCCCAAGTGCACCGCATCCAGCGTCATGATACATCGAACGCTCCAACTACACTCGTCAATAGTACCATGCGAACGAGCCGTGTGGTATTCGTGTACCACAGGATGAATACTGATGCAGTCACGCACTATTCGTGTGTGATGAATCTTATGGAATTGATAACTGATGTTACCGCAACCACCAATATGGGGTTGCTTTTTCGTGTCGCAGACTGGTTTGCAATTCAGATATATTGGTTCATTCAATATATCCCTAATGAGAAATTTGTCACTGATTTTGGGTTCGCATCAACAGCACTATTTGGCCTCCACGTGTAGGTGGTGAGATCGCATGCCAGACCAACATGGTCCTCCAGTGTGGTGGCTTCTCTCATTATTTAACTGGAACCTTCTGGCGCAGGCAATTTCGGCTGCAAACAAGGCCACATAAGGAATTCAGAACCCTAAGGACATACCCCATAAATAAATTATTTTTCAACAAGCCGGAACGCTTCGTGCATAGACACTGTTGAAAGACAATGATTGGATGACAATCGCAGACTTCGCTTGGAAATAGCACTGAAACAAGTTCTGCGAAGCACCGGAAGGTCTAACCGCCGTCGGAAACCAAAAGAAGCACCAACGCCAATTCTGGAGAAACAAAAATCAAAAGTTTTGAGGACACAAAAGCGCCTCTCCGCGATAACGCTGTGTGGAAGTCGAAAACACAGTCTCAGTACCACCTCAGCTGACCGATGCGAACACAAAAGAGGTGACAAATGTGGCACATCGATCCAAATTTGTCACGTCAATGTGAAGTGCCAAATTTGTCACATCGGGGGCCCAAAATCTCATTAGGGATATCTGAATAAGATGTCCTCAATTGCACAGCTTCAGAAGTATGGCGATGATTGTCATCATGGACCAGACCATGCCATCTGATCTTGCTTTCACCCCTGCACTTGCAAGCATGCATTCCTCACACATGTGGATCCAAACAGTGCAGGACATCATTCACAACAGTATTGGTGTGAGAACTTGTGCAATCTCATTTCTTCCATCATTATTAGCATTATGCTTTGTTCCGCACAGCTCTCTCTCGTGTTCGAGCTTAGTTGTGCGTATGAATCGTATCCTGAACCAACACGAACCATGAAATGGTCACATTACGAGCGAATAGCTCGACGAGAAACAAAACTAAAGAAGTACCAAGGTACTGGGTATTAGAGACAAGGTACCACGAAACAAGAACGATACTGTGAGATAGCTACTGGCCCAAACCAGTTGAACCTGAAGAGATGTAAAGATCCTATCCGATGCTTGCAGAACAGAGGAATGCAAGAGCAGAGGCATGGACATGAACAGAGGTCAGAGAGTAAGCTCACAACTCTTAAGTTTGTAATAACATTTGAGTTCCCAACAGACTTCCAGTGAACGCCACCTTCTCGATCTGATCAATTGCAGAAGGACGCGTTCTCCCCTACATTATCACCAATTCCTCAAGTCTAACAATCATCATCTTGAATTGCACTCTTCATGCTTACAATTCTGACTTCACCAGATTCAGAATTGGGCCAGCTTTCATGAACTTCATCATCAACTACTTGAGCACAACACAGTACCAACCATCTACATACTTCATTGTCGGATCTGATCAATCTTTATTTGGAGTATGTACCCTGTATTGTAATCTGTTCTATCACAGTGGTTTGATTGGTGTTGCTCAGGTGTGATGCACAAGAGAAGAGTTGGAGAGATGGTTTATTGTGTGAAAGTGTATCTTCATGGATATCATACCATTATTATTGACTCATTTGGGCACACCCAGACAAGAACAATAATGGTGCGCAAGATCTACTGAAACCACAGAATAGGAATTCAGTGAGGACAGACTACCTCCCAACTTACAGTGTCCTGCGTCGATGCTCAATAGTTAGCATTACACAAGCATTCCAACCCCAATGACCACAACATCTTCCTCCTTCTCCTCTTCTTCACTCGCAAATCATTGCCTAACTTCGTACCATGATCGATCAGATTTAGACTATCTGGGTGCCTTATGCTCTCCTGATCTTTTGAATTGCGATTCCATTTGATTCCATCTTTGACTATGGGAACAACCACATTGTCATGGCAATGCCATGGATATCCAACCTGTTTCAACAAGAGCAGGGAATCCAGCTATGAATTCTGACATTAAGTGCTGCTGCATCCTCTTTGCAACTTCAACATAATGCTGAGCGGTGTACTCTACATTGCAAAGCAACATCATATGGAAAGATGAGTAGAGGAAGCACCATTGTCTGACCTCAACACTGAACCAGGAGGATCAGTGCAGAGTTGTATTGACTGTGTGAACACCGTTTCTTCATCCTTCAATTACAACAACAAAAAGCTAACAAACTCAGAACACACAAGCCCAAGATTCATCATAGCAACTCTACTTCTGCAAGTTCACTCCATGTGAACTGCATCAAACGGTTTCCCTAAAAAGGCCATTTGCAAGGCTTTTCCCACCGAATCGTGTTATCAAACAGCACACGAATTCGAATTAACAGTCCTCTTTCCGAACCGAGCAAGACACAGTTTTACCGCTGCTTCCGGAATTCACCCTTTTTGGTTAGAAACGCGCCGGCCCCGTGTCGCGCCGAAAACTGTTCGGAACATAGTAGCACGTACTAGAGGATGCTCGAATCGTTCACGAAGAACATCAACAATGACGAAAGTGACGCACGGAACAATGGAAGTGACAAGTCATGACGTCACAGCGAACGATTGCTGACGCTCGATTTGTCGACCTGCGTCAAAGGGATCGTTCTCACAAAGTCTGTCGACAAAGCCAGCACCAGCACCAGCACCATCTGGACGATGTGTTGTGCCAGAGCGAGGAAGCGTCATGACGGCGATCCCAATGCAACAAACGAAACACGACTGCGTGGCTTGGGCTGTACGAACTGATCGCTGCGGAACAAGGCATCCCCCTGACGCGGTCTGCCGCTCGAAGCCGCCCCGCAGGCGTTGCCATCGTTGGAGTCAGGATGCTGTTCTGACAGACCCGTCGGGCCGATGAACCCCAACTGCGGCCAAACAAGACACAAATCCGATGGTTGGCCGCGACGACGGTTCTGTTGCCCACGGTGGCGGTGCTGTTTCTGTGTTCTTCGCTGCGTCGTTGCGCTTCGACGGATAGGTGGCGAATGGACAGACCTATCGCTTCGTATCGCTATTCCTACACACAAAAATGAGAAGCAACAACGACGAGCACAACATCATCTCTCATTGCCGACAATGGCAGACGCAACACCACCGCCCGATCATCACATCTGGCGCACAAACGGTGGCAGATCCCACGTGAATCATCCAGCGAACATCATCTACAGATGCATCATCTGGGTGTTGTGGGCGTACTATCGCAATGCGCCGAGAGGTGAGAAGTGGCGGGTGGTACAGCTTGCCCGTGCAAGAATCAACGAAGAGACATCGGGCCTCTTCGTCGGGAACGTTCGTCTTGTCAATGGTCAATTGATCTGGGACGAACGTAGCGAGTCTCAGAACTTCATCACCATTCAACATGCGCTACGCGAAAAGAGTCGGCCCGCTCCTATCGATCCCCAAGCATTGCAAGACGCTCAGAGTCGCGTTGGTAAGTCACTGCATCGCAGTCCATGGCATTTCCTTGCACTCTTCCTTACTCTCCACAGTGGCATTGCGTGCCCGGATGCCCTCCCATGCGCTTGCAGATTCTCACCGATCGTTGATATTTGCGTTCTGCTGCCGCACTCTCTTCTATGATTATCTCTTATGATTATCCCTTCGCAGCCATTGCACGAGAGGCAGATATGGCGGCACAAGCGATGCCAGGTGTGTTCAACAGACACCAACAAGACGAGGCCCCAGCGCTGCCACCGGCGGGCAACGGCGCTGACGACGACATTCTTATGTTGTGGGGGCGCCCTTTTCATTCGCTGTATCGACTGGACGAGAGCCAACGATGATTCCATTGTCAACTTTGCCGTCGATCCACCGAATCCATCCCTTGTGGAGACAGCTCAGAAGCCTTTCTCGAGAGAGAGAGAGAGAGAGAGAGAGAGAGAGACAGAGCGCACCGAAACTCGCAGAGTTGTTTTTACCCCGGACGAGGACTCGCCCTGCGCCGACAGCCACCTCGACCATGCGCAGGCTCCACCTCTGTACAATCCATTTTCGAGAAGGTCCGATTAGCGGACGTTCATTGACATCATACTGTATTAAATGCTCTATTAGGATAAACGTTACATAATACCACAGTCGCATACTCGTAGAGTGGAGCAGAGTTAAGTCCTTCTGCTTGCGCACACACCCGATATTCATTGACGATGCTCATCGGTTGGGCGGCGGGATGAGGAACAACGGAGAGGGACGACGCACGGCCTGCTTGGCGTCGCGCAGTCGCTGAATGGCGAGCTCCAAATGAGGCTGCGAGACCTGGCCGCTGCGTTGGCGCGTGGCCAGCAAGGCTGCATCATTGACGACCGTGCGAATATCACCACCGGAAAAGGCATCGGTGAGGTCTTTCGAGGCCAGACGATCCCACTCGATGTTGGGTGCGCAGTTGATGCTCCTGGTTTGGACTTTGAAGATGTCTCTGCGGCCATCAGCGTCGGGATATCCAACGTGGATCTGTCGATCGAATCTGCGCAGGATGGCTGGATCGAGGACATCTGATGGTGCAAAAGTGCAGGAAAGCACGCAGGCACACAGATGAACGCATGGGCAGATGGATGGGTGGATGAGCGAAAAGAGAAGAGAAAGGAAGATAAGATAAGGTGTAGAGCAGGTTGCATGGCATGCAGGCGCGCATAAAACCAACCAACCAACAAATGAATGAATGCAGAAAATGAAGCAGTGAGTTGATGAGCGATTGGATGCATCACAGTTGTTCGTGTGGGTTTTGCACTCCGCAATCATTCGAAAGCGACGTGCACAGTCAGAGCACATTCCACAATCAACGTACCTGCACGATTGCTCGCGGCAATGACGATGACCGTGACGGCCTTCGAGGTCGTTTGAAATCCATCCATTTCCGTCAGCAGCTGATTCAAGGTCTGATCCCGCTCATCGTTGCTGTTCATGGAATCGATGGATCTGGATTTGGCCAACGCGTCGAGCTCGTCGATGAAGATGATGGCCGTGGCTGGCTTCGTGGAGACAGGTGCCATCCACGACAAGAGGGAATGCCACACCCCGAAACGGTTGCGGTACGCGTCGTTGCGGGCCTTGCGGAAGACGGCACGCACACGCGCGCTGCCGCGACCCACGTACATTTCACAAAAATCGCTGCCGCTGCAGACGAGGAAGGCATCGCAGTTGGCCTCCCCGGCCACCGCCTTGGCGAGCAGGGTCTTGCCCGTGCCGGGTGGTCCGTGCAACAGCACACCACGCGGTGGTGTGGCGCCGAGCTGCTGGTAGTGCTGCGGATTCTCGAGGTAGGACACGATCTCGTACAGCTCCGGGATGACGTTGGGCAAGCCCGCAACATCGCGGAAGGTGGTCTGCTGACGGCGATGCGGCGTGACGTTGGACAGTATGTCTTCTCCGCCATGCATGTTCTTGAGCATGCGGTAGGCGAAGGCGAGGTACACGAAGGGCAGCGCGACGAGCAGAGCGGCGGATGCTTTGGACGACAGCGACTGCGGCAGGGCAGCGATGTCGGGACATCCGCCACGCGACAAGGCATCCATGAGATCCGCCTGGATGGACGGGCTGTTGGGCGGCAGGGCGGATCGCTTCCACTTGCCGTGCACCTGAAAGATGATCGTCGTGGAATCCACGAGGGCCCGCTTGACGACCCCGACCAGCGCCGCATCGCGCAGCCACGAGATGGGCACCTCCTTGGCACCAGCGTAGTCGGGTCGCCGCAGCGCCGCCAGAATGACGGGAATGAGGAGCCGCATGCGCTGTCGCAACGGTCGTCTCAAGCTGTAGATGGAGCCCACGCCGATGGCCAGCAATCCAGCATAGAGGAAAGACCGTCTGCGCCGCGATGGTCGCTGGCTGTCATCATGCTCGTAATCCTCGGCGCGAGTGAGATGATCGAAGCTGCTGCTGTCTTGATCGGATCGATTGACGGAAGCCACGCCCCTGTGATGGTCGTTATGGTTATGATGATGATGATGATGATGGTGATTATGGTGGGAGCTGACTCCCAGGACGCACTGCAACGCCACAATCACCTGGTGCCTCCAATCCGATCTGCGACGTTTCGCCGATCTTTGTGCCGATTCCGTCTTGGGATCCAGAAGAAGATCGAACGGCTTGAGGAGGTCATCGCCGACTTCGGATCCTTCCGTCTGAGTGATGGAGTCATTCGTTGCGACCATGGTGTGATGTCTGTCTCGACCTGCGTCTCTGTCTGCGCCTATCTCTGTTTCTGTTTCTGTAACTGTGGCTACATCCGTCGCTGTCTCCGTATCCATGGTGTGCAATTTGCTGTATTTTCTCATCGTTGGTTTCGTGCTTGTCTGTGTGCTTGCCGAGTGAATGGACGGATGAATGAACGAATGACCTCGGGTGTGCCTTGCCGGCTGACGTCCTGTTCGGAGGTTGATGGGCCTGCGGAGACGCCCAGGAAGCACGCGCGGCCTGGCCGGTTTGTGGACTTGATGCTCTCGGATTTGTCGATCTTTCGATCTGTTGGTTGTGGGTGGTGTTGTGCACATCTGCGCGGGTATCCATCGGTCGGAGTTGGCGGATTTATCGTCGCTCCGATTTCGCGGGGTTTGTTCTGAACTATTGGAAGTTGCGGCAATATCCAGATTCGGATGGTCGAATGGGTCGATAGTTGAATCTGACAGTTCCGAAAAGTGCGCGAACCGCGCGCAACGCAAATGAACGCCAACAAGAATCGACGTGACAAAAGTCAGATTGATACACAAAAACGCCGAAAAACGAGGCGGAGAGCTTCTGACACAACGCGACAACCTCAACAACGGCTCCGACAAGACCGACAACACAGACACAAAAACAATCGAGAACACTTCACACCAAACACAAGAGGCAGCAGTCAGGAGATTGCGAACGACAGAGAAGAGCACTGAGCAGAGAAGGGAGGTGCAGCATTGCAATCTGAGGAAGGGTGATAGCGAGGCAGCATTGAAGCATCGTCACATACTCCATCCCAAGTTATTATACTTTTGTTGGGACAGGCATTGAGGAAGCAGAGGACAAGTTCGGCATTGCAAGCGCCGACACTCGCTCTTGGTTGGACAGAGTCACAAGCGACGGTTGGATTCGCACCCATCCTCCGTTGGCAGCAGTGCGGTCCCCTCATTCAACCAGAGACCCAAGCATCCACACACCTACGCATCCACCACCGCGCCCATCACCCAAGCAACAACACGACAAACATCACATGAAGCACCGCAACAGCGAAGCGATCATGTCGTCGTCGGCCGCGTCGCAATCCATGCACGTCTCTTCCGGCGCAGATCGTCCCGCTGCGTCTGGCTCGGAAGTGCGCAAGAAGAAGGTCATCCGCAAGAAGCGCAAGACCGCCACGCCTCCGCCCACGGGGGATGGCGCCGGTGGTGCCCATGAACCACCCAAGAAGCACAAGAAGATCAAGCAGCGCCGTCAGAAGGTGCGTCTCTTGTGTCTGTTGGGCATCCCAGTCACGGATGTCATCCATGATTCAGATGCGAAGGTTTTGACAACATTGTTGGGGTTGACTGGTCGCGGTATCGTCAAATGGAACGCTGCATCACCGCAATGCGCAGGCATGCGCAGCCATGCACACTTCACTCACGTCTCTTTGCCCTTCCCACACCCCATTGCATTCTATTGAATTCCGCACGCCATGGCGCACCGATCCATGCTTATCACGGCGATCGCAACATCACCAACGGCTACATCAACACGAACGGCACGACTGGCACTGAATACTCATTTCTTCCCAACTTACGGACGCACGCACATACTGCTCCGCCAACAACACTCTCCTCCAATATGCACGCGATGCAGCAGCAACAGCACCACCCGGAGAAAGAAAAGGAGAAGGAGAAGGAAAAAGAGAAGGATGACGCCAACAACAAGGCAAAGAAGAACCGGAAGCAGCAGCGCAAAGCGGCGGCGGATCGTGAGAATGGCCTGACTTCTGCGCAGATTGCTTCCAACGAACAGATGCGGAAAGCGCTTGAGGAAGATCAGTACTCGGCGAATGGATCCATCGTCGAGACGGATTCGGAAGGCGAGGACACCCATTGCATCTACAGGGGGCAGAGCATCCGCTTCGATCGCAACCATCTCATGCAGGCGGCGCGCAAGCATCTGTGGTTGGAGCGTGCAGCATCAGGCACCGCCTCCAAGGGAGCTGCTGCATTCGGCGCCATGGGAGCACCTTCTCTGCACGACGACACCGAGTCCCGCCGCCATGCTCGCAAGAAGAAGAAAAAGGGCAAGCGCGTCAAGGAGGATGATCGCACGTCCAGCGGATCGGGCCACAACGACAGCGATCGCATGACGGACAAGAGCGATTCGGGCAGCGGCAACGATCTCGACAAGGACGAGGGATCCATCTTCGGCCAGACTGCCGGTCAGAGCAACGCGACCTGGGTGGAGTGCGATAAATGCAAGAAGTGGCGTCGTCTCCGCGGCGTCGTCGACGAAAAGAAGCTGCCATCCAAGTGGTACTGCTCCATGAACAAGAACGACCCGGAACGTGCCAGATGCTCCGCACCGGAGGAAGAGTACGATACCTCCCACACCCCCGAAAGCGCCGCAGATGCGCGCACGCGAAAGCACCTGCGCGTCTGGGTGCGCCGCCTCCAAAGCAACGAGGCCTACGAGGCACGCCAGCCAACGCTCACGCGGGGAAAGAAGCGGCAGGTCACCACCAACGCCAAGGAGCCCTACGAATGGATCCGCTGCTGCAACCCATCCTGCGGAAAGTGGCGCACCATCCTGCGCACCATGGACGCCAAGTCCAACGTCATGGATCGGACCAACGATGGGGAATGGTACTGCGTCATGAACACGTGGGATGAGAAGATTGCGAGCTGCGCCGCGCCGCAGGAGAATCTGCCGGCCATCGGGTGTCCTCCGTGGGTCATGCAGGATGATCATTGAGCGAACGCAAATGCAAAGAGATGGAATATGCCGTAGTTGGATTAATGGGAAGCAATAGTCAGTCGTAATTTTCTTCGCAGTGCTTCTCCACCCACGTCACAATTCGTCGCCCAAGTCGTCATCCCCATTCTCCGCACCATCGTTTGCGTCTGTATCGGCACCATCTGTCATTTCCTTTTTGTATTCATGCAACGCACGAGATTTGAAGCTCTGCTCGATGCTGGCCTCGACTCGCAAACCAGGTCGCTGCATGGCCAATGCGAAGATCTCGAACGCGTGCGATGGGATGCCATCTTCCTCCACCATCCACACGTACAACGCCTGCAAATCGTCCATGCCGATCGACTTCAGCACCGTGCAGGCGTCGCTAATGGAAGCGCATGCCAAGAGGTACTTGAGCAAAGGTCGCAGCGACTTGCGAGGTATGACATGGCCCAAGACCGCGCCGACAGTAGCGTTGCTGTCCACAAATACGTTGCAGGGTATGGACAGGATGGCACGCATCGCGGCCATCACGATCTTGTCATTCAAAGCGTCGCAGTGCAAGATGCATTCGAATAACGTGCTGATGGTGGTGGGCAGCGTCGCAATGTCTTTGCAGAGCGGCGAGGACAGTACATGTGCCATTGCATTGCAGGCTCCCCAGCCATGTTTCTTGGCGCTCGATCTCTGTTTCCAGCTCATCGTGGTGGCTGTGTCACGATGCAACGCGGCGTGCAAGGCGTTGGAGACCTTGATGGTGAGCTGTTCCAATGTGGTCGTGTACAGCGCCACGTCCTCGTGGGCGTACACCCTGGAAACGTGCCCCAGCGCGCGGATGGCATTCCCGACCACCTTGTCATTCGTATGCGTCAAGTTGGTTTGCACCTGAAGGACTGTGTCCATCATCCATGCAACATCCACACCCCAATTGCGATGCCACGAGTGTGCCGCATTCCCAATGGCCAATAGGGAGATGCTGCGCACTTGCGGATTGGAATCGTTCATCGTGATGAGCATCGCGACTTGGATTTCACTCAAATGATTGTGTGCCGTGTCGATAGATGGAGCGAATGCGAAGTATTCATTGCCAAACTCCGCCACTGCTTTGCATGCGGCAATGCGGACTTTGCCGCTGTTCTGAGGGTTGGGCGAACATCGCTGCAGGATCATGCGCAGGTGACTGTGGCTGCTGCTGTCATGAGCATCCTTCTGTGGTGAGCTTGGTTGGGCTGATGATGGATTGTCGAGATAGATCCAATCACTCGATGTAAGCAGACTGTAGCATGATGCTGCCAGGCAAGTCACCGCTGGTGATGGATCGCCGATGCCTTGTGATAGGAAGGGCACAATCATTGGCAGCATCGTGATAGGTTGCAGATGTGCTGGCCATTCTACACATCTGTCGAGAAGCTTGCGTCTTCCGGCGAGCACGGAGGATAGGACCTTGAAGGAGATTTCTTTGTTTGTTGCCTCCCAAAACGCGGTCGCCAGCTCTTGACATCGATTCACATCCAGTGCGGGCGCGGACTCGCCTGACTTTATGATTTCGGTCAGCAGTAGCAATGCAATGTCACGGTCCTCCTTTTTGACCCTCTGAGCAGACGCTGTTTTGTGAAGATCGTCGAACAGATTCGATATAAACGATGACGACGACGATGACGATGATGCGTCCTGCAACCATCGCTTCGCAGCTGCGCAGATCGACACCACTTTTCCGTCGGGTGTGATTTGACCACCCAAGGTGGCAACGAGCGATGTTGCAAGTTCCTTTCGGATGGTTGGTGTCCATCTCGTGGTATCCACAATTGCCACGGCAATGTCGCCCCACAGTTTCGCAGATTGTCGCAACAGACCTGCATCCGTGCTGGTCTCCTTTTTGAAGAAGGCCAGGAGAAGCTTGCAAATGGATTGCATCATGTCAGAGGCGTGCTGTGGCTGCTGCTCGTAATCCAGGCGGAACATGACCCGAATGCAGGAGATGGTGCTTTCCAACATCGCGACGACCCTGCCGACGTATCCATGGGACGTCGATGCCGCATGGTACGACCTTGACGTGGAGAGGCTACCACGCAGGGTGGGGCCGAAAAGCTGTTTGGATGACGCATGGTCCAGAATGGATGCAATGAGCTGGCAGGCAACAACCTGTTGGCGTTGACTGTGTGAACTTGTTTCGATTGCTCGCATCATCCTGAACAATGGACTTATCGGCTGTTGAGCCTGTTCTTTGCTGCTGGCTGCGGACGTAGTGCTCCGGGGTGATGTGGAATCCAACAGCAACCGGATTCCAACTTCAACGCCCTTCGTTGGCGCGTACTGCAACAGCGATAGGAGCAGGTGCAAAGTTGCGAGTCGAAGATCGGAGTCCGTATTCTCCTGACAATCTCCTGCCACGATGATGCGCGTCGCAAGCAGCTGAACGGAAGATGAGACCGTTGGATTGAGGTCGTGCTTGCTCTGCGTCTTCGCATCCAATTTGTGCAATGCTGTGAAGCACGCTGTGAGAGCCTTGCAGGACCATGTCACGACAGAGACTTTGGCGGTGGCATCATTCTTGTCATCGTATTTGCAGAGCAATTTCTGAAGCACGTCCAGGATACGATATCGCAATGGATTGACGATGTAGTCTTCCAAACCTTCATCGTTGACATCCTTGATCAAGGACCCCATCATGGATGAAACGTGCTGCGGATGCAAGAACATGGTGTGCATTGTTTGCAGAACATCAACAGTGCACGACGTGGATTTAGCGACGACCGCGCCTTCGAGAACTGGGAGGAAGACTTGCGCCACACTTTGGATGGCGGTTTGTTCAGGTGCCAATCGTGCGACGAAGTGCATGGTCATGAGGCAGAGCACCTGCATGGTTGCGGTGTCGCCGGGATGTTGGACGCAATGGAGGAACAGCCGTCTCGTGATGCGGTTGGAATTGAGACTGAGAAGGTGGAAATGCTGGTGTACGATGATGCATCGTATCAACATGACGATTGGCTGATGCAATTGCCTGGACGCCTGTTGCGCCGAGACGAGGATGTCGATGAGTTGATCGATCGTTGATGGAGCTTTCGGAAGCATGCCATCGGCCTTATTCGAAGGCGCACTGGATGTCAAGACCTTCACTGTGTCGCGAATGGCACCTTCCAAAGCGATATCTGGTTGCGTCCCGGATGTCTCATCGTTCGGAGATGGTGCTTGTCCCAGGGCCTCGAGGAGGCGATCCCATTGTTCCTCGATCTCGCGTTTTTGCCGGCCTGTTTGGCCTTTTCGTCTCCATGGTTGCTGTTTCGTTTGCTGTTGTGAATGGCTCTGTCGGAGCTTTCCCTGGGGATACTTCGTGTTGCCGCTCTTAGCGCTTCTCTTGTGATGATTATTGCGGTGGGAGGGAGGAGTGTACTTGGACGTCGCTTGGCCTCGAGCACTTTCATTCTTTCGAAACGAAGTGGTGGTTTGACGAGCATTGTTCGTCGATTGCCTCCATGCGGATTCTTGAGGCAGCTTCTTATTTCTATCGTTCGACCGATCTTCGTTGGAAGGACTCAGCGCATCCCATCTGCTATGACTCATCGTGCTACATGCTACTGATCTCGTCTTGCGAGCCGCTGATCCTTGTTCTCCACTTGTGCTGTTGAGTGTGTTGAGTGATTGTCTGTTCACTTTCCTCGTTCTGTGCGTTTCTTGTGCATTGCTCGTTCAAGTGAAGAGATTTGTTGATGCAATTCAAGCTTTTGTAAATAAGGAAATCGAATATGCGTGATAATTAGGTGATAATCCTCATGAATATTGTGTTAATTCGTGCTTCATACAGTATGACAACACGTTTTTGCGCTGAGGTATCTTGTCTCGACATAACTCGATTCTTCTCGCAAACCGCAACCCCGCCACAAGCGCAACACACGGAGGTGACACAAACAAGAAGGACCATCGCAGCTCGAAGATGAGCGACACGCCCGAAGCACCTGCTGATGTGCAGGTCGGATCGACGGTGCGAGCCATTCGATTTGACGATGCGTCATCGTCAGCGAAGACGAATGCAATCAAGGGAAGAGCAATCGTGGAGACAATCGAGGAAGATGGATCTGTCTCGTTGCTGTTCGAACCGATGCATCCGACACCAGCTTCCTCGGATGCTCGGTTCCTCGTGACACCGAATGCGGTGTCTCACGAAGTTGATCACGAGCGCATCACGACGCTTTCACAGATCGAACAGCTGCTGGAATTCGAGAGCAATCCGCAGCATTCATCGACGTTGTCCAAATTGCAACTCATCCAACTATGGAAAGATCGCGGCGATCAGCTGCTGCGATTACACGATCCTTCGAGCGCAATTCCGTACTATGAAGAAGCCCTGCGGATATCCAAAGAGATTGATGTTGGATCGTCGGTGCTGATCAAACAAGGTGGCCACATCCATGTCGCTGAAGTCGATTGCGTCGATGGCGACGAAGTCGATGTCATGATTCCCGCCACCAACAAGGAGATGGTGCTGCAACGATCCGCCATCCTGCTTTCCATCGTGGAGCATGACGCCGAACAGCTGCAGACGCGGATCCTGATCAATTTGACGCGGTGTTTGCTGCGATTGTCAGAACTGTCCAGCAATCTGCGCCCCAAGTACTTGCAGTCGGCGGTGTTGAGTTCTACGTTGGCCATGACAATCGCCAGTTGGCAAGCAGAGCAACTGTCGCCGAACGCGTTGACGGCACTGCAACTGCGCGCAAAAGCACAGGCTGGATTGTCCAAATTTCATCATGCCATGCAGGATGCTAAGAAGCTGATCCAGCACAACCACCCGCAAGGCAAACGTCTGCTGGTGGATTTGCAACGGCAGCAGCAGAAACATGCCAAGACGAACAAGCGGCTTGCCAAGGATGTGGCGCGGTGGGTGGACAAGGCCACGGCATCGGATTCGGTAAGTGACACCGAACCGCTTCTAACAGAGCCATCGCAGTGCGAGGAAGACGTGCCCACCATCGAAGACGACGACGACGATGACGATAATGATTCTCACGATGCGCTGTCACGTTATTTCATGGCTTCGACATCGTGGTTGATGCTGATCCTGCCCGTGATCATTGCCGTTCTTGTACATCAGGCATTTCATCATGGATGAATGATGGAGCCAACGAACGAATCAACGAATGGATGAACGCATTTTAGAAGATGGATAGACTCTTTGAAGAATTGTAGCCGTCCGCTAGAGAGAGAGAGAGTAAATTGGAGGATAGACCTTCTAAAGATATTGAAGGAACGCCCACTCCACCAATGCTCGAGTAGAATATATATCTTCCAGAATGATCTTGCTATGCTCGGTTTTTGTCCATTGCAACGACATATCGAATTTATTGACTTCCAACCCCAACTTCCTTTCGTCGCCATACTCGTAAATTAGAGCAGAGTACTCGACATCACATTGCTGTCAGTTGCTCACTTGGCACCCGCCTCCTCTTTCACGGGACCCTTGTACCGGTATTCTTCCTGCACTCGCACATGCTCATTGAGGATCCAATTCTTCTTCTTCTTCAACTCCCGATCGCAGCAGCGCTGGTAATACGCCACGAAGGTACGGCATTCATCCAGCGGGTTGTCCGTGGCCTTGGGCAGATCGGCGCGATCCTCGCCTTCGCGCGCCACCGTCTCGGCAGCGACCGCATCGACGGGCTGCACAGTGACATCCTCAAAGTACGATGTGTGCAATCCGGCCCGTTCCATGTCGCGCGCCTTCTGCGTGGCCTCGTTCGCCAGGCAGGCAAATAGCTTTTCGGAATGCTTGGCGCAGGCCGGTGGTTGCACGGGGAAGTAGGGTGGCAGTCGCGTGGGGCCGTCGGGCAGCGTGGGTTCCGCCATGCCCAAGGCGCTCTTGATCGTTGACCAGACCATGTTGCTGCTGTTCTTGTTGCTGGTGTTGGATCGAAGCTGCGCGTTGCCTGGTTTCAGCTCTGCCAATCAATGGTCGTTGCATGTGACTATGAGTGTTGTGGGCACTCCACACGAGGATGGGTTTGTGCGGATTCTTGTTGGCGGCGGCCATCGTTCGGTTTCGCATGTTGGCGGATTTCGTTTGGGTTCGGTGATTGGTGCAGTCGAATGAATCAAATGAATGAGTCAGAACAGAAAATGTGGGTGTTTCGTCGCCTTGCAAGAGCACAACAACGCACACATCAACAACAGTAACGGCGACAACGATGATGACGATGATGACGGTCTCACACAATGGAACGGCCGTCGCTTAAGAAACAGGGCACCCGGGGGAAACGATGGATAGATGTGTACTGACACGAATAGTACAAGTAGAAGCACCACTCCTCTCCTCTCCTCCACTCCATTTTCTCCTGCATTCGAGCGCACGTGAATCGCTGTGATGAGAATACTCGTCCGATCAGCAGCGCTGATGATGCTGGCGACCGATACCATCATCGGTGGTTCCGTATCGCACGCATTCCAGCACCAGTCGGCAACGACGCTGCGACGCACCGGCGCACAATTGCACATGGCCAAACCCAAATCGACGGCATTCGCCAAGCCGGGCACATTCTGGCAGGCCCGCCACGACACATGGCGACCCACCGTCGAAGACGTCGAACGCATCAGCTGGGGCAAACCCGCCAAACAGAAAGGCACGGGTTCGCGCGGCGTGCCGCATCGCCTCAATCAGGACGAGCGCCTGCTGTTCGACCAGGCCCGCAACACGAAGGGATACTTGGAAATCGCCGGATCGGGTTGGCGATCGCAACGACGCGATGCGCCGCTCGTCAACTCGTACCGATCGCTGTGCGATGCGCGCGCGCAGGCGTCGATCGTGCTGCACAAGAGTTCGACGGGTGACGACGATGCGTTGGTGATCGATCTGTCGACGTTGCGCATGCCCGAAACGTTCGATGTGGTGGCGGCGCGGTGCTTGGAGTTGCAGGAAGGTGGGCAGGTTCTGTTTGAGGGCGGCGTCATGGAGGATGGCGACGAAGGAGATGAGAGCAACAGCAGCGATGGCGACGATGATGCATGGAGCACACGTCCCATCTACCAGCTTCCACTATACTGCGTCGTTTGGAAGATGCAGCGTGGTCAGGCCAAGAAGCTCGGCAAGCGCATGGCCAACGAGTTCAACACTGTTGAGAACAAGAAATCGGCTTCCAAAAAACCTGTCGGAGTCAAACCGGGAAAGAATCGACGACATGGTGGATACGGCATTGGTTAAAGTAGAGCAGCTAGAGTGCAGCTAGAATAGAGTGTTTCAATGCACTGGCTCTCCATGGACGCGTTGAGTAGAGCAGAGCAGAGTAATGTTATGTGGAACATGGAACATCCTGTGTGGCGGGCACAAGATCTCTGGAGCATTTTTGGCGCCAAAACGATTCGTGTGTTGGTTGTCCAACATCAAGTTCGACGTCTGTCCTGTGTCGGTATTGTCCACACACAAGATTCTTGGATGTGGTGGGAGTTCGTGTGTTTGTGTTTGGCCTTGACGTGCATTCTTGATTGCGTTGTGTCGCATTGTAGTAGTACTCCATCGCATCGTGTTGTGCAGACAGGGGCATCATCGAACTCTTCCATCCAAACCATACCCTCGCCAGACTTGCAATCGCACTTACATTCATAATCACACTGGTATCAATAAGAAAGGAAGATGTCGTCGCCGTTCACAACAGAGCACGTGGAGGAATGGAAGTCGTTCGGACCGAAGCTGAAGGGCAAGCCCACGCCTGAGCAGCAGATCGCCGCGCAGGAACGCAAGGCCAAGTGCTTGGCCATGAAGAAGCGGCTCGCGGCCGAGCTCAGCGACCCGGCATGGACGGAGAAGAAGATCGAGAAGGAGCTGGACCGCCTCGTGGAGGAAGCGGAGAACGCCGCGAAGCAGGCCCCGAGGCCGGCCTACCTCGACGCGCCCTCGGGCACCAGAGACTTCTACCCGCAGGAGATGCAGGTGCGCAACTGGCTGTTCGGCAACATGAGGGACTCCGCCAAGGCCTTCGGCTTCTCGGAGTACGATGCGCCCGTGCTGGAGCACGTGCAGCTCTACGAGCGCAAGGCCGGCGAGGAGATCGTCGGCCAGATGTACGCCTTCCACGACAAGGAGGGCGACCACGTCACGCTGCGTCCAGAGATGACGCCCACCCTGGCGCGCATGGTGCTCAACAAGACGAACCTGCAGACGGGCGACGTGCGGCTGCCGCTGCCCCTCAAATGGTTCTCCATCCCGCAGTGCTGGCGCTTCGAGACGACGCAGCGCGGTCGCAAGCGCGAGCACTACCAGTGGAACATGGACATCGTGGGCGTGGATCACGTCAATGCCGAGCTCGAGCTCCTGTCGGCGGCCTGCGACTTCTTCCGCCGCATCGGCATCGGTTCCGACATCGTGGGCATCAAGGTCAACTCGCGCGCCGTCCTGGAGACCCTGCTGGCCAAGTACGGCATCAGCAAGGCCACGGCTGACAAGGACGGCGGCGACGTCTTCGCCAAGGCCTGCGTCATCATCGACAAGCTGGATAAGATCGGCGGGGATGCCGTGGTGGAGCTTCTGGGGGAGATCAAGGTACCCGAGGAGTCCGCCCGGGCCATCCTCAAGGCCCTGGAGGCACCGACCATCGATGCCCTGGCCGATCTCATCGGCGCCGAATCGGCATCCATCCAGCAGCTCAAGAGGCTCTTCGAGCTCTCCGTCGACTACGGCTTCTCGGACTACCTCATCTTCGACGCCAGCGTCGTGCGCGGCCTCGCCTACTACACCGGCATCGTGTGGGAGGCCTTTGACCGCCGCGGCGAGCTGCGCGCCATCATGGGAGGCGGGCGTTACGACAGACTCCTCGAGCTCTACGGCGGAGAGACCTGCCAGATCCCCTGCGTCGGTTTCGGCTTCGGAGACTGCGTCATCATGGAGCTCCTCATGGATCTCAACAAGGTCCCCGACTTCTCCGCGAGCGGCGTCGATTATGTCGTCTGCGCCTTCAGCGCCGATCTCTTCGGCAGCGCCGCCAAGATCGCTGCGGGTCTGCGCGCCTGCGGTTGCTCCGTCGATCTCATGCCCACGCCCAAGAAGAAGGTCGCCAACAGCTTCAAGCATGCCGATCAGACCGGCGCGCGGCGCATGGTCTTCGTGGCACCCGATGAGATTGCCAAGGGCGTCGTGCGAGTCAAGGATCTGCGGCTCAAGAATGCGGCGGGTGATGCCGTGCAGGTCGATGTGCCGTTGGACAAGCTCGAGACGTTGGATGACATGATCCAGGCGGCGGCGGCAGATGGTACGCAGTGAGGGATGGCACCGTCGTCGCTGTCGTCGTCATGGCGCATGCTCCAGCAGACAATGGACAAACGTACTCGACGGACTACATGGTACTCGGACTACTCGGAGTAATGATATCTACTCTAAGTCATACAATGAATATAAGTAACAGCCTCAATGCAAGAATCAATGAGGACGCAACCATGCCAGAGCATTGTTCATGGAAGTTGCAGGTTTGGTTTGGTGCGACTTCTTTGGTCAGCTTGGATGGTATCTGTGTTTGTTAGAAGCTTTGAGTCGAATGTTGCATGTCTGACTTGATGGTTTTGTGGAATGTACGAGCACTGTCACATGCAACAACTATCATACTTGTCAAACACACAAGTGCAAGAATGGTGCCGACACAAACATGTTTGTATCAAGCATTCAACTGCAAATGTCGTTTGACGACACCTACGACCCATTCCATCGGTGGCCCCATCGCCGCACCACCCGCCACGCGCTGATCGGCCAATTCAAATCCATTCCCAATGTCCACATGCACCTCCCAATCGCGTGGATACCTTCGCAGCACCACGATCTTGGGCGGCGTCTCTTCGGAGTTCTTGAAGACGTTGCGATCCGTCGCCTGCGCCATCAATGGCATTATGGAGTACACCGTTTCGGCCTTCAGCAGTTCCTTGGGCAATGGATCCAAGAAGCAATTGACGAGCACGAATCTACGGGCGTTGGCGTACTTGCCAACAAGGCTGCGGATGGCGACCATCTCTTCCCGCGTGACAGCACACAGCACGATGATGGTCTCTTCGTCCGATTGGGGCAAGGCGTTGGATTGGACGGCCTGCAGGATGTCTTGGATCATGTTGGGGCCCTGGGTGATGGACTTTTTTCCGAAGAGACTGGCGAGACGGTAGCCGGAATCGGTCGGAGTAGGTGCAGGTACAGCTTTGTTGCCGTCACTGGCGTCACCGCCATCTGTGTTCCATCCTGCCATCAGCTGCTTTCGGAATGCATCCGTTTCAGATGCATCCGAGACGACGTCTTCATTGCTCTCTGGCTTGTCATCTTCTTTGTCTTGTGATTGTGATTGTGCTTGTGCTTGTACTTTATCTCCAACACCAACACCACTCTCCCCTGCTTTCCGTGCAAACACGCTTGACACCAACTTGACAGTCTCCGCATCGCGCACCAAAATTAACGATTGCGACTCCAATTCTTCCGCGACGGCTGCGCAGAATTCCACCGCCACAACGGCATCGTACAAGTTCTCGCCTTGTGTGATATCGTAAGCAGGCAAGGCCAGATGCACCAGCGACAAGTTCTTGCCGTCATTCGAAGCATTCTGAATGGCCATGGCAGCTTCTTCGGCGGCCGCCTGTGGGTCGGAGGCAACTTGGCCCATCGATTTGGCGGTCCAGGATGATTCCAACATGGAACGCATGGAGTCCAGGTTCGATGGTGGCGTGTCATCATTATCATCGCTGTTGTCATTGTCACTGTTTGGTATTGACGATGAATGCAGTGCGGTGCGCGTGATGGTTGGCGTGGATAGCATTGATGGGGTGAATGGGCCGAGTGTGAAGGATGTGACGGCATCCAACGACAACAATAGAAGCATCCACATCGTTGTGAACATCGAGAAGAGGACCATGTTGGCAGATCTGGATACTTCTGTCATCAATCTATCTTGCTATCACAGTCTCCGTCGTTTGTTGGTGTACGTAAGGTCACAATCTGTGGGTCTCCGTACTTGTGCACATCTGTATTGCATTTGGCACGGAAAGAGACGAGAGCGAAAACGCTGTGGACGGAGAGGATCGTCTCGGTTTGGCGCGTTGTGACGTGTGCATTCTTCCAGTCATGTTTCAGTCGTGGATGGTACGCACGCTACCTGCCTCTACTCGCGGCTCCCATCCAACGCAACATCATGCTGCACCATCGCATCAAGGGTCTCATCACGATCACGAACTCTCCAGAGTATCTACTCCGGCACTATGTGTTGAAAGCACACCGCTTACCGTAGTGAAAGCATTGCAGCATGCGACATTGCATTCCAGGGCCTGCACCCACAATCGATTCAATATCGGTGCAATCAGTTACTTTCGGCCACGCCATCCAACTTCTTCCGCTTCGATCTCATCCGATTCGAGCATTCGATGGCCTCCTGAAGCGCGCGTTCCAATTCAGCACTACCCTTTGTCAAAAGATGCCGTTGAAATTTGTAAAACTTCATTGTCTTGCCTTGCGCTTCATTTCGTTTTTTGGTTTGCGCCGATTGAGATTTTGGTGATGACAGCTCTGCCTCGTAGTCGTCCCTTGACATCGCAATCAACCGCATGACTTCTTGCGCCGTCACCGCGACGCGATCGGTCTTGGACTGCAACAACGGCACGGGGACGAAGCAGAAATCCTTGTCCTTGCGAAACCACGCCATCTGTTTCTTGGCATACCGTCGCGTCGCCGTCGTGAAATCGTCGATGTAGGCATCGAAGGCCGCGGCCTCGTCGTTGCTCGTGTCGTCGCGATTCAAGTAATCCAATGTTTGTCGATATCCAATGGCCTTCGTGGCCATTTCGGGGAAGATGCCATTCAGTTGCAGATCGGCAGTCTCTTTGACCAATCCGCGCATCAGCATTTGCTCGCATCGTTGATCGACGACACGAGTGTGGTTCATGCGATCGTCTGGGCACAAGAAGAAGCAGCGCACGTCGTAGCCCAGCGTATCCAATCCGCCTTGACGGATCCCGGTGTAAAGTTTGCGGAACATCTCTTCTTGCTTCTCCTTGTCGTTTGTATCACCTTCCATGGCCGTGTACGCAACTTCCAAGATACGACGTAATCGATACCAATCTTCTCCGCACAGAATGCTGACACGTTCGGCAAAGACATCTCCCAGACTCGATACATGCGCCGTCGCCTTGGCGTAGTCCTTTTCCTGCTGACACTGTTCGATGAATGACGTCGCTTTGGCAACCGCCGAATCGGTTGGTTTCATGGCATCCGGTCGTCCATGCACCAACCACTGCAAATACATCATGGTGCCACCGCATACGACAGGCAACAACGGTTCTTGCGTCGTCCAATTCTGCTGTTGCCGGAACTGCTGGATGGTTTCGGAAAGTTGAGATCGCCGTGGATTGTCGTCATCATTTTCTTGCGCTGCTGCAATCCCGGACAATGCTTCGATTGCCATGATGGAATCTTGTCGCCACTCGGCGGCGTTGTAATTCTCAGTGTGGTCGGCAACATCGATGAGGATGTGCGGCGTGATCTTGCGTTCTTCGGGCGTCGGTTTGTTGGCACCAATCTCAACACCCTTGTAGGCTTGGACGGAGTCGGCAGAAACGATCATACCGTTGTGGTCTCGACACAGCGTGGCGGCCACGTCGGATTTGCCAACACCAGTGCAACCGGCGATGACGACGACGAGGTTTTGTGGTAGCGAAGGTTGGCTGTCGCTTGCGGTTGTGGCGTTTGTTGATGTGGACATGCTGGTCGTGCTGATGGTGTTGTCGTTGGTGATGGTTTCAGGTGAGATTGTCATGGATCTAGCTGTGGTCGAATGCCACAGATGTGGAGGATATGGCTGTGCTGGAAGGATGGCGGGGTATCTGGTTGCTGTGGTAGCTGCAGCGTGATACGAGCAGGAATGGCACGGATGCAAGGCGGATCGCCGGATTACTGCGAACGAAGCAGATGGCCTGAGAATCATGCAGACGATGGTAGTGATGGTGACCGTCGCTTTCTTCACAAATGGGATGATGATGTTGTTGTTGTTGTTGTTGTTGCTGGTTGGTGTGCGCCCTTCTGTCTCCAATGAACTTCTGCAGCCTGACATGATCGGTATGACATGGATTGTGCTGGTGAATGGCCACAGAGCACCCGAAGGATAACAACGAGCGACGAGTACGAATGCTTGCGGGGTACGGATGATAGATCAGAAAGGCTCCTCTTGTCGCAACTGTGTCTGTAGTCGTAGCCGTGGCGATCGAAGCGCATTGCCTCGTGTGGGTTGTTGCGCACACGCGCAAAGATCCTCCTCTTCCTTCCGCATCGTGGTTTGCTGTGTGATGCCCTGTTTTGGTTCTGTTTCTGGTGAGTTTGGGAGATTTTGTGTTGGTGGTTGCGGCGAACAAATCGAGAAGCATGGATCAGTCGTGCACGATTTATCAAGGCTGATCTACCAATTATATACTGACACGTGGAATATTTCAATGTCAACCGAAACGTGTCACATGAGGTTCACTCAGCCCAAAACGACCGTTGAGAAAACTGGCGCGGCCATTATACACGATTGAAAACTATTGTCATTTTGGCCAATGGGAGTCGCTCGTTTGTGGGGGTGACCGCAACAATGACACAACCATTTTCGGCAAGGGTTGGCAGCGGCCGCAACAACACGTGCATGTGCCATGCCGCGCACAAATGAGACCAAGAGAGGAGGATACCGCACCGGATACCGCACGCATTCTCTCGCACCTGAAGAGGAACCCCGTATCGGGCAGCGAACTGAATGCTCAGTAGCACAAGTATCAGATCGGAGGCACCATGAGAAGACAACTTGGCAAGAAAGCACCAAGCCGAGTTGTATGCACATGCAGACGACAGCTGCTGGTGATCATCGGCGTCTTACAATGCTGCGCGTTGTTCACAATGTACATTTCGAGCACCCTGGTGCTACCACCTACGGATGCGATCGCGATCGCGGGTCATGCTCCTGAAGAGACGACTCCTCATCAACAACAACAGCAGCAGCAACACCGACAACGTTATCCGTTGGATGGCCCATGCATCGACCCCGACGTCCAGTGGCGGATTGTGGTGTCCGGGAACAATGGCTACGAAGAGGATTTTCTGAATTGGTACATCCACTGCGTGGAGGTGGGTATGTGCCCTGCGACGCCCGAGCAGCGAGAACAGCACGCACCACGCAGCGCAAATAGCAACGACGGGTGTCCGCCGATGCGGTACGCCAACGTCGTCCTCTATGCAGAAGATGAAGTCATGTACGAAAAGTTCGTGCCTTCCAAATTGATCGACGTCAAGAAGGCCTGGGACGTTGGCTCCAAATACAACAACACTGGGGTCACGGGCTTTGGACGATTCGATTACTCTGACCGGAAACGCTTCCAGCACATGGTGAGCCGCCGCCCTTCCATCCTGATCAACGAGCTCGAGAGCGTCACGGGCGCGGCCATGACGGGAGCGCTGGATCCAGACGTCATCGCCAACGAGATCGGATCGTTCGATGTGAATTCCTTTCGGCTCGTGTTCATCGATTTGGACACTATCATTTTAAAGGACCCGCGCCCGTACATGCGCGGCGACTACGATTTCTGGGCCGCCGATGCTAAGACGGAAACAACGGGGCCGTACAATTCCGGTCTCATCGTCATGCGACCGACTCCTGCTTCCATCAGCTGCATCCGACGGTGGCGATCCTACATCGAGGGACGACCACACGCCAATTACAACCAGCTTGCATTCAATCACGTCGTGCGCAAGATGGGCGACGCCATCAGGCACAAACTCCTCGACGATTCCCTGTTCCCCGTGGGCACAATGTTCAAAGGGATTGGGGAAGAGAATATAAATGAACACACTCTGAGCAAGGACGTCGTCGTGCTGCACAACAATCACTGCGAGCATCTCAACTGTTCCAAACCGGAACGTGCCAAAAAGATGGGTCTGTGGCGGGATAAGCCTTCGATCAACATGTACCTGTCATGAGACTTTCAGCGGCGCAGGGTATTGCTGGTGCATTGCAGGGAATACTTACACAGGAGAGTATCACACAACATACTGTATCATTGGGCTTTATAATGCTGTGATCTTCCTTCCTCCCAGAGAGTAAAGAATGATGGAGTAGGTCGTATCAGCAGCGTCCTCCACCTCGCTCCTTTTCTCTCTGCCTCTCTGCGTAGGTACGAGTAGACAAGTCCACCAACTTTACAATATTTAGGGGTGATCATCTTTTCCCCCAACTCCTGCATTCCTGCCCCTCTTTGGCTGCGACAACGTGTCCAGCAAGAACACCCCCAAAAAGAAGGCCATCACCCAACCATTCAAAAACCACACACTTCTTTCACTCACCTCTCCTCTCTTCGTCGTCAGCCATCAAAACGCATTCATCTTCACCAACATCAACATTAACCCATCACGCACACACGCCAACAAGCATTCAATAGTCGTACAACACACAACTCCTACCACACAAACTCAGCTCTGCTCACAGGTCCACAGAACATTACAAATACAACCACCATGATGAAGTCTATCACCATCCTTGCCGTCCTCGCCACCATCGTCGCCATGGCATCGGCATTCTCCATTGTCGGTCAGCCATCCCGCATGACGACCTCTCTGGATGCCAGCCGAGCGCGTGACAAGGTCGCCTCCAGAACAAAGTGGAACGAAAAGCGTGGATTCGGCGATGAGAAGTCTTCCGATGCCGCTGACGAGGAAGAAGCTGAGGCCACCGAGGAGGACGAAGAGACTGAGGATGCTGCTGCGGAGGAAGAAACCGAGGAGCCAGCCAAGGAAGAGGAGAAGACCGAGTAAACAGAGATCCTCACGACCAGAACAAGCAAACGGCGAAAGCGAGAGACGACTTCACCGAAGGTATCCGTACCGTCTCACGATGCCAATGACAAGGATCATTGACGAACCTTTCAAGAAGCGGATCAACAAACGAATCAGCAGACGAACGAATAAATGAATAGATCTAAAATCCTGATGTAAATTGAATAGGGTAGTTCATTTTCTATCATCACAAATCACACCTTTCAACTGGACGTTGCTGTTCCGCGTTCATCATGTGCATTGTGGTGCTGCTTGGCAAGCCGACTTTGCCACCACTGCATCGTCTCCGTAGCATCATACCTGTTCCGCTTTTATTGGTATTCTTGAAGAAAGAAGGTGAACAAAACGAAGGCCGCCAAGTTTTGAACCTCCGTCGGCATGAGCATGCAGAAATTGACTAGACCAACTCCCACCAACGTCATGATCAGCAGGGATGTGGATCCATACTTCGGCCACAGCGCGACATTGAAGGCAATGGACGATATCAGTATCAATATCATCACTGCGTGGGTGCTGTTTCTGAAGTTCTTGTATTCCACCGTTTGCTTCTTCATCTTGCCGGCGTACAGCTCGACGTAGGCTTTCACGAGGAGTAGCACTGCGTGTGCGTACAAGTATGTGTGTCATCGTCGAGTATGGATGCAATAGAGCAAAGTCCAAGGGAATTAAGATAGCAAAGCAGAGAATAGAAAAAGTGCGAAAGGTGCAGATATTGCGAGGCATCCCAAGAGCAAGGTCAAGCGCAAAGGCAATGTTATCGTGAGGGTTGGCTTGTTGACTCTGTTTCAATGTCCACTAAGATTCTCATGTCTCGGCGAACTGAAAGTGTTCCAACACTTCACCTCTATTGTGATGTTGCGATAACGATGTATCCATCGCAAAGATGTATCTTCCATCGCAGAATAGAGTATAGTATAATAGAACAGAGCATAGTACTTGCTCTCACTTTCCCTCGCAACCACGTACCCGATGTCACTGCGAGACCAAACTTGAACCACCCATGGTGTACGTCGACGGATTTCATGACGGCGTCATAGACTCGGAAATGATGCAGCCCGTACGCGCAGATCCCCATGTATGCGAATCGTTTGAAGACATTGACCGGGCTGTAGGTGGAATTGACTCGAATGCCGGACGCGTATGGATTGTTGACCTGGTTCGGTCTCGTCGTTGCTGTTTCTTGTGTGGATTCGACGTCTGTCATCTTGCTTATCGCTGTGCTGCTGTGGATTGTGCTAGCGCGATACGATACGATACGATACGATACGGTGCGAAATGAATACTGCTGCTCTTGATAATGCTCTTGTTGCTGGATGTATGGCGTATGGTTTGAGGATACTGTTCAATGTGAAGCAACGATGACGAAGTGATGAAACAAGAGAGATGCAGGTTGGGTTCGTGAGATCGCTGAAGCGTTTCGCAAACGGCGCGTTGTTTCTCTTGTCTTCTTGTGTGGTTTTTGGTCGTGTTCTGTTGTGTCGTGGTGCGAAAGTGGTTGTGGGACTTGGTTTGATCTATTCGATTCCATCGACCCAATTCTCTCGTGCATTCACGAACACGAAACAAATCACGAACAAAAGATTCCGAAGATTCTCAGATCCTCACAAATTGTCGTGCGTACGCACCAATCAAAATGGCATCGTGTGTTGCTTTGTGACACCTCTTCGCCACACCAACACATCACACACGAACACATGTGGAAATCAACGCATCCAGAGACGAAGCGAACGAAGATGGAAAGAGCCACATGAGCAAGAGCGCATGGTGTCCGTAGCCATCGACATCACCCAACAATCCAACAACCAGCAACGATTCACAAAAAGTCACTCCAACACTCGGATCCAAAACAACACCAGACCAATCCATCATGAAGCTCTCCCTGATCTCCTTCCTCGCCACCTCCATGGTGGCCTCCACCTCGGCCTTCACCGTTCAGACCCCATCCGGCGTCGCCCGCTCCACCACGGCCCTCGATGCCAGCCGCGCACGCGACAAGGTCTCCTCGCGCACCAAGTGGAACGCGAAGCGCGGATTCGGTGATTCCGATGCCCCAGCCGCCGACGCTGCCTCCGGCCTCATGACCAACGAGCATGGATTGGAATATGTCAAGCTCGTCAACGGTGATGCCACCTCCGATATCTTCCTGTTCGGTGGCGTCGTCACATCCTACGTCGCTGACGGTGTCGAATACATCGCCGTGCGTCCCGATGCCAAGACCGACGGATCAAAGCCAATTTCGGGTGGACTTTCCCACTGTTGGCCGCAAGTGAGTCGGCGCTGATGATGCTCTGGGGTTCTGTGTTAATCTATGAATTGCGAGCAACTTTTTTTGCTGCTTGTAGCATTGAGTGGGGTGAAATGGAACAGAGCGGTGCATGGTGTTGTGGAAAATGGATGACTCGTTTTCGCACCATTGGATGGAATGGTGACAAAGCCCGATGCCCGGTTACTCCCTCTGCTGTTTGCCATGTGAGTATTAGTGCAGTGCTTCAATCTGCCTCTGTCCTCTCGCAATTGGAGAACATGCCTCTCACTCATGCTCATGCCATCCACTTTCTGCACGTCTCGCAACATGCAAAATGACGATGATGCCCACCCAATACAATTCAACTCGCATGTGATAAATCCAGTTCGGACCTGGCGAGATCCAACAGCACGGCTTCGCCCGCAACGTGGAGTGGACCGTCAAGTCCATGTCCGAGACTTCGGTCGCCTTGGAATTGGTCCCCAACGACTACACCAAGGAGATGTGGGACAAGGACTTCGTCTGCACCTTCACCGTGACTTTGGAATCCGACGAATTGAAGACCCAGATGCTGGTCGAAAACAAGCAGGCCGAGGAGTCCTTCGATTTCCAGGCCGCTTTGCATTCCTACTTCACCGTGTCGGCATTGGACAAGCTCGAGATCACGGGCAGCTTTGAGGGCAAGGAGTTCTTGAACAAGGTCGCCGATGAGACGCAGACGGAGGATCGCAGCGCCATCACCATCTCGGAAGAATACGACCGCGTGTACATGGGCGTCAACGATCCTGTGCTCAATGATGCCGGCACCGGCAAGGCAGTAAGTGGAGTGTTTGCAAGTTGTGACTGGAAAGGATGAATGACTGAATGACTTTGTACCTACCGTCTCTCACCTTCAATCGTTTTGTTGTTTTCTATTTGCTGGGAATAATGCAAACTGGTGTTTCCAAATGGAATACTCTACTCCACACGACCTGATCCACTCAACTGAACTTCCAACACCACACGATCCATCGCAATGACCTTCGTAACAACCTTCGCAACGACTTGCGCAGCTCGCCGTCGTGAACAGCGCCGGATGGGAGGACACCGTGATCTGGAACCCATACGGCGACGAGGGCATGGGATACAACAACTTCGTCTGCGTCGAGAGTGTGAAGGTAAGTTGAGATTGATGCGCTTCGGGTGGAATTGAGCCATGTTGATTTGGTTTGTTGCGATGGGCGTCGTGGAAGTTCATCAACATTGTTGGCAGAACTTTGCGTTGACTTGTGCTCATCCCCTCATCTCACATGCCTTGATCTCTTTATTCATCACAATGCATCCGTGCCTACAGTTCGACCCAGTGACCTTGGACGGAGGAGCTTCGTGGGAGGGTGTGATGTCATTGAAGCCAAGCTCCCTTTAAATATCTGCATTGCGACCTGACTGACTGACTGAAGGAGCTCAACTTGCTCACAAAAAGGAGATTTACAATGCGAGTAGAGTGATCGACACCGCTGCAAAGCACATTGCGTCATAGTGCAGTGTTGCGTCGTCTTTACCGAAGTGATGGCGATTATAGTGCTGCTGCTGTAACACCGATGTCATAGAACTCGTCAACACAACAAATAGAATGGCGTGGGGCAATCTTGACTACGGTCTAGTTTCGATTGCATTAGATTTCTCTATCACCATCGCTGATAGCATTGTTCAATCCGGCGTGTTCCTGAACGGAATCCACGAACACCAACCACGATGGCCGAAATTGTTGGTGGCAAGAATTGACGTTAAGAAGAGGTTATTGATAACGCATCTTCCATCCAGTCAGTAGAGAGAAGACAGGAGGAAGACGCAAGCGAATGGAAACGCTTCTTGTTTGTTCACGGCTGGTTCTCTGTTGACTCTGAGCACGCTGGTTGTTTGGGAACACGAAGATTCTTCGTTCCACGCGGTTCATTCGTTGCTTCTTGTTTCTTGGTGCACGTTGTTGGGACGCCCACCCACTATCCTTGTTCCTTGACTTTCGCATCCCCTGACCTGCTTTGCCACAGGTTCTCACTCTGACACCAACCAACAGCATCATCATCATCATCATCACAAACAGCCGACGCAACAGCTGAAGCACTCACTCCAACGTTCAGCCACCTCTTCCCGCTGCTCAATTCGTCTGCACATCAGTCGGCTCCACCACACTCGTGTTCTCAAGCAAAGTTGGCCTCATTTGTGTTCCCAAGGTGACGCCTCCACTCTCTTTGCTGTCTCCAATTCTGCCAGAACAGTACTCGTATCACTCTCTAACAACAACAACAACAACAACAAACACAAACAAATACGCCAACCATGGGAAGCGTCAAGAATAGCAAAGGCCGCAAGAGCCGCAAAGCAACTTCTCCTCTGATGAAACTGTTCGGCGGATTCTGCGATCCGCACAAGGTCAATGACAACGAGACCGTTGCCTCTGTGCGAACGCGCGGCAGTTTCTACCAGCCGCCGGTGCCAGACGACGACGACGACATTCCGTCGGAGATCTTCCAGACGACCAAACCCGAAGAAGACGACAATTTTTACGATGCCAGCAACGTCATCGATCGCACACGCCGTCGCAAGTGGACGCACGATGTCTTCTTCATTGCCTTTCTGACGGTCGGCGGCACGTTGTTGGCATTGCGCGGATTTGCCGTTCGGAGTCACGCGCCGCCCACGGCCGTTCTTCAGAATGCGACGGCCGGGGTGACCTTTCACATTCAACCCAAGGCGGTTGTTGTGGAGACAGAAGGAGAAGAAGTCGTTGCCGCGGCGGCGCAAGTTGATCAAGTTGAGGCTGAAGCAGAACAAGAAGAAGCAGAGGATGAAGTCAAGGACGAAGAGGCTGCCGAAAAAATTGTCGAAGATCTTTCAGAGGAAGACACGCCAGCAGTCGAAGAAGAGGAAGTTGCGGAGGAGACTGAGGTGACCGAAAATAAAGATGAGGCAGCAGAATCTGCAGCTACGACAGAAGAAGAGGAAGAGACACCTGCCGCAGACGATGAAGACGAAGCAGATTCTGGATCAGAGGCTGTGGCCGATGGCGCAACTCCAAAAGACGCCGACAGCGCTGAAGAACCAACCGAAGAGCAGCTCACGCAAGAATCTGCCGAGTCCGCAGATGTGGATACAGAGTCAAAGCCAGCCGAAGACGATGCTCCAGCAGCAGAAGAAGAAATTCCAGCGGACACAGCGGAATCAACGAAGGAGGAACTGGAAGAGGAGACAGTTCCAGAAACTACCCCTGAATCCGCCGAAGATCCGGTTGCTCGTGAACCGGTTGTCGACAACGAGGCTGCAGATGAATCTGTTGCTGCCGATGACAAGGCAGATGACAAGACAGATGACAAGGCCGAAGAGGAACCAATAGCGGCAGAGCAACAAGAAGATGAAAAAGCAGCTGAGCTTGCAGAAGACGCAAAGGAAGAAGAAGCTGATGAGGAGGCGGCAACATCAACAACTCCAGATGATGAACCAACCAAGGAGGAAACCAAGCCAGCAAAAACGGCGGAAGAAATTGAACAGGAAATCCTCATGGAAATTATGGACGAAGAGGATGAAAAGATGATGCGGCTGGGCGGAGAACTTTAAAATGTGTGGAGTGAGATGAGGAGAAGAAATCAGGTGAACATGCAATGAACTTGGCATGAAATGAAACCACTCTTGTTCGTTATCAGTATCGTAGCAGCGCCAGTTACGCAGTTATGCGAAGCAATATAAATCGAAACCAAACACAGCACTCTCCATGTTGTTGCTATTCTTGTTGCGGAAGTTTCTGAATTGTGTGTGTGCACAAGGCCGGATAATGAATGCTCCTCAGTTTATTCCTGAATCCTTCTGCATCTGTTCTATTGCAACTACCCTATCATTGCCCTGACGCTGCCGCTGCTGCTACTTCTGCTGCAATTGCAATCTCCTTGGCGATCGCTGCTCCCACCTTGGCATTCGCTTGTACCAACGCCTTGTTACTGCGCAAACTGTCACCATCCGTCAACTCCGCCACACGCTGCAGGATGAAGGGCGTCACATCTTGACCAACGATATTCTGCTGCGCCGCCTCCCGCAAGGCCCCTTGAATGGCATCCTCCACGGCCTCGCCCGCAGGATCCTGATTCGGTACGGCGACAAGCATACCTTGCCGCATGCCCAACGCACGCGCCATACAGTACGACCGCGCCACGTCGCTCGCCGTATCCATCCGCATTGGCGACGCGCAACCCGAATGCGGCGAGAAGAAGGCCGGGAATTCGTCGCTCTGCCAGCTCACGGTGGGCACCGCGTTCGTCTCCAGCACTTCCAACGTGCGCGGGATGTCCAAGATGGACTTAATGCCGGCCGAGACCACGACGACGGGCGTTTGCGACAATTCCAAGAGATCGGCCGAGATGTCCATCGAATTGTGCCCATCGCGATGCACGCCACCCGTGCCGCCCGTCACGAAGGTCGCGATGCCGGCCATGTGCGCGATGCGCATGGTCGATGCCACGGTCGTGGCGGCCCAACCTTTGCGTATTAACGGGATGTCGCGCGTTGAGCATTTGGGGACGGCGCGTCCTGCCGTTGCCAGTTCCCGCAGTTCATCGACGGATAATCCCACGCGGCATTGGCCGTCATGCATGGCAATCGTGGCGGGTGTCACGTCATGCTCGTCGCGCAAGATGGTTTCTATGGTGCAGGCCAATTCGAAGTTGTCCGGGTAAGGGAAGCCGTGCGCGACGATCGTGGATTCGAGAGCGACGACGGGTTTGTGGTTGTCCAATGCCTCTTGTACAGCTGGGTCGATACGGAGGTACGATGATGCCGGCGATGCTGCTGCTGCTTTCTGTGCTGTTCTTGATGTTGTGAAGGATCGGAATGTGGATGTGGCTTCGCTCACAGATGACGACGATGACGATGACGACGATGACGATGACGAAGACGACGACGACAATGGTGATGATAATGAGGTCAATGACGATGGTCGAAGCCAGCGAGTTCGTGTCCAGATTCTGCAGTTGGATGGGATGCGTTGTGTGAAGGAAGAGATCATGTTGGACGTTTCTTTTGGATGTCTCTTTTGATACTTGGCTTGTGGGAAATGATCAACTTTCTCTATGAGATGAATAGGAAGAGGCATGTGGTGATTTGCTTGTGGCATCAATAGTCGATCACAAGCGATGATGCTCCCACGGAAAGACCGCAGTCATCACGAGAAACAGAACACGAGGATCTCGATGATCGATTTTGCTGGATTCTGGCGCCAAAATGGCCATCTCCGATTCGTTCGATTAGATCTTGCTCAACTCTCCGAGCGAAACAAGAGTGACTTTTGCACAACACACACCAAACAAACTCCGCGCTGATCTTCGTTGTTGGCAGCCTCACTTTCTGGCATGCACCGATACGGTGAGGGGCTTAGCTACGTTGACGATAACTCTATCGTATCAGTACTCGTAGCAGCATAGAGTCACACCCTCCTCTACTCTAGAGTACGCGTGAGATTGTGAACCATGGCAAAAGCAGCGAGCGTGAAAGACACGACGGAAAAGGCGGCGGCTGCCCCCAAACGGAGACGCACACCCGCGAAGCCTCCCTCCACCAGGACAACGAGGACATCTCGAGCAACGAGATCGCCGAAGACAACTAGGCAAGCAGTAGCAGCGGCAGCAGCAGCAGTAGCAACAGAGGAAGATGCAGCAGCATCAGCATCAGTGGCATCACCGCCACCATCAGCCACCAAGGCGAGAGCAACCGGCGCCAGATCTCGCTCGAGGACGAAGGCAAAAGCAAAAACAAAGGCAAAAGAAGAAGCAACGCCGCCAGCATCCACGCCACCACCAACAGCGACCATCATCATCGACAACGGTGGCAGCACTCTCAAGTACGGTTGGGCGCACTCTGATGAGCAGGCGCAAATGTTGCCGAACGTCACGGCCCGGCTGCCACATCAGCTTACGGTGCTAGTGGGCGATGAACTGTCCCAGGTCAACAACCCCACGTCCCTGCATTCGCACACCCGATCCACGGAACGCGGCATCATTTGTAACATGGGAAATCAAGCGCAGGTATGGAAGCGGGTACTGAACAAGCTCAATGTCTCGTATCCCACCAACTCCGAAGCTGCCAAGGCGCTTGGTTGGATGGTCGGGGGCGGCAAGAAAGGCAAGGCGGCCGCCAACAAGAGGAAGCGGAAGCAGCAAGCTGCGGCAACGACGGACGACGACAATGCAACCGAGAATACGATGGATGCCGAACAGAACGGCAACGCAAGCCTGGTACCATCACATGCATTGGCGGTCCTGCTCCTTTTGCCACCCAACTATCCAAGGATCCTCCTGGATCAGATCATGTATGTTTGGATGGAAGATTTCGGCGTTTCGCATGTCGGATTCGCCGTCTCCCAAGCCTGCGCCTCCGTGCGAAATCGTCATGACGATTACAAAACCTGCGTCTGCGTCGATCTGGGTTGGAGCGCCACACAGATCGTGCCGACCTTCCAATCCAAGCTCATATCGCATGCCAAAAGCAACAAGCCAGCATACCGCCGCATCCCCATCGGCGGCAGGCACATGATCAACATGATGAAGTACTACATGACGTACCGACAGTACAACTTGATGGATCAAGAATTCATCTTGACGGACGTCTTTCAACGGCTCATGTACGTGTCGTTGGATTATGATGCGGAGCTGCAGTTGGCGCGGCAATCCAAGATACGCAGGTATGATCGCGATTACGTGCTGCCGGATTATCAGACGACGCATGAAGGACAGATCCAGCTGCCACCGCAGTTGCAACGGCAGATGGAAGCGGAGCAGAAGCAGGGTGAAGTGACTGCGGCAACGATGGGTAACGAGGACGACGATGAGGAAGAAGAGGATGACGATTACAACGAGAACGACGGGGATAACGACGACGACGACGACGATGATGGAGATGGAGATGGTGGTGACGACAATGATATCGACGCTACGGACAGTCACAACGCCACGGATATGATCCACTCCGACGACGAGGACGAGGACGAGGACGAAGAAACGCCAGCACAGAAACGACAGCGAATCATGCAACAGCGCGCCGAAGAAGAACGCCGCAAACGTGAGATGGAGATGGAACAGCAGCTGCTGCGCATCTCTGTGGAGCGATTCACCGTTCCCGAAGTTCTCTTCCGTCCCTTGGATGCCGGTCTGACGACGGACCTGGTCGGATTGGCCGTCGCCGTTCACCAAGCTGTGCAAAGCTGTCCCAAACCGTACCGTCCCGCGCTGTACAAGAGCATCCTGCTGACGGGCGGCATCTGCCAATTGCCCAACCTGAAGGAACGATTGCAAAAGGAGCTGCGACAGCTCGTGCCGAACGAATTGGACTTGGTTGTCGGCGTCACGGAAGATCCGTTGCGTGCCGCGTGGGATGGAGCGCGTTGGATGGTGCGCAACGCGACTGCACACACAGAATGGAGCGTGAGTCGGCAGGAGTGGGAAACATGCTCCAGGCGTCGGGCCTACAAACGACTGGTGGATGGCGGGATGTACGCATGAGTACATAATTATGATGTTTAGTTGAAATAGAGTGCTGAGAAGCGACGCACTGCGTTTGCGGCGTCTGGAGAATAGTACTTTGGCAAAACTGCGGTCGAAGAACGAGCAAGCAATTGTCTCTAGACTTCTAGATGTATCTACGGATGATCAAAGACAATAAACATACTACATAGTATTAATTATTTCCACTTAGCTTCCAATGTTTTATCAACTTGTCCGAATATCGCGCACGTGATAAAAACGGACACAGAAAACATGATGTCAGATCGCAATTGCGGATCCCATGACGTTGTCAGTCACGAACAAAAGAAATGAAAGAAGATTCAGGATTCGTGACCGGATTAGACAGTGTTGTTCGTTGCGTTTGGCAGTGACGTCATGAAACAGGTGGTGGTGGGGATGACATGTGTGTGCGTCAATCAGCGGTTGGGTGTGGTTGGTGATGGACACAACCGCAGAACTTGGAGAACAGCCAATGAAATGACCGCGTTCCTTGGCTTTCTGAAACCACACGGCATAACGCTCACCGTGGTGGCCACACGCACCAGGATCGGCAGCCATCAAAATCGTGTGCGCCAAATCGAATTCGAGCCAAGAGGGAAAATCAAAGAAGGGGCAGGGACCCATCATCACGATCGCAGCCATCAACAAGAGAGCACATCGGAGGACTTCCATCACATTGGAAATGGCATCACCGATCAAGAAAGGCCATCCTAATCGATAGATAGAAACATAGACAGAGGCAGAGGCAGAGAGGAACTCAGCGATCGATACAACACCAACTGCGCCTGGACTGAGAGTCTCCAACCAATCCACGTTGAACGAATTCGTCGCTTGTTGCGGTCATCGTGTGCATCACAGAAACGCATCACACATCAAAGCGCGAAAAGTCTTTCGCTCCAAGGTTTCTCAAGATCTTCGCCAAGAGGAATTGGAAGACGATAGAGCTCCTCCCTTGACCTCTCTTGGTGCACATCAAGTCGAATTGGACTCCTTGCGAAGTGGAGGAACAGGGCTCGATACTGAAACGCAGCAGATTGCGAAACTGAAACGAAGAACGGAAGAACACGCAGCGTACTTTCCTTCCGACCTTCGGTTAGCTCCAAAGATTCGCATCAGCATCGCATCAACAGCTGCACAACCGAAGACAACATACCACGGAGCACAGTACCAATACCAATACTAATACGGTGTTGTTGCCACAAAAAAGGGGACGCACCGATACAGGATCGCATACGAACTACCAAACATAGACGCCAACTCACAATTGTAAAACGAACCATGCGGGCCATACCATCGGCGGATGCACACAGACAACAGTACAGCAGCGATTGCCATGATGATGAACACCTTCACAACATCAACACAAAAGAACAGCAGCAGCAGATCCGACGGAGACCAGCGCAGCGGCATAGATGCAGACACAATGGACGCCTCCTCATGTCCTCGGTGGCTTACCTTCTGGTGCTGACCTTGGCCAGCCGAAGATCCTGCTGTGATGCATTCTCTCCAGCTTCTTTCGCATTCTCATTCTCATCATCATCCATCAGAACACCAACAGGCATGGTCAGAACGGCCACCAATCGATCTCATCAACCATCACAACAACAGCAACAACGGAAGCAGCGAATCGATCCATTGAGCAACATCAGACCATCATCATCAACAACAACATCCTTGAATGCTGCCGCCACCATGGCCATGTCCTTTCCCTTCTCGTCAGTTTTGGGCCGTCTCAAGGCCAAATTCCGAAGATCCGGCAATGGCGTCAACGGCTCAATTGGTGCCGATGGCATCCACAGCAATTTCAACAATTCACTCTACATCACCAAACGATTCTTCGATGAGCAGGAGAAGCTCAGCGGGAAGGATTACAGCTGGATCACGCAGGCGAAGCCATTGTCAAAACGCATGATGTACGTTCCTCAAGCATTTTCTGCGATCCGCGTTGTTCGTTCGTTCGTTCGTTCGCTCAGCTTTGACTTTTTGTGCAGTCGTCATGCCCGCATGACGGAGGAGTCAATCAGGATTGCATCAAGCAAGCATCGTTTTGGCGCAACGACAAACGACGAACAATCTCAAGACGATGGATTGCAATTTTTATCGGCGACGGGCAACGAATTTTTGGAGGATGCCATGTGAATGCAATCCATTCTGCACACGCATCATCATCATCACACCCAAGTCCAATTGTCCTCACATTTTATTCTCCTCATGTGTTCCGCATTTCTTCCCTTGATTCTCAATCTCGCCACAGCAACGACATTCGTCGACGAAAACCGCACTACGTCTCTGATTGGGTGGATGGACTTCGCAACAAGAAGAAAGCAATTCCTGCCATCCTCTTTCTCTACTTCGCCTGCCTTGCGCCAGCGGTCAGCTTCGGAACAATAGCATCGCAAATCACCAACAATTCACTCGGCGTCGTTGAATTCGTCATGAGCGCCGGAGCGAGTGGCATGGTGAGTCCATGATGGTGTTGTTGTTGCTCTTGTATTTCCAGAGTACTCTATTCACAACAAATGACGGCAGCAGCAGCAGCGAAGCAGAAAGTGGTATGTGTATCGCGTCAAATCCGTCTCACACAATTCGTCTTTGCACTGCAATTCTCCACGACTTCCAACAACAACGACCATGCAACCATGCAACCACCCAACAGGCATATTCCATCATATGCGGACAACCGATGGCCTTCATCGCTCCCACAGGGCTCACGCTGGCCTTCATTTCGGGATTGTTCCGGTTCTGCACTCTCAGGGGACTGCCATTCTTCCCGGTCTACTCCTGGGTCGGCATCTGGACGAGTCTCTTCCTCTGCTTGCTGGGACTGGGCGGATCAAGCCAATTCATTCGCTTTTGCACACGATTTACTGACGAGATCTTCAACGGACTTCTCAGCCTCAACTTCATCTACGAGGCCGTCGCGTCTCTCAAAAGGAACTTCGAACATGCCGACCCAATGAACCTCACGAGTCCCTTCATATCGTTGGCCATGGCGTTGATTACCTTCTGGACCACCATGAAGGCGACGGCTTTCGAAAGCAGCAAATATCTCTCTCAACAAGTTCGCACGACCGTCAAAGATTTCGGACCCGTCACCATCTTTGTCTTCATGTCCTTCGTCAATACGCTGCCGTCTCTCAAAAAGTATGCCATCCAAACCTTGACCGTCCCCGACACATTCCAGCTGGCTGCTGGGCGTAATTTCTTGATTCCCATCAATTCCATCCCGCTGCAGGTGCGCATGCTGTGCAGCCTGCCGGCCATCCTGCTCACATCTCTCTTCTTCATGGATCAGAACATCAGCGTGCGGGTGGTCAACAATCCAGACAACAAGCTCAAGAAGGGAGCAGCGTACAATCTGGACATGGTGGCGCTGGGTCTCATCACGGGCGGTAAGTTTGTGAGAACGAATATTGTCATGTATTGTGTCGTGTTATGTCGCGTTGTGTCATTGCATGATGATGTATTGTGCTGTGCTCTGTTATGCCGCACTTCGATTTCAGTTCAGTTCGTGCTCAATACTCATCCTATTCCGTTCCATCATGTTGAACGGCAACAACAACCCATCACCCGACCAATGAATGTATTCAGCTGTTTCCTTGTTGGGGTTGCCATGGATGTGCGGGGCGACGGTGCAATCCATGAATCATGTGCGGGCGATGACAGAAACCAAATTCAATCCAAAAACGGAAGAGATCGAAATTGTGAAAGTGACGGAAACGAGACTAACGGGTTTCCTCGTGCACGCGTTCATCTTCGGAACGCTCGGATTGCTACCGCTGCTGCGGATCGTGCCAATCCCTGTCGTGTCGGGCGTCTTCCTGTTCCTGGGACGTAAATTGATGAGCGGCAACTCCTTCCTGCAACGCATGCGCGACGCCCTTGTGGAATCGGAACGATTGGCGGATGATCATCCCCTGAAGATGATGGGCCGCAAGCGCATGGTGCTGTTCACGACAATCCAAATTATGTGTCTCATCGGTCTGTGGTGCTTCAAGCAGAATCCGGCGACGTCCATCTTCTTCCCCAGCATGATCGGGCTGCTCATGATAATACGGTCGAAGATCTTGCCAAAGATATTTACGGAGGACGAGCTGACCGTGCTGGGCGATCCGACACCCAGCAAGCACTTGGATGATGACCTGTAAATGGAATTGCCTCGAGCGTGTGTGCGTCTTAAGATGTGGTATGTGCTGTTCGAGATGAACAGCGCAGATCAACCATGATGTATGTGCAATCCATGAAGACGCAGCGGCGGTGCTATGGTCCGCATGAAGAAGATTCTGCGGACACCCTTCTCAATCATCATCCGCCACAAAACAAATAAACACGTTCCATCAAAACTATGATATTCTCCACGATCGTCCCATACCAAAATCTCACAAAGTACGAGCTACGGTTATTACTGCTGTCCCCAGAGTTCTTCGTGCCTAACACATGCTCGATTGCACTCACATTCTATCGCGGAGTGTAGTGTTGCATTCCACTGCGCAATAATAGAATCTCATTTCAATACTCTACCATTGCGCTTCATTGCAAATGCCGAAGGAAGTCGCGCCGCTGCAGCATGAAGTTGTCATCAGTATCCCTCAACGAAAACGATGACAGGCACACATCGCGGCAAAGACCTTCGACGTTAGCACCGCTGAACTGCCGCTGATGCAGCATGGCGGACAATTCATCCAATTGGACGTCATCGTGCAACGGTACCTCGGAAAGATAGTGTCGCATGATCTGCATCAGCTCATCTGCATTCGGGTGTTGCAACAAGAAGTGATCGCCAAGCCTACCAGGACGCAGCAACGCCGAATCCAGCGCTTCCAGACGATTCGTGCAAGCGATGACCAGGATCTGATTCTTCGACAGACCGCTCGAGACGCCGTCCATCTCATTGAGGAAGGTCGACAGCACTCGGGATGTGAAGTCGTTGCCATCATCCTCCGATCGGTTGCTGGCGATGGCGTCGATCTCATCGATGAACAGGATGCACGGTGACACGGACCGAGCGCGCGCAAACAACGATCGCAGCAACGCCTCCGAACCGCCCAGCCACTTGTCCAGGACATCCGTGGCACGCACTTGGATCATCGGCAATCCCAACGAATTGGCGAGACACCGTGCCGCCAAGGACTTTCCGCAACCGGATGGCCCATGGAATAGGACTCCGGTTGGTGGGGCGATAATGATGGGTTGCTGCATCTCTGTTTCCAAATTCTGCAGGAAACCCTTCCATGGCAGCACGACGTTGCGGTATGTCCGCTGTTTCACTTCGGAATAACCAGCGAATTTCTTCCAGCTTTGATGGTGCATTTCACTCCAGGATATGTCCGTGCTCCATACCATGGGCTTCCGTACGTCCAGCTCCATTAGTTGCGAAGGCACGCTGCCCATCGCCGCTTCTTGCAAGTCGTTCCATTGCAACTGCGTCTCATCCCCATTCGCCGTACCACCACCATGCTTGCGGCTTGCACCACGCGTCATCGCATCTTGGAAGATGGCACAGATATCTTTGGCCACGCAGCCAGCAGATGCACGACTCAGAGCCACAGCCCAGTTAGTGCGAACTTGTGGTTTCACATGATCGATGTCATCCAACAAGTGCTGCCAGATCGCAACACGCTGAGCCTGTGAAGGTGGCAGCAGTTCGATTTCTTTTTCCAAGCGACCGGCCTTCGTGAGAGTGTGCGGCAATGCATTGCGGGTCTGTGCAACACCAACCACTGCCGATCCTCGCTGTTGCAGAATATCAATCGCCTCGAGGATGGTATTGTGTACGAGGATGAACTCATGATCTGCAGGCGTGACGTCTTCGTGCCCTGCATCCTGCGCAAGAAGATGAAGATCATCGATGATGAACAAATCGCACTTGCCATTTTGAGGCAGAGCAGAGTCCAGTAAATCATCCGTCGAGGTTGCTGCGACGAACAAATCATGCGCGGATTTCCGGTGGACCTTCTGCTTGGCCTTGTGATAGCGTTGCGCAATGCAAGAAATGAACCTCGTCTTTCCAACACCTGCAAATCCGGTCAGCAGAATCCCAGATGGAGCCGCCTGATCGCTGGTCAGATTCAAGAGTTGCAGGATGGCTTCCAGCTGGTCTTCGTAACCAGGAGATGTGGCTGGCGGGCTGGTATCTGGAACGTTGGAAACTGCCTCGGCGTCAGCGTTCCAATCGTCGGGCATACGAGCATTGAGGTGCAGTTTGCAATCGGATGAGTGCGTTGATACTCGGATGGCGGACAACCAATCTTCCACATCCATCGTTTGCTCCATGTTCCCGCTCTTTCCAATGTGGACTTTATCGACGAAAAGAAAGATGCAACCGCGTCCATTGGCAACTGCCACCGTCGTTTGAGAATGGATGATCCTTCCATCCAGCATGCTGAGAATGAGATCTTCGAGGACGTTTTGAGGCAGCCCTTGCGACGTAAAGCAATCGTCCATGTGAATGCACGACGCATGAATACGATATGCGTATTGCGATGACATGCGTTGGCAAGTTGTTTTGGAAATGCTCCAGCGGTTGCTCATGGCAGCATCCATACATTCCAGTGGAGGCGGGCACAAGGGCAATGCCTGCACGCAGCATTTGACGCCGTCGATCGCATCACCATCGTTGCTTGCACCTTCCGAAGCAGCGATGGCCATGAAATCGTACAAGATGGGGTGAACCGATATCATGTGCTGTGGAGACGATACGGGAATGGGCCGCACGATCGAGGAAGCGTACTTATGCTGCTTCGTCTCGTCCGCATCGTCACTGGCTGCGCATCGCAATCTCACAACGAGCGCATCGTCAGCGGTCACACCGAGACGCTCCAAGCTCTTTGCGGAACATTCAACAGTTCCCAACCATTCCGTGTTCGCCAGCATGTGTTTCGTTCTCGTGGGAGTGTTGCATGTACTCTCCAGAGAGTAGTAGTGTTGAATGCGTTGCAAGAGATTGTACCAGAGGGTGATCTGTGTGTGCGGATCGCGAAGACAAAGACGTTCGTGATGGTTCGAGCGCTCCAATCAATTCCAGATTTCCATTTCAACCCTTGAATCAAGGGCGTATTGTTCTCAAGTATCCACCGACTTTGACACCTGGGTTCGATAGCTCCTTCAATTTCAGTTAAATCATCCACGATTCGAACAATTCGGATGAGAAGCGGAAGATCACGATTCTTCGCCTTTGCCGGTTTGTTCGAGGCATCCGAGAAGGAACACAACAAGGAAAGAGAGAAAGCGAAAGGAGGGCGACGATTCATCGGCAGGGCTGTCACCACACGAGCGTCGCATAACTTCTCAGTTCGTGACAGAGAGGAATCATCATCAAGACGCATCCCACACATAGATAGAGAGATAGAGAGATAGAAATAGGCAAAAAATGGTGCACGTTCTTGGAGCACTGATGGTGGCCATGGCAGCCATATGGCGTGCCAACGAGAGCGGACAGCCGACATGGACACAGGATCTATTGGATACCTCCAACACCCAAGACTTTGTGCGTTTCATCGGAGGCGACGGCAAGAGTAAGCTGGCTGGCCGCATGTATTATCCGAAACGATCCAACCGTCGTGCTGCGCCTGCCACGATCATCCTCGCACACGGCATCGGTTTGACGCAGGACTGCTGTCTCGACAAGTACGTCGACGCATTCACATCCGCTGGATTCGCGGCATTCACGTTCGACTACGCTTCCTTTGGACATAGCGAGGGCATGCCACGCAACAGGGCCAGCGCGTCGCGGCACGTCGCAGATTTGGAGGCGGCGGTTGCCTTTGTGAAGCAGGAATGCGATACGTTGCAGGTTGATCGCGAACGCGTGGGGCTGTGGGGCATGTCGTTTGGGGGCGGGCACGTGATCGTGGCGGCAGCGAACGATCCGTCCATCAAGGCTATCGTGTCGCTAGTTCCATCTGTGGAATCCGGGGCGCAGGTGTCCAAAGGAGCCATCCAAAAACATCCGAAACTGGCCAAGCAAGCGGCTCTCAAAATGCTCAACGCTATCTTGCGATGGATACTCAACGGCATCTTTCGCAGACGGACGTACTACATCCCGTTGATTGGCCCACCCGGATCCAACGCAGTGCTTCAGAATCCTGGTGACGAGGAGGGATACATGGCCGTGGTGTACGCCAACACAGACAATCCCAAGTGGCAGAATGCTGCGTCAGTTGGTTCTGCGATTGAGGCGCTGAGCTACCGTCCCTTGGATGTTGCGGGCGACGTCAAGTGCCCGGCACTACTAATCGCTGCAGAGAACGATGCGCCGTGTCCAGCCAAGTACGTGCGAGATGCTGCGGATGCGATCGAGGGATCGACGTTCATCGAGGCAAAGGGTGCAGGTCATTTTGATATGTGTTTCGGGAAGGAATTTGACAGGACCATCAGTTCCACCATCAAATTCTTCAAGAAGCATCTATAACAGTAACGATGCACATAGCTCCGGCTAATAGCAAACACCTTCTAACGTGTCCAGAGAGTAGAGAAGAGACAGAAGAAAACAAATGGAGAGAATGCATTGAACTCTACTCCATTCAAAAGTGCATCAAATGGAGCTCTCAAAACGACATTAATCCAGACTTGTGTTGATTCTGAATTTGCACGTACTCATACGTGCCTTCCATGCTGTTGTTGGTCGTGATCTCTATTCATTGCAACTCGATTCGCCCTCAAGAGAAGCATCATCTCGCCCTGCCAATCTCGCTGATAATCGCATCGCACGCCGCGTCCAACCGGTAGGCCTCCACGCGCAAACAAGCAAAGTTGAGCAAGTTGTTGCGCACCATATCCTCGCATTCCTGAATCCGCTTGCTCTTGACGCCGACCAGACCGGGCGACACGGCGCCGATGTCTTCTTCCGTCGGCGACACGGTAATTTGCAACGCGTCCGGATTGACGCGAAACGATTCACGCACGATACGTTCGGCGGCCATGTTGCGTTGGTGCGTGTACCCGCCGACGAGGTTGATGACGACGTCAGCCTTGGCCAAGGTGTCGTCCTGCCAGCCCATCCAATCCTGACCCACGATGTCCGTCAGATCGCCTCCATCCCAGTCGCGCAGTTGCACGTGTTTGTGCTTCGTCAGGAAGGATTGACCGAGGTAACCAAACTCGCCCGTCACGCGGTTGGGCGCGGCAGCAAGGAAGGCGTTGCGGCACAGGACCGTGACCTTGTCATTCTGGCTGGATTGTGTTGGAGACAGCTTGGGCAGCAAGGCTCGCGCCATCTCCCCGGTGCCGCCCGCAACGACGATGTTGAGGCCGTGTGATACGCGGGCGCAAGCTGAAAGGACCAGCGCGATCAGGAGCGTCTTCATGTCGGCTTTTGCTTGCGTCGTAACGTGTTGAGGTGTTGAGGGAAGCCTGTGTTGCACAATCAGGAGCCGCTGGTGGAGGTTGTGGCATGAAATGAAGAACGCAACAAGAAGAGACACACGAAGAGAGATGGAGAAAGAATGCCGATGACGCCATGGTCTTCGCTTGTTTGGATCTTCTCCGTGTTTTGCAGGTTGCGTTGTTGACGTTTGTGGGAGAAGGCAGAATTCGTATCTTCTTTGATCACATGAATCATTTTAGTCCAGTGGGTCATATGTGCACGATTGATCGTTTCTCAATCGTGTTCCAAACGGCATCAAACAAGAGCAACGATGGCTGAGGCTGTTGTGTTGGTGGTTTGATGAGGCTGCCAATCCAGAGAGCGCTGATGTTCGAGCATCGCAATCGTAAGATAGCTACTCCACCACCTTGACGGCCACAGAAGATCGAAGCAAGTGTGCATTGGGACAATAGGACGGAAGGTGGATGCGAGAGAGGCGAAGGGAAACACGCGATTACAGCAGCAAGCGGAAGATTGAAAGCCAAGGATGTCTCAAAAGCAACCGAGCGTCCCGATGTTCGTCGTCGGGCCGATGGCCAAGCGAGAGCTCAGGCGCGAGCTCAAGCGAACGAAGAATCCGGTACGTCGACCATGAAGCAATCATCGTCACCATTACCTTGATCCCCGTTGTACCGACGCTCACACTCACACCCATCCACGGTCACACCCATCACACCCATCACACGCAAACAAATGACAGGCAAAAACGATCGAGAACTTCCAGCAAACCAACTCGCTGCACACCATGTTCGCAAAGGCGCTCGGCACGAAGCCTCATTACGATGCTGGCATGGCGAAGCGCAGCGACGACGCGTCCAATACGAAGGTGGAATCGCTCGACACGGATTCGGTCTTCACCTTCCTATCACACCTGGGCGTGTCGCAGCGTGAAGTGCACAAGCGCATTTCGGATGCGCTGCAGAAGGATCTCGAGGAGGAGATCCGCAACTCGCAATCCAAGAAGGCGCTGCTCAACCTGCTGGCCAACTGCTGGGACTACACGACGATCCTGCCGGAGTTGCGACCCGTCCTTTGGGCCGTGCTCAAGCATCTGGGCGACCAGACGCCGCACGAGATCTTGCTCAAGCTCGCAGAACGCGACGCCAACGAGAGCGGCAAGTTGAAGCATGCGGAGATCTTCAAGCCGCTTCCGGGGCTGCTCAAGAAGCTGGTGTGGGAGGCGGATTGGGATCAGCGGCTGCCGCAGGGCGGTGACGCCAATCCTGCCGAGACGAATCCGAAGCAGTATCTGGAAGTCATACGGACGACTCTGCTGGGGGAGACCTTCCTGCCGTTGATCCAACAGTACTGCACCAATACAGCGCTCGTCGAAGCCGTCGCACAAACCTTCGTGGCCAGCGCGCGAGAGAGGCGTGTGCTGACAACCCAAAGGCGTGCGTTGACATCCCTCGCATCGAGCTCCGCCAAATCGTCGGTTTCCGCTCTGGCCAACAAGGCGAATCGATCAGCTGTCGCCAACAAGGGTGACAAGAACAACAACGAAGCCTCTTCGCAGCTGACCACCGGGCGATCCGTCGCGAAGCTGCGACATTTCCTCAATGCCACAATCGGCGGATCCGCGTCGTACCGACCCAAACTGCTCTACGCCGTGCTCTCGATGCTCATGGCCAAGCACGGTTCGGCCGATTCCAAGTTGACGGGATCGCACTTGCACTGCACGCTCGTCGCCGACATCTTGCTGTCATCCGGCGGTCCGTTGCCCAAGGCGTACACCGACATCCACAGCTTGTCGCGCGTTCTGGACGATGCCGTGAAGGACGGCGTCATCACCGACAAGGCTCTCCTTCGCATTCAGGAGATTTTGAGGAAGATCTTCCAGCCGGATCAAATCGATGATGGTAACGACGATGATGACGGCGACGACAACAACAACGGCGCAGGCAAGGGAGGCAAACGCAAGAAAGGCGACGCATCTGATCAGGATGATGATGAGTTTGAGCTGGATGACGGCAACAAAAAGAAGAAGGCCAAGACATCGAAGCCAACGACTTTCCTCAAAAGGCAGCTGAACATGATCATCACGGCAGCGTTGACTGCCATGAAGGATGCCGATCCTCAGAATCTGTTCTTGAATCCTGTCACCGACGCCATCGCCCCTGGCTACTCGGACATCATCAAGAAGCCGATGTGCGTCATGACGATGGAGGACAAGGTGGATCGCAGCGAATATGACGAAATCGCGCAATGGGAGGTGGATGTCAAGCTCATGTTCAAGAACTGCATCAGCTACAACCGCGGCAAAGCGGGACAGTGGTTCCGAGGTGAGGCCAACCGCCAGCAGAAGGTGTTCAAGGACGAGATCCTGCCGCAAGCCCGAAAACTGTACAAGGTGGAGCTAGCCAAGCGCAATCCGGAAGAAGAACTGCTGTTGAAGCGCAAACGCGAGGAGGCAGCAAAGGCGGACACCAAGCCGACCATCGCGCCTCTGCCATCTGCGCACAAGAAGCAAAAGAAGGACATCCACGATTACACACCGAGCATGCCTGCGCTGGCCTCCATGCTTCTGGCGGACCCATTCGTGGTTCGATTGATGCTGGATCGCGTGCTGCGATCGCTGCGCGTCGACGTCCTCAAGGCAACCAGCGTGCCAGCGGCGCATGCCGTGATCCCATCTCTCATCCAGCTGCTGCATCTGGCGCTCTTTTCAACTCACATTTGCGCAGCACGCGGCAGGAAATATCTGGTCCCAGACTCTGGTTTGATGCCTCCGTCGAAGGAAACCGTGGAAGCCATGGTACCTTTCAGCTCCGTTCGAAAGTACTTGCCGGTGGTGATCCATCTGCTGCTCGAAGTCGAGCTGGACAGACGCCTTGTGGCCGGTGGCGCCTTGCACGATGTAGCCGCGGTGCTGGAGGATTCGCGGCCGCTCCCACCCGACATTGCGTCCGATGACGACGCAGCGGCCGCCCAAACGCCGTCTCAGCTGCTGCAAGTTCCGGTGTCCATCTTGCAGGGCGCATTCTGCTTCGCCTGTTTTCCAGGGAACTCTCAGGGTCCATCCCTCGCCGTATCTTTCGTCAAGTTCGCCAATGTCTTGCAAGGTCTTGCGAGAGACATCCGCGATGAACGGGCATTCTTTCTGTGCTTGGTGAAAGCCATCTTGCGACACAAGACACGCCTGCACCGCCAGACGAGAGATGCCATCGTCGAAACCTGGATGACCTGGCTGCAACCACCGTTGAAGAAGAAACGCAAGACGGGCAGCATGACTTGCGCGGCACATGAGTTTGTCATCCACCTTATCACGGAATGGGCCACCATGGGGAATCTCATCATGTCCCGTGATCTGCTGATGCAGACCACCAAGACTCTGGTGGAGACTGTGGATGCCACGGAACAGAACGCGAACCGGAAGTTCAGTGCGATGTGGTCGCAAACGGAGGTTGAAGATGACACTGGCGGCAGCGAAAAGGTGCGGCCATTCGTTGTGATCAAGAAGGAGTACCAACGAATGCTGTCGATCCTACCATCTGAAATTGCCGAGCAATGGAAAAGCGAGGTGGGTATCGCAGCCAGTCCGCAGGAAGAGGAAGCTGACAATGCAGCTAATGATGCAGCGGCAGGCAATGGCAAAGGTGATGATGATGCTGCTCGCATGGACGTGGGTTAATGATCAAACAAGTGAAGGCAGAGACTATGGGCAGCAATAGCACATAGATGAATGAACGAATGAATTAGTAGTAGAGTAGAGGACTCTGTAGGGCGTGGTATGGGACCTCATCTCTGAAATCACCACGAATGTTGAGGTGTAGCAGAGTCATGCTTCGAATGAGTTGTACGCTGTGGAGAGACCAACCAGCGATGCTGTGCTTCTGGTTCATGTTTGCGCAGTCCAGCAACCACATCGTGGCAGGGGATGGAATGCTGATCCTCCGGATGCTGCTCCAAGTTCTGAATGAACCAGTCTCGACCGTACATCTTCGGCAGGAGAATGTGCATCCAACTGCTCTGCTCTATGCAGTTTCACGCACATAAACGCGCATACACATATACCGAGAGGCAGAGCAAGCGGTCATACCCAAGATGGGTTGCACTCAATGGGATGCACGATATCATTTCTTGGTGGATTCGATCCAGGCTTGGCATTCTCATGCTGTTGGATGCGATGGTGCCGCCAGTGTCGCACAACAACGTCAACCGTACTTTGTGGACTGCCGAAGTGCTGCTGCGATAGCGTCATCATCCACAATTGCAAGGCGAATTCGTTGGGATCTCGGATGGGGAAGGTGCTGTCGTAGACTGCTTTCTGGCCGTCCGTGAACAGGACTATAAGTGGAGAAGACTCATCCACAGTGGGGCCTTTGCTTGACAACGACGAGGATTGTCGATTGAGCGTTTGAAGTACAGCGTTGTACGTGTACTCGCATGTTGCCACCAGTGTAGATGCGGTGCAATTGTCAAAATGACGTTCAGGTTTGTTTGCTGATTTGATGCATTCCCCGTCCAACCATCTGCGATGAACAGAAACGAACGGATACTGCAAGGGGCTTTGCGACAATTCCATTGAACTGTGCGCATCTGTACTCGTCATTGCAGGTTGCGTCTCCATGGCGTTGCCCTCGTCTGACACGGATACTGCTTGCTTCCCATTGGCGTATCGCTTCTGAACTTGTCGCTCTGCTTCTTCCCGAATAGATCGTTTGGGAACCAGCTGGTCCAACATGGGAACGCGGACGCCTCGATGGACCGCCACAGACACCGGTTGCACGATTGTGTAGACCGTTTCAGCCAGCGCTCTCGTGATGCATTGGGTTGTTTGAAGCGCATTTGGGCGATGTTCAGGATTCAAGGTTGCGGTTCCGTTCGAAACGACAAACATGTGGCTCAGCGAGATACGGGGATGTGGATCGAAGAATTGCACGAACCATTTCGACCACGCATCATCCAGCTGCACCATAGTGGACATCTCGCTGGCCAGGTACAGAGCCTTGGCCAACGTGATCATTCGATTGCAGTTGTTTCCGTAGAAGTCCCAGATGCAGAGCGGTTTCTTGGTGGGATCCACGTCAAATTCTGTCGCGGAAACTGCAAATTGTCGGTCGCAGGGTGTTTTGGCCACCGTTGGCTGCTTTGGTTGGTTGATCACAGCAGCGGGTGTGTTGCCATCCATCATACTGGTGTATGACGATGATATCGGTACAAGGAACGTGGTGGTGCGTACATTCGAGAAGAGAGTAGAGACAACGAAGCAAGCGACGATGCCCAAGCGCATCACGAAGGATCTGGATGTTGTGCGTGTCTTCCGTGTCATGCTTGTTGGTGAGGTCCGTTGCACCGGATCTGTCAAAGTGAACAAGTAACTACTGTAGATGTATTGGCTGTTGTTGTGTGCCCTGGTCGGAGCTCTTGTTCTGTATTTGTGGGAGTTGTTGAAACGGCGAAAGTCGTCGAGTATAGTCGTAAGATCGTATCTGGGTGTGTTGCTCGACGGGTTGTGACTGTTTCGTCTCGTCTGGCTCTCGACGCTGCGCCTTCTGTGTCTGTTTCAGTGTTTGTTTTCGCCAGTTTCTGTTCGTGACTCTTGAAGGTACTCATGGCTGATTTCGCTCCAAAATGACCCAGTTGAGCAGAACGAGTTTTGGGATCAATCTGGTCATAAGGTCGTGCGAGTCCAACGTCTAACAGTCAACCGGTACAGTCATCCGGTCTTGTGCAATGACTCCTACGTACCACCAGTCTAGTGGTTGCACATGTCAGCAGGTGTCAGTAACAGAATACTTGCAAAGCAGGAGAGAACACACAATTTTCGAGGACCGCAGCTCGAAACAGCAGAAGCAGCAACAACAACAACTATTGCCAGATAGGATCATCTTCTATGTGTCTTGAGGTCTCTCCTTTGCAGCACCAACCAGCTCACAAGCGTTAGAATTCATTCTAAAATATTTGTTGTCCCAGGTTGTCTTGCCCAAGCGCCCCTATTGGTCAATCATGTGTTTTGCTCCGACAAGTTTTCCGGGATTTTTTCGGTTTACCAAAATGGTGGGTCATGTTTCGAATTACTTGGAGTCGTACTCTGCGACGAGATCAACCAGCGATGCTGCACTTCTGGTTCATGTTTGCGCAGCCCAGCAACCACATCGTGGCAGGAGATGTAATGCTGATCCTCCGGATGCTGCTCCAAGTTCTGAATGAACCAGTCTCGACCGTACATCTTCGGCAGGAGAATGTGCATCCAACTGCTCTGCTCTATCCAGTTTCACGCACATAAACGTGCATACACATATACCGAGAGGCAGAGCAAGCGGTCATACCCAAGATGGGTTGCACTCAATGGGATGCACGATATCATTTCTTGGTGGATTCGATCCAGGCTTGGCATTCTCATGCTGTTGGATGCGATGGTGCCGCCAGTGTCGCACAACAATGTCAACCGTACTGAGTGGACTGCCGAAGTGCTGCTGCGATAGCGTCATCATCCACAATTGCAAGGCGAATTCGTTGGGATCTCGGATGGGGAAGGTGCTGTCGTAGTCTTCGTTCTGACCGTCCGTGAACAAGACTATAAGTGAAGAAGACTCATCTGCAGTGAGACCGTTGGTTGATAACGACGAGGATTGTTGATTGAGCGTTTGAAGTACAGCGTTGTGCGTGTACTCACATGTCGCCACCAGTGAAGATACAGTGCAATTGTCAAAATGGCGATGCGGTTTGTTTGCTGCATCGAGGCATCCCCCGCCCAACCATCTGCGATGAACAGAAACGAATGGGTACTGCAAGGGGTTTTGCGATGGTTCCATGGAATTTTGCACATCTGTACTCGTCATTGCAGGTTGCGACACTATCGCATTGCCCTCGTCCGACACGGATACTGCTTGCTTCCCATTGGCGTATCGCTTCTGAACTTGTCGCTCTGCTTCTTCCCGAATAGATCGTTTGGGAACCAGCTGATCCAACATGGGAACGCGGACGCCTCGATGGACCGCCACAGACACCGGCTCCATGGTTCTGTAGACCTCGTCAGCCTGCACTCTCTTGATGCATTGGGTGGTTTGAAGCGCGTTTGGGTTATGTTCGGGATTCAAGGTTGCGGTTCCGTTCGAAACGACAAACATGTGGCTCAGCGAGATACGGGGATGTGGATCGAAGAATCGCACGAACCATCTCGACCACGCATCATCCAGCTGCAGCATGGTGGACATCTCGCTGGCCAGGTACAGAGCTTTGGCCAACGTGATCATTCGATTGCAGTTGTTTCCGTAGAATTTCTGGATGCAGAGCGGTTTCTTGGTGGGATCCACGTCAAATTCTGTCGCGGAAACTGCAAATTGTCGGTCGCAGGGTGTTTTGGCCACCGTTGGCTGCTTTGGTTGGTTGATCACAGCAGCGGGTGTTATGCTGGTTTTCGCACCAGGAGACATCGTGTCGGCATTTGCTTGTGGAGTAGCGGGTGTGTTGCCATCCGTCGTACTGGTGTATGACGATGATATCGGTACAAGGAACGTGGTGGTCCGAACATCCGAGAAGAAAGAAAAGACGATGATGCAAGAGACGATGCCCATGCGCATCACGACGGATCTGGATCTTGCGCATGTCGTCGGTGTCATGCTTGTTGGTGAGGTCCCTTTCGGTTGCACCGGATCTGCTGATGGCGGTGGTGACGACGGCATTGATGATGACAATGATGATGATGCCACTGCATGTGGTCGCATATCATTGAAGGCGCCACCATTGCTACCATCGCCTTGAGGTTCGACATCTGGCCGCGCACCATCGGCTTGGCTCTCCATCACCGAACATCGTTGCACCGTCATGCTTGTCGTCGGTGATTGAACATTGTGGCATGACAGGGAGAGAAAGACGGGACGAGGCGTGGAACATCACGATCTTGGGTGTGTGTTGTCGTTTTCTTGTTTTGGGTCGAGGCGCGCAGAAACGCTTTGGCATCCTTCTTGTCCATTCCCGAACGCGAACCAAGATACCTTTCTCTATTGCTCGAGCTATTCGCGTTTCTAATTGCCAGCTTCCCTAGACCTCTTGATCAAGGGAGTCGAGGATGACCACGCGCCGAACATGATCAACGGAAACCATGGTGGTGTCGGAAGGAGAAGAAATGTCCGCCACCGCGCAACGCAACGCATGGTGGGATTCATGACGCACCCACGCTGCCGACCACGCCTCCCAAAAGATCGAGGATCACCAATCGGCAGCCGCTTTTGTGTTGTGGGTGGTTGCGGTCGGTGCTCTTCGCCGTTTGATCTTTCATCATTCCACAAATCCGCATCTTGCCCCTTTGCTGCACAGTTTGCAAGACAGAGTTTGTGAGAAAGCAACGCTGTGGCGAACACACTCATACTCCAAGACAGATCCTCATCGCGCACGCTCACACAAACACGCTGCCACAGCAACTGCCCGCAGTCATTGGTGCCGCATCCGGATCAATTGGAAAGCAGCAAGCAAGAAACAGCACCTCTCTTTTTCGTGGGACTCGAAAAGATCTCTGCGAATCTCATCTCTTTGTCATCATCCATCCGAAGGAAGACAACGAGCATCAGCACAAGCAACCAGCATGATGGAATCCCAGCAGATGCCAAAGATGACAGCGAACAGCAACGGCAACAACGGAGCCCTGCGTCAACGCAACCGCGATGTGCGCAAGTTAGAAGCAGACGCGACAACCACCACCGTGGCCACAGCCGCTGCGACAGCCGCAACCACCACGGAAGCGACGGAAGCCAGCGGCGTCGAATCTGTCTCTGCTGCAGTTACAACGTCCACCACTGTTGTTGTTGATGGTGCGACTGAAGAAGCAGGAGCAACAACGGTTGAGACGACCGATGCAAGCGGCGTTGCCACTGTGTCTGCGGCTGAAACAACCGCAACTCCAACCCCTGCACCCACCGCAGCGGCTGCTGTGACCACCACCACAGCTGCTTCTGCTGGATCCAGCGGTGGCACGCTGGGAGGAAATCCCGACACTTGGGGTCCTCCGGAAGATTACGAAGAGAATGCCATCTCCTACACGAAGGCTCCGGCGGCGGGCGGTAGCGAGGACAGCCCCGCTCCAAGTCCAGCTGTTGCTGACTCTGCAGAAGGCTCCACCCAGCCCACCAGTGTCGACAATGGCGGTGCTGATGCTGGTGATACCGCCTCTCCCACAGTTACGGCTGAACCCACAGTTGCCGACGGAAGCGAGGTCACCACCACGACAGCAACAACAACGACAACCATCGCATCCGCATCACCCACTGCCACGCCTACCGTAGAAGCCACCGAGGCTGTTGTTGCTGGTGCCAGTGCGGGTGCTGGCGGCGCTGAGATTGACACGATTCCTACGCCCGGCCCAACTCAAACGCCATCAATCGCAACCGGCGCGTCTCAGGAGGCAGCTTCAGGTTCAGGCAGTCCGACTGGAGACATTCCCGACGCCGGCACGCCAAGTCCGACCCAGACTCAAGCCCCGACGACTCCATATCCCAGCGGTAATCCAACGGCCGCGTACACACCAGGAGGAATCACGCAAACTTACATTGCAACTACCACGACCACGGTCGAACCACCACCGGACCACGAAACTGAGCAGCACACGCCCACCCCAGCCTCCAACACTTGCTCCAAGGCCAAGTCTTGCGTGCAATGTCTGGCCGATGTCACCTACACTTTGCAGGATTGCGTGTGGAACGCCGATCAGACATGCAGCGAAACCTGCTCCATGCAGAACCCATCCGCATGCTTCACCCTCGCCGACGTCCAGAGCATCGACGACGTCGTGCAGCGTGTTTGTATGGTCGGGGACGACGCATACGAGCAACCTCCACCCGATGAGTCGGACCCCAATGCCGTCGACCATTACACTGAAGTGGCGCCGACGATCGAAGGACAAAAGACCAAGACGGACTTCCACACCTGTCGCGAACAGTCCCTTCAGACGGACTGTGCCCAGTGCGTGTCGGCGGGTTGCGTGTGGAGGCCGCTCGAATCCGACGGCACCAAGCTGTGCCAGAGTCTTTGCGTCGAGCACGACGCGGCCTGTTTCGCCTTCAACTACTACCTGTTGGAAAAGGATGATAGCCTTCCAGAAGTCAGCGACATCTGCCAAGATGCTTCCAGTCTTGGCGATGGCAGTCAAGCCGTCACCACGGCTGCCACCACGGCAGTGGCAGGAGAAACTGTGACCACAACGAACTCCATTGACGCGACCGATAGTGGCGTGACGGAGACGACTTCCGCCACCACCGATGCTGTAGATGGCACAACCACTGATGCCACGACAGAAGCAGCGGCGACGACGACGACAACGATAGTGGTCGCTACCGGACCAACATCGACCGAAGACACTTGCTCCCAACTTTCAGGCTCATGTGGCGACTGCATCCGAGAGCCTGCATGCGTTTGGAATGCCGACAACCAATGCCAATCCAATTGCACCATGTTCCAAGCAAGCGCCTGCTTCCAACGCACGCCCGCGGGCAATGTCGAGGTGCAACACATCGGCTCCATCTGCTCCATCGTGGGAACCCCTGATGAACAGGTACATCCCGATCCCGGCAACGACTATTTGAAGGCTTCCTCCGTCGTGTTCCCACCAGCCGACGAGGCAGCTTGCGAGGCTAAGGTCAACGCCACGGATACCGAGATGCACAGCTGTGAGTCCTGCATCGAGCTTGGCTGCGTCTTCCATATGCTGACCGATAGCTGCTCCAGACACTGCACCACGTCGGAGAAGGATTGCTGGAGCTTCAACTACTACGCCTTCCAGCCAGATTACCTCCGCCAACAAGCTGAGAATCACGGCCTCACTGATGACATGATGACAGCACAAGACATATGCTTTACAGCAGCCGTGTCCGAGAAGGATGAGCTGGAGGACAAGCTTGACTTGCCAACGTCCGCTCCTGGTACAAATTCCATCACCTGCGACGCTTCCCCAACATGCGGACGCTGCCTGACCGAAGCATGTGTTTGGAACACGGAAACAGAAACTTGCGGCATCACTTGCAAATCCGATGACACCAAGTGCTTGGACTCGTTGTCCAACAAGGTAGAGGACTGCCCTGAACTTGGCCCGACCCCTGCTCCTACGCCAATGCCAGACTGCGACAATGCCACCGAATGCGTCGGATGTCTGCAAATGACCGGCTGCGAATGGTCCACGCGAGAGAAAAGCTGCAGCATCGATTGTCCGACCATCGGTGGATGTCACCTCCTTGGACCGGATGACACGGCCGAGGACCTGTGCGCAAGCGATACGAACAGTGCGGGAAATCCGGTGGCGGCGCCCACAACCTCACCCATGCCCGTGGTTGTATCGAAGAAGACTGCTCCACCAGCAAGCCACGAAGCCGCCGCCATCACGAAGGCTCCGACGGCGAGCACCGAATGTGACGATAACGTCATCGTCTGCACCTACGAAGAGTACCCCCTCGCTGTCATCGGCATCCTCGCCATCCTGCCAGTCATCTGCCTCCTGTACTGCATCCGACGCCGCGCGCAGGCAAATCAAGGTGATCAACGCGGAGAGTACCGCGCCGTCGCCGCACGTTATGGTGGACAGGGCTTCGACAACACCTTCAGCGACGACTACTCTGCCGACGGCTCGATGGAGTTTGGCGCTGCGGATGTGGAAGAATCGTGGGCCAAGTCTGGCAAACGCGTGCTGGAGATGGGCGAGATGGGACGCAACAACAGCGACGAGCTGTCGATGGATGAATTGAACGGATGAAGCGGTGGGATCGGCAGCACTCAGTGAGAGAACGCGAGAGAAGGAACGATGGATCGATGAATGCGCAAGACGAAACGAAATGAAAACGCAACAGGAATAGGAATATGAAATGATAAAAAACAATGAAAATACTCGAATGGTTTGAAGCAACACACCGTATAGGTCATACACGTGGAGTAGAACAAATTGTATGGAGGAACGAAGTTGAATTCAAGTGAGATTGAGAGAAGATCCCTTGCATGTTCCGGGAATGAGAGGTATTCTATGTTATCTACTTGTGCATACCTGTTACTCTGTGGAAGAAGCAACCCTCGACATGTTCGCTTCTTCGCTTGCCTCGAAGAATCGGTGATGGACAATCGTGAAGAGCTGCCCGCCGATGATTCTCTTGGTGTGTGTTGCCGAAGTCTGGCACATCCATGATTGGTGCGTCCCATGTTGGACATGACCCTGTGCGTGTGCTCGGTTCCATCCCTACTCGTATGCATAATACCTTATCATCCCACAGCACACTCCCGCCACACAACGTACAACGTACAACGTATAACGCAAGGCCCATCTCCATCATTCTTTTGCGGCCGCCGCAGCCTCCTTCTTTGCTTTCCGCGCTGCCTTGCGTTCTGCTGCCAGTTTCTTCTTTTCCTCTTTCGTCAATTTCTTTTCAAACAATCCCGGACCTGCTGCTGCCGCCACCTCCTCCGATGCGTTGCTGTCCTGCGGTCGCGGTTTGCTGGCCGGTGGAGTAGATCCGATAGGGAGATGCTCGGGCATCTGCACGGCGATGCCTGCGGCACCACCTGTCCAACCCAGCATCTTGGAATCGCACAGCATGCCCTCCGACATTTGTCCGCCGACGGATGTTTTTTGGATCGTGATCTCGTCGCCTTCATCATTGACCACCGTGGATCCGACGGGTGCCACGCAGACTCTGTTGCGGGCGTTTGTTGATTTGGGTGGTGCAGATGTGGAAGCGAGTTTCAATCCAAGTTGATGCACAAGTTGATGCACAAGCAAAGGCAAATGGCTGTGAGGATCAATCAACACATTTGCAGGCAGTGGTACCATCCGCCCAAATCCGCAACACTCTGGCCAAGCTTCTTTTCTCTCATGGTGGCGTGTTTTAAAACGACGCGAAGGCGAATCACTTCGCACCAGAGTGGCAGCATGCAACATTCCCTTTCCACATCACCGCCATCTGAAGTCGTTGACTTACCTCGATCCATCTCTCACATTCGGTGCGGACGTGACGATCAGCAGAGGCTCCGCATCACCGTCTTCGGAAACCTGCACCTTGCAAGTTCGCAACGCTTTGCCTCCCTTTTTCGACGTGCTCTCCTCCACACTTAGCACGACGCCGACTTTGTAATTGGAAAGGTCCGCCATGGTGCTCTGATTGCGTTGGTGTGCTGGTGGATACGATTGTAATGGAAGATTCTGCAAGAAGTGGAGTGATGGAGATGGAGGAACGAACGCTTTGTGTGTTCGGCGCCATGGTCGTTGATGGGATCTCTCAAGATAACCGAGACAGAGTATCCAACGTCGGTGTAGTACTTCCAAATTGGTATCATCTTCCTGCGATGACGACGATCGAAGCGGTACACGTGCGAGTGGAGAGGTGTACGACTACATACGTCCAAGAGAGCAGAGCCATCACGTAGAGTAGGGCAGAGAAGATTGCTTGCTGTGCCTTGCTGGAATTGAGCATTGTCTACTCAAGCAAATCGAGTATAATCGAGTGAAGTGGAGTTGATCATGTTGTGTTGACCAAGCTCGTAAATTATCTTGACTTGGTTTGGCTGGAAGAGGCAGATGCTTCCACGGTTCCCAAACACAACAACAGCAACGACACACAAAGTGATAGCAATTGCTCACGGTTCCTTCAGATGCTCTCAGCAAGTATCTCGATGCGTCTGCTCAGTCGAATGCGTTCTTTCCAGTCCGTTCATCCAAACAAGGCACCTCCCGAATGCTCCCGGACTTCGGGTGCGAGATTGGCACCACCTTGCACCAATGCATCCATCTCTTCTTCTGTGAACACGGGACGACCGAAGTTTGGTGGGATGTCACCGTAAATGACTGGCGGTTGCCCATCAGATGACGAAGCATCCGCCGCGGTGGATGGCGACAATCGTTTGGCCCATCCTTCCTTGCCAAGGAACTTGATGGATGGTACGCGGTGTGAGCTTTTCGACGACTCCGTTTTGGTTTCGGAAGCAGCCACGACGGCCTCAGATTCGCCGCTGGCATCTCCTGCATTTATTTCCGCGCTGGGTGACTCGCCTGCCACCACGGTTGCCGTTGCCTCGCTGTCGATTTCGTACAGATCGGCACCAACTTCGATGTTGTCATCCCTGCGTTCATTAGTTGGGTTGTCGGAAGTGCGCAATGGTGTGGGCCAGTGAGTGACACGAAGTCCACAAGAGACACAGAACACGAGCAAAAAGGTTGAGGGTGCGGATGGGGTTATAGAACAGTCACGTGACTCTAACCATGCAATCACATACGCAGTTGGACAGTCTGCTTTGCCGCACTCATAGAGTGGAGTAGAGTACTGCGGTCTGCCACGAGACGCAGACCTGCCATGCAAGGCTACATCGCAGCAAAACACAACTTACACAGCACCGAAGTGCGCTGTAATGACACCCTCGTAGTCTGCCTTGATGTCGATCGTCACCTTGTCTGTCTCCACCAGCACTACCACATCATCCGGCTGTACCGCCTGGCCCACTTCCGCCACCCATTCCACGATTGTTCCCTGTGCGTTTGGAAAAGAGTAGCAACATTCGGCAACAGCAGGATACAGTGAGAAAGAGCGAGCGAATGCAACAGACTTGATGGTCTCCGTGGTTGTTGATGCAATCACTCAATACGACTCACAGCAGCAGCACGCAATCCAATCCACCGCAATGCAGCTTCCACAACATTCATAGCAGGCATCCAATACAAAATCAAGTCAGAATGCACTGCACATGTGCCTACATACCTCGGTGATGGCATCTCCCATGGTCGGGACTTGGATCTTGTGCTTTTCCAGTTGAAGAGACGACGAGTGAATCCAATGCTTGGCAAACGGTGATATCTCGGTTGTGCCACCGAGGCTCTGAAGCCGAGCAGATGCCACAGAAAGCGATGCATGGCCATTCCAACGATGGCGCAATGCCGCTCTACTCGATGCGATGAGACGGTGTGACATGGTGGTGCTGTACGTATAGTAGTGCTCAGGTTGGGTCTCTTGGAATGGATTCGGATGCAATCTCGATCCTCTTTGTCTCAATGATCAGATACGGGGAAGGTCGGATGTAATGACGCCTTCGATCGTTGCCGTTGCCGATGCTTAGTGTCTGATGCTGATTGTCCAACGATGCGATTGGCAATTGGCAATTGGCAATTGACGGTTGTTGCTATGGTGATGGTATGGTTGTGATGCCCTTTGTGGATGTTGATGTGCTCTCGTTTGTGTGTTGCCATGCTCCACCAGCACCACCAAAAGGCAGCACCAGGGGAAACAGCTGTAGCACAAACAAAACAAGAGAGAGAAGGCGAAACGCTGTGTTCTTCGGTTTTGTTCTCTTTTGTGTTCTGCGGTGCGCCATTTTCGATCTCGACTCGTTTGACTGCATGTGAGAGCATACATCTACACAAGATACTTTAGACTGTTTCTGCGAAATCATCTATCTTCGGGGATCAAACTACGAACACAAAAACCGAATCTGTGTCGTTTGTCCAGCTTTCAGTGATGACAGCCGACAAAGCGACGATGACGCTGCCTCATCGACAACATCGACAACAACGGCAAGCCGCATCCTTGCGCAGACGCCGAAGGATCAACCCAACGGCAGCTTGAATGATGGCGGCGCTGCCTCCAAGCACCACCTTCCGATCCAAGATGATGCAGGGATCCCATGCAGCTGGTTTCGATGCGAGAGATGGGCGGTGGTCCTGGATACGAGGCACCATGGCGACTGGGGCATGCCGCTGTGTTGGAGGGAATCAACACACCAACTAACTTTGCCGATACCTGGCCACGCTTATTTCTGGACATCTCTTCAGGCCCATCAACCCCCGAACAGGACATCAGCCTGCAAGGCACATCCGAGGTCATTCATTAGTTCGTTCATTCGTTCACTCAGCAAGCACACAGACAAGCACGAAATCGAAGATGAGAAAATACAGCAAATTGGACACCACGGATACGGAGACAGTGACGGATGTAGCCACAGCTACAGAAACAGAGATAGGCGCAGACAGAGACGCAGGCAGAGACAGACATCACACCATGGTCGCAACGAATGACTCCATCACTCAGACGGAAGGATCCGAAGTCGGCGATGACCTCCTCAAGCCGTTCGATCTTCTTCTGGATCCAAAGACGGAATCGGCACAAAGATCGGCGAAACGTCGCAGATCGGATTGGAGGCACCAGGTGATTGTGGCGCTGCAGTGCGTCCTGGGAGTCAGCTCCGACCATCATCATCATCATAACCACCATAGCCACCATCACAGGGGCACGGCTTCCGTCAATCGATCCGATCAAGACAGCAGCAGCTTCGATCATCTCACTCGCGCCGAGGATTACGAGTATGATGACAGCCAGCGACCATCGCGGCGCAGACGATCGTTCCTATACGCTGGATTGCTGGCCATCGGCGTGGGTTCCATCTACAGCTTGAGACGACCGTTGCGACAACGCATGCGGCTCCTCATTCCCGTCATTCTGGCGGCGCTGCGGCGACCCGACTACGCTGGTGCCAAGGAGGTGCCCATCTCGTGGTTGCGCGATGCGGCGTTGGTCGGGGTCGTCAAGCGGGCCCTCGTGGATTCCACGACGATCATCTTTCAGCTGCACGGCAAGTGGAAGCGATCCACCCTGCCGCCCAACAGCCCGTCCATCCAGGCGGATCTCATGGATGCCTTGTCGCGTGGCGGGTGTCCCGACATCGCGGCCCTGCCGCAGTCGCTGTCGTCCAAAGCATCCGCCGCTCTGCTCGTCGCGCTGCCCTTCGTGTACCTCGCCTTCGCCTACCGCATGCTCAAGAACATGCATGGCGGAGAAGACATACTGTCCAACGTCACGCCGCATCGCCGTCAGCAGACCACCTTCCGCGATGTTGCGGGCTTGCCCAACGTCATCCCGGAGCTGTACGAGATCGTGTCCTACCTCGAGAATCCGCGGCACTACCAGCAGCTCGGCGCCACACCACCGCGTGGTGTGCTGTTGCACGGACCGCCCGGCACGGGCAAGACCCTGCTCGCCAAGGCGGTGGCCGGGGAGGCCAACTGCGATGCCTTCCTCGTCTGCAGCGGCAGCGATTTTTGTGAAATGTACGTGGGTCGCGGCAGCGCGCGTGTGCGTGCCGTCTTCCGCAAGGCCCGCAACGACGCGTACCGCAACCGTTTCGGGGTGTGGCATTCCCTCTTGTCGTGGATGGCACCAGTCTCCACGAAGCCAGCCACCGCCATCATCTTCATCGACGAGCTCGACGCGTTGGCCAAATCCAGATCCATCGATTCCTTGAACATAAATGATGAACTCGGGTGTGTGCGCAAGCAAACACTACACTCTGGAGTACTCTAAACGTCTCTACTCGATGCGATTATGGTGTTATGTGACATTCGTGCCAGTAGGGTATTTGAAATGATAGGTAAGAATTAAGTATGTCAACATGTCTGTTATGACTCTTGTGATGTAGATGATTGAAGTGAACGTCTGCTGATCGGACCTTCTCTCTGGAGAGGTTGTACAATGGCGCGAAGGCAGAGCCCGTGTGTGCATGGGCACCGTGGTTGTCGAACCAGGGCAGATCCTCGTCGAACACCATGTGCCGGCGCATTTCCAAATTGAACCAGCATATTTGTTTGGCTGGACGTTGGACAAGTTCTGCGATGGTGGCTCCCTCGCTGGGGCACGAATACAATTGATCGACGTCTGGGCTGGTACTCGGGATACCATCGTCGTTCATCAAGTCGTCGGACGGTTGGGGCTCCAAAAGGGGCGGCTACGGTTGTGCAAGATCGGCCAAAAAATCCATCCAATCTTCATCCTGCAGCAACACTTCATCGATGTCTTGGTTAGTGTTGTACGTCTCTCGTTCTGCCCTATCTCTCTCACGTGCAACGGCTGCCAAGGGATGATCATAAGAGATACTCATCGAGGAGAGGAGAGCGCAGCAATAGAACGCAAATGTCAACGATCGGTGAGAATGGGGTGCACCCGGACACGCGATGCCACAGTGGATATGAAGGAAAAGTGAAAGGAAATGTCATGGACTGCGATGGACTGAGATGCAGTGACTTACCAACGCGACTCTGAGCGCCTTGCAGTACTTGGGGATCGATAGGAGCGGGGGGATTCCCCTCGCGCAGGGCATGTTGAATCGTTCTGAAAACCTCACGGTCACCACGCTCGTCCCAGGTCAATCGACCGTTGACAAGACGAACGTTCTTGACGAAGAGACCCGACGTCGTCTCATTGATGCTTGCACGGGCAAGCTCTACCACCCACCACTTCTCACCTCTCGGCGCACTGTGATAGTCTAGCCAGAACTGGCGTATGATACATCTGTAGATGATGTTCGCTGCATGGTTGTGGTGGGCTCTGCCACCCTTGGGTCTCCATATGTGATCATCGGGCGGTGGTGGTGGGGCTGCCATTGTCGGTGATGGCAATGCTGTTGTACTGTTTTGCTTTCTGTCTTGAATTTATGATCGAATTTGGGCGGAGATGGATCAGGTTGCATTCCGCGCAAGTTCACAGCACTGCTACTGCAAGTCTCCACGGCGGCATCCACACTCGTCGCGGCCAACGAGGCCGAGACACTCATCTGATCGCACTTGCCGCACCCATTCATGTTTGGAATTGCTTTCCTTTCCGCTTAGAGATGCCTCCCTTTACTCTCGCTTGCACATAGAGTTATGAACGTCTTGGGTCGTGTGAAGAGGATGGCACGTTGACACCTCCTTGTCGGCGTCGACGTCGACGCCGATGTTGAACAAAAGGCACAAGAACAAAAACGAGAAAGAAGCGAACGAACAAGTCCTGAGAATTGCCATTTTGGATCTCGACTCGTCTGACTACATGTGAACGCAATGGTCTACACTAAAGTGCTTGTAGACTGCGACGGATCAAACAAGACAATTTTCCTACATCCATACGCGTAGAATAAATGTAGAGCGGAGTAATCTATTATACTAGACTATGTATTAGTAAAATGTATGATGGCAACGCCGTGCCTCTTATAACAAAGGGGCACAGAATCTGCCACATCGGCGATCGGATGATGTGTGCAGGAAGGTTTCGTCCTTCCGCAACCGCGCGCATCCAAGGCCGGCATCACGGGGATCGCACGCTGGAGGCCTCGACGTCGCTGTCCCAATCATCGTGGCTCGTTGCGCTGGCCTCGTCGGCCGCCTCCTGGATGATGGAGAGCTTCTTCGTGGCCGGTATCAATCGCAGGCAGGCACGTTCCATCAGTGCTCGGATCCGCCGTTCCTCCCTCGCGCGGCATTCTTCCGACAGGGCGTGCAGCTTCTGCACGGTGTAGATTTCGACGCCGAACAGCAGAGAGATGGTGGGCAGAAACAAGAATTTCCACAGGACGAGTATCGTCGTCGAGTTGTCCTCGAATTTGCCACCCATGACGATGGAGACTGAATAATACAGGATGGATACGGCGGCGATGATCGTCTTGCTGATGAGCGCCTGATACGCTGCGAGCTTGAACAATGTCGCGTGGCGCTGTGTAAAGAGATCGAGCGTGTAGAAGAAGGTCGCGACGGAGCTGCGGATCGAGTCGTCGAATTGATGTGGATGTCCAATGGATGATGATGGTGATGATGTTGGCGTGGACGTGAGTGCGCGGGTTTATTAAAGGGGTTGCATGCTTACATGAGATTGGTAGTCGATGTCTGCGGTGGTAATCCGTGGCTCGTCATCCCAGCCGGCAACATCCACAGGCAGCAATAGCGCCGCAACCTGTTGAAGGTTATTATCGCAGCGAACCCCGCAAAGCAGTGCATTTGTACTCGCACAGTCACTCACCTCATTTGTTCCGTCGTGGCGAACATGCCCACCAATGTGATGAACCGAAGGTAGATCATATCGGATGAATCGTAATAGGCCGCGATGCTCATTTGCAGCAGGACCAGCACGGCGACGAAATGGGTCAATCGGGCCCATCGAATGGTCTTGCGATAGATGATCTCCCAAATGTACAACACGACGATACTCTGCGCCGCAAAGAAGGACCAATTGAGCTGATGCGACGTGGTGGAATCCTTGAGCTGGAACAGGTAGTGCGTGCTGCCGTAGATTTGCAGGATGAATGCGATCGTCGTGATGATCGTGCGCAGCACATGCACGACGAGGGTCTTTTGCCTGTCCTCTTCGAGTTCCCTGAATAGAGTCTTGATGTTGTAGCGGTCCATGTTGGTGAGGCACGATGTCGTGAGATGGGCCAACAGCCACATGACGATGACGCAGTTGAGGCTGAACCAGCCATGCTGGAAGGGGCTGTAATGGTCGAACACACCATCCTCGTGGATGAGGACGAACGACGCGCTCTCTTCTGACATGGACATTGCGTTTAATTCTATGCGCTTGATTCTATGCGTTGCGGTTGCTTTCGATGTCGCGTGGTCGCACTTTTGGCTTGTCTCCGATAATGATCCGGGAAGAGCAGAGAGGTATTATCTGTCGCAGCGATGATCTGAAAGATGAATGAGCGCCTTGCCGTTGCCGTCGATGCTCGTCGTCGGATAGTCCTTCGTCTTCAGTTCCGTTCTCGCTCTCCTGGTTGCTCCAGGGGAATGCAATGTGATGGATCAACGCATGGGTGAATGTGATGATCCTCCTCGTCGTTGCTGTCGAGGACAGGGCAGTGTTGTGGGGTATTGGAGATGAGTTCACGATGTTCTGCTTGCTCCTCTTGTTGTTGGCATGTGGATGTGCCTTGCATCGCGTTGCATTGTTCGCAACAACCGCCAACAAGTGACTTCGAATCGGTGAACATTGCAAACAACAACATTCACACACTCCCATCGCTCCTTCGTTGACCTTTCTTTGGCGTGTGGCAATGTCATGTTGTTGCGTGTTCTCCAATGCATCGATTGGGCGACGTTGTTCAGTGCGTCACGGGCTCCAAACATAACATTGGACACAATAGCCTGGAGCCTGTCTGCGTCGTGTCAGATGCATGTTTGTGTTTATCGTGAAAGGCCGCAGTAACCCGCTTTGTTATGCGCGCGGAACGTTGTGTGTGATGTTATGGTGCGGGAGCTGGACAAGTACCCGCAAATTACACTCGAGCTATTTTTCTCCTCACTTTTTCTCGCAACACAGATTGCCTGTTGCGGAATCTTCATCTCCTTCACGAGGAGGAAGAGAGAAGCAGACGGCGAAGAAATTGCAGCAACACCAACAATGGCAACAGCAGCAGTAGCAACAGTGTGAAATCTATGGGAGGCTGTCCTGCCATGAAGCAATCTAATACGGACTTGAATTCAATTCACTTCATTTCATTTCATTTGTTCTTATTTCGCAATACCAAAATCAGTTCCAATTGGGAACACTTGGCGTGCACGTGAGTCCTCCGCTCCACGAGCACTTATCCCATCCAATCGTCTATTTGGTATCCTCCGGAGTGAAGGACCGCGTGATGCTCTGATACGGGAACATGTCACCGACCGCGGTTGCCGGGTCGTACAGGACCGACCGCTCCTGCGCCGAATAGAACCGCGCCATCGGCGCCTGCGGGAACGGCACCAACCGCGCACGTTCATTGTCGAGGATGTACTCCGCCTCCTTGTTGACCCTCGCGAGCTTGTTGCCGTACGCCATGTCGGCCATGTTGCTCAGCATGATGCCGCCGATCACGATCGGCACTGCGACGACGTGGTTCACTGGTTTCTTGAGAACGACCGCCGTGCTGACTCCCGACACCAACGTCAACCAGACGGAGCCAAAGATGTAGAGGCTGTCGCGGGCCTTGGCGATGTTGACGGCCATCTGCACCTCGCGTTGCAGCATCATGCGTCGCGTGATTTCGTCGTCGATCTTTTGTTGCATCGTTTCTGCGAACGTCGGTTTCTTCGCTTGTTCTTGTGCCGCAGCGCTCTTGCTAGATTTGGAACCCATTGTGCTTGTGTGATCGTGTGTGTGCTTGCGTCGTGGGATGTTGGATGCGGGGTGGTATGTTATGACCTGAAAGGAAAATGGACAATGGAGGGGTTTGGTTTGCTGTGTCTGATTTAAATGAGAAGAGAGAAAGAGAGAGGGAGACTGAGTGATGGAGTGGTGCAGAATCTTGTTGATGGCGGTGTTGCCGTTGTTGCTGTTGTCGTTGTTGCGCCTGATGATTCCGAGAACATCTGTCCTGTTCCGACGATGTTGTTCGCGAAGCGGTTTTCCCTTCAACAGGGTTAGTGATACTCAATATATATTTATCCGTAACCTCCATGTTGCAAACGTGGATGATTCTGCGAAAACAAAAACAATGTTATGACGTCATGTGTTCCCATGCCGATGACTTGAGCTCGCAATCACAAGTCAACGGATGTGACGTGGTTTCTCCGATTGGTCATGAAACAGCGCATGAACACCCAGGAATTGCCTTGTGTGTTGTGGCCAAGTGATTCACACAAGCCCAGTACCACGACTCCTCGCGCCGAAAATGTCAACGACGCCGCCCAACAACAACACGGAAAGAAGACTTTGAGTGGAACAGTTGGAGATCGGCATTGGCGTTCACTGGTTACGACGCGTGGACAGGGATCTGTTGAAAGAGATGGACCGATCCATGCTCACGCATGGATGGTACAACCACGAGCAAAAAGAGTCCAAACGAAGCAGCTCTCTCCGCATGCACAACAAGGGCAAACAAACAAGACACGGCGCATCACACAACCATCACGCCACACAAACAACAACGCAAACGACCTCGGAGAGACATCACCATCCCCTCACAAAATAAAACACGAAAAACTCACAAGGACATCACCATCCCCTCACAAATAAAAACGCACTAAAACTCACAAGCAGCCCCAGCCGCACAAGCAACACTACTCGTGCAATTACAATCACAATCACAACCTCAAATACAAATACAAATACAGCCACCATGTCACCATCGGATTGGAACATTCAGCGATGCACCGAGATGCCAGACACTGTCATGATCGGTCACAGACTGAGATCCTCAACGCATGGCGCTGAGCTCGCCACAGAGCAACGCCATTTCGGCGGAAACTACCTCAGAACAAGACGCTCGCCGATGACGATGCAGGCACCAACGGTCGACTCATGGCAACATCAACAGGAAGCACTGCCAACACCAGCCTCGACATCAGCTGCCACAGCAGCGCCTCCGTCGCAGCATCAAAGCAGCGAAGCGATGGAACGATCGCATTGCAAGCCAGCATCCAAACCATCGACGCTGTCCTCCGTCGCTACCTTCGCGCTCGGTGCCATGGCGGTGGGAGTCGCCATCACGGCCGAATGCGCACTGCTGCAGGCCGTGATGCAAGATCTTGACTGAGTCTCAGACATGCATCAATGCTTGCTTGTCGCGCTGAAGATGGTCTCACGATTGCCTTCCACAGGACCCGTTCTCATCCTTGCGCGAATGATGCGCTGCAGAAACGGGACCTCAACAGGAGCAGAGACGCTCGCAGGTACAATGCATTCAAGCGCCATTTGTCGATGCAAAGCACTTTGTGAGCTTTCGCGCGATGCTCGACCACGCGTACAGAGAGCACGACCGCAAGGAATATCCACCATACCAATACAACCACAAATACAATACAATACAATAGAATAAGAATAGTAGAACAACAAGGGAGAACCACAACACGAATGATAGAGAGTGGTTGAAGAACTGAGCATGCCAAGCGGAGAAGCATGCTGTATACCATACCGTGCTTCGACACAACACCAACGACGGAATCGAGCTTAGGGCGCACATGAGTCCATGGCCATCTTACATGACATGTGATCCTGTGCTGTCAGAAATGGATGATGAGAAAGAAGAATTCCATCCATCTGTCATCGAATCCGCCATGTTCGTGTGTCTGAAGGACGGAGCGGCGATTGCCCGACCGAACTCTCGGACGTTTTGAAATGCGGAAAGACAAGATTTGAATTTTTTATTCGGTCATGTCAAGACACAAGACAACGACAAGCCACAAAGAGGCGCACAACAGTACAACAGACCCACAAGAGTATCACAGAGAAGCAAGATCAACAACAGCGCTTCTGCATGTCGTGCCTGGCACCATAGTCGTCCAACTACCACAACCCGCACACCAGCCAACAGGAAGCAACTGTGAATCTAGGTATCGCACAAGCACAGGCCGTACACATCGACAACAGGAGACTGTCCACGAGTAGCCGTACCAATACCGCAATATTGATACCCTGTCACACTGCAAGCACTGCACGCACCAAGAACGACCGACGCTAGAGCTCTCAAGAGATATTATACTCGACAACGATGGAAGCGATCGAGGAAGAGACCACGGAGGAACTGAACATCTCGAAGGTCATGCTGTCGCAAGGCTCGTCTGCCTTCGGAGACAGCGACGGTGCGGATCTCCATGCCGCCGACGACCAAGCCTTTGTGGATGCTGACGGCCCGGAACGCGGCGAAATACCAATGACCGAGGTCATGCATGCTGCTCAGCCTTTTGGGTCATCGGACATCAACTCTGGCGACGATGGCGTCGTTCCGTTTGGCATGGTGGGTTCATCTCCGGATCAAACAATTCAGCAGCAGCAGCAGCCGCACTTTGATGTCAAACAGGGGTCCAAAGTGGACGATGCCGAGGAACTGAAGAAGATCGGACTGGAGAGTGGTGATGATGGGGATGATCGCAACGACGATGATGTTCTGGATGAACGATTGACGAAGATCCGCGACGCCATCGACAAGGCCACGCAAGAGGCAATGCCCGCGGGAATGGCAAGCATCTACAAAGAGCGCAGCATCCACGACGATACCAATCTCAGCTTTCGCCTTGGCATGGATCTGTTCGGTCAGGAACCGTCTGTCGTGGAACGCAACATCCGAGAGTCATTGGCCAAGGTCGAGCGCAATTTGGAGCGTGTGCTGGATGAAGATGAGCATGCACAGGCGCACTCCCGCAGCCACGACAGGGAGAACATCTCCCCCTTGCAGACCTCGTCGTCTTTCAGTGCCTCCATGGGCGTGGACTCGTATGATGACCCTGCCGTGGATGGGTTTCCGGCTGCGACCACTGGTGCGCCTGCCGATGCTGCTATTTCAACAGACCAGCTTCGCGAGAAAGCGCAGCATCTATCACAACGCATCGCATTCCTCAGAGCGTGCAGTTTGGCCAGATCCAAGCTGGATGACTCCAAGACCCTCAGCACACCAGCGTTGGCGCGCAACGCGTCTCATCTCACGGTCGACGGTGAGGTCAATCTGCCAGAGGCAGCCATCAGCTGGCTCAAAGCCTACGAGCATCTGTGCGACGCCAATCAAAAGATGGATGACATGGTCGAGGAGCAGCGGCACATCTTCCGTTCCATCCAGAGCGATATTCGTTCGCAGAGAGTTGAGTTAGTGCATGCTGCCAGGAACAACCTGCAGTCCTGCATCACGCTGGAGGCAAATGAGATGTCTGTCAAATCATCACGCGCCTTGGAGGATTCGTATCATGTGCTAGAGACGTTGCAAGGTCACGGTGGAGAGAACTCGCTCAGCGAATTCATCCGCCGCCTCACCCAGCGGCTCATCAAGCAAGTGGTGCACCCGCTCATCGCGCAGCACAAGCAATCCAAAACGCCGTTGTCAGCGGTGTCGTACCAGATTGTGGAATCGTCAGACCGAGCCTCGAAGAGCCTCCTGGGTGGCACGGCAGCAAATATCCTCGCGAAATCAAAATCTGCGACAATGCACCGCATGGAATGGTCGCGCGATCTATCTTCGGCTCGTCGAGCTCCATCGAGTGAAACTTTCCCCGCAATCACAGCGTGGCAGCCGACCCTGGAGCTCATGGGCCGCATCATCGCATTCGTGCACAAGCACGTCTTGATGGAAAGGCCCATGCTCTATGACACTGTCGAGCGCCGTTGCTTCGGCAAGCCAGATGCGCTGCCGTCACCGCTAAGGTTGGAAGTGCTCGCCATTGACAGCAAATCGTTCGGCTATGACAATGGCCTATGGATGGACCCGCTGGCGAGGGCCATCACGGAAACCACGTTGCCTGACTTCGTCCCATCGTCCGATCTGGATCAGCTGGACACGATGGGCAAGCTGCTGAAGTCATTCTGCCGACCCTTCGTTGACACGTTGAAACAGCTCAGTGCATCCTCACAATCTGAATCGAACATCACGCATCAAGCAAACCGCCTTCTGAGTATCTGCGAACAGTACACATCGCACTACATCGATCATCGGCGAGAGATTCTGCTCTTTGAGGCCAGGGAGCTCATTGAAAAGTCTGACTATCACAACACGCAGGTGGCCGGTTATGACCCGTCGACACATTCACAAACGCAACCACCCAAGGGCATCAAGGGCACGCCGTTCGAGGTGAAGATCGGCAACGCCATGTCCGTCTTCCTTCTGCACAAGGCAAGCGTTTCTCAAATCGCGCAGCTGCTTTTAGACAGGATCCATGCCACGATGGAAGAAGCGGTGTCTGCGGCGAAGGCTCTGAATGCCAAGCGAAAGGCAGATCATATCAACACGCAACAAGCAGAATCGGAATTCCCTGCGACAACTACGTTGACGCAAGTTCCGTGGGACGAACTGCCAGCTGTGCTGTACAAAACAGCGAGGCAGTACCTCTTCCTGTACAGATCCATCATTCCCTCCAAGTACGACAAGGAGGTGTCGAAGATACCGCGCACTGCTGCCATCCTTCATAACGACTGCATCTTTTTCAGCCACCACTGCCTCACTCTTGGGCTGCAGTACAAGGACGACCTCGGTCCGCCCAAGGAGGATATTCAGGCCGGCATCGACAACTCGTCGAAGCTCGTACCGCAGTTGTGCATGTTCGTCGACATGGTCCCGCTGTTCCGTGAATTGGCGGACAGGAGCCTGGGACAGATGATCGACATCCAGAAGCAGCAGATCGTGGATTTGGTCGTTCCGCGCATCGGTTACCTGTCGCAATCCCTGTCGAGCTCGGAGCCGGTGCAGGAATGGTCCGACGCAGAAACTGCCGTCGACGCAGCGCTCTACCATCTCCAGCATCTACAGCAGACCTGGAATCCGCCGTTGCTGAGCCTTTCCATCTTTGGCAGATCCATGGGTTTCCTCGCCGATGTTCTGATGACCATCTTTTCCCATCACGTTGTTGGGACCAACCGTCCTGGCGGCGCCGCGGAGGCCATGCCCATGTCCATCACGCCAAGGGCATGCCACTTCCTCACGGGACTCTTCGACAAGATCCGACACGGGCTGATTCAGACATTCGAGCGTGCGGGCGCGTCCGAGCAAACGCTTTCCACATCAAGCAACGAATGGAGCCGATTCACGGCGTGGACCAAGGTTTGGGCATCCTCGTTGTCCGACATCGAGGTTGCGCTGTCGCAGGGGATCTTCCGAGATGTGCTCGGTCCGGAGCTCGCTGGCCTGATCCGGGCCATGTTCGTTGATAGTCCAAGACGGCAGACCTTGTTGAAGGCGATCTTGGAGAACTGATGGACACACTTACTACAGAATGTAAAGCAGTCACAAGAGCGCCCATCGACTCGTCAAAAGTGCGGATTGTGTTCCCGTAGCTCGTCTGTGATCGGTGATGAGTCATGCCATCCATCCATCAATGATGACAGTGATGTGACTTTCTCATGAGAGTGGTCGCGGAGGTGATGACGACAGTGACTCCGTGGAGAAGGTGCGCCTCGCGCGTAAGTCGCATGAAGCGGGAGTTGGCGGTTCATTCCCGTCGTTGACGTTGGCAGTTGGCGCTTCTCCATTTTGGTCGCCGTCATCGGTTTCTCCGAGGCGTCGTGGCGACGTTGATTTAACGTGCAAACGTTTCCGTGACGTGATCCACACCGACATGCTCGAAACTATCCACTTTTGTTCCTACTTTTAACGCCGCGATGACCCAGCTTGGCTTTGGCGCGAGAGCCAATTTGAATTTCAAAATGACACCTTCTGGCCAAAAATTGCGAGAGCGCCAGACACGAGCAATGCCGTGATGCGTTCAGCGCAGGGCGTGATGTGGTGCGATGCATTGCATTGGTTGGCAAAATAGCGGGGGCAGGCATTCTTCGCCATACTCGCGCAGAGTATCGCAGTCGACTCCATCCACTCGTTCATCACAAGAGAGGAGCAGTTGCAGAAGGCAAACCACGAGCAACTGCGAGAAGACAAGATCGCACTGTTCCGGATTGCCTCATTTATCGCACAAAAGTCCATCATCATCATTCTCGACATAATTGCCAAGATCATCAAGTGCCCACCCACCTCCTACCTACGAGAGTACAACGGCCGGCAATAGCCGTGAACAAACGCAATCATCACTATGAATGCCGCGCGCAAGAAGAGCCCGTTGATGCTGCGCATCCGCGGCAAGGACTTTCGCAAGAAATCCAGCAAGGCAGCGCCATCGAAGACCCGTGTTGCCGCCAACAAGGACAAGGAGAATGCCACCGTCGAGAAGAACCAGTACCAAGTCGAAAGCATCCTGCGCGAGTCTTCCTTCGGACGTGACGACCACAAGAAGACCAAAAAGTCGAGTGCTGCGAAGACCAGATTCGGCGATCTGCCAGAACGCAGCGATCACATGGTCCGCAGACGCTTCATGGCCGATCGGTCTCTTTGCGATTCGGAATCGACGTCGGAGTCCGGGTCCGGGTCCGAGGATTCGCTGGAGGTCGAAGTAGTGGAAAGCGACGAGCAACCGCGTGAGGATCGCAACCGGTCATCGGCCGACTTCGATGATACTGATGGCACCATCTCCAGAGATGAGTACGTGCCAGTCACCTCGATCACGACTCCGCAGAAGGGTTACCGGCATCTGCAGCCCTGGCTCAACGGAGGGTGCCAGCAGGTGATCAAGCTGTATCCCGATGAGTACAATGAGGACCTGTTCCGAGACGTCATCGAGAAGTTGGAGGAAACGTCCTCCTTCAAACGGATGGAGATCTATCGCAACGAGCAGTACGGGACGGTCATCAAGAAGCGACCAGAATCGGACATGCGCAGCTTCTTCGCGACTGTCGCCAACGTCCATGTCAGCACCTTGGTCCTGTGGCATTTCACCGAGGCGGACATGAGGCTCCTGCGGTTGGGAAGCCGTGACCGTGGCTCCCCCAACCTCATCTTCGGCGTCAAGCGCATCTTCATCAACTTCTTCGAGGGCACGCTCAGCGATCCCGTCGTGCTTGACGGTATCAGCTGCCTCAACAGTCTGGAGAAGCTCGAAGTGCAGGCCAAGGAAAGCTTCGACGTCGGCCGCATCATGAAGGCTCCCAACCTGCGATGGGTCAAGGTCGTGGCTCCCAACACCGCCTTCACGGAACAGCACATCTCATCGCTGTGCACAGAGATCCAATCGAGGAAGAGCCAGCTCCAATTCCTTGATCTGGGTCCACGCATAGCATCATCATCCATGCAGACTCTCCTCACCGCGCTCGCCAATGGAAAGAGCCGCATCCACACCCTGCGCTTCAGCTATCATTGCGAAGGCGAGAAGCAAACGGATGCCGTCATGCTCACCATCGCGTACATGATCCGCATGTGCCCATCGCTCAGCAAGATCGTCAACCGCGAGTACTCCTCCGTGCGCGTGTCGAGGTCGGTGAAGAACCGCCTCATCGAGGTTGTCGAGGACTGCAAGAACATCGAACACTGCCAGTTGTTCCAGACGGACACTTCGTCTACGTCGGAGGTCGACCAGGAGCCGCAAAGCACCAACAGCAACAGCAGCGAGGACGTTAAGAAAGACAAGAGTGCTGCTGCTGTACCTGAGCAGCAGCAACAACAACGCCCTGAATTGACGAAATCAGAGCCTCCGCAGCAACCACCAAAGTCAGAGAAGAAAGAGTTGCAAGCGCCACCACCAGCAGAAGAACAAAAGCAGCAGCCGCAGTCGGACTACGCTTCCTCGCTCGCATCAAAGAGTATCTTCAGCTCCATCAGCGAGTTTGATTGCGGTTACGATTACCTGTCATCGTTGGTGATGGATTGATCGTTATCTTCAGACACTACATTCATAAATGACGACGATGCTGTACGACTTAGGCTTGTGAAGCGCCCAAGCAGCAGCGGCATCTGGAACATTCTATTCCTTATTCTTCATAACAACATGCAAAACAATACAAACACGATTATACTTGAGTCGAAATACTTTTCTGTGTTCATGGTTGTGATGGCGCCTGTAGTTGTAATTCTCAACAGACAGACACGATCTTCGGATGACTCCGCCATAGATACGGCTTCTGTGCAACTAATGTATGACGAGCCACGATACCTTTCACAATGGGAAGGAATGCCTGAGTACTTCACCCTCGAAGGCACCCGATCATGGTTGGAATACGATGTGTATGAAATGAAACAATGGAGAGCCGAGCATGTGCTCCGCCATCTCTGCTGCACGGACATACAAAATCAAGCCCCGAACATCTTACTTTCCAAGTGCTTGGCGAAATCCGGAATGGGCGCGCGCTTCACACGCAGCTGGCTGCCGATGTACCTAAGAAAGAGGAAGTACTCTAGACGTCCAGGATCCACGACCTCGAAATCGTACTTGAGGATGAGCAGTGCGAGTGTCGTGTTCAGCTCGGCCATCGCCAAGGATTGCCCGGCACAGTTGCGGACGCCTGCGGAGAATGTGAGCAAGGATTGCGTCATCTCCTTCGTCGCATGATTCCAGCGTTCGGGACGGAACCCATGCGGGTTTTCGAACACGGACGGATCAGCCTGGGACATGGACTGAGGAAGCAGGACCTTCGCACCCTTGGGGATGACGAACTTGGTGTCGTCTATGCTGGTATGTCCGTCATCGTCGCCGCTCTCGTCCTTGTCCACCCAGGTCGCCGCCTCTTTTGTGGAGAATGTGAACTCTCGTCCTGTCTCACGGATGGACCCCACGGAGTTGACAGGGAGGAAGCGGCGCGACTCCGTGATCACTTGATGCAAATATCCCGATGGCTTGATGTTGTGGTATGCGGGCCGTGATTTTCCAGTCGGCGCATCGTCCTGGGCGTCCTCCAGGTTGGCGATGTAGACGTACCACAAGGACTCACGCGTCTTCTTGATCTCCTCCGGATGCATGGCCAAATGCATGAGGGCGCATGCCAGGGTGTATCCCGTCGTGTCCTTGCCAGCAATCATGTACAATGGGATCTCGGTCGCCTTTTCTTCGGCAGTGAAGTTGTATGGGTTGTTCTCGATGAGTTGAATGAGCGTCTTCGCCTTGGCCTTGTTGGGGTTGTTCCTGTAGGCTTCCAGCACCTTCCTTCCAAACCCTTGCACTCGGGCGGCGCATTCGAAGGCTTCGCGGACGGTAGGAATGAAGAATCCGAAGAGCTTGCGCAGCGGATTTGTGGACTGTCGGAAGGTGAATTCGCGCAGTGCCGTGTCCAGCGATTCGCGGAACTCATCGTGCTCCGCGTCGGTGGCCTCGTACTCAAAGGCGGCCTCGCAGATGGTCTTGAAGGTGAGCTTGGTCATCTCGATGGAGGGGTCGAAGGTTTTGGTGGGATGATCCGCGAGTTCCTTCTCCACCACGTTGTCCAACCAATCCAGCGTGTACTTTTGACAGATGGCATTCATCCTGGAGACTTCGGTCGCCGAGAATGCCGGGGCCAACGCTTTGCGCAGCTCCTTCCACCGGGGATCGCTGGTGGTGCGTGACGACGTCGATGGACGTCCCAGCAGGATCTCGAACGCCTGGTAGAACACGATCGGCTTCTCCGTGGCCTCATCCAAGAGGATCTCGCGTTGCTGGCTCGCCTTGCCGACCACGTAGACGTGCGGGATGGGCAGGTTGAGGCGGTAGATGGAGCTCTGCACGCTGCGGGCCGAGTCCTCGAACAGCTTGACGACGTGGGGTCCGGAAAGCTGCTGAATCGTCTGCCACATGGAGAGCGGGGCGCAGTCTGGCTGCACGAGGCCCATGCCGCGTTGCTTACGGCTTTGGATGGAGGAATATAGCCAGTACGCGCCGATGGCGGCAACGACGAAGGTGGCGAACATTGATGACGACCATTGCGACGGATCAGAGACTGCGTTCACAAGAGACGCCATGTTGGATCACTTTGGTTGGTTCAACCTTGACGTTGTTTGTGTTGCGTTGAGTTGACAAGTGGCTTGCTCTGTTTTATGTGAGACCTCTTGCGTTTCTCTTCTTGCATGTCTCTGGTTGTGCATCTGTTGGATGCGTCGTGCACTCCCTGGCGTCGACGTGCATGACATCGCGTGAATGTTGCACAGTTCTTCGTGTCAGTGAGGATGAAAGTCATTTCCCGCACTCGCTTCGAGTGACCATGTTGATGATGGATGCGTTTGCCGGACTTTCTGTTGGCTTAAAGCCCCTCTCCCTGATCTCGCGGATGGCATGGATAGTACGGTAGGTCGTCCAGTGGCAGTTAGGAAGACCGCTGTATGGAGTACCACATACTCTCCCCATTCTCCATCTGTTTCCGTCATGGAAGGATACGCGCATCCACCTCACCCGAAACGGCAGAAACGCCACCGTTGATCCTCCCAAGGCGACGAGATCAAGGAAGATTACTTCATGCGAGATAGGGCCGTAGTTCGCACTCCCAGGTATAGCAAAGGATGTTGCCAACACAGGAAGGACAATTGAATTCGCGCCAACTGTGGGCAGTTGGAAAGCCGACCATGACGAACGCGCCGTTCACTGATGTTCGCCTCCGCGTTGATCGGCGTGACATCTCATGCGGCAAACACGTGTTTGGGATCATTGAGGTTCGGCGAAGGCCTGGATGAAACTGAGCATTAATTGTGCTATTCCGGCACAAGTGTCCACATCCCACGTCAATCGCAAGCGGCTGCACCATCGTCTTCATCGTGTCTTGTTTGAGTTAGTATTCTCCACATGGGGAAGCGTGTGACTGCAACTGTAACTGCTGAATAATAGCTGGAGCTGCGAAGGTTGCAGCCGAAGACGTTGACCACCCCAGATTGGTCGACTCTGAGGCATGCTTCGTCTGCGTTCATGAACCTCATCCCATCCCATCCACGACGCAACACAGCCGCCAGTCTCTCCAGAGAGAGAGAGAGAGAGAGACGATGGAAGACTGCGAGCATGTGCGACCCTTCCGTTCACTTCGAGTGTTTGGTGCAATGCGATACGATGCCGTGCGCCGAGGGATGAAATGCGGTTGATGAGAATGAACATCTCTCTTTCTAGATTCGTTGGTAGTGCTGCGAAAGTGCAACCACGAGTGCTGAGTCACGAGATACATTGTGTCTTTTTGATTTCGCCCATCTGTTCTTCATGATGTCGCAGGAACAACGACACATCTGTCCCGCAGATGATCGACATCACCACACCGTTTCGTGTCGCACAATGTGTCTCAAAACGTGTCTGACTGTACATTCCAGTAGTATTCGACAGTGATGACGAGATGGGTGGACTAGTCCGACAGTGAAGAAGAAGAACACCATTCGTTCCCCAGCGAAGCTCTGCCCAATTTCGTCACGTGTTGTGTGTGTTTTCATTTGCGCACGTGTTCCTTGTGTGTTGCGTGTCCGCTCAACCTGGGGTTACGTCGCCACCTTGATAGAGCGCAGCTGGCCACAAAATCACACGCATGGCCCAAGCACAAGTGCAACTCCATTCACTCCACACCAGCCATGAAGAGCGTCGGAGAGTGTCGGCATCGGACGACTTCCAAACACTGCACTGTACTGCGCCCCATTCCATTCAATCCCATTCATTCTCATTCATCACCCATCCACCACCATTGGTACAGCCCATAGCTCGCAGCCCGTCACACAAGAGAAGGTCAACCAACCAGGAAAGACACACACAAAGAGAGAGGGAGAGACCACAAACACCGAGAGACACAACATCGTTGCGAATTCTGCTGCTTTCGTCACTCTGCAAAAGATCGGGGATTTGAGGAAGGCCTTGGGGTCACAACAAGGGAGAGAGGAATTCGTGAAGAAGGTGGAAAGCCGAGGCAACAGGAGCAGTATCAGTGCGGCAGTACCAACATCCACAAGCATCGCACTTTGACAGGAAACCATTGCAAGGGCAGTTGGCAAACCAAGAGATCTGCCTGCTGCACGCGACAGAGAGAACACTTGAAGTTGAGTTGGCTGAACAAGGAACACAGCAGTAGCAACAGGACAGGCAACAGGACAGGCAACACACGCAACAACCGCAATCAAACAGAAAGTCTATCCTTGTCGCAGGCGTTGGAAGCTTTGTGAGTTCAGCGTGACAAGCACTCTACTCTTCTCGGAACACATACTCTCGAGGACTTGTATCAGACGACGATCCAATCCAATCCACCACCACCCTCCACGCACGAACCCGATCTGCTTCAACATCCACCCTTGCAACATGAAGATTCGATCCGATTTTCACAGCCAAGCCGTCGTGGCCAGAACAGGCGAACGCCGCAAGATGCATTCATCAGCCGTGACTGTGACTACCACAGTTTCACCAGCGCGCTCGCAGCATCTTCGAGACAACAGGCGAAAGCGCGACCAGGTGTCCGGCATGGCCTTTGCCGACCGGCTCTCTGCATCGCTCCCCCATTCGGACAGCGCAAACGAAGACGCAGGCTCGGTTTGCACGCAACGAACGACACAGTCGTACTCCAGCAACCTCTCCGTGTCCACCACCACGTCCGCCTCCTCCTTCTCCTCCGCCTCAACTTCCTCTTCTGCATCCATGGGCCTTCACTGCTCCGCATCCGCCACCTTCTTGTCTCCGCAGGAGCAATGCATACAGGAATCACCCTCCGTGACGGAAGATGGATGCAATCACCCCGAAGATGATCATGATGACATCAACGCCGACGCCGCCCAGAACGACATTGGCATTCGTATTGATGATGTTCCAGCTTCTCCAACCGGGCTGCCTCTCGCTGCTCCTCGACAGGATCGTCAGCTGTCGCCAACCGACAAGCGCGGAATCTCCAACCGAGCCAGCGACAACGAAGAAGAGCCGCGCAGCCCTCCTGCCAGGCGCTCCTTCTTTCCTCGCTATTGGCGTGCCACCAAGCGATCTCCGCTTAAATTCATCAAGTTTGCCTCGCTTCCACCAAGCTTCGTTCCAACAGGTCACCATGCCAACAGTGGCGAGCAGAACCGTCGCACGAACAGCAATGCAGCACATGCTCGTGATCCGCGGTCGTCTCGCCGATCCACATCGGATAGTTGCAGGGTGCAAACCCCACAGAACGAAGCCCTCCGCACAAGCAGCATCAGCACCGAACACGATGACGACCAGAGCGCAAACAACAACAACGATAGTCCATGCAGCCAACAAACCAGTCCTTCCCAACGCCGTTCGATCCTCCCGCGGCATTGCTATGCATCGACACCGTCCTTGCCCACCGCTGGCCGCGAAGGCTCACGGCTTCTCGCCCACCGCGGATCACTGGATGCCATGTCCAGGAAGAACCAGCGTGGCATGCAGTGCCGCAAATCCGTTTCCACCTCCCAGCTCGTCTGCCGACGATCGTGCTTGCGGCAAGCGAGATTTTCGGGTTGCGTCTCGGAACGCCGCAAATCCGCGAGCCAACCCACCGACACATCCAGCAAAGGCAAATCAAACAACCGCGACAGCACACTGACCAGCAGCAATAGCGTCGTGCGATTCGACAGCAACGTGCATATCCAGATCTTCGTGCGCCCGATGGAGCAGTACGCTTCCACAGATTGGGCAAACCTCTTCGCCCATTAACTGCGAATGGCCGGGATGTGCGCGACGATGTCAAATCGTGTCGGCATCGAAGCTTGCGCACATGCACTGTATATAACAAACGCTCACATACTTCAAAAATGAACACGCGGCTGCCTCCTCGCCACTGGACGCTTCACACACTCTTCTAATATATTAATAGACATGTATGATTATCCGCGTCCAACAAACAATTGTCGTCTTTGTCTCCGGTTCAATTCAAGGCATAGTGGCAACTCGCAAAAAGATATGCCAGCAGGGATGATTATCGGAGTGAGCTGTTTTCTGGCTCAAGATTTTGGCAACGCATCAACAACCAACTCATCTCCTCGCATGTGTGTGTGCGCACCATTCCAACACCCATCTCTCTTCGCCTATTGGCTTTGATCTTGTGTAGTAACTGTTCTAATACCTTTTAACGAAGTATTGTCGGGCATCGCCCGACACTTGTTAAAACTACTTTTTGACACGGGGAGGATCCCTTGTGCTTGCACAACATCCATCCACAAGGATGGTCCTGGCATTTCACACACCGCCTTGACTGTCCACCACCCCCCATCCAACTCCCCCCACAAACACAATCCATCAACAACAAACTCCCACTTTCTCACAACCAGCCATCATCGCAGCTCATTGGGTGGCAACACTTCGCTCCCTGATCTGGCGTGCCCTATCATTCCTCTCGTGCTTTGCTTCTACCCGCGTCAGCACAAGCAACTGCGGTCGTCCGTACGTGTTCCACAATTCGAACGGTGATGGTACATCCGCGTGAGTACACGACAAGCAATCGATGGTTGTTGCGATACACGATCCTACATTCTGGAGTGTAGTACTACTAGCAACCATGCTCCGATTGGTTTTTCTGCGACTACTCTATTGTGGAACACGCGTACTTGGAAGAGGAGGATTGCATAATGCTGCCATTGTCGTTGCTGTTGCTGTTGCTATTGACATTACAAAAGACCGCTCCGTTGTCTCACATGCAATCCATCCTCTCTATTCTCTCCATTCTCGCTCTTTTCTCGCTCTAGCAACCTTCAGGAATGTTCTTCAACACCTCCGATCCGATGTTGCCACCAGAGTGCAGCTGCTTTCCGTCGGCAACCAACGTGAAGCCGTCTCCGCTGATGCCATCACCGAAGGCATCGAAGAAATCAAAGTAAGTGCAGCGATCACGTGGAACGCATGCCTTGTATTCAGGATACTCAGTGTTGGACCTAATGAAGCCAGACTCGTTCCAGTACTCTGTGCTCGAATCTTGAGAGTCATACATCATGAAGGATGTGTCTTCTGGGAAATCATCGGTGCGGAGCTTCAACGTGACAGGGATGCAGGAGCTGTTGTCATCGCCATCGTCGCCACCATCACCGTTGTTGTTGTCATTCTCATCATCGTTGTTTCCACCTCCTGTGCCACACAGCTCGGATGGTACTTTGGACATGTCACATGCATTCTCCTGCGGGTGTACGAGTATTGGGAGAGTGGGGAAGAGTACAATAGAATAGAATGGAATGGAATAGTGAGCTCGTTGTTGTGATCATACCATATATCTTTGCATACTCACCATCCATGCCACACTCTTTCATGCTTCAACCATACTTCGAGCATGCTTCCATCATGCATTGGCATGCATGCACCCACTCGGATGTACGTACCTTGATCCAGTCGTACGTGTTGCTCACACGAGCATACACACCAGGATATCGCTGCTGAGCACAACCGATACCCCAAGACACCACGCCCACCTGGACACGCTCGCCACCCTCGGCCACAAACACGGGACCACCAGAGTCACCCTGACACGAGTCCTTGGCACCCTGGTGGACACCATCCTTCACGAAGCCAGCGCAGAACTCCGCCTCATCGCTGACCTGTCCGTTGTATCTGTCCTGATCGTTACACCACGCAGTATCGACTTGCTGGATGTCCAGCTCCATCAGAGTCTCCGATGGGGAGCCACCGTCCGATGTGTCTCCAAAACCGATCACCGTCATGGTCTGCGGATTTCCCGAGCCATCCGTACCTGGAGTGCCGAACTTGCTGTTGATCTTCATCATGGGCACATTGGATGGTGCAGGATTGGATAGACGGAAGAGCATGATGTCGTTGATCTGAGTGGCGGCGTAGTCTGGATGGACGCGCTTGTCATCGATCTTGCGTGCGTTGGGTCCTGTTGGCTGGTTCCATGCGAACTCATCGTACGCGCTGATGATAGCGTCCATTCCGATGGTCTGATCGGAGTCGCAATGTGCCGCGGTGAGGACGATGTCGGGTGCGATGAGCGATCCGCCGCATCCCACGGCCCAATGGACGAACTCTGGGTACTCTCCCTTCGTCGCCTCGTTTCCTCCCACGATGTGCGTCTCATAGTTGTTGGCGTTGATGGAGTGGGTGCGCTTGTTGTGGGTTGGGCTGCTGCCATGTCCATGCCTCTTTGGACGATCTCCGCCACGCGTGGTCTTCTTCGCGTTGGTGTGAGAATCATGATGATGCGGAGCAGAACCGTTGGTCCGGGCACCGCCTCTGAGTGCGCGTCCTTCGGTGTCATGTTGGGAATCACGGCCGGCGGCAGGATGATGGTCTGTTGCCGATGCGGCGATGTTTGAGGCAGTCGCGATGATTGCGATGAAGATGGGAAGGGCTGATGAAAGCTTCATGGTTGCTCGTTCGTTGGTGTTGGTGTTGGTGTTGGTGTTGAGCGTATGTGTTGATGGCGAGTGCGAGTACGTTGTTGTTGTGATGTGCTGATATTGTTGCTGTTGAATACGATTGGATTTTATGAGATGAGATGAGAAGAGACGACGAGGGATGGAATCCACTCCCTGGAGGAGGTTTCATTCCACTCATTCATGTATTCCTGCATTCACTCGTTCGCTGGTGCAGGAGGAGTATGCAGGACTGCTGCTGCTCTGTCGCTTGTGCATGGCGCATCTCGATCGATCATCGAATTGGGTCCATTGCGAGATGCATGTCGGCGCAGGACTACAATTGGTTGCGGATTGCGAAAGCAAGATCCATCTCGATGGCACTTTGCTCGAGCGGGTGATCCGCCGACTGTTGCATCTACTTGAGCATGCCGGTATGTACTCTCACTCTTCTGGAGTGCTCGTAGTATGTATCCATCATGGCAATTGGTCTTGCTTCTCACCCGTACCCCCAGTTTCGTTCGTGCCGAGACTCCAGCGAATCGTTTGTTGTGATGGATTGGAGCGTCAATTCAATAGCACCAACAATACTAAAAGGGATAATAGTGCTAATAGTGCTAATAGTGTGAATAATGTTAATACTACCAGCGGTGCCGATTGTTGGTACTGGTATGAACGACATCGTTTGAGTATTGGTCATGGGATGAGTAGAAGATGTGATGCGATGTGATGTGTTGAATTTGTGGCGTTGGTTTTGTTCGACATCGGGAATGACTGGGTGCGACGCTCGCGTGTTGTGATTGGTGACTGTAACCGACAGGCGCAACAAGATCAAGAACTGAATCGAGTGATCTCACTAAGTGAAATAGCTACAAATATCGCACACTCGTGGTTTGGTCCCGTATTGTTCGGCTCAATGTCCACTTGTCGTCCTTTGTTGAGACAACTCTTGTCCAACGAGTGAACAGCGCGCTGTTGCACATAATAGGGTGTCCCTATACAGTATTCAATCGAGTTGTCAATGATTGTTGGATTCAGTGTGTCCCTCATCTCCCGATCCAATGAGCGGTATCACTGATCTTCGCAGATTCTCCATTCTTCTTGGCCATTCTAGTCGATTCCTCGAACGTCATGGAATACAAACGCGCTCACAGCTCAAGTATCTTCTAGCGAAAACACCATGCCATGGATAGTTCCCGAGCAGGATATCAACATCTCCGAAGCAAGCCAACGCATTCGTATGCCGAACCGAATCATCGTGACAGCCGTCTTCATACCATACCATGCAATTGCAACCTTCGCTCCTTCCCCGCATGACCCATCCGTGTCCACCACCTCCATGGCATCATCTGGTTGACGCCTTCTTCGAACTTCATGGATCAACAGCAGTGTTGGATCCTGCCATTCGCAATGTCGACGTATCTGCCCAACCAACCATCATGGAATGATGCTCAAGGCACAACACTTGATGGATGGTTGATGATGCATGGGTTGTCGTTGGATCTGTGATGGAGAGATGAACTTGAATTGGAGCCATTCCATCAATCTCATAAAATCAAATCGCATTCAAACCAATACACAATACAAACAGCCACCCCACAAGCAACACATCAACATATCAACAACAATCAACGGCCCACTTCCAAAATGACCGTCTTCCCAAACCAAACCGTCCCAGCCCTCACCCTCCCGACCATCTCTGGTGACACATTCAACCTCCATGACACCATCGTGAAGAACAACACCAAGGTCACACCCAATTCCGACACTGCTGAGCACAACTACACCCTTCTCGCCTTCTACCGTGGCATCCACTGTCCCATCTGCCTTGGCCAGCTCAAACAGATCGAGGCCTACTACTCAGATCTCCTCAAGGCCAACATGAGCATCGTTGCCATCTCCATGGATACAAAGGAGAAGGCAATCGCCATGAAGGACGCAGTTGTTGACAATACCGACACAAAGCTGAAGCTTCCATTGGCATACGGCCTCACCGCAGAGCAGGCCAAGGAATGGGGACTGTACATGTCGGCTGGTCGCCCAGATACTGCTGAGCCCAGTGTGTTTTCGGAGCCTGGTTTGTTTGTGGTGGATGGCAACAAGAACCTGTTCTTCGAGGTGACACAGTCAGCGCCATTCAGCCGTCCAAACATTGAGGAGTTGATTGGTGGTCTATCATGGGCCCGTGCCAACCACTACCCGGCTCGTGGTCAGATGCATTAAGCTGCACTGAATTGAAGACATGGGTGGGCCGCAGACGTTGCATGCTGTTGCGTGTGGGTATTTGGATCTTGATTCCACAACGGATGGCTTGAACAAGAGGTGGGTGTACACGATGCAGTTGACAAAACGATCCTGCATCCATAGGTCGCATTTGTACCATAGTATTCCACAATAGTACGCATGGACGACGGGGTGAACAACGGGATGTATGAATGAACGGACCGTCGGATGAGGCAGTGCAGGAATGATGCAATGTGACGACGACGCAACGAATGAAGTAACGAAAGAAACAATTAACGATATAGAGCATAGCATAATGTAGTAGTACAGATCATGGTATGCGTGGATTGGATTGCAGTACCAATACTCGGATGCCTCCGGAAAGCGCGACGACTCCAAACAAAGAGAGAGAGAGAGAGAGAGAGAGGAGAAGAAGAAGAAGAAGGTCGTATTCAGCTAGACGGATGACTGTATCGAATGGTCTCAGTAACTGAAAGAAATACGCAATTACCGCAACTCCACATCTTCTCTTTTCTCGCAACCACATCATTTCGATTGAGAATCCTCTGTCTCAACCACACACACATTGAAGTGTTCGGCAGGTGCCGGCAATCAAGATGGTGTGGTGGTCTGCGATGTGCAGCGAAGCGCGTCTGCAATGACGCATCGAGACTCTCATGGGACAAGGGCAAGATCAAAAGCAAGAGCGGAGGAACAGAGAGGGGCACGGGCTGGGGTGGGCCAATGTCATTTTGATTGGCGAAGGTTCAGCAACATCATGGGCAACGTCGCACACGACCAAAACGCGATGCGAACGGACCCATCCTGCATGCGGAGGGCAGTCGGTGCTTTCTGATACTTCGTTTCCAACTTGGAGATACTCACAGACTTCAATCGCAGTTGAGATCAGTGTGCAATTCAAGGCGATGCGAGGCATGACGCTCTACGTACCTTACGGCTACGCATGTTCCCTCTTCAGCCACAGGTTCATTCTGCGTGATACTCTGATCAGTCCGCAATCGCATTCACACGTCGTTTCTGAGTGAAGGCTGGTTGAAAGAAACATGAGGTGAAAGAGGGATCCTTCGCTAGTCGGAATGGCACGGACGAGGCAGCACCACACACAGAACCAAGCATGGGCTGCACCACTTCAACAGACTAAGCCTTGCCCTTTGGCATCGTTTGGAGGCAACACTGGAGGTAAAAGGATTGTTACCACTACTCTTTCCCACAAAATCAATAGAATCCAATTCGAATAGGAAAGAAAGGCAACAACAATAGCAACAACAATGGCAACAACAATGGCAACAACAATGGCAACAACAATGGCAACAACAATCTCCATCACTCGGATACATAAGCACAACACGAAAATCAAGATGATCAACATCAAGACAATCATCATCACCACTCTCCTTGTCACCTTCATGACAATGGCAGAAGCGCGCCTCTCTGGAGAGAAGACCGCAGACACAGTCGATGAGATGCACCTGGCGTTACAAGCTACTCGCACCCTCAAGACTGCTTTGGGCTTCGGCAACAACAAGAGTGCCAAAACAAATAAGAACGGCATCCTCGAACCCTCCATTCCGCCATCACCAATGCCTTCAACTTCCAAGGAGGCTACAAATCTCACCGCCACGCCCACATGGATTCCAAGCGCCCATCCAACGGCCGATCCCACACGCTCTCCGACCTCCCCGCCCATGGCTGCACCGACCGCGCCACCAACATCATCTCCGTCCTCTTCCCCGATGGACTTCGATTCCAGCATCTCCGTTGCCTGCAAGCCTGACGGCGTCACCATCCTCACACCAGAAGAGGTCAAACCCAAGACCATCATCTGCAATTCTGCCAAGCCATCATGCCGCGAGGCAGTGACCGCTGTGAGGGAATCCACAGCGCTCCAGAACTTCTTCGGATGTGCAGGGAACTTGGGAGAAGGCGCGGCGCGCAAGCTCTTTCACAAGTACGCAACCAGCGATATCCTTGCTGAGCAACTCACTCTGGTGGCTACCACCAATACTGTTCTCGTCACTGAGCGACCGGATGCGATGAAGGCGGCATGTATGTCCATTGGAATGGCCCAATCTCCACCCGTCGCCAATCCATGCTGCCAAGGATTGGCAGGATGCACCTCAATCACCGCTTCTGCTTCCAACTCCAACTATCCGCCATTCATGACCATTGCCGTCACTGCGTGCGTCGGTGACAGCGCATGCAAGGACATGGGACCGAATCCTCTCATCCTCGACGCCTCTTGCACTGGCGTGAGTGCGTGCGAATCCATGAATCAGAACGAGATCAACCCTTTCATCACCGGAGTGACGTTCGTTGGTGAAGGCGCATGCACCAGCACGCAATCCTGTGAGGGGGTGGGACATCGATCACATGGTGATGTGACCATCCAGACTGGCGCGTGCATCAGTACCAAAGCATGCTACTCAGCTGGCCGCCGCGTCAAACAGTCAGCATCATCCTTTCGCTATCGAAGTCACATCGATATTGGCCCGAATGCTTGCGTTGGCAGCAATGCCTGCAAGGATGCCCATTCCACTGTGGACCATGGTTCCGCTGGCAAGCGTGAAGGAAGCCTGACCATCGGTGCTGGTGGTTGCGCCGCCGATGGGTCATGCGAGAAGATAGGTTTTGATGACAGGATGGGCACGGATATCATCGTCCCTCCTGGTGGGTGCGGCGGTGTTCAGAGCTGTTGGGCATGTATGACGAAGTCGGAGTGTGATCATGATGCGGTGTATGTGATCAGTGATGCGGAGGGAGCCTGTCCCAAGGGAGGCAGGGACACAAACTTCCTTCCAACGGGTGACAAGGTGGAGGAGTATTGCGTTGGTAAGGACACGTTGCCAACGGAGTGTCCTACCTTCTTTCCGACCCCACTTCCCACTGTGTCGTCCGAACCTACCCCCATTCCGACCACCACGCCTGGACTTGAGGTTGGATGCCTCGAAGGTCCGGGGAATGTGACATCGACTTTCAACACGCTATCTGATCAGGTCCTCTGTGGTGATGGCGATGGTGCATGCGCGGATTTCGTTGTCGCAGTCGAAAGTCTACCTGGCAATGGAGATAGGATGATCAAGAGCATCTTTGGTTGCAACAATGACGATACTCCTGGGGTCGTGGCAATTGGGGAAGCTCAAGCCCGATTCGACAAGATCAAGAACGACCGCGACATGACTGAGCTGTTGGTGAAAACTGTGGCTAAAGGCACAAGACTGTTCACTGGGAGTGAGGGCCCATTGCGGGAGGCTTGTGACACAGCCTGTTGCACAAGATCCCGTGATTGCAGCACTTTTCGTCCTGGTGTGGCGACCGTTAGTGAGAATTCCTGTATGGATGGCGCCTACTGCGATGGGATGGCCCCTGATACCATCATCATCGAGAGTTGCGTCGGTGATGAGGCCTGTGATTCACTGGGCGGAATCCGCGACGACCCGCACCCTGATGTCAAGATCGGCTACCGGGTGATTGGACCTAAGGCATGCTATGGGTCAAGCAGTTGCTATAACCTTGGCCTTAATATCTTTGGCAATGTGAGAATTAAGAGCGGGGCTTGCGATGGCAGGAATGCGTGCGACGTTCTTGGCAGACGCAACAGTCAGGGTGATACGACATCACCGACCGTGGCAGACATTTCAGTTGGGGAGAATGCATGTCACGGAGAATATGCTTGCCAGCGGGCACATGCGAGGACTGCATTTGTGGGAAGCAAAACTGAAGGAAGCTTGCTCATTGAACAGGGTGCTTGCGATGGCGAAAGCGCATGCGAGGATGTTGCCCGCAATGAAACTATCGCCAACGATATTGTCATCAAGGAGGGAGCCTGCGTGGGTGATTCATCATGTGAAGCATGTCTGATACAGAACGATTGCGGCGGTGGCGACACTATGACATACACCATCAGTGGCGCTGGTGATTGTCCTGGCCCTTTGTTGAGCGCCTGTTCTGTGAGTAACCAACCATAGCGTATGGTACCATTCACCTCGATAGTACAATAGAATATGATAGCTCGTATTTCGGCGGTCACATTCCCACTCTGGCGGTTTTCATGTGATGGTGCCCTTTCCGTGCTTTGCGAAAGAACATGTGACGAGAAGAGAAGGGATGAGTGAGGATGATCTGAGGGGCAAAACACGAACTCGACTGGCTTGATGGAGCCGAATAAAAAAGATATGACTCGTGCAGATGAAATTGATTTAACCGTTTTCATAAGTGTTTTTGTCCGGAAGCGCGCGTTTGATGTGCACCAATGCCAACCCCAACGAACGACAAGGTTGTACAACTCCCGCCGCAACAGCTCGCACAAAACAGATCGCTGCCTCTCTCTCTCTTCGTTGGGACAGAGCAATTGAGTTGTCACAACCACAACACAGCGAACAATTCAGCAACCGATGAGCTGAAATTCAATTCCGCCGAGCATCCCAGTCTCAAAGACAACAGATTCTCAGACCACTCATCGTACCATCATATCTATCATATCTATCATACCTATCATGCCGATCATTCCGCCCGCTCGTCAGAAATGTGGAGCAAGGCGCTGGCCTCGACGCTGGTGGATCCAGTGCCTCTCCGTTGCCGTCGTACTGCAGACGACACGCGTGCTGATCGCCTCGCATGCTTCTCTTAGCGCCGCCTCAATCGCTTCGGAACGTGGCTACGACGACGTTGCACCCAGCGCAGCGGTTCCGCCCCCAACTCGTTCGTTGTTGGGGAGCGAACGAATACAGGAAGACGAAGACGAAGATGGCCACGGGCAGCTTCGGAAACAGTCCGCAAGCGATGGACCGCCATTGGTGGAAGGCAAAGCGACAGCGAGGGTCTTTGGAAGTACGCCAGGCAAAGATTGGCCCAAGATCATTGACGACTTCATCGATCTGTACCGCGATGCAGCCGACATGATGATTCACATTCACACGCAATCATGGAATCGCATGGTCGCGACTGAGCTAGACGCGAGAACGGATGCTCAGGTCGGGTTGGATCAGCAGGAGGACAGCTTGCGCAAGAGGTTCCCGTATTTGGAGGAGCTTGGCGACGGTGAGGCTAGATTGACGAATGAAACGAAGAGATCCTCGAAGGTTTTGGAACCGCTGATTTGGGACAAAGAGGCTTCCATCGACAGGTACTTCAATGCCATCACCAACCGCTGTTCACGATCGATCAATGCAACTGAAGACGCGACCTTCAGTGACAGATGCTGGGGAACGATATCTGAGCTCGTCAAGGGGCCGCGTTGCACTGTGCGATTGGATTCGCGATACGTTTGTGACGGTCCACGCGATGGGAGGCAATTCGAAGACAGCCGTATTGACGCTTGGGTGGAGAGTGCAGCGGGCAAAGATGCGGACTCAGCAACGAACGATGAAGGCGCGGAGCCCACGGCAGGATCAGAGACACTACAGTCGCAAGCATCCCAGATAGAACCGGTGCGACAGTACACGGCGGAACAAGTCATCCAGCAGCATTTCACGAATGACACGCTGAACATCGTCATCATCGGTGCTGGACCGGTCGGATTGCAGCTCGCGAATGTCCTCAATCATGTTAAAGCGAAAGAGTCCATTCGTATCCTCATGTTCGAGAAGCGGGTGGACCATCCCGGGCGCAAGATGGCGTACTCCAGGGACTGGTGTACGTTCCTCGCTTTCAACGCATTCAACAAGGGCGACCGGCGCATTGTGAAGTTCTTCGATCAACTGACAATCAGAAACAGCGAAAGACCCATGACCGAGCACACGAGCAAGGTTGACGAGAAGACCAAGACCTACAGCATCTTTGACGACGATGACTACAGAAAGGTCAGCTTTCCGCTCATGATCATAGAGACGTTGCTGCTCATCTCCAATCGCGATTTGGGCGTCAAATTCTTGTACGAAGACATCCGGACGCATCGTCATCTCCTGGAAGACGTCCCGAATCTCGTCGTGTTCGATGCATCGGGTCACCGACTGGAAACGATGGAACGGTCGGCCGCGAAACCTGAAGCGACTCCGCCCACCTCACTGTCGTCGTTCACTCGCAAGATGAGCACAAGAAGCGAAACGCAATCGGTCACAATGTCTGATTGGGCACCAGATATGAACTACCTCAAGGCGGACGATGAATATCCGTGGTACTACGTAGAGGAAACGGAGTACTCCGCCCTCAAGGATCTCAACTTCCTCGCCAAGGTCGCCACCCAAACAACGGTGCAAGGCACTATCATGTATCCCGTCACTCCGCAAGGCGATCCATATCGACTGCGAACGATGGAACTTATGGACTTCAGATACGCGAGGCGGGAGCGAGGATTGTACTCTGCGTGGCATGCGTACATGAGAGAACTGATGACGTCCGACCACCCCCTCTGCAATGAAACGCACTACAACCAAATCGAAGACTTCGTATCTGACAATTACTGTGCTCTATCAAATGGATGGGATTCATCGGTAGGATACCGTCCGGATGTCTTCGAAGCTATGAAAGAGACCTGGATCTCGTTTTCAACCATGGATGCGATGGTCGGGCTCACAGACGATCAGTATGACCTGCTGAGCTACATCTATCAAGATTTGAAGAGCAAGGGCATGCCCGTCCGAGAATTGCCAATCCCATCTATGCTTCCCAAACACGCCTTCAAGAAGAACAACCTCATCTACACCTTGCTCTTCTTCGTCAGCCACTCCGGTTTCACGTTCCCCATCTCGAGCCTGTACACCTACACGCCGTACATCTACAGCGACGTGGTCGTCCCGCCAACGGCGCAGACGGATGCGAGGATCGGGAATGCGCCGCTGCTGAGGATCGGCGACACGTTATCGACGGGGCATTCAATTCTTGGCTCCGGCCTGACGCAGCATCTGAACATCATTGAACGATTCGGAAGGAAGCTGAACAGGTCTCTGAAAATGTAGCAGAGGGTCGCGCACGAGCTAGAATGATCACCAAGCTCCTCCCCCGCACGACCGGGATAAGTAGCCACCCAGGCCACACTCATCTACACACTCCAATTGCATCCATGTGCCAATGTGGCTGCGCTCCTTTCCTCGGAGGCGATTTACGGACGCCCCGACAATGTGTGCAACCGCAGGCCGCGCATTTCGGCGCGTCGTTGCCCCATTGGCGCGCCACGAGGACGGACACCCTTGGCGCACACACGCATCGATCCTCCCACGCGTCCTTCTGTTTGCGTGCGTTGCGCCAACGAAATTGGTGGACTTGTGTGAAGCGGAGATGGCGAATGAGAAGCTCCGAGTCGTGCACACCACGATTGGTCCGACGAGCGGAGTGAGAGTGAAGCGTGAAATGAGAACTCTTCACAAAAGATCTGAAACTCCGTATTTCTCTGTCTGAAAGGATCACCATGAGAGGCATGCGAAGCCCACAGCGCCTGTTGGTGGGAAGCACATGGTGGTGATGACAACTGAGGCGCGCCGATGGCTTGACAGTTGCTTCAATTGACAGCGTCCCTCGCGGAAGGGTTGCCCTTTGTGACGCGTGAGCCCGTGATCTTGATCCCGGTTTCGCGTCACATTCTTGAAGTGGGGGGTCAGAGCGAGAAGCGCGGAAGAGGAGGAATAGGGATGCAGTGTCAACCTCGATCTCGCAGAAGCAAGACGCTGAGAGGGCTCACCCACGGTTCATCGTCACAACGAAGCAACTGATTCGATCGTTCATCGAAAAGCATCAACAGCATCAACAACAACAACAACAACAACAACAACAGTTATCAATAACAACGACAACAAATCTCGACGAGCATAGACCATGGCAGGCAATCCCATCTTCGGTCTGCTCTGGCTTGTCCTGTTGTGGTTCATCGCATGGCCGGTGTCGGCCTTCGCAGCATGGGCTTGGATTATTTTGCAGGTGAGTGAGACGCGAAGGGCAGGTGAATGATGGTTGCTGGAGAAGGTATTCTGCAAGTATGAAGCATCGCCGTTGAATGCGTCGCGCACGATGAAGTGTGTGCCGTTGTGAATGTGTGCACGAAGTGACTCTCCGCCATCCACTCAACCAATCTGTTTCGTTCTTCCCGTTCTATTCCATACATGCGCAACTGCTTCACCAATTCGCAATGCGCGCGTCTCCCATTCCAAATCATTGCCCATCGCAACGCACCAACAGCCATTCGAGGCATGCTTTAGCTGTGTGAAAGATTGCAATGAATTCATCGAACGCTTCATCACGTGGCCGAGAAAATTGGGAGAGGCCATCCGAGACTGCTCGACCACCTGTCCTCAGCCATGAGCACGGTGGTGAAAGGCACTGTGGGCACGAATGCCATTCATGTGAGCAGTTGCCTACAGTCTTCAGTGCGCATCTTCCTTGTCGGCGTTCCTGCAAAGTTGCAAAACGAGATGATAGCAGCAGCGCGCACGATATGCAGCGGCAGATGAGATAGAAGACGCAGCAACCCCGATGACAGATGTGACGATGGCGGATCGGAACTGCATGCAAGATCTGAAGTAGGGGGGCTGGCATCCACCGACCCACATGTGCGGCGACAGGTTCTGTCTGAGCGGAGCTACAATGAGACCGTGGCTGTTGTCAGCGCTGCTGGCCATGCGCATGAGAGTTGTTGCAATGTGGTGAAGACACTTCATCACAGAACCAACAACGCTCGCAGCTCTCCAAAACAAGAGCTGAACTGCGTACGTGCGACGGATACGTATCGACGTCCTTGACCAACATGCACTCTAGATAGATTCGATAACGTTCGCACGCGATTAATGTACTCAAATTAACCTTTCCCATCGTGGTTGCGATGAATGCTCGTACAAATCTGTCTGTCCCCCCTCTCTCTCTAGACAAAAAGAGAGATCAAGTTCGATACTCTTCGAGAGTGCGATAGATGGTACCATCGCTCGCTCCAACTCAAAGGTTGCACATCACTGACGAAAACCACAGCACCGATTCCACTGCTCGACCTGTATCTTCACGGCTTCCACCATGCGATGCGCCGGAGCGCACAACGGAGGCTTCCTTGCCTCGACCTGCGCCTCATACTCCGACGCAGCCTCCGTTTCCGCAACCCTGTCCGTCCCGAGGTAGATGTAGGAATGATTCACACCCGACAGCGCCGCCATCGTGCCGTAGTAATCATTCCAATCGTATGCATGCGGCAATACTTCGATGATCGAGCTGCATCGTGCCATGAATAATACGGATGTCAGCTGTGCGCCATGCGGCGACAGCATGATATCAATGCTGTTGAATGCCTCCACCTGCTCTTCGAACGACAAGTCGTCGAGGAAGAATACGGGTGGTCTATACGGCAAATCGAATACGTCTTGCAAGAGGCTGCTGATGTTGTGCGCGCCGATCAATCTTCTCGTCCCCTTGCGATTGAGAATAGCGATTCGTGGAAGATGGGTCCGTTCTGACTGTTGTTGCTGCTTGTTGGTATGCGAGATACCACCGTTGATCGCTGCTGTTGTCATCGGCGGTGCGAACTGATGGTCGATGCGATGAACAGCACCGCATCGATATCCGATGTATTGCTCCAAGCCCAACGCCTTCAGGGTACTCCGCCTCAGATCTTCCATGTCATCCTCTCGGAGGGTTTTGAAGCTTTTTGTTTGAATTGCGTAAGTAAGGAGCATGCGTCTGTGGGCTCCGAAATTATGCTTGTACTTATATTCTCGTTGGGAAATGATGGTGACGTTGCTCTTTCTCAACACCTCCATCATGCCCCTGCTGAAGGCGGAGAGGGAGGTGAATTCTTTGTAGTGCTCGGGACGGATGAGGAAGACATGTTTCGTGTTGGGGAAGTGTCTCCACAGCGACCAGCATCGCGAGATGACTTCCATTTGATGCGGGAACTGTTCGGTATCGAAGTAATTGTTCAAGCTGCACGCGACCGTCTTGATTCGTTTGACTCCAGCAGCAACGCCCGCTTTCTGCGACACAGCCGTATCAGGAGGGGCAGCCACATTTCCAGTGGCTGGCACATTCCCTTGATACCATACTTTCGCAAGATCCCCATTGTAGTTTTGAAATATGTCTTCCTTCGCGTACGATGTCGGATAGTTGGTGACATTGAGGATGTGTGGTATTGCGGTGTTGAGAATGTCGCATTCATTCCGCTCGAATGTATCCGTCGGCCACTGCAACATGAAGGACGGGAAGTCTGCGATGTTGTCAGATCTTCCACCCCTTCTTGCTGCAATACCAGCATCCATGCTCCTGTCGAAGTGTTGGAGTATTTCTGGTAGAACGCGTGTGGATCTCCAATTCATCATCGTGAGTGCCACGATGAAGAATAATGGCAGTGCACGCTTGCATTGTGGCCTCCGCATTGTTGCGGTGGAAGGATCGGCAGTGGGCGGTGTCCTGGTGTCCGAATGGCGCAACTGACGCTGTCCTCGTTGGTGCTGCTGTTGCTGCTGCTGTCGAGCAGAGACGATGGCGACGGTCGATGCTCAACGTCGGGCTCTCACAGAAAAGGGACAGGCACCAGCTCGTGTAACAACTGCGCGAGATCTTTGGTCGCTGTCAGCACCAGTGTTTCGAGTACGGATGTTGCCATCGATGCTATGTTGCCATCGATGCTATTGGTCGTGATGAAGAGTCCGACGGCCAAGTTGTTGGTGCTTGGATGGTGGCGACATGATACACTTCGTCCTGACTTGCTCCTGGTGCTTTGTTACCATGTGGTTTTGGCTGGTGGCGGCCATGACTGGTCATCTTGTGTGGACAAGCCAAAGTCAGGATCCGCTCTTCACCTCTCCTTCCCTTCGTTTGTGCGGAACCCCCTGCCGCCAACGCCGCGAGAGGAGGAACGCGTCTTCAGGGGAATTCGACACTCGTGACTCACATTCCCGTGAAAAGCCCAACAAGAGAAAGAAAGCGATGATCACCCCTCCTCCCACTCCCATCCACTCATGGTTACTCTTTGCTAAGGTTGGTCGTCCTCGACTGTATCCTCTCAATCGTCTTCACCACTGCAGGAGCACCATGAAGGCCAATCCTTCTTCGATGCAGCTCTGCCTGCTCATCTGCCAAGCGATCCAATCGGGCGCCTTCGTTGTGACCAAGCAAGCGCCAAAGATCTCATATCGCAATGTCTCCCGCCACAGACCCATCAGTCGCGCAGCCAAAGCGCAGAGCTTCGTTGATAGCAACGCAATTGATGACAACAGCAACACCATCATCGATGATTCCATGAATCAGCATGACACGCACGACAAGATCCGACCACCCTCACGTCGCGAACTTCTGCGATGGCTGTGCCGACGAACGTTGGTATCTGCCGCAGCCTGCGTCACGATGGTATGGTGGAATGGGCACGATGTTTGGATCGCGAGCGCAAGGAATCTACCACAATCCACAGGTGCCGATGCAAGCCGCGTTGGGACGATCGATACCTTGGTTCCCATCGTCCAACTGCAGCAGTCCTTGCTGACACTGCAGTCCGCGCTGTCCGCCGACAGCAGCACAAACGAAAAGTCTCGCATGCGATCGATCGCACAATCCATTCCTCGCAACGAGCAGAAGTTCAAGCGGGTCTTTGATGAATATTCCATCCCCGTCTCGTACAAGCAGCGGTTCATGGATCAGAACGCATTTCTGGTGTACTACACGCAAGGCTTCGACGGTCCGGGACGACCGAGGCTGGAGGATGCTGCGACGTCCAGCAGCGTTTTGGAACGGTTGCAAAGTTCACAATTTGGGTACCGCAACGATGCTTGGATTGCGTACGATGCGTTCTGTGTGGAATTCGAATATCCGGATGCGGATCTGGAGGAATTGCGGATGCAGATCGACCGGGCCATTGCGGCCCTGGATGGGTACATCGGGACGGTGTCGCCAAGCGACGTATCCACGGCGTTGACCATCATTCGGGAACGCAATGAGAGAGTCCAATAAAGTAGGGATCGTGACTGAATCGCGGTAACATGGAATGGACGAGCCAGAATCTCATGCCATCAATGACAGCGTACTTGCCCAAGGCTTGGTCCAAACGAAATTGGAGAACTGTGTTTGGGTTGTTGCTATTGTCTTACAACTTCGAGTATGATTGTGACGACAAGCCAGCTTTGGTGCCGTCATCTATGTTGGTACATAGGCGAGGAACGGAAACGGGAGAATCTCGTTTTGCTTCCAATCGGTTGCTCGTTCCATTTATCGCTCCATCTCTCGTAGTACTTTCGATGGAAACTCCTCCATTTATCGAATGCCAAAAAGTACAACGTGTGCCTTCCGCCGCAGATGACCAATTCCCATTCTAGCGCGCCGATCCTTTCGTATCGCGCTGTCACCGTCAGCATTTCCGCGACGGCATGACCAACGAAAGTGCGACGCAACCTTCTATACCTTGAAGTAGAGATAGTAGTTGACAGCGCGGACGATGAAGATGAGCGCAATGATGACCACAGCAGAGAATGTGATCGACGCCACTTCCGGCTGTCCTCGCACAAATTTTTTCAGCGCCTCGGCGATCGGACCTTGATCAGACTTGTTGTTGGCGTCCAAAATGGGCGTGTCGAGCGCATCGTTGAGTTGCTCGAGGAATGATCCAGATTTCTGTTGCTGGGGTGCATTGGATTGATCGCTTGCTTCCTTGTCGCCATCGTTGCCACTATTGCTGAGCTGAGAACGCGAAGATCGTGGACGTTGGTGCCGAATGCTGCGCCCTTGCGTCACGCGTGTGGAAGCAGTCGGCAGCAGCGTGTTGATTTTCCCAACTGAGCGGGACCATTGGCATGCACTGTTGCTGGGCGTCGACGGAGTCCATCCCCAGGCTAACTCTGGAAGCACCAGCGCTGTCAACAGCAAAGCGAAGGTTCCGCACTCTGGTCTCATCGTTTGGTGCAACGCACAGCTTTGGTGCTATCCGTTGTTCAGTCAACGCGAATGAAACTGCAACGACTGTGGTCGTGTGGTTGTATGGTATTATAGTAGAATAGTATACAGTATGTCCCCTTGTGTGCACCTGTAGTCTGGGAAGATGGTTGGACACCTTCAATGGTAAGACACCATACCATACACACCATGTATGGCAATACAACACACTCAGCTCCCCCTGTCGGACATCGGTTGATGGTGGGGATGATCTGATCTGACACGAAGTGAGCAAAGATCCACGCACCAAGCACAGTGGAAACAGCCATTCGACCAACTTGACCAAAGCGAATGAAGCATTTGTGTCGGCCTCGGCGGTACTCACAAAACAAGGTCGCACACCAAACCACGGAACTACCATGCTCTTCTTCCATTGCGCTCCAACGCTCGTATCCCATTACATTGCGTTGCAGTTCTTAAGTCTACCATAATAGTGCTGTGTAAAACATACGAATGCATATAATACCACACACACTGATACAGGCACGCCACACCACACCACACCACAACGCTGTCAACAAAGTGACAAAATGAGCGAGCGAGAGCCGATAGTCCACCCCAGACAGGGACAGAAAAAATCCGAAAAGAAGTTCACTCTCAGCGGCGCAAAGAAGGCCGCTATCTTGCTGCTGCTCCTTGGTAGCATCATCTCATCGTTCCTGGTTGGGCAAAATCAGCTCGGGCCTTCACAGGAGGCCTCTCAGCAGCGATATGACATGGATCTCGTGGCCGCGGAAAATGGAACAGCTCAAATGACCCCACCCGCTTCTCAAGAAGACACCCCATCGCCATTGCTGTCGGGCGCAACAGCGCAGACATGGGACGAACCTGTCGCTCGCGTGGCCTACATGCTCAGCATCACGAGTTGCGCGCGAAAATTTACAGTGGCCCTCTACGATGCCGTGGCTGTATGGAAGCATGGGATCGAGTTGCATTCGTTTCCACGGTCCAAGTACGCCGCAGATTTCTTCGTCGTCATGCATCCCTCGTTGCAGAAATCTAAATGCAGCACCGTTGTCACACATTCATCCTCGGTGGTGAATGTGAACCGATCACGCGGAGCAATCGGAGGAACACTACAGGGACAACCATCGTGGTTGATTTCCACCGTCGCGGATCTCAACATGACACTCTTGCTCAAGCCATTTCCGATTCTGCCCGATGAAATCAAGAACGGCACGTTCCTGCAAAGGGACATTGACAAGGACGGCTGCTGCGGCCACAAGGAGCTGATGAAGCTGTACGCTTACACAATGACCAACTACACGCTGGCCATCCATCTCGATATGGATACGCTGGTGACATCGCCTTTGGACGAACTGTTTGATGCCATTCACTTCCCGCACACTCACCCAGTCGGACAGGCCGCGCGTCAACGGTTGGAAGACGAGAAGCTGATTGCTCCGACGCACAAAGGCCGGCGTCCATTGGCGGACGTCCCAGACATTGCGGCGTTCTACACACGTGATTACAATATGCTGCAGCCCGGTTTTGCCAAGAGAGTTGGAATGCAAGGTGGATTCTTGCTTGTGCGACCCAATCAAACAACCTACGACGAGCTACTGGACATTGTGCGCTCTGGAGACTACAGGCGGGGCTATGGAATGAAAAATGGTTGGCGAGGCAGCGGATTTGGGGGTCACATTTGGGGCAGCCTCACGATCCAAGGATTGCTGGGCTACTTCTTCTGGACTCCCGAAAGGAACACGCAGAATATCGAGTTGCATCGATGCAAGTTCAACCAGATTTCGGACAATCCACGGCGTTCTACTTTCCACAGGAAGGTCCCGCGCGGCACTCCCTATCCCGAGGCCAACATGACGTTCCGCGATGCCGACTGTCGGGATGGCCGCGACAATTGCGACGATGTCCAATGCCAGACCTGGCCGATCGAGGACACGCGGCTGGTGCATTACACTGCCTGCAAGACGCCTTGGACCTGCCCAGGTCTGCAGTACAATGCCACATGGAGTATGGTTGGCTGTCGTGCCATGCACAGGGCTTGGTTCTTGGTGCGTCAATCGCTCCAGGAGGAGATGCTGTCGCGATACCGAGAGGCCATCGGTCATACTGACTCCAATGATCGTGATGGTGTCGAAATCATCGTTCGCAACAATTCGGGTACGTACAACCCAGAGCTTCAGTTTGGATACTGCAATGGAATAGGATCCAATGGGTACATTAAGATGTTTTGACCATCAGTTGGACTTGTCGGTGGGATTCTCTATCCATGCAGGAATGGGGAAAAAGAGCTCGTGCAATGAAAGCGGCGGCTTCGAGAGATAGAACGGGATGAGTCAAACCTACTCTGCTCTCAACAATTGACCTCGTTCGATACTTCCATAAAGTAAATCTATCTTCGGACTCTCTGGTGAGACATAGCCATGAACCCACCTGAATCCGCTGTGGGCTGGATCCCGCTGTGGCATGCGAACCGTGTCCCGTTTTGTTTCTGGATTGGCGCCAAAAATACAAACGTCGCTTCCGAAACCGACACAGAAATCCAAGATCCCCTTGCCCACACTCCGCACAACGTTTGGCGCAACATTTGGCGCAACGTTTGGCACAACACCCCTTGTGCTTTCCACAGCGCCGGCGGACGGATCGTGTGTGAGAGCTACCTGTCGATGGACGCATTGCGCTGCTGATGGATGCAAGCGGAATACTTGTACGACAACAGTGATGGCACGCCATAGATCGGGCAAGGCACGCCGTTCCAACACATCAAAGATACAGGAACAGGAGCTGATGATCCAGGATGACATCAATGCACCCCGTCCAAGACAGAAACAACAACAATCGATGCAACGGAGGACCTTTCGCATCGCCATGGTGTGCGACTTCTTCTACCCGCGACTTGGAGGTGTGGAGATGCACATCTGGTCGCTGTCGCAGCATCTGCTGTGTTTGGGACACAAGGTCGTGGTCGTCACGCACGCATACGCCGATCGCAAGGGGGTCAGATACATGGCAGGCGGATTGAAGGTGTACTATTGCGTACGTGACTACATCCATTTGTTACATTAGCAATGCGCCATTGCAGCACAGTATTTGTTGGGTTGTTCCATATCACTCCATGGCGATATTCGCAACTTCCTCGTCCTCTCACACTGCCTTGCCTCTATTTCATCACACGAGTACGAACGCATCCCACAACCACCAAATGGTGAACAACAGCCAATACTCCCAATGACAGACCAGGACGCGTTGCCAACGTTTCTGACAACGTACCCCTTGATCCGTCACATCTTCATCCGCGAACAAATCGATATCGTGCATGCACACCAGGCAACCAGCACCATGGCCAACGAATCAATCGTCTACGCATCGCTTCTCGGGCTTCCCAGCGTCTACACGGACCATTCTCTCTTTGCTTTGCATGATTTGGCCGGCGTCATATTAAATCGGGTGAGTGGGGTTGTTCTGCATTCTCTCGAGGAGCATGATGCAACAATCAGGCAAATGGATTCATTGATGTGCATCTGTTGTTGTCCAAGCGGGATCTGTCTCTCTCTCTCTCTCTCGGTGAACGCAACAACCGCAAACTGGGCATCGTCAACCGTTAAATCCATTCTCACCATTGCTTTCTTCACGGTCAGCACGTTCGTCTCCTGCTGCGATCCTGATCCACGCGATTTGGTTACAACCCGTACTGAAGGTGCTAGAAACTACGCTTTCCACAGCCGACGCCGCCATTGCCGTATCACACATCTGCCGCACCAATTTGATCCTACGGGCCAACCTCGATCCGCAACGTGTCCATGTGGTGCCCAATGCAATCGACCCATCCAAGTTCACGCCAGATCCATCCAAACGGCCGAAGGAAAGGTAGGTCAAGAGAAAAGAGACGGCGCGCTTTTCTTGCGGAGCGTGTGTATCAGAGCGATGTCGATGCGTTGTAGCTACTAGCATCGCGCCGCGTATGTAAGCTGTCTCGAACTGCTCGTATCTTGTTCACGCCGTGCCAATCTGAATCAAATCAAATTAAAGGAAACTAACGCCGTGTCCAATCGGTCTCCTCCTCTTTGGATTCCATATTGGCACAACCAAATTCCAGAATACGCATCGTCGTGGTGTCTCGCCTGGTGTATCGCAAAGGCGTGGACCTGCTGGTTGGTATCATCCCCAAGGTCTGCCAGGCATTACCACAGATCGATTTCCTCGTGGGTGGAGACGGGAACAAGTTCCTCAATCTGCAGGAAATGGTCGAGCAGGAACAGCTGGAAGATCGCGTGCAGTTCCTGGGCAGCGTCCCGCACGAGCAAGTCCGTGACGTGCTTTGCCAGGGTCACATCTTCCTCAACTGTTCTCTGACGGAGTCATTCTGTATTGCAATCTTGGAAGCTGCATGCTGCGGGTTGCTCATCGTGTCGACAGATGTCGGTGGCATTCCGGAGGTGCTGGAGGATGATATGATTCTGATGGCGAAACCCAACGTGGATGCGTTGGTGCAGCAAATCATGGAGGCAGCCTCGAGGCAGTCATCAGATGCAACCAAGGTGGATCCCTTCGAAACACACGAACGCATCAAGTCCATGTACTCATGGGAGCAAGTCGCAGCCGATACATTGCGAGTCTACGATACAATATCCAGCGAGAAGGAGGAACGTAGCGGAGCGAAGCCTTTGCTCGATAAGTTGCGTCGATACAGTCGCCTTGGCGTGATCTCTGGCCTCGTCGCATGTCTGCTTGCGGTGACGATGGAATTCTGGGCTTGCGTCGTGAACCTGTGGCAACCGGTTGATGGCATTGACGTGGTCCATGAGAAACAAGCTCGCGTACGGAGAGCCGATGCAAGGGATCAATCTGGCAAATCAAAGGCGAAGAGAAGAGAGTGATGCAGAGTAATGCCATGCAATGTAATCCAATGGATCATGAAAGTTGCGCTTCATAGATTGCGGTTTTTCTGGTCTCAATACTACGAGCTGCATCAATACAACGTAAGCAACAATATCTGCAAAGACTCGCACTGCAGCAAAATGTGGGCTATGGTATCTCCCCAGAGAGTAAGTTGTTTGCTCTCCGCACAAAGAAGGGAATGGTGTGAAGACAAATTCGTTCGCCAAAACAGCAGAGGATGTACTCTCCTCAAGTTTTCCTTCCCTTCCGCCCATGTCCTCCCAATCATTCTGCCGTTGTTGCAATTCCAATTGTGTTGTCGACTCTGCTCTGAAACCACATAGTATTCGTCTGTCGTCGCAATGCACGCGCACGTCTATTATTTGTGCTTGCACTGCGCGAGCATGCTACTGGGAACTTGAATGTGCTTATTTCTCGTAGACGTGAGCATCAACAGTCTTACCCCAGTCGTTGACACCCTCTGGGAACCACATCTTGAGCTCGTGAGCAGCGGCCTCCGGCGAGTCGCTTCCGTGGCAGATGTTGCGTCCCAGGTCGATGGAGAAGTCTCCGCGGATGCTGCCTGGCTTGGAGGCCAATGGCTGGGTCTCGCCGAGCATCTGGCGTCCCTGACGGATGATGTCCTTGCCCTCCCAGCACATGCAGATGATTGGTCCGCTGCTGAAGAACTTGGTGAGGCCTGGGTAGAACGGCTTCTTGGCCAAGTCGGCATAGTGGGCCTCGGCCATTTCCAGGGATGGCCAGACCATCTTCAAGCCGACGAGCTTGTATCCGCGCTTTTCGAAACGGGCGATGATATCACCGACGATTCCGCGCTGCACACCGTCCGGCTTGACTGTATGGAGAACAAAAAGAAGGCGGTGCAAATAATGTGGTGGGTGAGCAAAGGCGTCGAGAAGTCATGACACAGGCACCGAAAGCGAAACATCACAAGTGTGGTGACGCAAGCAACCAGCCGATGAGGCATGTCGTGCGCATGAATCCGATCCGATCCAACTCCATTCCTTGCACGATGTAAGATGTACGCACCAGCAAGGAAGGTGCGCTCCTGGTTGGTGCCTGCCTTTCCGTAGACTGGAAGGGCGTCCTCACAGAGGGCGACGTCGTTGGCCTGCTGCATGAACCAGGCGGAGGTGATGGCACCGGCTCCCATCAATCCCATGAAGGCCTTGGAGGAGGCGGAAGATCGGACAACCTTCTGGGTGGCAGCGGATGCCGAGAACGATCGGACGGCATTGCTGTTGGCGACGCGGCTGCGGAGGGAGCGGATGGCTGTGCGGGTGAACATGGTGGATGGATGGGAGGAAGCTGGGCGTTGACGTGATCGATTGTTGTGGTGATGTGAAGACGAATTGCGACTTGTCCACAGGCTTGCGTCTCCTCGTGTGCTCGTGTTGTTTGCGGTGGCTGTTGTTCTGTGGCGATGCATGAAGATTTTCTTTTTGGTTTTGGGCGGTGCGGATCGAGACGCGTTGATGTGTGGTGAGAACGCGTGAGAAACGAAGCACTCGTTCCTTCTTTTTTGGCTGATGACGATTCACGCGCCATGGCTCCCTTTGATTGGTGGAAGCAGCATGACGTCATTCACGACCTGGTTGAAATCGTATGGGTCAACATCTATCGACGGTCGGCTGAGTCGGCCATCATCCTCTTCCTTGACACGTATGAACATGATGGCGTCATGCACGTTTGAAGCTCAACACCAAATCAAACAAGAGGCCAACAACCGTTCACGCAGCCATCCAAGCCACGTGCCTCCCTCGGAGCTGCTGACACCGTCTCCTTCGCTCACCTTCATTCCAAGCGCATGGAGTCCTCACGAGTACTCGTGCCGTAACATGTCGTCCACAACGATGATGAACCTGATGATGAGAAGGAGTGCTACTTTGCAAACGATGAGAACGGTAGCTTCGAGGCTTGCCGTCAAGGCACGGGGCGCTGCCGGCACGGGCTCTGCCAGAATGGCACAAGCAGCCTCCACGTCCACCTTCGTCCAAGAACGAATGCCAACAGCAACACCACCATCGGCATCGATGTTCACATGGAAAGCTGCTCAGTTCCATCAATCAGGTGAATGCCCAAACATGCTCCGCCCAGCTCTGCCGCAGCACATCACCATGGCGACAGCACGGCTCAGCAGGAGGCAAGGGATTTCGCGTTCTCCGGTGCGTTGCTTCGCCAGCTCTTCACATGGATCCAGCACAAACATTACGACTGCAGCTCGTCGCAGCACGCGCCATGAAGAGACGAGCTCGTACAGCCCTCATCCAAACCGCAGACAAAATCAGAATCATCGCAACCAACATCCACGACAAGGTCGAAATCAACGACATCAAGGAAGCCGCCAGAACCAACTATCGAAGCATAGGGCGAGAGACTTGGCGTGGTACAACGACAGGAATTACAGAGACAACTCGTATCGCAAAAGCTGGCAAACGATGACGGACGAGTTGATGTCGATTCCAAAAGGAGAGTTCAGTTCAGATGATTGGAACTCGGCGAAGGAATGTCTCTCATTCTGGTACAACGGCGGGTACAAAGACACTGCCTTGCAGCGGGCATTCGGGATTCTCGATCGCATGGCAGAGGAGAAGCAAGTCACCGCCACGGCATCAGCAGCATCACCATCACCATCAGATGTACCAACGGATAGAGGCATCGTTCCGACCAAGCACTTGGGTGGCATCATCAATCACTGGCAGATCTGGACGAATCAGACCAAAAAGCAGCGGGAGCAAGACCGGCCTCCTGGCATCCCATCGCCTGTTCAGCTGTTGGAGAATGTGCGAACGAAATATGCACTGATCACAACGCCCAGCGTCCAAGCCTACACCATGATTTTCAATGCCATGCGCCACGCCTCCTACTTGGACGCTACCAGCGCAGAGCAAGTGGATGAGGCCATGGAAGAGCTTATCCGTAGCGCGGAAGATGGCGACAACGAGAGTGGGAGATCTGTTGCTGCTAAGGCTTATCCCGACTCCTTCCTTGTGGCGGAGGTGATTCATGTGTGGCTCGCCGTCGATGATCCGGATCGAGCCATTGCATGGATCGAACGGGCGAAGTCATTGCGATTCCAGCATCCCGACAAGTTCGGAGATCGACTGCGTCCATCGCAAGCCTGGTTCACACCGGTGGTACATCATTTCGCAAAGCGCGGACAGAAAGAACGAATTCAGCCATTGCTGCGGCAGATGGACGAGACCCTCGACGGCACCAACCATGATGGAGCATCCAGGACCAGGTTCCTCAATGCGATTCTGCTGTCTTACGCCAAACAATCCTACTCGAGTCACGATGCGATGTGGAAAGCGGCAGAAGAAGCGCAGCAGCTGCTCGAGGACTTCGAGACCCTGTTTCAGGATGGGCAGATCGATCAAGGCCCGGACTGCGGCAGCTACAGCATCGTCATCGATTGCTGGTCCAAGTACTGTGCTGGTGTGCAACAGAACGATCGTTCTACCCAGTATCCACGCGTGGAGCCCGATGCCAACAGCAGCCGACGTGCCTCGGACCGAGCACTCGAGGTATTTCGCAAGCTGCAGCGCGCATATGAAGCCACTGGGTCACCCAATCTCAGACCCAACGCGATTGTGTACAACTCGGTCATGGCGGCCATGGCGCGTTCCAATCAGCCCGAGAGAGCGCGGGGACTGTTCGACGAGATGTTGACGGATTTTGCGAACGGCAACCACGATGCAGAGCCATCCGCCCGCACGCTCACCACAGTGCTCAGAGCGTTGGCGCGGCATCCGAAACTCAAGGTTAACACAGCGGTGGAGGCGGAGAGATTGATGGAGAGCGTGGAGACGAAGTCATCGTCCACGCAGATCTCCAGCCAGCACGTGGCGCAGCTGCTCTCGATCTGGGCCAACCTCTCGACGCCCCGAGATTCGGCACCGGCCGAACGGGCACAGGCCAAACTTCAGCACTACATCGCCCGATCCGAAAGTTTGACTGAGGGCACAGAGAGGCATGCAATACTAAGCACGGCATGCTACACGGCCGTCGTGAAGGCATGGGCGCGTGCCGAACGGCCAGAAAAGGCACAGGAGGTGTTCGATTGGATGGTCCAGGATCGATCCGTGCATCCGACCACCATCCTCTTCACAACGTTGATGTCTGCCTGGCGCGATTCCAAGCATCCCGACAACGTGGAGAAGGTCCAATCCATCCTCCAATCCATGCACGACATGCACGCCAAGGAGGGCCTGAGGTGCAAGCCCAATACCATTTCGTACACGGTCGCTATTTCGTGCTGGGCGAATGCAGATTTGAAATTGTACCCCGATGCGCCGAAGCAAGCGCGACAGCTGTTGGAGAGCATCCGGTATAGCGATGATCCGGATTTGAAGCCCAACGTTCGAGCGTACAGTGACGTGATTCATGCGTACTCCCGCATTGGCGATGCCGCCAGCGCGAAGGAGCTCATGCTGGGATTGGTGGAGGATTGGAAATCGAGCGGACGGCACGCGATGCTGACACCGAACGAATTCATCCTGAGGGGCGTGCTGTCTTCTTTTTCCAACTCCGACGTCCCCGCCGAAGATGCGGAAGCCCTGCTTGCTTGGTGGGTATCGGAGATGCGATTCCCAACGAACGTGTACTGTTACACGGCGCTGCTGACGTGCTGGGCACGATCAGGTGAAGTCGGATCGGGCGATCGCGCGCACCAGATCCTGCAGGAGATGTCCAGCAAGTTCCGCGGATCGAACAAGGTACCACAAAACATTGTGCTGAACGCGTACGCCAACGAATGCGCGTTGCTGGGGGCGAAGCTACCTGAGGGCGATGATGAGCTGGCCAGGAACGGCGCAGCCCTCGTGCAGCGCGTGATGCGTTTGTTCGGCGAAATGAAGTCCGTGGACAACTACGGGTATCGTGCGATCCTGAAGACGATCCAGCATGCTGCGGTGCCGAACCAAGTCAAGATGGAGCATTTGGAGACACTGGAAGAGGATATGAAGAGGAGGCGGCATCGGGCCGACCAAACCGTGCAGCAGCACATGGATGAAATACGGCAGGCTGTTGGGTCACCTTATTCATACTAGAATGCATAATCATATAGTATATGTAATCGATAAATCCATCCCATGAGAGGACATGATGGACGAACCAATGGTGCCCCCTGTCAAGAATGGGCAGCACAATGCGAGTAGGAGTATGAACAAGAGCACATGCAGTTCGAATGTACCAATACTTTGAAAGAACCCTCCGCAACTGCGCCTTCCATCCTACCTTGTAGAGACAGATTCGAACGAGTAGAGCCTTGGAGGAATATGCAGAGTAGTCTTATATCACGGAATAGTCTGTCAGAGAACGCATGGAGTCTGAATAGCATGGAGTAGAGTGGATGCTCCTATCATGTCACGAAGTTTCATCAGCGTGTTACCATATCCTTCCGCTCGCCATTGCACATGCTTGTTGTAGCGCATCCATCCCTGGAAGGTGCGTGCGTGGGTTAACTAAAACTTGAACCCGACCGATGGAGTCTCCGATGGTTCAGTGGTGTCACCGCCAACGGTGCCGCTCGGTTGTGCCGATCCCGGAGTTGCGGTTGGCGCTGCGGTGTCAGCCACGGTACCACCGTTGTCGAAGACGTTGCCGTTGGTGTCGACATCAGTGTCGCCATTCGCGACTCCGGGTTGAGCGAGCGGATCAAATTCGAACTTGATATGTGGCGCCGGTTCGGTCGAGTGCTCCTTGCTGTAGAAGAACACTCCCGGAGTGTTCGTGGTTGAGTGGACCACGAGCACCATGTTCGTCGGGTCTTCCTCTTCTTCGTAAAGGGCCTCTGGCGGCTGGTAGGCGAAGACCAAGGAGGTGATGTCGATCTCGATGGTGTCGTCATCCGCATTGACAATTGTGGTGCCTCCCATGATGCTCTTGCCGAGGGCATGCTTGACGGGGTAGATGAAGTAGAAGAGGTAGTCGATGTTGAGGCGTGTTGGCGGATGCTTGGCGACTTGGATGGTGGGAGTGTTTCCGGATGCCAAGGACTTCTCGTGGGCGAGGATGAGCGTTGCCTTCTTGGTGACCGGAGGACGCAGCAGATCAACGGGGCGAGGGAGATCGGAGAGCTCGAACTGGATGAGGGTGTACATCTCCTGCGTTTCATCGGACAGGCTGTGACGCATCTGCAAGATCTCTTTGCTGCCCGCTGTGTCGTTGGCGAGGAACCCGTTCTGTAGCATGGTGTCACGCTCTGCTTCGAGGATGAAGGTGGGCGGGATGCTGATGGTAGGCAGCATAGACACAGTCGGAGAGATGGTCGGAGCCGGAGTGGGCTTCCTTGTTGGCTTCTTGCTGGGTGGAACTGTCGGCGGATTGGGCCGTCTGGTGAAGGGTCCGTCCCCGATGTCCAGATCGCCAGTGTCGCCCAAGTCAACAGGCGGGAAGATGATGGGCATCCTCGTTGGCTGGTCCGTTGGTGACGGCTCGACAGGCACGGGAGTGGGGCCTGGCTCCTTGTCATCGTCGTCCCCGGAGAACATGATACCGAGCGCGACTCCCAGCAGGATGAGGACCAGGCAGCAGCAGCAACAGCAGATGACGAAGATGAACTTTCGCCTTCTGGATCTCTCGTACTCCTTGTCGTCCTGCTCGTCGTCCTGCTCATCGATGAAGGCCTCCTCCTCGTCCTCGAAGGCCGGATCCATGGGAGATCCGGCGTTGCCACGGACGCCGCCGTGCGGTGGAGGCTCGTTGCTGTAGTAGGATCCTCCCATGGACTGGCCGTCGTACTGGCTGTCATACTGGCTGTCATACTGGCTGTCGTACTGGCTGTTCTGATCGCCGTTGAAGTCGTAGCCTGCCGCGGATGGCTGATCCTGGTAGTTATCCGTGTAGCCGGTGTTGTACGTTTGATCAGCGTAGGTCTCTTCCTCGTCACCCTCATCATCATCATCGTCATCGTCGTCATCATCATCGTCGTCGGATTCTTCTTCCTCAGATGATTCTTCCTCTTCGGACGATTCCTCTTCTTCCGACGACTCCTCTTCTCCGGATGACTCCTCCTCGGATTCTTCCTCTCCCGACGACTCGTCCTCCTCTTCTTCGCTGCTGCTCTCCGCGTCGTGCTCATACTCTACTTCATCGCGCTCATCTTTGGAGGACACCATGATGTTGCCCTACGAGTGAGTATTCGGATGCTTGTGCCGTTGGTTGTGCTGTTGGTTGTACTGTTGGTTGTGGTGATGTTTGTGATGTTTGGATCGTTGGGTTTCGAGTATCGATCTGCACCTGGATTCACAGGGGAGGGACAAGATGAATCCAAGAGAGTGGAGTCGGTGGCTCTGTTTCTTCGCCCTGCTTTGCTTTGCTTTGCTTCGTGGTGTGGTGTGTGGCTTTGTTTGGTTTCCTTTGGCCTCACCTCTTGCCGCTGCGGATACCTCTTGCCGCTGCGGATACCTCTTGCTGCTGCGGATACCTCCTTGCCTTGCCTGTGTGTCGCCCTTTTGGTTTCGCTTCGCGTTCTCGTTGGACTCTGTCTGTATTCGCAGCGTGGATACAAATCCGCTGTGCCTCTTTTCTCGCATCGTTGCGTGTGGTGGCATGTTGTCGCGCTGTTTTCTGCTTTGCACACCAATTTCTTCCTTCTTCACGTACGGGCCAGTACACTTTATACGCGTTCTCAAAACCTCACAAGGCGGTCATTCACGAGCGATGACTGCGACACGATCGAACACTCACCTTTGGGAATCATGTGGTTGCGTCTTGATGCGATGTGTCCACATTCATCCAACCCTCCTCGTGCATCGTGGCTCACAGCGCGATCGAGCTCCACCGTGGATGTGTTTGCAACTACGGAGAGCAATCTCTCCTCTGTGCTATCGATCTGTCTCACATGCTCTATTATAACATATTCTATAATACATTCTAGTCTTATTACAATATTTCCATCTGCAATCAAAACCAAACTGGAGAGCATCATGGAGAATGCATATGCTGGACACAATGCCAGCATTTGTACCTCCACATGTCCATCCTCTAACTGTGTGAAGACTACACAAGGACAAGAGATGCAATAACTATTGCGTAGGCTTGTCGTGACACGACCTAGCCGACAACTCCAACCGCATCATCGTGCTTGCAGTCGTACTCGTAGTCGTAGTCGTATCGTGCCAAACGAGATCATGACGGACCATGTTCCTTTCGCGATGATTGATGAAGTTCTGCACGACACAGCTTCGCGTTGTTTGCGGGAGCGCTATGACCGAGTTCACATTGGAGCAGAACAGTGCGCGGCTACGATGAGACTGGATCAAACAAGCAAGGCCATTCACATCTCCCATCGATTTCACTCATTCACGCATATTCCGTGAAACTAGAGTCTTACTAGTTGCCATCTACCGAATCTGCCAAGGCATGATGCGTGGCTGTTGAGGGATGTGTTGTACCTCCGGGTAGCAAGTCAGACAGAGAGGAAAAGAAAAGTGCCTATTGTGCTGTATTCGTGTGGTTACTGCGCTCTTGGGAGACGATTAACATGCTCCTCCGTGCATCGCACACAAACAAGTTGTCTTCCAACCAACACCTACTGTGCCAACACTTCCTCAAACATGCCGTTGGTGATTGTGCGTTCCCAATCGGACAGGCCTTCCCGGATGATGATGTGATTCTGCTTGATATCGGAGCAGTAGGGCAGCAAGGTCTGCAACATGTCCGTTCTGCAATACTCCGACATGCATTGCATCGCGGCGGCGCAATGGAGGCATGTGAATGGAGACAAGCCACTGGCGTCGCCATCGGTTGCCTTCTCGTGCATGCGAATGAACTGCTGCGCCACCACTTCGGCAGCACCGATGCGATCGCCCATGGGGAAAGCGTTCAAGATGGTTTGAAAATCCGAAATCGAGAGGCTCGCCACAAACTTTGGCCACCCGGGGTCCTCCATCTTACCTCGGAAAACCTGCAGCAGCGTGGATTGGTCCGGCGAGGCAGCTGACGCTGCAGCTAACTGTCCGAGAAGCGATGATAACGTTGGTGTATTGCTTTCTTGGTTGTCCCTGTGAGTGTCCTCCTGCGTGTGCTCGGTGGACTCCAGCTCAGGCTGCTCGGATTGCTGCGGGTCTTCGGGTTGTTGCTCATGCTCCTCCTCGTTCGCCCCTCTTCGCTGCGGAGAGGTGTACATGGCCGGTGGCGGGATGGAGCTGAAGGACGAAGACATTGAACCCATCCTTTGCACAACCGGAGGAGCGTTCAGCGACCGAGACGAAGCAGAGGATGATGATGACGACGGTGATGATGATGATGACGACGAGGAGGAAGAACGAGCAGAGCCTGTGATGGGCCTCCGCTGTGGAGTTTCTGGAATATCATGCGTCAAGACGGAGATGTTGTCATCGGACAAGGCAGGCGAACCTGGCGTCGCCCGTACATTGGGGATGACGTATCGCGCGCCAAAGAACATGCGATTATCATCTTCGTCATCATTGTCATCAGTTGCTGGTTGAGGCGCGCTTCTGTCATTCATGCGGACATTGACGTTCCCAAGCAGCCCATCCGCAGGGCCCTCAACCTGGACAGCGTTGGCATCCAGAACAACTGTCGATTCATCTTCCGGAGCCGTCGGTGCTTCCGGAGACACGATATCATTGTTCTCATCAATGACAACTGCCGCAGCCATCGGAACGGTGTCAACAGGAGCGGATGGAGTGCTGCTGCTGCCCCGCAGGAAGGACGGTATGCGGCTCGGCGCCTGCTCTGCGGCCGCCACAGCAGCAGCTTCCTGCAAAGCCTCGTTCGTGTCCTCCGCAGACAATGCCGTCGCGATCGGCGCCGATGGCGGTGGATTGGGTGTGGTTTCCACTTCTGCTTCCGGTGCCAGCTCTGGAGCCGATGCCGCCGGCGGTGTTGATTCCAGCTGATCCGAGCTCAATGGCTTGCCAATCTCGATTGGAATGCGGCAGGATGGATTTTTGAGCATGGCGTTCTTGGTATGGATGGTTACCTTTAGGGAATGGGAGATGCTCATGAGCAGACCTTCGTAGGAATCCAACAGGTGGACAGAGTCGGTCGGGATGGGGATCTGGAGCTTGTTCTGATGGCTGGCCAGATCGTGCAGCATCTGCTGCTCGATCTGCATCTTGGTTTCGTTGACATCGGTGGGGTTCGTGAGGATAGATTCGTCACGCACAGCGAGGTCGCCTAGAAGGTAGGGGTCGATGGCCTTCCAGTGCAGAATGGTGTTCTTCTTCTGACGCTCGTGCTCCTTTGCTTCGCCCAAGCCCTTGGTGAAGTCGTTGGTGACCTTGTACGTAACGTACTGGCTGATCTTGACTTCGACACGCTCCAGCTGCACCTTGGCAACCTTCCAGATTGCGAGATCGAGCATGAGGGCGTCCCCAATCGCCACCACCGGCTTGGCAACGTTGATCGCATAGGTGATGCGACCGTGGTGGATCATCCCGAAGGATTTCAACTCGAGGGTGGTTGGGTGGATGACCTGCGGGTGCTGTGCCTGGTAACGCTCCTGCAGAGCGACAGGCAGCGCCTGGATGTCGACCGTTTTGGTGGCAAACAAGGCCTTGTTGTGCTGTAGCATGGTGGCATTGTCATCTCCGTACGTCGCGTTGACACCGTATTCGATGCGAGCATTGACGCCGCGCGACTTGGCAGGGAACTTGATGGTGGTTGGCACAGAACTGGGCAGCTCGAAGCAGAAGGGAATGCGATGCACGCCACGGGGGATAACGCTGCGGAACTTGCGATCATGAGTGATGAGGTGTTCTGTTGACAGCTTGCAGGTGCCCTGCACAAAGATGTGCTCATCGCGGAATGTGTTGCGAGGGGTTCCCACGATGGTGTGCTCCTTGCCGTTGAATGCCACGGTGATGCTCGACGGCGCGATGCCCTTGCGGCGCATCACCCCCAGGACCACATTCCCCCTCAACCGATTGCCTGCTACGTGCGTGTTTGCATCGGCGGACGCAGCATCGCCTCCGTTGACGCCTCCGTTGACGCTTGCTTGGTCTTCAGGCGCATCGAACTGAATGTCGAGCGAGGCGTGATTTCCCATCGTCGCCTATTTGTACCAGTGTGGCAGTAGCGCTCTGTGATGAGTTGTGGCTCCTTGTGGTCTCTTAGTGTGATGTTGTGATATCTTTGGTGTATGGATCGCCGAGAGTGTGCCAAGTGCAATAGCAAGTAATATAATATGAGTAATGAGTAGTTCTGGAATGGATCGTACTTGGAATCGCAATCGTAGCGGTGGCGATGTTGCTGCGATCAGACGAGCGTTGTGTTCAAACGAGTGTTGCTGGACTGTGGGTCTGCTCAACCGAACCTGGCCGCACAGTCGGCGTGGCTGCCTCGACGGTCGTACCCGAAATCTCCTCACCTTCGTCGAACAGAGCAAACGTGGAGGCGGGCGGCCACGAACACTGCCAACAAAAGGAGTTCTGATGGTTGACGAGCATCGATCACGAGGGTGCGCATCGTCGCCGTCAACAAAATCGACCAAAGAACACAAGGAAAAGGAAGAGGACAAATGATTCGGTTTTCTCGGAGCCGCGACGGTTAATCTCCAAATTCAAATCGTGCTTCGATGAGGTTTGTGACACTTTCCACGAATAAAACACGCGGGGAGCGAAGGCCAGACGGTCGATACTGGTTCGTGTCGCATCTCGTGATCACCTTCGAAGCACCACGCAAGATCCAAGATGAGAAGCCATGAGATCAATACGAGTAGAGTACGAACCAGAGTAGAGTAGAGGAGATGAGTCGTCACAGGTGTACTCTTCACGCAAGGACGATTGTATCGCAAGATACCGCACAGGAAGAGTTAGAATACTCGGTGGCGCACTGGTACATATTATACAATACTTGTTGTTGGGACTACGAGCTAAACCAACCAAATCACTATTTTACTTTGCGTGACCCAAGGAGCGCGTTGCGCCACACGTTCATCATCTGCTTCGTGCTACTCCGCTCTCAGCCATGGATCTCTGGCCAGATCCCAAAAGGGTTACTACATGGAATCCACGATCTTAAATGAGGCATGATGGATACAGATGCACCGGGCCGGCGGATGTTACTCTTCAGGACCCAAGGCAATGGCGTCACAAACCAGGCAAAGTTCACGGCCGTGTTTTGACACGATTGGATTGATTTGAATGTCAGCAACATCCACCCGCATGTCCTTTCGCATTACTCTGTCTCTGCCCAAGATGCTGCGGTGATGAGGCTGCACTTCGATTAGAGGAGAGACACACTCTCTACTATGCTCTCCTCTGTACCCATGCACACGATTCCAAGAAGGAATGATGGGATGTGGAGGGTTCCCAACACTGTCTTCCACTAGCGAAACCACAAATAGGTGAAGCAGTCGATGTGGTCATTCCAAGATTCCGATGATGTCGAGAACCGAATCCAAATCGCCAAATGTGAACTTGATGAACGAACATGAGCTGGCGTCAACGAACACAAGAGCATCGAGGATCGCCACCACGGCGAACGCGGAGACCACGACGATGACGACGACGATGGCGACGACAGTAATCTGTAGCTGACGAAAGGACAATCCTTGCGCATTGGGACTGCTGTTATACAAAGTAACAATGTTGTCTTCGATTGCCATTCACGCTTTGAGGCTGAGGCAGCACGAACAGCGGCGTATCGTCTCTTCGGCAGGGCGTGGAATCGGAGCTGCCATCGGTGGTGAGGGGCACGTTCAGAAGCGTGGAAGTTCTCAATTATCACAGCGAGGATGTGGTAGGGATGGCGCAGGCCATCATGCCCGTTTCAGCACACATCATTCAGTGCCGACGACCATGCCATGTCACGCGCTCTGTTCTGCACGGTCGAGCTCACGTCGATTGCTTTCAAGTTTCATCCGCATTGGCAGCACGTCGCGAGCATCCAATGCAAATGCGAGTCAATTACTCATAGAAGCTCAGCAGACGCGGCATCTGCCACCATCCGCATCCGCTTCTTCATCAGCATCATCATCAATAACCGAATTGGTGATCGATCGGATGCAGAAGATGGTGTCCATGGGGACGATCCGTCGAGATGATGCACAGATGCGGGTGGCCAAGCGATTGAGCCGACTGCAGCGAGCCTTGCAGGGGTACGACAACTTGCCTCTGGTGGAGTATGCCGACCAGCTCTTGCAGTATCACAAACTGCAAGATGATCTCATTGCGAGCAATGAGGTAGACGCAGACAGCTTTGCCAATGGCAGTGACAACATGGCAGGAGAACAAGCGAAACAGAGGGATCAATCTCAGCTTCCGTCACCACCCACACCGCCAGCCTTGCAAACACCTCGTGGATTGTATATTCATGGCGATGTCGGAACAGGCAAGAGCATGCTGATGGATTTGTTTTATGATACGCTGGTCTCGCAGCAGCAGCAGCAGCAGCAGCAGCAACAACAACAAGATCAATCGAAAAGCACTTCCGAAGCTCCTGCGAATTCTCGCATCCAACGCATCCACTTCCACAATTTCCTCTCCAGCATCCACCAGCGCATCCATCGATTGAAACAGCAAGATTTGGAGCAGCATGGTCGCAGCTTTCAGATCGATACTCGGCAACAGAGCAATCCAATCTATCGAGTGGCATCGCAGGTGGCGTCAGAGCTTTCGATCCTCTGCCTCGATGAATTCCAGGTGACGGATATTGCGGATGCCATGATTCTGTCCCAATTCTTTTCCACTCTGTTCCAACAGGGCGTCGTGGTGGTGACGACGTCCAACCGTCCACCGCAGGATTTGTACGAAGGCGGGTTGAATCGTAACTACTTCCTGCCATTCATTGATCTACTGCAACGGCATTGCATCGTGCATTCGATGGGATCGGATGTGGATTATCGCATGATCACGGATGAGGGCAACACTGTCGAAGCACCGCATGGAAAGTCAGGACCAAGAGCGACGGTCGACTTGCCACAATCGTTCTTCATGTCGGAGCCAACGGAAGACACGGCCCCGGTGGTAGAAGCATTGCTTCACCATTCAGGCACAAACGCATGCGCCAGCGCCAACGCCAACAACAGCACGCAGATTCAACCCACGTCGATGGAACTGTCGATCGGTCAGAACCGAGCGCTCACCATCCCGATCGTCCACAGATCACTGAACATGATCGAAATGACATTTGATGATCTGTGCACGAAGCACGAGTTGGGTGCCAACGACTACCGTGCGATTGGAAGAGAATTCTCTTGCGTCCACATCTCCGATATCCCCATCCCGTTGACGTTGGAACGACACAACGAGGCGAGGCGATTCATCACGTTGATTGATGAACTGTACGAATCGAGATGCGCCCTGATGATCAGCTTGGATGATGCGGACATCTCGATGAGAAAAGACGGTGCGACGGCGTTGGATCCGACCAAGCTGTTCCAAGCGTTCGGAAGCGCCGAAACAGGATTGGACGATGCTGATGCTGCAGACGATGAAGATCTGCAATGGATGGATGTGGCAACTACGAAGGGTGGTGCGCCGATCGGTGCACTGGCAAGCGTGGTCGAGCTTGAGTTTGCCTTTCAACGTGCGGCAAGTCGCATCCATGAAATGTGCTCCACTAGGTGGTGGCAAAAACATTCGGGGGTGATGGACGAAAAGTAACGTGGCGTGCATACGTACGAGTAATGTGACATCGTCACAGTCGTAGTCCGCCCTCTGCATGCAATCTTCTTTAACATGGTTCTCTGCGAATCTGACAGCACGAACAAGAACGAACATACTCTACACGTTTGCTCTCTTTCTCTCTGGAGAGTGGGTGCATTTGATGTTTACCGATTTAGCACTGCGTTGAAGGAGATGCCAGCAATCTCATCGATGACCTCCTGGATTTGTGGCACGTCTTCCACGTCATAATGCGTCGTGATATTGCCACGTCTCGAGTTAGGCTTGCGCAATCGACATGTGATCATGCCAGCGTCTCTCGCCGCGCGCAGGTAGTCATCGCGATCGCTGACCACCATGACGCGGCTCATCTCAACGTCCTTCGGTAGCTTCCCTTCCAAGGACGTGACGGTCTGTGACGCGGATTGTTCCGCATCCAGCACCAGATCGATGACGATGTCCTTCATCTGCTTGCTCAAGTAATGCATCTGCGGATCAACCTGATCGGACGTCGGATCACCAGGTAACAGCGCAATGTGAATGGATCGGTTGCTCAAGTACCCCAGCAGCTTGCCCGTTCCCGACAGTGCCATCCACTTGGGCGTGGATGACGATGCCGCGGTTCCTGCGACGATCTTGCGCGCTGCCATGTGACCGGCCGCGTCACCACGCTGCACCGTTTCCTCCACCTGCGACTTGGCCAGTTCGATGCCCGCCAGGCCGCCCTTCAACTTGGATGCGTACTTGGCGCGGATGTCTTGGTTCAATGGCGAAGCTGACGATGCCGAGCTGGTGGCGGTGGCTGTCTTGGATGGTGTGTTTGCTGTCTCGATGGTATTCGCAATGTTGCTGATGCTGACCTCTTCGCTTCTTTGGTTGTAGCTCGTCGGATCTTGGCTTCCAATCTGTACATTGAGAAGGGACGCGATGCTGTTCACCATGCCAGCATCCGGTTTAATGGATGCTGATGTTATCAACGTGGCGTTGCTCTCATTGCTGGTTCCACTTGGATTGCCAGTGTTCCCATGCGACTGCTGCTGCTCCTTCCCTTGTCCCTGCGTCTCTTCGTCCTTCCACGAGGTGGTCAGCACCCTGAAATCAAAGGCCACAGCCTTGAGCTTGTTGTTCTTGTTGCCCTTGTTGAGACGGAATGTGTTGGACTTGTCGGTGGCGGCCGACGGACTCCCGCCCATGTCCATCATCCTGCTGTACCTCCCTCCCCCGATGCAACGCTTCGACGCAGATCTCGGAGAGGCTGCCCAACGCATTGAGGAAAGACGGACGCCGGAGCCGCCGCATGTGTACTTGCCCTCGTACTGTCCACCATGCCGTCTTTGCGTTGCAGTCCTGCCTGCATTCGAAAACCTTCTTGTTGCCGTCCGCAACAGCGACTGCTCAATCCTGTATTGCATGGTATACATAATCGTGTGTGCAGTAGAGATTCAAGAGGGTAGTTGCGGATGGATCCAGGCTGCGAGTACGGAATGGTACTGCCGGTGGAGGCCTCCGTTCGATGAAGATCGTGGATTGTGTGGTTGCCTCTTCCGTCACTCATCGCGCGCGGCACGTTCTGTTTTGGCGAAACGACACATCATCGCCATCTCTGGCGAAAAATCAGGCCAGTCTGAGATCCAATACCAGTACATGGACCTATTATAAATAATAAACTGTGAAAAGAAGTACGAGCACCACGACCAAACGAAAAAGTTAGTCATCTGAGTCGTCGTCGCGAGGTGGAGGGAAAAAACGAGCTTCTTCGAAAAAGCGCGCAAACAACACGAGGATCGTGTGGAACAACACGGTGCAACGCGAGATACCCAGACGCACACAACAATCGAAACACGACAAAAGCAGGTCAGAACCAACACGCCAACACACACAACACCGCCCACAAACCACGCGATACTGCGGGCAACAAAAGCAAAACCACCAAAACAACGCGCCGAAACCAAGAGAGGCAAAAAAACGACAACCCAACGCAAGGGGAAACAACACCCAGGGTTTCCCTCCAACAACACGCCAACACTTCCTCAAACATCATTCTGGGACAACAAGATCAGAAGATCGTGCCAGCACGAGGAGTGACACCAACAGAATCAACAGAACCAACAGAACCAACAGAACCAACAGCATTGATACCCTTGTTCAACCAAGAATCAGAAGGGAGGCAAGGAAGAAACATCCAACAGAAGTACTGCGGACTGTATGTAGAATACCAAACAACACGAAGCAAGACAACACCACACAACGATGCCAACCTCCTCTTCGTACCAACATGACTACTCACATCAAGCACAAGGCCAAACGCAAGCACAGTCTCATGCTGTCATGCAGCTGCAACAGAGACTGCAGGAAAGCGTGGGCGTGTGCCCATCCGCAGACTGGCTGGAGGCTTGTCAACAGCAGCAACCGCAGCACGGTCGCATGCAAACACGGAGGCGGCCGCAGCACCTGGATGGCAGGTCAGCCTCGGCCGACGATGTCCTGAAGCACATCCTGCACTCTGATCTGCGGGATGTCGTGCGTTCCAGGGCTGACCGCGTCGCTGCCATGGATCTCGATGGCATCGGGAACAGCAACAACATTCGCATTGGACAGGCCAGCAGACGATTGCGACAAGCCATGCAGCAATCGAAGCAGCAGTCAGCCAACTTCAAATCCAAGCTCGATGCCAATTTCCGCCTTCTGGTGCAGATGGAAGAGCTGGTGGACATGAGCTGCAATGCAGACACGCGGCTGGCAAAGATCATGCCCAACGGAGTCGCTGCGACCTCACCTCGGAATGGGAATACGCCATATCAACAGCAACAACAGCAGCAACGACAGCAGCAGCAGCAACGCAGGTATGGCAACAGACAGCAACCTCACAAGAGATGCTGCAAGCTCTTCCTGTGCGACGGTGCGCTTCCGACAACAACGAATGCACAGCAATCCTCAAGCATATTCCATGACAGCAACAACCAACATTTGATTGGCACGGAATCACAACCCATTCCCAAACTAACGGTCCATTCGAAAGCTGGCTTGAAGATCATCCTCAAGGGTCCCATCGATGTCCGACATGGTATCCTCATGCTTCACGGCGGCAATGCCATTGTGCTGGGTGGCCAGGTCCCAGCTTTGGTGCTCCACCAGCAGCGGTCCTACCAAGAGGCTCACACGCAGCGCGGGATTGGGGTGGACGCGACACTGCGAGCACTCGTTGGTCCCAATGCCAACATTCACAACATGGATGGAGATGGGATGACCAATGGAGAGGACGATGAAGACGAGGCCGAAGTGGAATCTGGTGATGTGGCCTCGCAGCGGCAAGCACTGTCCCAGCGGCAAGGTGGCATTTTGACCAGAATAAGCGCAACCCCTGCAGCAGCACGTACATCTGGCAATGTGCACATGCGTGGGAATGGGAATGGGAACGGACATATACCGCCTCCTGCTAGATCGCGCTCTGTCACAAACAACGCACGTGCAAGTCTGAGGGTGAATACGCATGTGACTCCGAACGTGGCTTCGGCTGTTCGTGGAAGCTCAGCCGATCAAATGGTCATTGACATGACGGAGGATTCGCCTCAGGACACCATCAGCAGCAATGCCAACCATGCTTCCAACATTTCCAACTCGTATCGGAGAGCCAACACTTACTCTACGACAAGGCATCAATCCAGCCCAGTTCGGTCTCAGGTTCCCACCGAATCCATCACAGCAGGGACAGCGTTCGCTACGGCTGCTGCTGTCCTTCGAAACACCAAACAGTCTCCAAGCGCAACGGCAACATCCGCGGAGTCCAAGCGTTCTTCATTTCCCAGCAACCCATACGCGAACAGGAACGCATCAACGCAAGCCAGCGCAACGCCAACTCCAGTTTCATCGGCAGCATCCTCTGCGCGCGTCATCAGTTCAACCGCAAATTCAACTGCCAGCCATCCTGCTTCCCAATCCTTCTCGGCCTCCGGCACTTCCTCCACCACAATGACGGCAGTCGTTGCACGCACGCAACAACCACGTTTGACATCGTCACTGTCAGGAACACCAGAAGCAACACCCTTGGGATTATCGGCAGCCCCGCCTTCGCCATCCGCCGCATTCACGTCGAAAATGAGAACGAATGCAAGGCCGCTGTCACGATCACATTCCAATCCATACCAACGCAAAAGTAGCGGCAGTACCAGCAGCAGAGACGGCGCACCTACTTCTCGTCTCACCAGATCTCAAACCATCGCCACTTCCACGCCCACAACCAAGGGAAGCAGCGGCAGCGGCAAGGCGAGAAACCCGTATCACAGTCGGACGCAACCTTCCACCGTCGTTATCGATATTGACGAACCTCATCCAAGCCAAGTGACGCCAGGATCATGTACGAGACAACATACCGCCAGCAACGGCACGAACAAAGATCAGGTCTTGGGGAACATACGTTGCACGCCGCCTGACATGTTATCGCAAGGATCCGTCCAAGACACGACCTTCTCGGCCTTGGCCCCAATCCTGCGTCAGTGTCTCAGCAATATCAACATTTACCGGCAGTACTACGGCACAGTGTGGAAGGTCCAACTTTGCCAACGCGTATCACCCAACCTCACATCGAAGTCGGGCCCTTCCCTGATATTTAATATTCGCAAGCGAAAGAAGAGCGATCGCAAGCAAAGCAAACAGCTGATGAGGAACGGGAGTGTGGGCAACGGTGTTGCACCTGCCGATGCGAACAGCCATCGATCGCAAAAGGTAAGTCAGGGTGCTGAGGGGAGCTGTTGTCGCCGCTTGTGTCGCCAGATCGCGTAACATCAACCAAAGCCACACAAAACTGTGAAGTCACGCTCCAGTCCATACCGATCTCACCGAACCACTCATTCCTCGTCCTTGGATTGCAATCGTTACATCACATCCACGTTCTGCTTGTTGCCTTTTGATCTGGCTCTACTCGTATACTTACCGATTTTCAAAATTTCGTCTTTGCCATTGAATGGCTCGCTTGGTTCCACGTCCATCGCCTGTTCATCAACCGACCAACACCAATACCATTCGCACCGCAGTACGAGTACCACATCATCGCAACTTTCAGCGGGCCAGATGGCGGTGATGTGTTTCCATGCAAGATTGCAAACTCGCTTGTGGAACCATACTTCACAAGGAGCGCGGTGAGTTGGGACTCGAGTGTGTTCAATGCTTGATCGCTTGATCGCACCACGTGCATTTTTCGTCCTCGTCCCAGCATCGTTCTTCCACTTGCAACGATGAATGGTGGTCATGCAAACATCACCTCTAACAAGCCATGCATTTCCTCCTCTGTATTGGTATTGTGCTTTCTCTCTCTCACACACACGCGCGCATCACATCGCAATACCAATGCTTGTGCTGATGTTTGATCCATCTCCACGCCCCTGCACCGATGCAACAACAGAGTGAGTTACGGAACCTCAGTCGGACTGATCCTGCGGAGAGCAGAAAGCTGATCTTGCTTGGCGGAGAACGCACAAGGAAGAATATGTACTCTCTGCGTACATGGACGGTGACGCTGGCTCATTCCCCAGCTGACCTCGCCAGCGGTGAAGCCAAGCTCGCGAAGTTGCCCTTGACATCAGTCGATGGGTCGCTGTCGCCTGTGTTGCTGTTGTTAAGTCATGAATGATGACATATGGCACATGACACGGGACAATGTTGGGAAGGAAGGAAGGGCTGGCAGGAGGAGATTGATGGACAGCGAGCCATTGTCAATAGTCGCGCCAGCGTAGGCGTAGTACTTGCAGTACAGTGCCTGCCGGCACCAAGGCTGGAAACGAACCATGAGGATTCCGAGATGGCAAAAGCAAGTGGACGCGACATCAATTGAAGTAGACTCGAGAGAATCATGCTGTAGAATACTTGCGCTGCTGTTTCAACCAAATACTCGCACCAAACAACGCACACAGCAGGCGAAGAGGTTGAGGTCATCTTGTTTGGGCTCATTGTGATGTGCTGGTCGCACGACGACAACGCACATCACGCTGCTCGGATGTCAACTTGGCGCCAATGTTTTGGCGCGGACTTTGTGACGATGGATCTGTCGAGACGTGATTGACTCATCCGACTTGACGACGGCCACGAAAAGCTCGATTCTGATTTCGCGCCAACTTTGCACACAAAAAAGGTGTGTGTTGACATCTTCTGTCGTCAACAACCACTCTCAAAACTCCATCGAGGAAGCGCACCGTTGAGCATGCGTGATGAATGAATGTTGCTCGTATGTTTGCAGATTGAAATCGGAGCATCGCAGCACATTGAAGGATCGAAACGAAGGAGCATGAGCAGCTCCGATGATGATTCTTCGGAATCGAGCAGCGAAAAGAATGGAGCGGAACAGGCCGATGACAGCGACAGTACCGCCAGCAGCAGTAGCAGTAGTAGCGATGACAGCAGCAGCAGCAGCAGCAGCGACGACAGCAACAGCGATGGAAGCAGCAGTGAATCAGGCACAAGTGGCGGCAGTGGCGATGATAGCAGCGATGGCGATAGCAGTAGTGACGGCAGCAGTAGTGACGATAACAGCGATGGCAATAGCAATGAGGAGCAGGAGCCATCCGGGCAGGAATCAGAAGAGGAACCAGAGGAGGAACCTCAACAAGTGTTCCACATCAAGCGAAGGCCAATCTCGCTGGCGCAACTGGATTTGGCAGTCCACGATCCTTCCATCGTCCACAATCTGCAGCTGGGAGATCCAGCACTATCCAGCGACCCAAATCGTTCCGAGCCGAGTGCACCCAACGATGGCAAAGCGCTTTGCGTCACCCAAGGTGAAGCCAACAAAGATGCAGGCAAAACCACGGTCATTCACATCGATATCGATGGCGACAGCGCAAGACAACAGCACGAACGGAAGGCGTCACAACTGGAGATGAATGCATGGTTCACCTCCAACAACTACATGGACATCCGATCACAGCAGAATGTGATGTTCGCCGATGATCGGTTGAAAGAAGGCAACGCCTTGCTGGCGTCCAACCCCCAAAAGGCGAAATCCGTATTTCAAGAAGGATTGGATTTGGTGCCCTCGCACGTTGGATTGTTGGTCGCCATTGGGAGGGCGTTGATCCAGCAGCAGCAACAGAATCAGGCTCCGCAGAGACAGCACCAGCGGCTGCACGGAAGAGACAGCAACATCAATTACAGCAACATGTATCATCGCGAGGGTCGTGTTGAGCGACAGCAACAGCGTGATTCGGCAGCTGTCAAGGCAGCACGCCAATCGGCCCGCAAGCATTTCCATCAAGCATTGAAGTTGGAGCCGGACTGCGCAGATGCCAAGTTAGAAATGGAACGGTTGGATGAGCTTATCGAGGCAGAGGAAGAATGGAAACGGCAGCAACTGGAGCAGAAGCAGAAGCAACAGAAGTTGCAACAACAGCAGCGGCTGCAGCAATCCAGATACAAACCGACCACAGAAATTGCATGCGACTCCGCAGCGTACCAAGATGCCATGATGGAACGATCTCTTCTGTTTGGTGATCCCGTCAACGGCAGCGTCCATGATGATAATGATGATGAAAATCAAAGAGATGATGAAACCGATACCAGAGAGAGGAGAAAATCGAAGACAAAACGCAAAAGGAAGAAAAGGAAAAGCAACAAGTCGAAGAGACGATCCAGCAAATCCAACAAGAAGAAGAAGCGTAAACGAAGGCATCACTCCTCGTCGGACTCCTCGTCATCAGAATCGCAGGGTAGTGATGACACCACATCATCCTCTGACGATGATGACTCGGAGCCCTCGTCCAGCTCCGATGAAGAGGAGCGCGAGCGAAGGCATCGCAGAAAGAAACGCAAACGGAGAGAATCTAACAGGAGACGGTGACGACCTTCGATGACATCCTTCAAGTTTTGTGCTTAGGCACTCTGACTCATGCTATTTCTATTGTGTTGTGTTGTGCGCACGAGCATATGTGGTGTCCACCTACGTACGAGTTTGTTGTACTTTTGCGAAGCGCGGAAAACAATGGACGATTCAAATCAGTCGAGGTTATTTATTCAATCATCGCTGCTGCTGTCTGATCCGTAACCTTTCAGCAGATTCGACACAGCATTACCATGCACTTTGGGAGATGGCTTTCGAGCGGGTGTATCCTGTGTAACACGCAGCTGTGAACCTACGGAAACCTGGATCCTCCTTTTGGACTTTCCTTTGGTTGTGGTTGCGCAGCGACGATGATCAGGATCGGCTTCTACTTCGGCTTCTGTTCGCATGTCGTTCACTTGCGAATGGACAATGTCTGGATGCACCGCTTCGTCCAATCCTGCTGGCCGCATCGATACAGCAAGGCGACTGCGGCTGGTACTGCTGCTGCTCACCGTGACGGGCGGTGCCGTAGAATCATCACCGTGACCATTGGTGTTGCGAGCGCGACGCTGTTCCACACGTTGACGTTTACTTCGACGCGATGTCGACGGCGATGAAAAGATGGATGTCGATCGCACCTTGCTCCATTGCTTTTGCTGTTTGATCTTGGAGGAAGCACCGAAGACGGTTGTTTTGGATTTCAGAATATCATACCTCGTGGACGTGTCCATGACCTCCATCCCTGATTTCCAACCTCTCGACGAAGCATCCTTGAGCCGTTGCTTTTTCGCCTTACGGTCCTTGCGAAATTGCTTCCGTATCTCAGCATTTCGGTCGGCATCGCGCAACGTCGTTTCCTGGTTCCACTTCTCCAGTTTGTCCAGATGATCCTCGACGCTGAGAAGCTTGCGTTGTCCCGCCACCTGCTTCTCCAGCCGGTCCAGGGAGGACGACGCCACCACGATGTCACCATTGCACATGTCATGAATTTGCATGGAGGCGGTGCTGCTGACGCCAATGCTCTGCTGGCCAGTGGCACCGTCCACAGCTGCCGCGCCATGCAGCTGGAGCTCCTGTCCCTTCTGCAGGGTGATCCCGCTGCAGTAATCGAAGCCGCGTTCCTTCGGGTTGGTGCGGATGACGAACGTCTGCGAGCAACCGTCATTCCTGCACTTCATGGTGAATTCGTAGATCGTCGTTGTGAAGTACTTCTCGTTGGCATCCTTCTTCTGCGCATTGTACCGCGTGCCTCGACCGATGCTGCACTTGCAGGAGATGCAGATTCCCTTGTACGGAAGCTCAAACCGCACCACCCCGCCCTGCAGGTACGCGCTGTGCCCCTTGCCATTGGCCTTGCGTCTGAACTGCTTGCCCTTGTTGGCATCCACGTACTGGGATGGCACGTAGTACCCATCCGCCTGCGTTGCTGCCAGCGATGACATGGTGGTGCTGCTCTATGACGCTCGTGCTTTACTCCTGCTGTCCTGAACTGGAATCGATGCCTCTTGAAGTCCCTTCTCCGGTCTCTTCCCAACCACCCAGAACCTGTAGAGAGCACGATACGACACTACTCTTCTTCGAATTATGGTATTATCGGCATTGGTATTGGTATTGTGTCACCAACATCTCTGTTCCATCAGTTGTGTGTTTGGTGTGTGTGTGATGGTGTTGTGTTTGGTGTGTTTTCTCACCACGATTTCTGGTTCCAGTGTTTTGATCAAGTGAGTCGCCGTAGTCGTGCATCAAAGAACGGTCTGGCATGTGGCCGCGAGCGTCCGCAACCACGACCAAAAAGCCCAAAACCAAGCGATGTCATCTTTGTTTTCCATCCGCAACCTCCAACCACGCCACCGTCGTCCTCCTCCGCACGTGGTCACGTGCATGCACTGATCCACGCTACCATGCGTCTGCCGATCCCACAATACAGGAAGACTGAGAGAATGGCGTCAAGAAGCACTAGCACGAACGCGCAGGTGCAGAATTTGGTGGCTGGCATCGCCATCGGTGCGTCCTGCAGCCTCATCTTGAGCTGGCTGCTCAAAGCAAAGCAGGAAGGGACGGGCGACAAGGGATCTTCTTCGAGCGCATCGCGTTCCGCAGGCACATCGCTTGATTTCGCGTCAGCATCTGGCGCTGCTTCCAAGACCAAGGTCATCACAATCTCACCTGAGCTGCGTGAAGAGCAGTTGTCACGCCACACGCTGTACTTTGGCGAAGATGGTATCAAGTCCCTGCAGAATGCCAAGATCTGCGTCGTCGGGTTGGGTGGCGTTGGATCCCACACGGCCATGATGTTGGGACGCGGCGGCGCCGAGTACATGCGCCTCATCGACTTTGATCAGGTCACGTTGAGCAGCCTCAATCGTCATGCCTGTGCGACTCTGCAGGACGTGGGAACCCCCAAGGTCACCTGCGTGCAGGCGTTCTTGGGCAAGCTGGGATTGCGGCCCGACACGCAGGTGGATGCCCGGGTTGCCATGTACACTGCCGAGTCGGGACCCGCGCTCCTGGAACTTCCCAACAAGGACGACCAGTGGGATCTGGTCATTGACTGCATCGACGACGTCCCCACGAAGGCAGCCTTGCTGGCCTACTGCATCTGCCACAACATCCGCGTCTACTCGTGCATGGGGGCTGGTGGGAAGAGCGACATGACGCGCCTGCACGTCAGCGATCTGCGCACGGCGTCTCGCGATCCGTTGGCGAGCAAGCTCCGGCAGACCCTGAAACGCACAATGAAGAAAGTCCTCGTCAAGTATCCAAAGGAGCCACTTTCAGAATCTGGAGATGCAGCAGCAACAGCAGAAGCAGGGAAGGGCCTTCCGGCGGATGATTACCTCGATGACATGGACCAAATGACCATCATTTACAGCTCCGAAAAGACCGTCGCCAAGTTGGCCGACCTCACCGAAGAGCAGGAGGCGACGGCGAACAAGTCTGAATTCGGTGCAGTGGATGGAATGCGCATCCGAGTGCTGCCGGTGCTGGGACCACTGCCTGCCATCATGGGCCAATCTCTTGCGGCGCTCGCGTTGTGCGAGCTCGGCCAAAAGCCGATCCATCAGCCCGTGACAGGAGAGCGGCTCAGCCGCAACGTTCGTAACAAGCTGTTCCAGCATTTGCGTCGACGCGAAGGCTGGCTCCGCGACGGCAAGTTGGTTCGGGGTGGTGGTGCTGCGTCCTTGTCCCTGTCAGCGTCCTTGTCAGCAGCAGCAGCGCAAGGAGGCGCCAGTTCCAAGACCAACTCAGAGTCGGAGTCAAAGGCACCAGGGCTGTACATGGGACCGCTGGAGATAGATCACGATGACGTTGAGTACTTGATGGGCGTTTGGAGGAACCGCTGCGGGGTGACGGGAGCAAGACTGGGAACGGTGTTGGAGCTCGTGCGTTGGGACTACACCAAACCAGCGACGATCGACAATCTGGTGGTCATGAGCACTCATGCGTTGGAAAAGTTTGACAAGGAGGGATACGGCAGCATCATCCCTGCTATTCAGGAACGGATCGAGAAGAGACTGCAGCATTGTCGAGACAGTAACAGCGAACTGTTTTAGAGAGAACAGGTCGTAGTGCAAAGTACAAGAGTATACTTGTGTACATTGTGGAGCCGTCTGCGAGCAGAGAGATCTGTAGAATGCATACACCACTTTTGGTCTAACTACAGTGCTTGATACCGCACTGACTATTGGCGAAAAGAGTGGAGCAGCATGGGTCTCTCGAGAGGCACACGTGAGGTCATGAAACGATGCTCACAAGGAGATCGAAGACGCTGGTTGCGGTTTGTTTCTTGATGTTTAGAATAGGTATAGACGGACAGTTACACGCAGCAGTCGACGGTGGATGACGACTGAAGGTTGTGGTGGCGTTGGAGGTGCCGGTGCCTGTTATGGCGATGACTGTATCTTTGCTTTGGCTTGAAAAATGAGAATGGACAGGAATGGTTCCAGGAATCCCCGAACGATGTATTCACAATTGTTGCTTCGAAGACTCAGGACGTCTGCGATGGGGGACAGGGTATTTGTACGTAGCAATAAAGATGGCAGGAAAAGTATGATGCAATCAAAAAGGATTTGGGAGGAGCAAATGCAGATCAAGCGGATGGGGTGAGATACGATGCATGCGAAAGCAACACTCAACCAATTGGCCCAGCGATCTCTCTGTGTGCCATTTGCGCAGCTTCATTCGATGCATTGTGAATACGTCGCTGGATTGTTTCACACTGCAGCAGATGACCTGCTGGTGGTACTTGGTGTTACCGCTCCAGGCATATTGGCAGCTTGGTGCAGAGACACGAAAAGGTGAACGGGAGGATGAACGTACCATCATGGCCTTGAATTCTTCGAAACTGATCACCCCGTCACCGTTGGTGTCGACTTCGTCCATCATGGCGTCGAGCTCCGCCTCTGTCAGTGCCTGGCCGAGCTTCTTCATCAGTCGCTTGAGTTCTTTTCGGTCGATGGAGCCGCTGCCGTCTGTATCGAACACCTTGAACGCCTCTCTCAGCTCCTTCTCCGGGTCTCGCTCACCGATGCGCGATTTCATGAGGATCAGGAATTCGTCAAAGTCAATTTCATTGTCGCCGTTATCATCGACCGAGTTGATCATTTCAATGAGCTCAGCCTCGGATGGATTCTGTCCCAGCTTTCGCATGACCTGCTGCAGCTCGTGAAGTTCGATTGTTCCTACAGGGTGGAATGTTTGTGTTTCGGATCAGTGCAGAATCAAGTTCCGGAGGGGAGGTAGCGAAGTATTGGAATGGTGTCGTTGTGGTTGTGGTCGCGGCCGTCCAGAGTCATCAAGATTTGGGTGTTCAAAGAAGAGTTGGAAGGTAGTGGAAGTATGATGTGACAAGCAGAAAACGTGGACAAGATCGGGGGTGAGTTGGATGCGATACATGGGCAGGTGCAGTGTAGGAAACGGTTGAAGGGCACAAAGCGACGGTGCAGATCAGATGATCGGCGGATTCGAAGCAGAGGGCAGAAGTGAATGTGACGGCATGGGATGGGATGTCGGTGGCGGTGGTCGTTGTGGGATTGATCTCTCTTTGAAGCTGTCTCTGTGACCGTCGAGATGCCGCCCTTGCATGGGTGTGCGTCCAAGCAGTGCTGCTGTGTTCAGATGTTCATAAGAACGCCGCACAAAAGAGGCTTCAACGAGGTATCGCCCAGAGGATTCGCAGTGGTCGTGGTCTTGGATGTTGCCGCCATCGGCGCTGTCGTGGCCGCCGCTCTATTGAGCCAGTTGATCATGAGGAACTGCTTGGGGTCTTCCTTTCAAGCCGCCCCGATCTATCATTGATCGTGACAGTTTCCCATGCGTCCCAGCGACATTCCCCCGCTTGATGAGAAGGTGGAGATTGACGGCAAAGCGGATAAAGCCAGAGGCAGGACATGAAAAGAAGATCCAGGCTGTGTGGTGGCAGAGCAGGAGCTCTCGTGGACATCGATCCGGTGCTCTTTTGATCTGTGAGTGGTCCATGGATCGTTGCATAGCTATTGATGCAGCACAGCGCATCTCGGGGAGCTGTACTCATCAGATGAGGGTTATGTTCCAAGATGTTCTGACCGGAATTGATTCGCAGATGATGGCATCGTTCTGTTGCTTTTGCCACGTCTCCAAAGACCATGCATCTGCGGAGGAATCCAAGTCGTTCTGGTGTCTTGTCGAATTTGCATGTGGAAGAGTACCAACCACCAGTGAGCTGTGTTGATGGCGGCTCGATTCCGTTCCGGATGTTTCGTGCGTTCATCTACGCCGCGCTTGATGTTTGCGGAGTGTGCGTTGATGGTCATGTTACTGCCAGTGTCGTTGTTGCTCGTAGTATTCTCGATGTTGATGTTGATGTCTTGCCCCAGCGCACTCGATTCATGTTCGAAGTCTAGTTTCTGGTCGCAGTGAGGCGATCAGCACCGCAGTCCGCCAATTCGCTGCTGGTTTGTGTTGTATCTTGTCTTGCCGTTTCGCTTCGTGTGGTTTCGCCCTGCTTTGGCGCCTTCGCCGTCCTTCGTTTTCGTCTCCCGCTCCTCTTGGTTGCTTCTTCCTCCGTCGCTGCTCTACTCTCCTCCCCCATCTCGTCTCTCGTCGTGTTCAACAATACTTTATTACTCTACGCTAAATTGCCTTAAATTGCCTTACCATCTCCGTTGATATCGAACATAGCGAAGGCCTCCTTGAGGTCCGCGACTTCTTCTTCTGACGGTCCGTTCGCCATCTTGCTTGGTCTTGTTGTGGGTAGTAGTTGTTGTTGTTGCTGCTGTTGTCGCTGTTGCCGCTGCTGTTCTTGGTGGTCTGGTTTTATTGCTGTTCGTGCGAAGGTCCCTGTTGTTCCGCAAGTTGGTGGCGTCGTGTGGTGGTTTGATGTGCTCGTGGATGGTGGGTGAGCCTTCGTTGGTTGTTGTTGGTGCTGTTGCTGGTGTCGACAGCCTCTCTCTCTCCTCCTTGTCTCTGTTGGTTTGGTTGTCTGCGTTGCGTCTTTGTCTGTCTCCGTCTGTGCTGTTCCTTCCCTCTCTCTCTCTGCGCACGCTGTACGTGTATCCTTCCCACCATGACAGGAGCGCGAGGTAGCGAAGGCGGCGAAGGGAGCGTTGAACGCGTTGAACGCGGTGGCCACGCCAGAGCAAACCGGTCGAGTGGCTGCTTGTCGTGCTTCGTTGCGCGGAGTGGTGATGTCGTTTTGTCGTGTGTTGTTTCTTGGTTCGTGCTGTTTCGCGCACAGAACGCCACGACGCAGGGATGAGAGAATCTTCGCTGGGACGGTACTGCTTCAGTGTTGTGCCAAACATGCCCATTCTGCTTTGGCGAATGACCGTGTGTCGCAATGACCCTTCGGTCACGAGTCCGCAGTTGAATCGATCCAATCACGAGTGTCGTCACAGAATTCGCAAACGGCGACAACGAAAATGACGCGAAAACAATGACGAACACGCCTCACGCTTGCGAGAACACATCACGTCGTTCCCCTTCAGTCGAAGGACGCTTTGATGACGCACGGCGTCATGCTCCGTCACCCACACACACACAACGAGTACGAGTAGATCGAACGGGCACGAATTGGGCAACACATCACGAGGAGTCCATGATATCTGCAATCAAACGAGCAACAGCATACCACCGCACCACACATTCCCTGCTACTCTCTTGTCGTGCTAGTGCTCCATTCGATTCGACTTCTCTTCACTCGACTTGTGGCTCGTACCCATACTTGATCCCGCGTCAATCAAGCATCCTGGCAGCAGCATGATCCCTCCAACGATGAGCGAAACGTCACTTGCCAGAGCTTCGACATGGGCGCATCTAGATCCCAACCCCATCACCAAGCAGCACGTCAAGACTCTCATTCAGCAGGCCAACTCGTCTGATCATGATGTGCTGGAGCAGCTCTTCCCATCGTCCGGCAAACGAATCAGCTTCGGTACTGCTGGCCTCAGATCCGCCATGCAACCAGGACCGTTGGGCATGAACGATCTCACCGTCGTCCAAACGGCGCAGGGATTGGCAACGTATTGTCAGAAGCAGCAAAAACAACAGCAGCAACAGCAACTGGATGTTTCTGACAGTGTCGGCGACACAACCAAGGATGGCGAGCAGCCAAAGAAACTGATTGCCGTCGTCGGATACGACCACCGCGAGAATCCAGAGTATCAACTGTCGTCACGATCCTTCGCATTGTTCACGGCGTTGGCGTTCCTGCAGGCTGGCATGGAGTGCATCCTCCTGGATGGCCACAGCTTCACGCCCCTGGTGCCATTCACGATGCAGGACCTGGGTGCCGTGGTTGGCATCATGATCACGGCATCTCACAACCCAAAAGCAGACAACGGCTACAAGGTCTACGCGCAGGATGCCTGCCAGATCCGATCCCCCATGGATGCGGAGATCGCCGACGAGATCTTGCAAAACCTCGAGCCCTGGGCGGACTATGGAGATCAACTGCAGAAGCTGGAGGCGCAGAGCAACGATCCATGCTTGGGACTTAGCGACCCGGCCACCACGCAGAGAATGACGGCAAAGTACTTCGAGGCATTGCAACGCAGCGGCTTGAAGACGGGACAAGGTCAATTGATTGCGGACTACAAGCCCAATAGCGCTGCAACTGAGACTTTGGAATCCACGGCATCCATCGCACCACCTTCCTTCGTCTACACGGCCATGCATGGCGTAGGGCACAAATATGCGAAGCAGGTGTTCGAAGCGTTCGATTTGCCACCGTTCCACAGCGTCCCGCAGCAGCAGGAACCAGATGCATCTTTCCCTACAGTCCCGTTCCCAAATCCCGAGGAAAAGGGCGCGCTGGATTTAGCCAAGTCCTTTGCAGAATCAAAGAATGCCTGCATCGTGCTGGCCAATGATCCTGACGCCGATCGCCTGGCCGTGGCGGAGCTGGATCGCGTCACCAAGCAATGGACAGTCTTTCATGGAGATCAGATCGGCGCGATGCTGGGGCTGTGGATTTGGGAGCAGGTCGGGAAGAAGATCAGCGGCAAGGTACGAATACGAACGTGTTTCCCCATTTGTTTCATCTCCCCCTAGACAGAAGAGAGTCTTTCGCTTCGCTTCGATCCTGCATCACCAAGTATTTTTTCAGATTTGTCCCATTTGGCGCCCATGCTCACTTCCATCACGTCCACCATTTGATCATTCGACAATCTCACAATCCTGCTCGACTGCTATGCTGCGGTATTGCCATACATTCCCTCACCACGAAATGGAACGCCATGCGATGCGACACGTTTCGCCCGACCATGCATCAATAGAAGGTCGCCATGTGCGCATCGACAGCTTCGTCGAAACTGCTGAAGCAGATCGCTGATGTCGAAGGATTTCACTTTGAGGACACCATGACGGGCTTCAAGTGGATCGGTTCCAGGTTGAACGAGCTGAATCGAACGGAGGAGTACACATCGCTGTTTGGGTATGAAGAAGCGATCGGGTTTTGCTGTGGCAACACGCTGTTCGACAAGGATGGCATCAGCGCAATGGCCGTTTTCGCAGAACTGACCTGCAACGTTTACTTGGAGCAAAAGCAAACCCTGAAGCAGCACTTGCAAGGCATCTACGACAAGTACGGCGAATTCGTCACCGACAATGGGTACTACTTCATGCATGATTCCGGTGTTGTCGGTCCCATCATGGATCGGATACGGAGCGGTGGCAAGTACGACATCGATGTGGGCCCGTACGAGATCGAGTCGGTGCGGGATCTTGGAGAGCCAGGATATGATTCATTGACACCGGACAACAAGCCCACGTTGCCGACCTCGAAATCATCTCCAATGATGACCCTGCGATTCACGAACGGCTGCATTGCGCAGTTCCGTGCCAGCGGGACGGAACCCAAGTTCAAGTACTACATCGAATTGAAGGGAAAACCTGGCGTACCGAGGTCGGAGGTGGCGAAGGAGCTTGCGGAGATGGCACCGACCATCCTGGAGAAGTTGTTGGAACCATCGAAGAATGGGTTGAAAGTGCCGTAGATGCAAGGAGGTAGGATGGACAACACTCTCAAGAGAACGAGGAAGTGACTTCCTCATCTTCCTGGACGCCATAAGTAACAATACCATAATTCGAGAGTACTAGCATCACGAGTATTAGTACTCGTAGGTACTCGTACGCTCTAGAGAGCCTCGAGTCCTCGTCGATCAATGAACGTACTTTTTGTGTAACATCCAATCATCGGTCCCATCCTCGCGGGATGACCACAACCAGGCGGAACGCCGGACGCACACGCTGACGAAGAGTTGAGTGTGTAGAGCAGAGTATCTGCAAACACGATCTGTCAGCAACAGCGCAATCCAATTCTTTGTTCCGTTGTATTGTGTTGCAGTAATAGAGTGCTCGTGCTATTACATGGTTCATCCTGCAGGCAACACACATCTGTTGTCTACCCTGCATGCACCTTCGTACCTGCGCAGAACATTGCACTAGGAGGAACAGGACACGGGGACTTCTACTCCATACCCAATGGCTCTACAGCAACTTACAGGAGCCAATGTCAGTGTCCAAACTCCTTGCCCAAATACCAGCGATATGCACCAGCCACAAGGGATGCCCCAGAGCAGCACCACAGAAACCGTCTGTTTTTGCGCAGAGTGGTGTCATCCGTGGCCAACTTGGCAAAGTACAACGACAGCCCGGTACAAGTTGCCATCCCGGTGTACATGCATGCGCTGCATCCCTCCTCCCGCAACTCCCGCTGCAGCTCTTCGATCCGGCGCCGATGCATAGCCTCCAGCAGCGCTTCCTGCGTGGCAGCTGCATTGGCATTGGCACCCACACGTGAATTTGGAATGATGGGGCCAGTGTCGACCTGGTGAGCGGGGCGTGGGGAAGAGCGAGATGTCCCATCTTCACCTTCGCCATATGCTTCGCACTGCGTTGCCATTGTCAATGCCATTGGACGCGCCATTGCAAGATGCTGAGGCAGCATATATAACATGCTCATCTTTCCATGAGCACGGTTTGCAGCACTTGGAGCAGTAGAAAGGTGAGCAGACGTCTTCCCTCCATCGACGGGATGGCGGATGTTGCGATGCCGTTTCCTGCCGGATGCTGCTGCTGAAATCATGATGGAATTGTCTTGGTCTTGGTCTTTGTTCTTGCTATGGTAGAATGGAATGGGATGGGATGTGATTCGAGAGCGGTATCACGATCAGCGTTGCAAGAGGGTACTCGAACTGATGGACTCTGTCAGGAAGTTTCGCAGAAGTCAGGGTCGTGCTCAGTCCGAAGTCTTTCTCAGATCTTTGGATACGTTCCCTCCTTCCGGCTCTGTGCCTTCGCCAATCCACACTTGGTCACCCTTGGCACCGTCCGCGCATGAGCTACCAATGCAGATGTCTGATCCTTCTGCTCCTATCATTGGCGGAAAGTCATGTGACGGAATTACCAAACCATGAAACGCAGATACCGTTACAACGTCGCTGCCACCGTCGCCATCGTCAACAGGGAGCTTGGGAGGAGCTTCTGTATCATCGTCGGCGGTTCCGCCCGTTCGCGCCATCGTGGAGACGCTTCCTCGTCGTGACCCGAAGTCATTCCTCATCTGGTGGTCGAAGTGAGAAAAATCGAAGTTGTTCTCACAATCGATGATTTCTCCGACTAAAGTCATCGAGGTCATTGTCATCAACACTTCGAAGACTCCACTCTTCATCCAATCCGAGTCACTCGACTGTTTCATTCTGGTCCATTCAAAAACGAATGTAGCATGTCGTAGTTGGCTAAATTAGCTCAAATACGACATATTTTGAATTCTATTTAACGCATTTGATACCCGCAACCGTGTCCGTCGAAGCGAACAAAAGAGCGGCCCACTTGTTGACACTCCTCACTGTCCATGTCTACAGTAGATGAAATACGTAGAAAACGAATTTCCCCGATCATTGAGGATTGGCGGGAATGGGAGGTTCCCGCTCGATTGATTCGAGGATTTCGACTTTTGGATACCAAGGACATACGAGCGGTCACAAGAGGCCAACGGCTCGCACAAAGACCGTTCGCCACACCAAGATCTTTTTTGCCGCCTTGTTGTTGTGGCGCAATCGCCGCGGTTGTCATTTGCATTCGTTGTGTGTTTCTCGAGAGGCACAACGACCGTCCAAACGCAGGAACACACCAAGAGTCAGACTATTGCCGAGAGGAAGCGTCGCCTCTCTTGCGATCCCGCTTTGCTCAAAACACAATTCAACACACAATCTCAAACGAGACCGACACTCCTCCCTCTCACAAACAACCAAGCACCCCCTTACACACACCAAACTATACAAGATGGCTGATCAACTCACCGAAGAGCAAATTGCTGAATTCAAGGAGGCTTTCTCCCTTTTCGACAAGGATGGCGATGGTGAGTGCAACAGGAACTGCAACTGCAATGACTCCGCGACGACCAGCAAGCGAAATCGAGAACGTGGAGTTTGAGGACGCTCGGAAGCGGTTGGAGTCATTCGCGACGCACCACTGTGGTTCGTGGGCTCGCGGCAGCAATAGCAACAGCAGCCAAAGATTTTGCTCGTGGCTATTTGGATTCCAGCCGTGGATTGTTCGCGCAGGATTGGTTTGAGCAATGACATGACTCTATCGTTTTACATCCAGCCATGGCATCAATGGGGTCACCAATCCGCCTGCTTCCCTCCACAGTTTGGATCGCTGTCGCATTCGAAATGACTCAGCAGCCGTGAACGAAAGCTCGGTCAGCATGTCTTCGTCCGAACGATACAGCCCGGCACACCGCTTGGTCTGATGCATTGGAGGTCACCATCACCCTCATGGTGTGTTGGTCTACCCGGCTGAAAGGCAGGGCATGACATGGGACGACAAGAGTCGATCGCTCTCCTCGATTCCTCTCGAATCTTTTCACGCACAAACAATACCCCTTTGGCTCTGCCGAGATCTCACACAACCCTTGGTTCATCATGCTTTCTCTCTCACCTCTTATGGCCCTCCGTCTCGCATCAACAATTTGTTGTCGGTGTAAAACCGACTCAATCACTTCCCCGAATCGCCGCAGGCACAATCACGACCAAGGAACTCGGAACCGTCATGAGATCTTTGGGCCAGAACCCAACTGAGGCCGAGCTCATGGACATGATCCAGGAGGTAAGAACATCCGATCATCTTGTGACCCAGCGCAGCAGGTGTCGATCTTACACGTGCAACCCAGGCTTTGGCAGCCGTCATCCCCACGGATGACGAGTCGATCCGAGTATGATATCTCAGTTCGATGTGTGTTCCAGCAAAGGCGCAGATGATCATCAACAGCAAATTCTCACCCACCCTTCCGTTCTCTGCTTACAAACAAATGCACTTCCCAACCCGCCACATGCGACATCTACAACCACGACAACGACAATGATGACCACGCCGCTCTACAGATCGATGCCGATGGCAGCGGTACCATTGACTTCCCAGAATTCCTGACAATGATGGCCCGCAAAATGAAGGACACCGACAGTGAGGAGGAGATCCTCGAGGCCTTCAAGGTCTTCGACAAGGACGGAAATGGTTTCATCTCGGCTGCCGAGCTGCGCCACATCATGACCAACCTCGGAGAGAAGCTCACAGACGAGGAGGTTGATGAGATGATCCGCGAGGCCGACATTGATGGTGATGGCCAGATCAACTACGAAGAGTTCGTCAAGATGATGATGTCCAAGTAAATACACTACGCGTGCGCACCAGCAGATCTTCGGAACAGAGCAAAGTACTCTGCCCTGTCGGCGTCGCCGGTTGCCGCCCGTTGTCTAAAGATATCGATCCTCCACGTAACCCTTGCATAAACACTCAAAAAATGGACAATGACAATCGCAATAGCGTAGAGTAGAACCGTTGACCCCATCATTCCTTGTGCGTGTTTTGTGTCGTTGATCGGAGACATCCGGATGGCTGCATCCCCGGTATGAAGGCATGTTTCCGTAGATGGTTCTCCGCTCCCTCGAATAGCGTCGTAAGCGAGACGGATGAAAGCAAGGTATGCTTTGGGCCGTTGCTATCATGCGCTGCATCATTGCACGAGTGTGATGATGCCGTACGAGTAATGATCTTGGCCCAAGACCCTCAGTGACGGCGTTGTGATCTGATCAACATGCCGAATCGACGAGGCATACATGGCCGTACTCGTGCAAGCATGAACACATCTGTCCATAGAGTTCTCCACTAACGTGTCATCTTCTGACTCGATCTTGGTATTCACAACACGCGCATGATGGCATCCTCAGCCACGGGCGCAGGTTGTATCAGCACACCTAGGTGTGGCACATGCATAGGTACGTACGTTTGACGGAGGGATTGACAAGCCCAGCTCAACCTCTCTTCCCAGAGAGTAATAGGGACCAATCCAATACAATCATAGTACGACGTCATGGGTTCGACATTCGCCATGCCTTGCAGAGAGTCCCTCCTGTCGCCGCCAGTGCAGGTCTGCAAGGCTGCCAACAAGAAGAGTCCCCACAATGCACACATATCAGCATGAGCAGGGTACTCATATCTATCCTCATCTATCGTACCAATACAGGCATGCGTGATAACGAGTGCATATCCGCAGGTACCTGACAACCCAATGCCTCCGAACGCTCGTATCCCTGTCCCTGCTACAGTGTGGTAAGCACAATATTCCAATGCTAATTTAAGAAAACACTTTGCTTTCGTGTCCTTCCTGGCGCTGTCATGTTTTCTCTGGAGAAATAGGCTCTACGGGGACAATGTTTGGGATGTTGGCGGTTTCATTGTGTCCCTGTTGCTGCTCGGGTTTGTTGCATCACATTGTGCGGCTCAAGATAGTATCACGCTGCTGCTTGGTAAAGTATGCATTGTTGTTGCAATGCCACTACTGTTCCTTCCAATTTCCCTATCTACTCGGCACGAATGGGAAGAGATGATGCAGAGTCTTGCATCCACGAGTATTGAGTGATGTGATATGATGCGATGCGGCGCTACTCCCACAATATCGTGCACCATGTCAATGACGCTAGATATCCGAGGAATCCATTGCTCAGCGTTGCATCGGCATACCGTTGCCCTGTTGGTTGGAGTTTCCAGCGCGAGATGGATCGTGCTTCAGGAGGTAAGCGGCCAGGTACTCGATTGGATTGCTGGGACGTTCCTTCACCAACTCGCACATGCCTGGAGTCGCGACGTGGCAGACGAATGATGTGGATCAGAATGACAAATCATCGGGTAAGCAGATTTGAGTGGAGCGAAGGGATTTGTATCGCACACCATCACATGTAATCACAAGCCAGAAATAGGTGAGCGCGTGGGTGAGACGAATGGTGCGGAAGTGTGGACAAGACTGGGACAGCAAGAAGTTGGACACGGGAGGCAACCACGATCATGAAGGCTCTGTCTCCAACCACGACGCGTGGAAGAAATGAGCATGACGAAGCTGCTTGATGGCTTACCGTCCAAAAGGATTGGCACCACCGTCTGATCGAGGTAAGCACGAATGGGCAACCCCTGAATCTGGGCCTGCTGCTGCTGCGGCGCACCGGCCGACTGCATGTTCTGTGGTGGTCCCTGCCCCATGTTTCCCATGGGCATCTGCTGCTGTTGCTGCTGCTGATGCGTCTGCTGCTGAAGCCCCTGGTTGCGCTGCTGGGTCTGAACGATCAGGTTCTGCAGCTGCTGTTGCTGTTGTTGGATCTGCTGCAACGATTGCAGGGCGCCGGGGTTGCCCGGGCCCTGTCTGTACTGCTGCATTCCGGATCCTTGCGGTGGTCCTCCGTTCATCTTGTCTGTCTGTGATTGTCTGTGATTGTCTGTGATTGTCTGTGATTGTCTGTGCCGGTCCGAGTTCGTGTGTTCGTCTGCTGCAGCTCTGCTTGAAGGTCTTGTGTGTGATGAGGACGTCGGAGTTTCCGGAACCTCGCTCTTGTGTTGTTGTCGTGAACTGATTGCCGTGGCTTTGTTTCCTGTCTTTGTCTTCGTTTTTGGGCTGCTCCCTGCGCCACCATGGTATTGCTGTTGTTGTGTGGAATTTTCCAGCGCGTTCTGCGAAACGCATCGGATGACTTACAGACGGTGGCAACATTTATGTTGCCACCCGAGTGAACGAAGGTGCAGTCGCGCCTAGTCGTGACTCAGATTTTCGTAAAATTTAACATGATATATAAAAACATAATCTAGACCACCGTGCGATCTTATCCATATAAAAATGGTCTTCATCCGACCTTTGCTTCAAGAGTTATACGCCCTTATCTACCACGCACAACGCCGTGTTATTTTTCCTCCTCAAATTTCGGAAATGGGTCTTGGTTGTTCGTGACTTAATATTTTCGATAGTGTCTTTTCGGTTAATTACGGTTATATTTTGGCGATATGCGCCTCGTCAGCGTTTCTTCCTATCGCAACGTCACTATCTTGATGTTTTCATGATGGGGATTTCATTGCGCTATTCCCTGGTTTCCGCAGTTGGTTGTCTCGCTTCTCCTGCAGCTTCTTGTGCATGCGAATTGCCTTGTTCGTCACAGGCTACGTGCTCCTCGTCGCCATCCTGTTTGTCAACAACCCCTCCATTGGTATCATCCATGCCATCGACAAAAAATAATCAGGGCGATCTATCCAATCCAACTATCATCTGCGTTTTTCAACTTGTTCATGAAGATCTACATCAACCATTCCGTTTTTGACAACGGCTACCCCAGACCGCACACAAAGGTACTACTCCTATTTCATGACAGACATGGCGTTATCCGTCATGCATTCGATGACCACGATGATGCTGACAGCGACAGTGGTGTTGATTGGGGCAGCATTGACATAGACAGCCATGATGACGCCCAGGATAGCGTTGTCAGTGGCTATGGTCGCCACCACGGCAATGAAGGTGGTGGTGCTAGCCACAGCAATGCTGTTGTCAAGGACGATGGTGGTGATGGCAACAAAGATGGTGATGGGGAAAGCAACCTGAATGATCCCATCATGGAAGGCAATGGTGATGGCAATGAAGGTGGTGTTGGCGAGAGAAACAATGGTGATGATGGCAGGTGACAGCTTTCTCTGTACTTTTTACCTCTTTACAAATCATATGAGTCAAAGTACTGGTTGGAAATTGTCCTCGGAAAACTCACAATAAAAGAACAAGAGCTCTGACCAGAGCATGCAACAACGGGCCAATACGTCTCCAGGAGTTACTTGTGCACTTTGACAGATTAAGAGTTGTGGTTTACCAACAAGCTTATCACCTTTACAACATCGACCACCATGGCAAGACCGATCAACAACCGAGCTTTGACAGCCGTAACCAAGGAACTTGCTGACCTCGATGACAAAGAAATGGAGTTCATCAACAAGCAACTCAGAAGGATCGAACATGCCATCAAGAGTCCAGACAAAAAACATCATTCAAGCGCTGGCTCTCTCACCAACACTCACCTCGATCAACATTGAGAACATCCTTCGCATCTTTGCTTTCACGAAAGAACGGCAAATCGACCAAGCAACCAATTGGGCGGCCATCAACGAGTTCACTACAACAACCGGGTATGAGGTACCAACCATCAAGACTCCTGTCGCCAGCAAGGCAACCCAAATGCAATTGAAACTTGCGATGAAGGAAGCCGCCAATCGTGAACTTTCCGAGGTAATGAGCTGCAAGGTTGTGGTACACTCACCAAGGCGCCCACTGGAAGTACGCCGATCGCCATCAACGCCAACCGGATGGAAGTATGACAAAGTCATGCTGCTAGAGGTGGAGCCATTCAGCGGAATCAACATCGAATGGTATCAATGGAAGACCGACTTCATCCGCCAGCTGGTCACGACCAGATACGCAGACTACATGCAAGAGACACACTGGGCCCACTACTGCGAGGACGTCGACACCCACTTCTACGCAGTGCTCAACTCGAAAACGTGCAAAGGACACGCTAACTACATGATCCTAGTGGAAAGACAGCGGTCATGCAGCCTTCCAGGCCCTCATCCGCACATACGAATCCACTGAGAACAGGGCCGACATTGTGGCAACAGAGGAAGGCAAACTGTCCAAACTCGTCTACGACGGATCTGGATCATTCAGCGCGTTCGTCAATGACTTCTCCATGTCTGTTCAGACAATCAATGACAATGGCAAGGCCATTATTGACAAGCAGAAGATTGCAAGATTCTTCCACAACATTCGCGATGAGCGATTCACCAGTACGGTCTCTCGCCTCCAAGAGACAGAAGAGTCCTTCAATTGGGTCTGCGAGACTCTCATGAAGCACAACAAGGTCCTCTCCAACGCGGAGATCGACAGATCTCCACGGCGCAATCGACGCGCACACCAGAAGGACAGGCGAACGGACCGCAAGCGACCGTTTGAATCTACATCCGGGGATCGCAAGAAACCACCGATGTACCGACTACCAGATATTGTATTCTGTAGCCTTCCCACCCCCGCACAAGTGATTGTGGTGGAATCCTCGCGTCACTTCCGCAAGACAGGAGAGCTCATCAGCAAGGAGACGTTCAAGCGCAACAAACCCGCTGAGTGCGCGAAGACCCAGGAGCATCACACTCAGCGCAAACCCAACAAGCGCACCAGATTTGGCAACAAGACCAATCGAACCAAGAAGTATGGACCATGTGACAATTGCTCCTGACAACCAATGATGGGCACTTCGTGCCAGCAGTCAGAGGTCGCCATATGCATCAAGGACCAAGACAGTGTGGACTTGACGCAAAAGGCCGTGGAGAGCGGGCCAGGGCATACGACCCCGGATACGCTACGAGAGTCGCGTCCAAGAGGCGCCGACCCGCATACAGAGCACACGATTCGACGGGCAAGAGTAACGAATAGTAGCCATGGCTATATCATTCTAGACTCAGGCGCGGACGGCACCATTGTTCATGAGTCTGGATGGGCGGTTGCCCAAAATCACCAGCAGCAGTTCCACCCCGAGGGGCGACAGTGGACTCGCAAATCGAGACGTTTCCGGTGGTTGATGCAGCGGCAGCGTACGACCCGCCAGAAGGCGGAGTGATCCTCATCAAGGCATATTACGTGGCTCTCGACAAGCATCCACGGCAGATGGAGTCGTTGTTCAATACACACCACATGCGCACGTCTGACATCAGCATCTACGATTGGCTTCGACAATACGACAGGCAGCAACGGATATCATCTGGCGACATCAGCATCCCGCTGGTCAATCATGACGGCAATACCCTGCGCATCCCAATTCGTAAACTGACAGCTTGCAAGCTAGCACAAACTAAGCATATTACTATATGCAACAGACACAGACGCCTTCGGCGATCCAACACCAGTGTTGACTTCAACAAGGTCTTCTGGCATCTCCCACAACAGGTGGTCGAGAAAACGAAAGCAGCATCGACACAGCTGGCCGATACTCCCATCGAGGCGGAGTCAAGACTCATCCCGAGGCAGTACCGTGCGCAGCGAGCGGGCGCGCTACGGCCACACTGAATCAAGGGGAGAGTGGAAACCGATCTATTCTTCTCCACGGTCCCATCCATTTGACACTACAAGTGCTTCCAGCTCTTTGCACACAGTGAGTCCAAATTCATCTGGGTCAAGCCGCTCCGACGAGAGGCAATGGCGCCAGGGACGCTCACCGGCTTCATCGTGCAGGTCAGGGCACCAAACGTACTCATCTCAGACTACTCACAGGTCCAAACCGTCAAGGCATGGAAGGCTGTGGCGATGCGGTACATGATCAAACACTCCTTCACTGCTTCCATGAATCAGAATCAAAACCGAGCGGAGCGGGCGATCAGCGACCTCAAGCGACACGCATACAAATTGCTTTGGGCGGCGTCCGTACCGCTCGCCTTCTGGTGCTACACGGTACAACACGCCATCAATGTATTGAACTACATGGCGAAGGAGAGCATCCAATGGAAGAATCTCATTGAACTGCTCCGTGGGAACACTCTGGACATCTCCATGTTCAGGTTCACGTTCTTTCAACAGGTCTGGTATTTCGAGCCAATGGCCAAGTTTCCACATCACCCATTCAAACTAGGTTACTTCCTGGGAATCTCATGGGACCATGGAGACCCTTTCACGTACAACATATGATTGCCATGGGGCGACGATGTAACCAAAGGCACCGCCCTGGTACAGAACATTGTGGAACCACGAATTGCAGAAGACGCAAGCGCTCCGCAAATCACCAACAAGGAAGTTCAGCGCATTGCACGCCTCGATCTCATACACACTACTACCAGAGACAACTTGGGGCAACGAGCGCGAACCAAGACGATGTCGGTGCAACTCGCTTGACAGGTCTGTGAGGCCATCGGCGCGATTCCCGTGCAGTTGGGGGCGGCTGCTCGCATTCCTGAGGAGGGACAACTGGAGACCAGGGGCGTCGTGGTCAACAAAAATGCTATTCCGCATGACGACTGATGGTTCGGTCAGCAGAATGTCATCATTGACGACAACGACAACCACAACAGCAAGCCTACGAGCATGATATCCAATGGCAAAGGGGAAGACAAGCTCTCAACTGCAGACATCTCGAGAGAATCTGATGACTATGAAGCAGTGAGGATTCCAGATCCTCCCCAGCAGCGGATTCAGGGGCGTATCGACACTCTGGCTGAGCGAGCATGAATAGATGTTCCAAAATCAGATCACAACAGACGATACGAACGACCCAGCAATTACATCCATCGCAGGCCACTCCTTCCAAGACGGACATCTCCATCTCAATGTGAAATGGGACAACAACAAAACTCAATGGTTCCGATACAACATCCTGAGGGCAGACCATCCCGAGCTCGTGGCGCGATACATCATTGCCAACGAGCCAAAACGGCATGACAGGCACAATCCACAGTCAATGACAATACTGAAATGGGCAAAGCACGCTGTTCGCGCGATACGCAGACACATGCGACGAACCGAGCGCATCCACATCTTCACAGTCGACAACAACGACAGCATTGCCATCCTGAGGCGCATACGACCAGGAAAGAAGAAGCCAAACAAGGACTTCTTCGCTACAGTATTCCAATATGGTGTAGAAGTGCCACGCAACATGCGACACACACTCCAACTTGACGAAGCCAATGGCAACACATGGTGGAAGGACGCAGCAAAGAAAGAGATCGACGCTCTGATTGACCTCGATTGCTTTGAATTCCATCCATCCACTCACCGACCTTCATCGTACTACCAGAGCACCAAGCTCTGGCTCATCTTCGCTGTGAAACAGGATCTGCGGCGCAAGGGGCGGCTGGTAGCCGGCGGTCACCTCATCGAACTCGCTGACAACATCAGAGTATACTCATCAACCGTCAAATCAACCAGTATACGGATACTCGATGTCATCATGGACGCAAAAAAGCTGAAGCAACTCTGCGGCAACGTGGGGAATGCATTCGTCAATGCCTACATCAACGAGAAGATGTACGTGAGGGCAGGAAAAGAGAGATTTCCGAAAGGGTCAGACAATCGTACTCAGGAAGGCATTGTATGGACTCCAATCGAGTGCGCAAAGCTTCCATGCTCACTTTGTAAACACACTCTCATCCATGGGGTTCTCTCCATCATGGCATGACCAGGACATATGGATCAAGTGGAGGGATGACACTGGGTATGACTACATATGCATGCATGTTGATGACTTCAAGATCATGGCAAAAGAACCAGACCAATACATGAAGGTCATCCAGCAAGTCTACACCATCAATGACATTGGACCACCCAAATACTATCTGGGCAACAACGACTCCAGGAATGTGAAAGGCAAATGGAGCATTGGATGTGACAAATACATCGCAAACGCGATGGATAACGTCGAACGGCAGCATGGAACACACCATGACCAGCATGTTCCCATGTGGGACAAGGACCATCCGGAAACGGATGACTCCAAACTACTCACACCAGACGAACACCAACAGTTCCAGCAGCTCATCGGCATGCTGAACTGGGTCATTCAACTTGGACGCTTCGGCGTCACTTTTGCAACTTCTTTACTCTCTCAATTCACTGCATCACAATGGAAAGGACATCTAGCAAGAGCACTCAAGATATGGGGCTATCTCAAGAGTATGTCCACACTCAGAACACAAATCGACTCCAGACCCATGATATTCGACAACTTCAACTCGACACCGTCCAACCTAGAATTGGTGGCGCAAATGAAGGAAGAATACCCTGAGGCACAGGAGGACGTCGACGACCGGTCACCAAAGTCAATCTATCCGGAGCTGCCGATGTATGCATTCGTCGATGCTGACCATGCGCACGATCTTGTCACACGCCGATCAAACACCAGGATCATCTTTTTCCTTGGCAGGACGCCTGTGTACTTCTCAAGCAAGCGGCAGACATCAGTCACAACGTCTACATATGGAGCAGAATTCAACGCAATGCGATCAGTGACGGAAGAAATCATTGCACTCCGATATGCACTCCGATCGCTGGGAGTCCGCGTCCAATCACCGACGGTCACATTCTGTGACAACAATGTGGTGATCTCGAAAACGACGATCGCAGACAGCCCATTGCAGAAGAAGCATGTGGCAATATCATTTCACTGAGTCCGTGAGGCTGTGGGAGCTGGGACAATGGTTCCAGTCCACGTCCCATCAGCTCAGAACTTCACTGACATGCTCATCAAGGCATTGGTGAGGCCAACACTAACACTTCTTGCCACAACCCTGTTCTACGGGGGTCCACCTTGAGATCAAGGGGAATGACAGCTTTCTCTGTACTTTTTACCTCTCTACTAATCATATTAGTCAAAATACTGGTCAGGGGATTGTCTTTGGACAACTCACAATAAAAGATCAAGAGCTCCGACCAGGGCACGCAACAACAGGCCAATATGTCTTCAGTAGTTACTTGTGCACTTTGACAGCAAGGATGGCAATGGTGATGAGACAACAGGTGACGGCGACAGCGATGGAAGGGACGGCGATCATCTTGAAAGCCCTGCAATTTGGAGACATCAAAGGCACCACAATGTTGCTGGTTGATGCTTCCCTATTGAAGGGCAAGTGGCTGACTCACTGTACGATCCCAAGACCTCAATGGGCTGCAAACATGCTTGGTGTTCCCAACACTCACAAGATCCAATACAAGAATGAGAAAGCTTGGCTAATTGAAGCTTCGAATGTCACCGATGACAAATTTGGTGGAGGAAGAGGCTTGGGAGTGCTCCGTTGTGCACGAACTTGGCGCGACGGTGAAGGAAGACCACAAGTAGTCACCCCAACCAGTACCAGTGGATACAAAAAGGCAAAGATGAGGCATAAAGCCCAGAAGAGTGGGAAACAGAGTGAAGCGAATGTATTAAAAACAGCCCTCTGCAACAACCTCATGGAAACTGCTGGTCACGACACAATGTGGAAGGATACAACTGCTGCTATGGATCTTCCTCCTGTTACAACACCGGGTTGCGCCGCAAAGAAGACTCAATCGTTTGAGCCTATCCTGACTATGTGTTGGCAGAGCTGATCAAAATCTGCGTACTTGCTTGCCATGACTCAAGGAACAGAATGTCGGAGTACGACGCACGCCAACAACTGATGACGATGGAACGGGTGAAAACAGACTCGCACGCTCAACTACACGTATCACCACTTAGAGTAAAAACATACCTCATCACGGACTATCTCAAGGTCAAAAAAGAACAAGAAAAGAAGTCAAAAACCGCTGAAACGATGGAGTGCACAATGGTAAGTATGACTGCGAGCGCCAGTGCGCAACCAACGCTGAATGATTCTGGTTGTGACGAAGAAGAATTTGGACGGTGCAAAGCCAAGGAAGACGAGAATTTGGAGCAAACCCACGATGATTTGCATCCACGTGCGGCAAAACAAACAGTCGAAAGTGCAGAAACATTGAAGGAAAATGTGACGTGGAAAATTGTGAATCGTGTCAGAACCAGATAGCAAGCGACAAATAATTCAAAATAGGAACAGGTGTGACATCATCAGCGAGTTTTGGCGATACCCAGCGAAGTCTAAGGAAGGTCTACAATGCCCGAAGACCAAAACTATTGCAAGGTCTATAACTTTTGATCCACAACTCTCCCGATTTTTAAATTAAGTATCCCTCGACAAAATTTTACGTAGATTCCGAATATGTACTTATTTTGCTAAAGTTTAAGTCACGATCAGGCACGACTGCACCTTCGTTCACTCGAGTGGGTCATAAAACACGAACAAGAAGATGTGACATGATCAAACCGAAATCAAGGAAGATGCGGAGAAGGAGAGGCAGAAACGCGGCCAAAACCTCCATCCAACAACCTCACTGCACAGGAGTGGATGCTCGTGGCGCCGTTCCATCAACGACTTGAGTGGATTGGCACATGGAGGCACAAATGCACCACAACAGAGGACAGCAGAGCACACCAGCGAGGAAGATCGCAAAGTTGAAATGATCAGAGCCGAAAGTGTTGGACGTGGAGAAATGCCCGCCACATTCACAACACAGGCGCAGGCCCAGGCGCACGAGGACGCGAACGTATCGATGATGGAGCAAGAACATGATCCAAGCCCCAGTTGGGCCGACGATCGCAGCACTGATTCAAGTGACGAGAATGACGCCTACGATGACTACGTTCTGAAAGAAATCCAAAAGGAGCTGGATGCCGAAATCGAGGAGCAGTACCAGGAGATGATGGATGCGCAGCAGCGCGAGATCGAGGACGACTTGCAACGGCAGCTCGATGAGCAGCTGCAGACGGAGATGGATCAGCAGCTTCAGCAATACTACCACAGCAACCTGCAATTTCAGTTCGGCGAGCCCTGCGATCGCAATAGCGGTGATGACATGGGCAGTACAAGCATCACTTACAGCACCAGCACCAACAACAAACGCAAGCATTCGCACTTCAAGGCGAATTTCAGCATCAACAGTGGCGGAGACACGACGGGATCATCGGAGGCAGCCACAGCACCCCCAATCGCCAAGACCATGGAAGACATGGAATTCTTGCACCAGAACCTCACCATGCTCGGTTTGAAGGACCCGTCAGCGCCCATCGCCACCGACATCGCCACGGGATCGTCGGTCGAGAGCATCAATGCGCAGATCGATGATATCATTGCGAAATACAACAAGAGCACCTTGTAGCATACTACTTGTATACTGGTATTAGAGCAGAAGCGTTGGAATCAAGGTTGGAGCCTCTTTTTACGTGGTTGGGTTGACATCCAAACAGAGTGAAAATAGTAGCGATTAGACAGTTCTGAATTAGCGTCAACTGTAATCCACGTTTGCTTCCAGTCGTGCCAACGCTTCTTCGCCACACACGAGAAGCTGTGGAGACATGATTGATGGAAAGATGTCCGCCCAACCGATTCAACCGAAGATGTGAACGATTGCGGGAGGATGGCGCCAACGCTTGTTCTTGCCGCGCAGAAGAAGGTTCCGTTTTGTCGCGTTCCCTCCTTGTGTGTTGTGCTTGTTCTCGTGCCTTCTACAGATTCCCTCCACTACGACGAGCCACTGCATAGATTCTGACGCGTGTGGTACCTGTCACGCTGTCGCACTTCTCCTTCTGCCCTTCACCTTCACCTTTTCTTTGGCCGCATTCATTTGTTCCACTCGTTGCATTGGCATGGTGTAGGTAGAGAGCCGAGCGCCCTGGTGACATACTATACTTACGTACGAGTCCACTACTGCCCGCCCTTCTTCACGCCGACTATTCATTCCTTCGTCTCTTCTTGGTTACCCCTCATCGTGTGGTACTCTACTCATACATTGCATCTCGTACCATCATCGTCGTCATCATCATCATCGTCGTCGTCGTCGTCGAGGTTAACAGGCGGTTTCACAACCGCAGCAGCAACAACGACAACAACAAGAGCGCCTCCATACGTACTCGCATCAGAAGGTGCTCCGACAGCCGCTTTAACGGCATCCACGTATTGCTTCGCTTTCTCTTCCAACGGAGGCACACTTGTCAGGGACGAGCATACTGTACTATTACTCGGAAACAAGGAGATAAACACAGAGAGACACTAACACAAGAACTGGCATCATGGATACCGTCCTCGTGAACTTCGACAGCGAAACGACGTCGTTCGATTGCATCGACGATGTGCAAGAAATCCAGCGCCTGCAGCACGAGCATGCCGCCATCAACGACTCCGGGCCAATCGTTTCCGATGTGCCCTTGTACAGGGATCTGAAATCGAGGCACATCTGCACCAACGTAGAGATCAGCCACGTCGACGTCCGCCATGGCACGCACGTATACGACATCAGGCCTTCCTACCGATCCACCTTCGAGGACGGGCGCGTGGCAACGGCTGCGGCCAACTCCCATGCTCCGTGCTGCTCGTCAGAGTACTTCGATGATCATCCCAACGACAGAGTGCTGCAGACGAGGTTCACCCTGCAACCTGGTGAATTCATCCGCGACGTGCAATGGACCATCGATCACAGCGGACAGTTCGTGCAGGGGCTGCTGCTCACGATAAACACGGGATACTCCGTGTTCTTCGGGACCGGCAGAGAGAGATTGCAATCATCGGCGCAGCAATCGCCACAGAATCAACAAGGCGGCCAAGACGGTGGCGGGTTCGACGGCGTGCAGACCGCCTCGCCCTTCTCGAGTTCGCCACTGCCATCCATCAATGGCAGCGCACCGCATGGGCGGTCGCAGTGCATGAAACGGTCGCCACGACGCCCCTTCGTGCGCGTGCTAGCGTTCGTGCATCAGTACCAATGGGCCAGCCTGATCGGCGAAGCTCCCGCATTCTTGCACCGCGTTGGCTTCGTCGCGACAGAGATGTCGAACTGGAGCTACCTCAAGGACATGATCTGCGTGCGAGAGCTCGAGCGTTACGGCCGGGCGTGCATCCAGCATGACTCGGGCCTCGTGCACTGCTCCGACGACGACCTGCAGGTCCTGCAATCCATCTTTGGCCGCAAGAGGGTGAAGGATACACGCATGCTGCACTACGTCTGGCAGCAGCTCTGCGATTGCCCTGATGACATCTTCCGCCATATCCTCAGCTTCTTGGCTCCCAACCCATTCTATGCCAACGACACAGGCATTCATGACGGAAGTAGCGGCGGTGGCAACGTCAACGTCAACTGCGGGTTGAGATGAAGCAACACTCTGCGTGGTGACACTCCAGTCGCGAGTGCATGCGGTGGCTCATGCACGATGGCAAAATACATATCATGAATATATTATACAAATACACAACATTAATACGCCTACCTACGCATAGCCTCCTGTCATATAATAGTATTGTTGCCAGAGTGCGATTCTGCCCCAATGTTCAACTGCTCTACGCACGACCTATTACATGACAGTCTGCCCAGCTACAGCACACTCGCACCATGCAGCAAGGGATCATGCAGCAAGGGATCATGCAGCAAGGGACCATGCTCTCCGCGGGCAGTATGTTGGAATAGTGAAAACTGCGCAGGCAGATCCCGCTTTCCCGCATGTTTGGGTCTCTGCTTTCGGCGAAGTACTTGGAGCTCCAACAAAAACGTATCTTTCCTTTTGCTTCCATTGTTGTGGTGTGTGTGTTGTCCTTCGACACCATCACGGCTCGTTCACGTACGAGTACTCCACCTTGTTGGATGGAGCAGGCACGAATACCATACAATCGCACTACCACTCCCATCGCAGTTGAGAACAGATCAGCACCACAAATGTGCCAGACCGACTCGAAAGAAGCATCATAAAGCATCATAAAAGCAACACTGAGCATCGCATCATGACTTACACAGCCAAAGTGCACATCGCTCCGACCAAGGCGGAGGTCCCAACGTATCTCAATCCAACGATCGCGAACATCTGCGCCAAGGCCATCACCGCCCGCAATGCATTCACAATTGCCCTAAGCGGCGGATCTCTGCCGAGCTTCCTCTCGACCATGGACGAGACCTTCCAGAAGCTCAACATCGAACCCAGCTACGACAAGTGGCACGTCATCCTCGCAGATGAGCGCTGCGTGCCATCCACGCACGACGATTCCAATCTGGGCTCGCTGCAAACGAAGCTGTTTTCCACGATACCCGTCCCAACAGCGCAAATCCACGGCATCGACGAGACTCTGCTGCAGCAGAATAGTCCAGACAAGGAGGAAGGTGGCGCCCCATACGATGTTGCGGGTTCCACAGCACTCATCGCAGAACGGTACGAAGCCATCGTCAGGGACGTGCTGACCAAATCGGGCGGGATGCTCGACGTGGCGGTGCTGGGATTTGGACCGGATGGTCACACCTGCAGCTTGTTCCCGAACCATCTGCTGCTGCAGGAGAAGGAGAAGTGGGTCACGTCGATCACGGATTCGCCAAAGCCACCGCCGAATCGCATCACTCTCACGCTGCCCATGCTCAACGAGCACACACGGTATGTTGTGTTCTGCGGCGCAGGCGCATCCAAACTCCCAATCATCCAAGCTGCGTGGCAGAATCAATTGGAAGATGCCACCGCAACTGCATTCGAGACGCCGCTGGCAGATCCGGCGCCCTATCCCTGCTCCATGGTGCGTCCAATGCAGGCTGATGGTGACGGCAGCAGTTCTGAGCATCGTCTCATCTGGGTTGTCGACCGCGATGCTGCCGTCACCAGCACCACCAAGTCGTCGTGACTCTCGCATCCACCAGCAGTCCATCGCTCATCTTGGACCGATCCAAACCAAACCAAAGCCGCCTTGCGTCAAAGCAAACTGTAATCCTCGTAGTGAGGTAGAGAATTTACCAGGCATACTATGCTCTACTCTGCTGTAAGAGAGGGCCGGGTCGATTACTAACCAAATCAAGGGCGCTCTGTCAAAACGTGCGCAATCATGAACATGTGTACTCTATTTGGATGTATATTAGTTCAGTACTGCTAGAGGCATTCGATTATGACAACTTGAGCGTGTTGCTGTTGCTCGTACCTTCCACCTCACTCACTCTGCAAACCGATAGCACCAGCTGTAGGTATTGATGATGCTGGTGGTGGTGGTGGCATCTGCAGAGATGCGTACAACTAATCAGTGGAGGTGAACACCAGAGCGTTGATGTGATCTCATTCGTATCTGCGGTAATACTTGTATTATCTGAGTTATAGAAAATGTCAGAAAAGGGGTTGCGGTGATTTACAATAAAAAGCTAATATACTTTGTCTGTCTGTGAATCAATGCAAACAGTTGTTCAGACAACAATATGTGTCTGTCTGTTTGAACAACTTTTCAGTCCCGTTTGATATTTATTGTTGAACTTGTAGTGTGTCCCTTTATATGAGGGTGAATCGTTCAATGTTATTTACCAGATCGTCGAATCTAGATTGTGCTCTTTCACGTGAAATGAACAAGACTATACTCCGGGAGGAGTTGCAGAAGCATGATTGACAGTGCGTAATGATCAATACGAAACAGTTCCAACAGCATCTCTTTCTCTCTCTCTTGTCTTTTCCTTTTCATCCCTGACACAATTGCCGTGGATCTGCGAAAGAAATGGCTTCGCTCTATCTCGCCTCACACTCAAACCGAGACGAATCAATCCGCATGACGATTCCTATCATTGTGTTGCATTGCAGCGTATTGATGTAATTTATGTTCCATTCCATTCCATTGCATTGCATTTCGATTTGTCTTCTCTCATCAGGCCTCCCAGGCATCCTTCAGATTCGATCCGCCCCGTTCGGCAGCTTCCTGCACGCCAATGTCCAACGGTCTCCATTCCGGTTTCCGCGGGTCCCACAGCTCTGGCTTGTAACCAGACAGAGGGTTGTCGGGCCGGTCCATCTTCACGATCCCCTGCCATGCCTTGACGGCATCCTCCAGACCAGGCATGTTCAACGCCACCGCGTATATCCAAACCATCATGGCGTCGCTGACGTCGCCCTCCGTGTGCTTGCCATCCTTCTCCAGCGCTTCCTTCAGCACCATCTTGATTCCATGCGCCAAGCTAGCAGCCTTCAACCATCGCAACCTCCCCTGCTCCAGCGTCTGCCATATGTTCTCCAAATCGCTGCCCACGAAGGCGGCCTTGGTTAGGACGGCTCGGACCATGGCTTCCCAACCAGGCGATTTACGTGCGGATTGGATCATCGTTTCGAAGGCGTTCTTGGTCTTCGTCGATGAGGCAACGTCGGCATCCGTCACGATCTGCTCGCGCACGGGGTCGTATTCGATGGGGCACAGATCCCGCGCCAGGCCCAAGTAAAAGCCATCGCGAACAACATCCAGCTCCTGCTGGTTGGCGCATCGTGCGAATCCGGCCAGCGTCATGCGTTGCGCATTGAACGCGTTCGTGAATTGGATCGCTTCCGGTGACAATCCCTCATCTTGTGGTTCCTGCTGTTGCTGTTGTTCCGGTTGCGCTGGCGGTGTGTCCGATGCCATGCTGTCTGCCGTTCTCCGCGTATTTGTTGGAGCAGTCGTTGCTTTCGGTGCTCTACTCTATTTTGGTTTATTGGCTGTCAGCAATGAATGCCTCACGAGTGTTGGTGTTTGTCCAGAGGCATCCGTGTGTGATAATGGTGGTGATGGTGGAGGTGATGAAAGCGATGATGAAGTTGGCGTCGATGACATCAGCTCTGTTCAGGGACTCGTGTGCGTTGTGTTGTGCTGTATCGCTGAAGTTGATGTGTTTTGTTGGTTGATTGCGTTTGGCATCGGAATGATCGGTTGTGACTCGTCCGATTCTAATTGGGCAATTAGGAAAAGCACGAGTCAAAACGAAGAGAAAAACGCAAACAAACAAGACTCACCGTCGCTGCATCCACGAATAAACTGCTGTTTTTCGCTTCTCGTTTTCTTCGCCGTGTCCGTGGCGAGGAGGCTCTTTTGGCAAAGATCGAAGCGTCTCTGGCCGACGATCAGTTCACAAACCCCCGACCTCCGCACTTTCGCGCTTGCCTCCGCCACCTTTCATACTCCTCACAATAATCCACTCCACCCTGCCAATAGCGGTGCTACCCACACTTGCATTGACGCCACACGATGTCCCAAATCCAAGCACCGATTCCCGATGAAGCTCTGCTGCTATTCTTCCGCTGTGCGACGACGATGCTGAAGGAGCTGGACTGCGCAGTGCAGTGCGAGGACGGCCTGATGTCCATCGCGGATTGTCGCCAGAGGTTGCTGGACAGGCAGCTGTCCACATTGTCGCGTGCGGTCTACGATTACAACGAAGCAAATTCGATGCAGATGGACCAAGCTAAGGTTCAGCAGCGGTTGGCGTCGTTGCGTGGCGACGACTCGGTTTCCAGGCAGGTGCTGACGGCGATGGAGGAGATGGACGAGGCCGCGAGGCTCGCCCTTGTCCGCCTGGTCCTCTACATCGAATCCAATCATGACCAACAGGATCAGCAGCAGCAGAAGGAGAGAGGCACGTCACAAAGCGGGGTCGAAGCGCCCAAGCCAAACGCTCAACGCTCCCTCAAGCCCAAGCGTCACCTGGAAGCACAGGAGCACATCCAACGGTCCAAGCTCATCGAATTCATCGCACTGAATCAAGCCGCTATCAACCTACCAGAAACCCTGCAATTCCTGAATTCAGGCAAATGGATTTTCGAAGACATCCAATTGAAGGAGGAGTGGACCGCTCAGAAGATGCCGCAGAATCGTTTGGAACGCATCCAGTGCATGGTGGCGAGAGCCGTTGGTTACGAACCGACCCATGTCACTGCAGAGCTGATGCGCATCTTCTTCGACAAGAAGACATCCGGCAACAACGAGTTCTCCAGCGACGAGCAGGTCAAGTCCATGTTTGCGGAGCTGATCGCGCAGATGAACGCAGTCGTAGCCAGCGCCTCGCTCTACATCACCAACAACCGTCTTTCGGATGTTTCAGATGGTGGCGTGACGCGGGTTGTGTCCGTCAACTTTTCAGAGGTTGGTGGCAACAGTGGTGGCAACGGTGACGGACCGACATCAGCAGCTGGTGCAAGCGGTGCGGCGCCGACAACCAAGCGAATGACGGATGCAGGAATTCAATCAGCAGCGTCATCTTCGCCGTCGTTAGCTTCACCACAACAGCAGCAGGCGCTGGACGACGCGAGCAGAAAGCAGCAGATTCGTTTGGCCAGCGAAGCAGTTACCTTGCAAAAGTCCATCATCGACGAACTGACGTCGATGCCAGCGCAGGAACGGAACAGGAAACTGGAAGAAGCTCGCAAGGCAAGCCAAGTCTTCATGACAAATGCGATGAAGTTCGCACCTGGACCAGAACGCATCGCCTACATGCGCCAGATAGATGCCAAGACACAAAGGCTCCTTGCCATGGATAAGATCTGGAAAGTGCACGTCGCGAGTGGCACGAACACCATTTGACAAATGTGACGACGAGTATTGTACGTTGAGTGCAATGTATTCTGGGATGCATCGTGCATCGTATGAGCACTCGTACGAAGAGGAGCAATGGCATCAACGATATTCGATGGACACATGCGACTATTGCAATCCTTGCACTGAAACACAAGCGAGTGCACTCTCTGGGAAGTATTATAATATCATTTAACTCTAATCACATCGAATGAAAGACAATGATTGCGCTCTGTCTCTGTAGAATCTCGATGTACCTACTACTATGAAGTCTACGTGGAGAGTTCACGTTGTTTCCACCATTCCCGTCCGTCCGTCCGTCCTTCGCCAGTTTGATACCGCCCACCATCGCCAACCACGCGCGTTGCGCCATTTCCGTGATGGCAAACCAGAAAACGATGACAATGTGTTCTGCCGCTCAACAGAAGAAGCTCACAATCCATCGTATTACGACTATTATACACGCTGTTGCATGCCACAATCTTGCAGCTACTCTGTGCCAGACATATCATACAGCACACCGAACTTACGCTACCCGAACTAACCAACAACAGGATGTTGTCAGGAATAAAAAGAGGCAAAAAGAAAAAGTCGAAGTCTAAGTCAAAAGCGGAGCGGCCATCCGATGCTGACAATGTGACAACCGCAAAGTCGGTGCAATCGCCTGCCGCCGCATCAGGTGCATCTGATTCACGATCTGCTCCGTCTGCTCCGTCGAGCAAAGGGTCATACAACGCCTCCATCGCAGATCAGCTGCGACAAAGCCTGTTGTCGGGTGACATGACGGCCCTGTCCGCACCGGCTGCGTCCAAGAGCCAATTTGGAAAAAGCCGCCACCGCGATGGCAGCAAGCGCAGCAAGAAGTCCCGCCGCACGGATGATGGGGGAGATGCGGTGGATCATCTGGAGAGCAGAGGCCGCATCGATCGGGTCCTGGCTGCGAAGAGCAAGAGATCCAAAGGCGAGGATGACGGCAGCGATGACGAAGACGAGCAAGGCCCGGTCATTTTCCATCTCGGATCGAACAGCAACAAGAAGGAGGAGGACATGACCGCGGCGGAACTGGCGGCACAGGAGCGTCGGCAGACGGAACAGGGCATGTCGTTGGACGAGCAGATGATGCGCAATCTGGTCCGCGTTGGACGCAAGCGCCGTCGCAAGATCGGCAAGAACGATGACAGCGACGACGAGGTCAAGCGGTTGCAAAAATTGCTGCCTGGCGAAGTCGCACGCAAGAAGTCGGGGGCGTCATCCGACAGACCACCGACAGCGCGTCAGCTGCGCGATGAGACCAGAGCGAAGCAGCGAGAGGAACACAGAGCTCTGGCGCAATACAACAAGCAGGAGAAGGTCACCGACAAGTGCTCGTGGTGGATGGAATCCTCAAGCTTCGCGAAGCATCGTCTCATCGCGCTGGGCGATTACGTGGCCTTGGTCATCGCGCCGCCCAACGCATCGCTGGAGCCTGGCAATCACTTCTACCTCGTGCCTGTCAAGTATGCCGAGTCTTTCACGACGTGCGATTCCAGCGTGTGGGACGAAGTGCGTCGCTTCCTCAGCAGCCTCAAGCGCATGTTCGCCAAGGATGACAAAGGCATCGTCTTCATGGAGACCGTGATGCCCAACAAGAAGGGCCTTTGGCAGACCAAGCTGGAGGTCATCCCAGTCCCCAACAACGTCCTGCAGGATGCGCCCATCTTCTTCAAATCCGCCATGCTGGATCAGACGGAGGACTGGGGCACGCATAACAAGATCTTGTCCACGACCCCCACCAAACCGCTCATCGCGGTCGTGCCCAAGAACTTCCCCTACTTCTACATCGAGTGGGGATCCGTGCAGACCTCCGCTAACACGGGCTACGCGCAAATCATCGAATCGTCGTCCTTCCGGCACGATTTTGGATTGGACACCCTCGCCAGCATGCTCGAGCTGGACCCCGTGCGATTCAGCCGCAAGCGACGCTTCGACAAGTCCCAGGAGCGCAAGGATATTTCGGCATTCCTAGATAGCTGGAAGGACTACGATTGGACGCTCCAGTTGGATGGATGATAAGAAAGTCGAGTGCAGCGGGGTAAAGTAGTAGCTCACAACAGCTCAGTCTCTATTGATAACTTGCGGGGCCAAGCATAGTAACCTGCTCTGCGAGTCGAGTAGGGCAAGTTTTGTAAAACTAATCTGTTCATTCTATCTGGGGACTTATTGAGGTATGGTTATAATCGCGGCACCCTCCTCATTCGTGTGGTACTCGTGTTTGCATGCTGGTGGTCGAGGTGGCGCTGATTTGTATTGTGTCGCAACAGAGCATCGTATAGGGACCGAAAGGCACCATCTCTTGGGGTAACGCTCTCTGAACGTCGTGTGGGGAAGTATTAGCTGCCTCAGCTCCGCCGTCTGGTTGGGGTTCGTTTGGTGGATTTGCGTCTCGGATTCGTCCTCCTTCGTTTTGGCTCCTTGGATTCGCCAACGTCAAATGACATGTTGTCATCATCGTTGCCGTCTTCGTAGTTCGCACCCATGCCACTGGATTGTTTTCCGCTCCTCCGTTTCGAGCCTCCATCCACTCTGCTGTCATCCAAGAGCGTGGGGACTGACGAAGAACTCTCCTGTGACGCCTTCACCTGACGCTGGCGTCTCGGGCGCAGCGTTCGTTTGATGGACAGGGTGGTCGGAATGACATCATCGCTCTGGTTCCGGTGTCTGTTCTTGCCAAGCTTCTCCTTGTCATCCGCATCGGTCGACAGCTTTTCTCGCGTGATCTGGATAATGGTGGGGATGGGCCTGTCGTGGCTTCGCTTCCTCGACGATCGATCTTTCGGCCTTGATGGAGATCGTTGGGGAGATGTTGCTGTGCCACGAGTAGGAGTGGACGGCTGCGCTCTTGCACGTCTTCCGCTGCTGCCCGACGCACGCTTCTGCTGATCTTCACGTCGGGATTGGTCGCCATTGGTGACAGCCACATCAGTGTTCCGATCTCTGTTGTTGGCGTTCCTGCCATTTTGTTGGGATGTGGTGAAATTCGTCGGTGCCTTGCCATTTTCAATCGCCCGAGCATTAGCCTTGCGGTTGTTGCCTTGATGTCCATTCTCAGCTGGTTTTGTGAGACCATCAGCCCCCCTCTTGTTGTTGTTGTTGTTGTTAGGTTGTGTCTGCGACTGGGTGAAAACTTGTGTCTGGGTTTGGCTGTCACTTGCAGCATCACGCTGTGTTTGTGTCTGCGTTTGTGATTGGCTTCGTGCCACGTGAGGCCCGGCAGTTGATGCTCTACTCGCACCTGACGACATCGCCATACCATTCATGTACGAGGGTGGAGTGGCCCCTCGCGTTGGAACGCTAGCATTTCCATCAGAATTGGCATTTCGTGAAAGTGGTGATCGAACCTTCGCAATCGGTGACATATCCATCAACGCATCGTCGATCTCCGCCCCTCCCGTTACGTTCGATCCAGCTTCGGCTTCATCATCACCCAAGTCGCCGAGACCACCCATGCTGGCATCAGCATCAGCAAGAGTATCAGCATGCACATTATCGACTGTTGGCGAATCCGGTGGAGGGATCGGTATCTCGGACGCAACGTCTTCATTGCCTGTTGACTGGGAAAGAAGCGCGTTTTGGTGAGTCTGGCCATCACTGTGTGAAGTACCACTCCTGCGTCTAGTTGGCGTGGATGGATCCTGAAATGACGGCGAGTCGACCTCGGAGCTGCTCTGTGGCCGTTGTTCACCACGTTGATCCTTGCCACTCTCCACTCCCGCAACATCACCACCAACATTGGTACTCGCGTCTGCAGTCCGACCCGCATCATCTGTTTGGCGATTTTTCTCCCTGCTCTTCCTCTCGCTTCGACGGCGCTTTCGTTCCAACTTCTCCTCGGACTGTCGTCGCCCCTCGCCATCCTTCAGCGTCTCCAACCGACGCTTGCGACGGAGTCTGTATTCAGAGTTGATGCTGAAGTATGTTGGAGGGAACACGATGCGACCGGGATGATCGACGAAGTTCCCGTCCATCTTCACATGCGACAGCAAGACCTCACGCGCAGCAGCACAGACGATCTTGAGCCGTGCATTTGCGACGTCCTTGGCGTCGTTCACGTCGGCTCTGCTCAGGCTGCGATTCTTTTGTCCGGAAGGACTGGCATTCCCATGGTTTGGAGATGCATGTTGGGCCGCAATCTCCACCATCATGGGCGGCTGGTCGCCAAACGATGGTGAGAAATGCTTCGCAGTGAGCTCCGTCAGGCGCATGAGGAAGGAGAGGTTGTCAGCGCTGTCACCCAGACTCTCGATCAGTGGATCCAATATCATCCTGAGCCGCTTCCGCAACGTGCGATGTTGACCTTCGTCCATCGCGATCATCGCATCCGATTGCGATGCCTGAGTCAGGCCTGTGGACTTGGACAGCGCCGCGGCACCCGCGTACGGCGTCTCCGCACGGTACGCAAGCAGGTGGAATGCATAGGGCATGGCGTACTCTGGCATGATCTTGTTCTGGAGCTTCGCTTGGAAGTGTTTCATGGCCTTCGGCCCCATGGATTCGTACCGCACGGAGCTCATCTTGAACAGGACCCGGAGCTGCTTGATGCACGTGGTGGCATCAGCCTTGAGTTCGTGGACCTTCCTACCCACGTTCGCTGCACCGCCATTGCTGGCAGCGTGGTGGGTTCCGTGATCACCATCAACGCACAGCACCAGCAAGGACAGGAATCGTAAACTGGGCGCCACCTGCGGGCCGGAAACGCAGGCGTAGCTGCCTCTCCCAGCGAGCATCATGCTCAATTCGTCCATCACTCTCGCGCGGACGTCACGATCATCATCAAGGAACATCGCGGCCAGGGTGTGCCATCTGGCGATGGTCAGGAATTTGGATTCCAAGTACAGGGAGGAATCGCACAGCCGAATCATGCTCAATGCGGCGCATTCTCTCAACGCGGAACGATCCCCAGGTTTTGAAATGAGAGCTGCTCCAGGTTGATGATGTGGGGATGTCGCTGCAGATTGAGCTGGCAATGGTGGCGACGGCTGTGATGACGACACACATCCTTCGTCCCTCATGATATCGGAGAGCATCTGGAAGACGTCATTGGTGATACTCGGTGGCTGCGCAACCGCCCGCCTGGTCTTGGCTGGATCAGATTTCCCAGTTTGATTCGCAGCGTTGGTGTTGGCGTCGGTGTGGCGGTTGTTGTCGTTCTCGTCAGCCTCATCATCCGTGCCATGCTTCGACGCCAATGCGCACGCTGTCGACCCTGATCGCATGAATGAGCTAATGTAACACACGAGGAATTCGATGGCAGCGCACACGACACGGCATGGAATGGACAGCGTCGTATCCTCCAGCATGTGAATATGGGTGTACGCATTCGGCGTTGATGATAGACGGCTGCTTGTGGAGCTTCTGCCCTTCGTTTTGGTCTTGGTCTTCGTTGTTTGTTTGGAACGGCGCTTGCGCGACGGGCTTGTTCTGCTGCGTCGGCTCTCGTTTTCCGAATTGTGCCCCTCCTCTTTCTCATCCGCGTCGATGCCGCCTTCATTACCACCCTTTTTGTTGCCGACTCCCCCAGCGTCTGCTTTGTCCACGTCGCCAGAACTATGCTTGCTCTCCACATCCATCAAGTCAGTGCCTTGATGAGTGGTATAATGGTTGGCTTGTGCAGAGTCGCCGTTTCGACCTCCGCTCTTCACCAGGTTGATCGCAAATGACAGCGCCCTCTGTCCTTCCGGTTCAGAAAATACAGATGATGCGCACGTGGCAAGTTCCGCGAGAGATGCCAGCACGCTGATGAGTTTGGCTGATTGAGATGATTTGGCGGTGTTGCTGCTATTGTCATGATCGTGATCGCAGTTGAGTTTGGCAGGAGACGCGAGCTCGGTCAGCAACGGCAAGAAAGCATCGTGCTGCGCCTGTGTCAGACTGCTCGATTCTGGATTGATCAATGCTGCCATGGTGCTGACCGCATGCCGTGCCTGGTACGGAGTTCCATCCCTGGTGCACAACTCAAGCAGCTGCTCTTCAACATCCGCATCCAGAATCTGAGTTGCGTAACTCTTGGCATTGCCTGGTTTGTTTTGCTGTTGCTGTTGCTGCAAGTGTTGTTGTTGTGCACATGCGCGGGGATAATCACATGTTACAAAACGAAGAGTGTCAAGAAGAGATGTTAGTGGAGTGATGAGTCGGTGCAAGTGGATTCGTCCACAAATTGAATAAAGTAGATTGATATCTGTTGAGACAGAGGCTGCATGCGTGCGAGTGGCACGACGAGGAGAGCATGGTACACGCAGTAAACGAACATCAACGGACTCGAAAGAGAGAGAGAGAGACAGGACTTACCAGTGTTCGCCTTGCAGGAGCCGCCTGCGCCAGAATGGAACTAAGGCAGGTGATGATGCCGGCATAGTCCATGTCCTTCTTGAACTGCTCTGTTTCCGCAGACCTTGCCTCGCAGAACAGCTCAACGATGGTCTTGAAGCATTGCTTTGTGGCGCAAAGCTCCGGGAAATGCGTGACTGCAACTTTGACGCATGCCAGGAACAGACCACACAGCACGCTGTCCTCCTCGCGGCATGCCTCCAGCGCCAGCAGCACGCAATGGTACACCATCTGCGCGTTCATGAAGCTGCTCATGGCGCACCGACGGGCCAATGTTTCTGCCCACGTAGCAACAGCATTGCCTTGGCTCTTGAGCCGCTGCGGGAGTTCACTTATGACCTTCACACCATCCTCCACAGTGTGAAGTGGAGTGGCGATGGCGGAAAGGAGTTGGACGATCTTGCGATCTTTTGCACCATGAAAGGCCTCCAACACGGGATGCTGTTGCTTGCCATCCGGGATGCCGCCTCCTGGTGCAGCCGTGAGCTTCGCCACACTTTCCAACGCTTCCATCGCTTCGGTGCTCGCTACCATGCGCTCCTCAGAATTGATGGGCAGGTCTCCCATGCGCCGACGTGTCTCGACGTACCGGCGCACCATCTTCTGCAGCTTGGAACGCGTTTGGAACAAGTGCAGCATCCAGCGACATGGCAACGTGGGTTGATCGTCGCCGGTGAGGATCGATTTGATATCGGGTTGGATGGATGCCACGATCATGGCCAATCCAGTTGCTCTCGTTGTCGCTGACATGCGGGTTGTTGACTTCGGCGCATCGCTGCCCAGCAGCATCTCATCGACGACTCTGTAAACACGACTGTGCATGGCGGAATCGACCGCGTCGCTGTAGAAGGCGCATTCAAACACCTTGGACGGGATCCAACGGAAGCGTTCCACCAGCGGCTGATCGTACTCGTAGATGCAGTGATGGATGGCGTCGGAGATGTGACCAATGTCGCAGTCGTCACCATGCTTCTCCACCTCCCTCAAATTGGGACGGATAAAGTGGCGCAGGTACAGATTCCCCAGCCCCGTCAGCGTCCTGCGGCGCTCCTCCTTGTGCTTCGACATGACACGATTCGCCGTCGCCTGCAATACCTGCGTTGGCAGAGCGTTGGGGTTGCTGTGAAACAGGTCGCAAATCATGAGGACGGTTTGCATGCGCACGTCTGCATCAGTATCCACCAGGAAGGACTTCGTGATGGTCTCAATCGACAGCTCTTGGATGTCAATGTCAATGTCCATCTCCACATCCGCCACTTGGAGTTGACCCTGCCCCTCACGGGACTCCTCTACGTCCACATCTTCGGCTTCGCCACCGTCGATAGCACCCTTGCCCTTTGTCCCATCATTTTCCTGCGTCCCCACATCTTCATCTTGAGTCATCATGGTTGGCCTCGCAACGTGGCCGGCCTCAAGTTGGCCTTCCTTGCGGATCTGCGATCGTTCGGCAACCGATGCGTGTGTGCTCATGGTACTTTGGTGCACCATGTTGATCACATATCGGACCATCGTCAAGCGTATTTCTACCTCCTTGTCTTTCGCTCGGCGCAACCAATCGCGATAGCAAGGACGGAACTGTTCGACGAAAGACACTGATGACCCCTGCTGCGGTGGCATGAGGAATAGCTTGCCTAAGAGCTTCGTGATCAGAAGCCGACGTTTCAGGATCGGATCTGGCAGCTTGCTAGTGATGTTGCCCATGACGGTTGTGAGCATGCTTGGCGCGACACGGCGCAGCTCGTAGATGACTCCCCAGATATCAGACACGGCGGACCGGTCTTCGGAGCGTGCCACTCCGATTGCGTGCAGCGATTCTGTCGTGATTTTGGATTTCGCCACGACGTGATCGTCGCCGTTCAGCAGGCCGTTGATGAGTGCTGCGATTGGTTCCGACAGGCGGTCCATGGATTTGCGCAGCACCATGGCTGCAACCAAGTAAGATGGATTTGCGCGCGGGACCAGCTTTTTGATCTGCGCAAGCTGGAGCTGCCGTGATTGCGCTTGTCCCTGACCTTCGCCAGGTTTCGCCTTGGGTTCGTGATGATCGGCGATTTGGAGCTTGGGATTGAGGACGAGAACTTCGGGACCTTGCCCGATGCACAGGAGCAGCTCGTCGAGCAAAGGGATTGGCAGCAGCACTCCCTCGTGGTACTCCTTCACGCATGCGCAGATGGCCTCCTGGATGTAGATGGAAACGTTGGCAGGATGGTCGAGCTGCACGGCATGCAGCATTGTGTGGACCAAGTCGCAAAGGATCTGCAAGGCTTCGTCGGCCAACGAGGTGTGTCTTTCGCTCGTCTTGCCGGAAGTTTTCTTTCTGGTGCTTCTGTTGTTGCGACTGATGGTGGCGGTGCCTTTCTCATTGACTGTGTCGTTGTCGTTGTTGTCGTCGTCGTCATCATTATCGTCATCGCTGCCATGGGAGCTCATATCATCGAGAAGGTCGTCACCGGCACCCTCGGCGATTTCAACGACGATGGCGCCGATCTTTACCTTCGCGAGCAGCTCCAAGATGCAAAGGTACCGTTCGAAGTTGGATGGTTGGCGCAGCTGTTTTTGCACTGACAGATTCGCGAGCTGGCGGATGGTTTGTCGGAACTGCAGATTGAGTTGGAGGGGTGTGGCATGTGGTGGTAGTGGTATGATGTGATTGGGGTTGTGTGTACGGCAAGTGAATTGGAGGATGCGAGGTTAGAGTACATGCGCAGATGGACGGATCGGTGCATGGGCGGATGATTGGCGAGGGTATGCTGTGGGGGGTGATGGAGTTCACGTTTGACTTACGATCGCTAGAGTTTCTTGCTTGTCCCACGGTGAAAAAGGTGCGTACTGTTGATTTGAGCCGTATGGCAATGATGATGATGATTGCGAACAAGACGCAAGTACGAGTAGTGCGGAGAATGATGGAGAGTGTAGTGAGGTTGAGCTCATTATTGGCAGAGGAGAGAGAGGATGGATTGCAGAGTGTGAGCATCAATACTATGCGGCATGCGGCAAAGCGAGAGCAGACATCTTGGAATGAACTGGATTGGATCGAACGCGACGTACCACACTGATGAGTTCCATACAGGCAAGGACCGTGTTCAATCTGACTTGCTTGTCTGGATGCGACAAATGCTTGATGAGCGCATGGCAAAGACCGTTGATGCTGGGGTACAGATCGTTGAGGTTGACGCCAGATTCTATATCTTGCACCACCGCAACAATGTAGTCCAACCGTCTCGCCAGGCCACTCTGTGTGTATTTTTTAGTGTTCAACGGGGTCATCCGAAGGACATGACATGGCATGATGGCATGTGATACGACGGGAGGTCAGGAGCACGATACAAGAAAGTTGATGAATTACACAAGGACGAAGTTAGAAAATATAATACGGACAAGCACATACTGGTACGAATGAAGTACCACTGCTGTGAGCAACGACGCATGTCGGAATGAGCAACGCCCCACCCGTCAAAAATGAAATGAAGGAACCTTCGACGCAAGCATGCATGGAGTAGAGTAATGAAGAACTCACGGCGGTCTTGTCTTCATCCAGGAAACGTCTCGAAAGAACCAGACGAGGATCTGTGATCGCAGGTCTGTCTTGCTGCGGTGGTTGGTGCTGTGGTTGCGCATTTATCGGGTTGGTAGCGGTGGTGACGATTGATGAGGCCAACGAAGATGATCCTGGCATGGAGAGGGCGCGTCTCGTGTCTCTGCGGACGGGCAAGTCGGATGTGACTGTATCGTCACCCTCATCGCCATCGCCATCACTATTGCCCTTGCTCTTGGCTTCATTGTCACTGTCTTCGTTGGCATTGGTTTCAGTCTGAGGCTGATTCTGGTCGTGACGTTCTTGGTCTGCGGTCGTTGCGCTGCCGTCATGTCCGTCTTGGCTGTCATCTTGATCGTCTTGGCTACTTGCATTCGATTTCGCGGACTCCTTTGCCAATCTGCTTGAGGAACGACGCTTGCCGCGTCCTTTCTTGGTGTTGGTGTGATCCTTGTCCTTCTTCTTGGTTTCCTGTTGCGTCGCTGAAGCTACTCCCCTGATTCTTCCAGACCTCCGTCTCGTGCCTGTCGATACCTTGCCGCTGCCGTCTTGCTCCTTGTCAACGCCATCAGGTGCGTCAACGTCACTGTCACCGTCGCCGTTCACGACCGTCGCACCATCCTTCGCCTTGCCTTGCAGCGAGGATCTTGTCCTTGCCATCTTCTGTGTTGATATTTTGTGTGCTTGGTTGGATACTTGCTTCGATGCTTGGTTGCGACACCTTGTTGCTCTCTTCTTGCTTCGGTGGGCGCCGTTGCCAACGTCCTGCTTCGGCTTCCACCTCTGGTTTGCGCTTCTTTGCACTTGTTTGCGTTGGTTGCGTTGGTTGCGCTTTCCTTGTTGTCTCCTCCTCTCTTCGCACCTGCTTCCTGCTCCCACTTCGTGTTGCCTTCTTCTCCTTCTTGTTTCGGTGCGAATCAGCCAAATGGCAATGGAATGATGCGATGTTTCACCTCATCCCTCTCCTGTCTCTTGTTCCAAGTGTGTGGTATCACACGCCAATACGAGTGCGCCTTCGCGCAATGCGTTCTGCTCTTGCGTAGCGAACCTCGTTCCTCCTTCCATTCTCGAATCGCGTCCATCGTGCGTGATGCAATTTGTCAACACCATCCGACTGTCTTGGCGCAAACTTCCAACCGTCCGAAAAATAGCGCGAACTCAGATATTCGACTGATTGGAATCTATGTGGTCACGGTGGTCGAACATCAAAGGAATCGAATTTCTTCGAAGAACACAAGAAATGTCAATGATGTTCCGCAATCAAGTGATGTCGTTGGGTGTCAACGGACAGATGGGCAGACCGTTCGCTCCATCCTCAACAACCGACGAACAATTTCACGCGCGTGAAGTGCCCGCGACGGACCAAGTTCCTTTTTCCGTCTTCTGGGGGGGGGGGGGGAAAGACGGTAATTTTTCATTTCCCATGATAAGGCAACAACAGTTTCTTCCATAATCAGCAGTTCAAAAGTCAAAAACCAAACTGAAAATTTGCCATCTTTCAGCCTTCTTCCTGTCAGTTGTTTGCACAATCATCCTGATTTATGCAAAACCCAGATTCGTGGCTCCATTTTTGACTTTTACACCCTGTTGCCTGATCGTGTGTGTTGTCCGGACATTCCTCATTGTCATGGCCAACTTGTGCTTCCTTCTACTCTCCCACTACCCACACAATGTCATTCTTCTTGTGGTACAAATCAACCATTCAGTACTTCCTCGTTTGTTCCGACTATCATGAGCACACTACATCCACAATAGATTCTTCAAAGGTGTGTATCTATTTCTCACGTGGTTGCTGCTTAGTTTGTTGTGTCATGCTCGTTTCCGTCACTGCCTCCATTGTCACCCTGCCTCTCTCCATCTCCGGTCATGTCCATTGCCTCGTCAACATTCAATGGTGCCTCGTCAACATTCAATGGTGCCTCGTCAACATTCAATGGTGCCTCATCAACATTCAATGGTGCTGTTGGGTCCTGCAGTATCTCAACATCTTCGACCAAGGAGTAGTTGGTTGTTGGCCCATCCCCTCCGCCTTCAGGTTGGTTTGGCGCCTCCTGACTGGTCATCTGAGCTCCTGCACTGCCTGCGAATTGCCTTACATTCTCTCCTTCCAGATTCTGATTCGTATTTACAGCTGTGGACCCCGCTGTGATGGTGGTTGTTGCAGTTGCAAGGTTGGTTGCTTCTGCTGCTGCTGCTCCCACCGCTGCTGCCTCTGTCAGTTTGTTGGCTTGGTCCGCAAGGACCAGCATTCCTTCACATGGATCAACATCTCGTGGTGGTGGAGGAGACATCTGAGCTGTTGTTGTTGCCGATATTCCTTCCTCCCGTCCGTGCGGAAGGATCTGTCCTGTGCTGAGTTGCTGCGGATTCGTCGACTGCATGTTGCCCGTCCCAGTCTGACCATTCTGCATCATTGCCGGGTGCTGGACTGATCCTTGGCCCTTTACGAAATACGGTCTGGTGAGGTCGTCCATTTTGTTGAAGACGCCATCAGGAAGGTTTCTGGCAGCCTCGTCAGAAGCTGTACCACCAGTCACCACCATTCCCGGACGGCTCTGGTTGAGCTGTCCTTGCCGTCTCAGCTCTGCCCTTTCTCTGGCAGCCTGCTTTCGCAGTGCCACCCTCAGCTCAAGTTCGGCCACCCTCTCAACCTGGCATTCGAGTTGGGCTTCCAACACCTGAGTCACCTGCGTCGTGACTGATTGATCGTCTCCATGAAGCATGTTGCGTGCTCCAAAGGTGCGGAGATTCTTTGTCGTTCTTGCCGATCGGAAGCGTTGTTGAATGCGGCTGCCCATTGGGCTCCTGGGTTGTAAGGGTTGTGGCCATGGGGTCACCTTCTGGGCATTGCTGGCAGATGGCGGGTTGCTGGAGTTGCTGTTGTTGTCCGTGTATTGGGGGATTCTGTGTGACTGTGAAGGTAGCATTTGTGACTTGGCCCCTTTGTCGATGGCATTGGTTCCGCCTGAGTTGAAACCAAGTGCGTGCATTTTTGAAAACTTGCACGTCATTCCCACAGTCTTTGTCTTCTCCTTCACCCTCGTCGACAAGATGAGGACTTTACGTGGTTGCCCATTGTTGTCTGGCATCACATGATTGAGCCAGACAACGCCCCCCAGCGTGCCGCAAGCGGATGGGCAGAACATGGTGTCGATAGCAAAGGGCATCGGCACGAGCATTTCGCACCAGTGCCCCTTTGCAAAACCGGCCTTCTGCATTTGCAGGTCGTGTGCCTGTGCCTTCTGTGCTGCATCGACAAAGCGGGTCGCCTGAAGGTTGCAAATGGCCTTTGCAATACCCCCCTTTGCTCCAATGGCCACTGGAGGCCGATACTTCAGCACCACAAAGGGCCGAGGCACCCCACCCACTTCGCGATATTGAATGGTCAGCTGTGTATCCTGCTGGATGGTGGCTGCAGGCATGTAGAAGTCGATGCTGATCATCCGGAATGCCTCTCCCTTCGGCTTCCACAATTGTGTAGTGTAGAAGACGTCCACATGTGTTGGGATGGAAGAGAACTGGGCGACGCGAGAGTTCTCGGCCATGTCAAAGAAATGACCATATCTTGCTGTCAGTGAGTTGTATGGTGGAGGGCCTGTCATGCCCACAACTTCAATGTCATCATCGAAGTCCATTTCTCGACCAAACACTGATGAAATTTCCTCGCCAAAGTCGCCCATGGCCCAGTCATCATTGAGGAAGGCAACATTTGGGACCGACCCATTGGTGCTTGATGCCATTTGCGAAGATGGGTTTTGATCCCCTTCTCCATGGCAGCTCTTGTCTGTGTTGGTGGCAGCGTTTTCGGAGAGTGCTGTCATTGTGGGTGTTGTTGTGGTTTCTGCGACGGCCTTTGCAGGAGGAGATTTCGAGGGCTTTGTGTTGTCGAAGCCCTCTGGCTCATCGATGGGGCGAAGATGCATGCCCAAGTTACCTGATGCGTCTGGATTGAAGCGTCCATTTGCTGCCAAAACCCTCACAAAAGCAAACAGATGAAGAGATCGAGTGGTTGCTTGTGAGTTGTGATGTGTTTGTGCAGCATGATCAAAGCAAAGTTTGAGGACAAGAAATGCAACAGGGCAATCGCCACCACCCCAAACGAATGTGTCCACCGAGTGGTCGGGCCCACACGTTGCCTGCATTGGAGTTGACTTACCAAAGAAGATCTTGTTCTTCACGAGCGTTTTCTTCAGCATCACATACCCTTTGATGAAGTTCTTTGCTGGATACTTTGCGAGGGTCGGATACTTGTCTCGGATGTGGCGAGGCTCCCACATCCACAAGTTGGGATCAGCTGCAAGCTCACGGATGAGGAGCTTGGCGTCGACTCCCCTTTTCATGAAGCAAGGGGCTCGTTTCCTTGGTGGCGTCATGATCGGTGGTTGGTTGTGTTTCTGATTTGTGTGACAAAGGGCACCTCTGCTCAACTCAAGGCTCCATTGAAGTGCACCTGCGAGAGAGCAGCAGTGTTTGGCGCAATGGATGTGTGTACGTTGGCGTGATGCGGTTTGTGTCGTCCTCATTCGCAGAGTTGGCCATGGGGTGCTGCTGTGTGGTTGCCAAGGACATGGAAGATGCTGTGCTTTGCAACGAGCAAACAACCATCGCAGCAATTTCTTGCCGACGACGCATTACATGCGCTGGTGACGCGTGTTGGTGTCTTGCACACACACGTACAACGATTGTAATTCGTGGCCATCTGAACATCAGAAAAGAAATGTCAGGAGATACTTGCATTGGCTTGAAGTGTTTTTTGTGTTCCTGTCCGTGGCGAAAGACACCGGTGCCCAAGAAGGGTGTACTGTTCCCCGTACAAACTGTAACAATGGCCAATGTCAAAGGGGCGTAACCAAGTTGCTGCAAGCGCGAAAAGCCATTCGCGGGATGGCGACAACGCGAAGGAGGGCCAATGTTCGTCTTCGGAACCACAATGCGTAGGTACAGCATCGGTCCTTCGTTCACAAGGCACTTTTTACGCTTGCGTTGAAAGCGTACTTGGTCCTACGGTGACAACGCACTTTTTGCGCTTCTGTTAAAGGCATAATCGGTCCTACGATCACAACGTACTTTTGCGCTTCTGGTAAAGGCATACTTGGTCCTACGATCACAACGCACTTTTGCGCTTCTGTTAAAGGCATACTTGGTCCTATGATCATAACACACTTTTGCGCTTCTGTTAAATGCATAATCGGTCCTACAATCATAATGCACTTTTGCGCTTCTGTTAAAGGCATACTTGGTCCTATAATCATAACGCACTTTTGCGCTTCTGTTAAATGCATAATCGGTCCTACAATCATAACGCACTTTTGCGCTTCTGTTAAAGGCATAATCGGTCCTACGATCATAACGCACTTTTGCGCTTCTGTTAAAGGCATAATCGGTCCTCTTCATACGCAATATTTGAGTGTATGGAGCGCGGGAAAGGATGAATTAACGTCTATGCCGGGTTCACAAGGGCTAATTTGGCCTTATGAATCACTTTTTGAGGGTGAAAATTGCGTTATGACCACTCCATAAGGGTAATATTCACCGTTTGGATTGGTGTCATGAAGCACTTAAAATGATGCCTGTGTGATAAGGAATATATTGGACTTACGAATACGGCGTGTTGGTCACATTGGATAGGCATAGTGCTTCATATTGAGTCGAAGTAGTCGTAACATCCAATTCAGTCTTATGACGGCTCCATAGTGTCGAAAACACCTCTATGGATAGAATTATAAGCGCTGTTTTGGCCTTATGGACGGCTTCAAAAGCACTATTTGCGTCTTATGCATAACTGCTGTGAGGACGAAACAAAATTGAGCCTATGTTGTAAGACTCATCGCGTCCTTATGGATAGCGCATAAGGGTCAGAAATGCATCTGATTCTGGCCCATAGCCGCCAATATTGCTTTAACGCGGGCTTATAAGGGCAGATTTGCACCTATGTTTATGTGATAGGCGCAGTTTTATCCATATGAATAGCACCATAAGAACAAATCTTATCCGGTAGTGAATGCTCTATGAACATAAGCAGATGGCTTATGCGGATAAGAAATAATCTTATCTGGTAGTGAATGCTCTATGAACATAAGCAAATGGCTTATGCGGATAAGAAATAATCTTATCCGGTAGTGAATGCTCTATGAACATAAGCAGATGGCTTATGCGGATAAGAAATAATCTTATCCGGTAGTGAATGCTCTATGAACATAAGCAGATGGCTTATACGGATAAGAAATAATCTTATCCGGTAGTGAATGCTCTATGAACCAAATGGAGGGCTTGTATGGATAAGAACTGATCTGTGCCATTGATAAACGCTCTTTCCACCCAATGGAGGGCTTGTACGGATAAGACCGGATCTGTGTCATTATAAACGCTCTTTGAACCAAATGGAGGGCTTGTATGGATAACAACTAATCTGCATCTGTAGTAAACGTTTTTCCACCAAATGGAGGGCTTGTATGGATAAGAACTAATCTGTGCTGTTGATAAACGCTTTTTGAACCAAATGGAGGGCTTGTATGAATCGGAACGCTCCTGTGTCATTGATATACTATGTTTCAACCAAATGGATGGCTTGCGCGGAAAGGGACTGAATATGTATCCATGTTATAAGCCTCGATTTGTCTTACGGACACCTTGCATGGATGTTCGTGAATGATGTCGATGTCAGTGAGTGTTCTGTGGAATGTCTGAGGAAGCCGAGGAACATGACCCAAGACCAACTCGCGTTGAGAGAACAGCGCGCGAATACTCCCACCAGCCAACAGATCGCGGAGACAAACACGGAAATCTTTGTGTTCTGCATCACCGTGTATTGCAAGTGATTGCTGTGCAATGCAGCAAATGGCGGACTCTGCTTCTCGAGATGTCAGCATCAATGTGCGATGGCCATCGGCTGCACCTCGACAGCAACTCACATGCCGCCTGATGCCAACAAAGTATTGGCGTCAACAACAACTACGGCCAACAATCACACGCAAGCAACCGAATCAACTACTTCTCACAATACCTGCCCACGACAGTATCCGATCCACCATCAAGCCAACATCCAATCCACTACATTGCGCATCAACTTGCTCCACCTCGCAATGACTCATTCAGAAGACGATGGAGGTTGAGATTGCCCACTCTGGTATGCAAATTGTGGGTCGCAACGTGGACATGCTCACTTGCATGGAGCAACTCCCATGGCTCACCATCCTTTTCTGCAGGACGTATGGGACCAGCATCGCAGTGGCTTCTGCAGTATGGACAGCACTGACACAAGACGGGCTGCTACCAGGCAACACCACAATCAACCACATGCTTGGTGCACTCGTGTTCCTGAAGCAATACGTTCCATGGGAGATTCTTTCAGTGATGCTGAATAGGGATCGCAGAACATTAATGAAGTGGACATGGCTTGTTTTGGAAGGCATTGCACGACTGAGCAGAACAAAGGTGAGTGAACTTGGTGCTGTGTGTGGAGATGACTTGAATGCGTGTGCTTGCCTGACATGACTCACATCCCTTGCACATGCTCAAGTTCCTTTTTGTATCACTGCAGATCAGAATAGAGGAACGCAAGAATGGCAGTGTTGGTCACAACACTGTTTTCATGTCCGTGGATGGCACCGACTTTCGGATTGTGGAGCCCAATCCTTTCGACACAGATTGGTACTCTCACAAATTCAATGGAGCAGGCCTCAGATACGAGACTGGTGTGTGCATTCAGACTGGCCATCTTGTTTGGGTCGAGGGTCCATTTCCATGTGGGGAGTGGAATGATGTAACCATTTTTCGACGCAAGCTGAGGCAGGAACTGGACGAAGGGGAGCAGGTGATTGCGGATCAAGGCTACAGGGGTGAGCCTTCGTGTTGCATTGAGAGGACCAGATACAATGGAGTGATACGTGCAAGGCACGAAACAGTTCACAAACGCTTCAAAAACTGGAAGTGCTTGCGGGTGGAGTGGCGGCACCAACTTTGCAAACACCAATTGGCAATGTATGCCATCGCAGCTATCACACAATTCGAACTGCAGGATGAAAATCCTTTGTTTGACCTGCAGGATGAAAATCCTTTGTTTGACCTGCAGGAGACCATGGCGGATATCAGGGAAATGGAGAATTGGGTGGCATCACTGGCGCCCCCCTCAGGAGCAGCCGCCTCACGGGAGGTGGATATGGAGGAAATGGTGGAGGAAGCAGCCAGAAGCGACAAGAGCAAAAGCACAACGAGCGAGGGCATGGACGACAGCACAACAAGCGAGGGCATGAGTGGCAGCACAACAAGTGGGAGCGTCAGCAGCAGCCCGACGAGTGGCAGTGCAAGCAGCGATGACAGCAGCTCTGGACGGGAGTGAGCCGTCTGGTGCATAATATAATTTTCTCACATAGTCCCTACCTCAATGTCGTATCGTTCATCTGGTGTTGCACAAGTAGCTGCGTTGTTGTTTGTCATTTGCGTTGGTGCTACCCGCAATGGAGTTTGTTGTGGCTGTCAGTGAATTGCGGAAGAGCGTGCATGCATGTGCGAGCACCCATGCTGTGAGAAGGAAAACGGAAAACAACACAGGCACCTCCAGAGAAAAGACTACAACAACCATGTAGCACGAATGGCCAACACAACACTGTTATGGTTCCACAACACAATGCATGTTTAGCTGTTCACTGCAATGCACCTTGCTTGAGGGTGGCATGTAGATAATGCGGATGTACGAAAAGGAGCTTGGCATCCCCACCAGCTTGGGAGTGTTTTTGCGTTGCCTAGAAGGTCGACACTAAAATGCCCCACTGTATGTTGATGATCTCAACAGAACCGACAATACGAGCATGCACATGAACCTCATTCCCAACAACAAAGGATAGTCATTGACATGTCAACAAAGGAACGAACGGCTGTACCAACACACCTGACAACAACAAAAGAAGGACACCAAAATCCAGAGAGAAAAGGTGTGGAGAAAATCACCTCGGTTGCGATCCTACCATGGCGGTCCTGGTCATCCGGAGACCAGGACAAGGAGTGCAAGCAAATGGACAGTCATGTGCATGGAGGGAATGCAGCCACCCACAGGAAGCCCCTTGTTCGATCTGCATGATGGGCGAACACAACGTGTATCAAACACAAATTGAGGTATACAACGAACTACAGCCAAGCATTCCATTGTTGCTGTGGCACAGTGGCAACCAAGCAACTAATTCACCGGACATCATTGCTGGTGCAGGAAGAACTGTTCGAAAAGATGAATTCCAGTTGCATCGCATACAGGAGCCACCCATGGACGAAACACTGTTGCAGTGGTGATGTTGGTGTACCTGTTGTTGTTGTTATTGTTGTGGTTGTGGTTGTGGTTGTGATTGTGATTGTAACAGGAACGAAGTGCTCTGTGGAGCAATGATCTCTGTGGAGAGTGTTGGGGTTGTGAGTTTTGTGTGCTCTGCGCTGGCCCAAGACAGCAGGGAGTTGTCGGAAAAAGAGAAAATCGCGTTTTTTGTGTCGGAGTCTGTTCACAAATGACAAGAAACTGCCAGTTGCCAGTTCGCCACACGTGATGGAGCGCACTCGATTCGAGATGTTCGACTCATACGACTACTACAAGAATGCCGAGTTGGTTCACGAGAGCAAACGATCATTTCTGAGTCCCGCATTGTGGCGTGTGTGGAGATGGGATTTCCTCGCTGCGGCGGTGTTTTGGTGTTGCTCATTCTCGTCACACTTTGCTGCGGTGGTCCGGAAAGCGCACTGTCGTCTTGGTTGGCAGAACAAGTCCTTGTCTTCTGGTTTGTTGGCTTGTACTACTGTTATATTGAACTCATCAAAAGCCCACCAGGGACGATCGAGTATCGTTCCTGACCCCACGCCATTTACCTTCTTGACGATGTGATGCGTTTGATTCCCATCAGTGAGAGTTGCCTGTAGGGTAGAGTGCAAGGAATCCACCAGCAGTATCGCACGGCAAAAAATCACCACAATGCGAGGTGGCCTGATGACCAACCACCAATCGTCACTCTTCACATCGTTATGCACTGGGTGTCACTCTCATCCATCTTTGTGCAACATTGATAGCAGCAGACTCAAGGAGTAGCAGCCCAATCGATGTTGATAGAGTATGAAGCCTTGTCCCATGCAATGATGTCAGAGCTGATCACGCGCCAACACGCTACATTTTGTTGCAACATGTGCAGACCGCGCACGCACACCGCAGCATACTCCCTCTGGAGAGAGAGAGAGAGAGAGAGATCGTACCTCCATGGTCGCGTTGTTGAGTCTCGTATCGTTGAATACGAAGCAATGTTGTACACACTCAAGCGAAAGGGGTTCCTCGATTGGGTCTCCTTCGCTGCGCTTTGTTCTCGAGTTGACTGTCTGAAGAGCGCACACAATTTGGCGCACACAGAGTAGTGCAGCGCTTTCTCATCGTGCTGCGCTTACGTGCTCGTTGACGTCCTACCCATCCCAGAATTGCTGCATTGTCTCACAGTTTAGGACAAGGTGTGGTGTATCTGGTCAATAGAATAGTTGAGAATAGATCTAATGCAATTATAGTATATGAGTGGTGGTGCAGTGCTCTTCTATTTGCCGGATTCGACGCGATTCAATCTCCTGGTTGCTGTTGCAAGATGCGTTCCAGACCACGAATCCCTCAGTATTGTTGAAACTTGTATGATCTAGTATTGTACTTGGAATAGAGAGTTGCCATGTTCGATTTGAAGCTGGGTTATAGTGACAATTGCTTTCATCACATGCTTGTGCAACATCAGGTCATGGCGGAAACGATGCTCCAGGATCTTCCAATTCTTGAAGCGGCCATTCACAGTCTCATGGCGAGCACGAGCTTGGCTTTTGGCTTGCTTCTCCGCCTCTGTAACAAAATCATCGGATGTTCGGACAGCTTCGTCACCGCGGTATCCACGATCAGCCTCCACCATCTCACCATCATCCAAGTACTGTTTCAGCAAAGAGCGAAAGATCTTGAGGTCTGGGTGCCGCCCACAAGCAAACGGACCATTCATCCATACGATATCCCCCTTTTGGATCGACACAGCGATCTCATATCTGATTCCAGCCGATCGGAACTTGTGCGAATACCACTTGCGGTCAAATGGGGTTGGCTCGTTGATCTTGAAATCAGTGCCATCAACAGTGACCAGGCACGATCTGTTCAAATCGCCTGAGTATCGGTTCTCCCACAGGATCTTTTCATGGTGACGTCGAAGAGAGACAAGCAGTGCAAAAGATGTGAGCTTGTTTGTTGCTGAATCAATTGTGAGTGAAATGCATTCCCCTTGGACTTACCACATCATTTTTCAAATCCGCTACAGCCTTGATGGCTGACCAGATATGGAGCTTGAGAGTCTTATCTGTGGTCCGAAGGAAGACGCATGCCATGCGCACGGATGGGTAGTGCCGCATGTAGTAAAGGGCCCAAAGGAGATGCTTTGGCTTCAGGTCCCCACGACGTGCTGCAAGTGCCCACAGCACAGAGCAGAGATGAGGCGAAATCCCAAATGCAACGGTAAAGTCCTCCCCGAATGCACCTGATCGGCATCGTAGATTGGTGATGCACTGACCAGGGGTGAGAAGGATGTAGCGCGCAAGATCAAGAAAGTCTTGCACGCTGCCGATGGAGTATCGCTGATCGTAGGCGCCATTCAACATTGGTTGGGTATTGGATCGAAGGAAGAAGTTGAAGCTGAAGTGATGGCTGTCCCTGCCTCTCCAAATCATGAAGGATCGGCCAACTGACTTGGGAGAATCCGTGTCCAATGATGAAGTTGTTTGCTTCATCTGTTCTCTTCTGTAAATGGTTGCTGGCTTGCACCAGTAGATGCAGCCACTGGCATGGAGCCATTCGCATCCCTCTACATTTGAATCGTTGGAAGCAGAGCATCACGTTGTGTTCGTAGCCTTTGGTTGATGTTGGCTGTGTGATGATGGCGATGCGAAAACCGAAGAGCATGGTTCTGCGTTGACCAGAACATCCCAGTAGATGATGTCCTCCACCAAGAGACCACCTCCGGAAGGGTTGGATGGTGTTCTCCCTTTGTCTGAACTCAACGCAGGAGAGAGGAGCAAGAGATGTTGGTGCTCAACTTGAATCGTTGTTGTGAAGCACCACCCCTGGTTCGTGTGTCTGCTTCCATTGCATGTGGCAACGCAAATCGGAGAACAGGCCGATCGGCCAAAGCGCACCTCTGCGATGAGCTGTCGTGCGACAGGGTCAACATGCTGTTTGGTGGGACTGGCTTCGACACAAGCCAATGACAAGTAGAGTCGAGTACTCCACTCCACACCATTTCAAAAAGGCGTCCGACAAGTACACAATCCGCATCCGACAAGTACACGATTTCCATCCGACAGATACTAAATAGGCAAGGAAAGTAACGTTTTTGTAACCGTCGGACTAGAACTTTTGACTCGTCGGACCAGAAATTGTGAACCACAAATTCTGTCTTTTGTTTTCTACGTGAGCTACTACTGACTGTTGCGTAGGAAAGCACACATGAGACTTGTCGGCGAAAACCAGGTACTTGTCCCCCCAAAAACGAATACCGTCGGTTCCTAAGAATTTCTTGTCGGAGGGTCAATATACAGATTTGAAGACATCATTCCAAGCGAGCCGTCCAAAGCACATGAAGCTGAGTATGCTCACCAAATCCAACTGAGCTCCCACAAAAAGCAAATTCGACCCACGAGGAAGTTGCATTCCAAACCAAACAGGATGATGGCACCTCATGCCCTCATGTACGCACCACGATCCTCCTCATCTGTGCAATACTGCTGATTGAAACAGGCAATGACGGATGTGACAGCCTGGATGCTTGCCGTAGTCTGGCTGCGTTGCTCCTACCTGCGTGTTTGAATTGAATAGACAGCTGATTGATCGATCGATGATACCATCTCCCAGCATTGGTCAAGTTGTTTGCAGCGTTGCACTCGCAGTATCTGCTGTAACAGGGGTGTCCATCACAAGCCCACAATTCAGCTTACCTCCAAGATGGCACAAATCCAAGTTGCTCGAGCTCAAAGGTGGTCACCCGCAGGAGATCACGCTGCTTACATCATCAAAGGCTTCATCTCCAATCCTCCTCGCTTCCAACCAACCAAGGAAGGCTTCTCGAACTTCTGGGAGTCGCACGTCGAGTGGCACAGTCTCTACAGCCAAAAGAACACGAAGAAGAATTTTCTCAATTGTTGGGCCCGTCTGCTGAAGTTCCTCGAGAGTGGAAAAGGTGCGTCCGTTTTGTGATGTTCTCTGTTGTGACTATTATTGTGATCGCCGACTGTCCTGACATGCTCGTGAACCAAATCTCTTCTCACACAGCTCTGATTTGCTTCGCTGTGCACAGGATTTGGATCTGATTTTCGCAAGAGGTGCGGTCTGGATTCCACAGAACGCCTCGCAGAGTTGCGTCAAGAACGCGGGATCAACCTCAACTACCGACCAGCACAAGGCGCTGTCAACAACACCAATGCCAATCACCCTCCTGCTGCTGATCTTGCTCGCGGTTCTTCTTCGGACGACGACGAAAGTTACCTTCCTTCTGTTCATTCTGATCGTCTCGGTTCTGCTGTATCTTCAGACAGCTTGGAGCTCGACCCAGGATTCGTTGACGACGATCTCTCTCAAGCTACCCCACCATTCATTATGCCTCGTCGTGGAGTTCAAGGCCCTCGTGGACCCCCTGTCCGAGACGTGAACAAACCAACACCTCCTCCTGCCCCCAAGCGCGACGCCACACCCAACGACAAGACCATCGTGGATGCCATGGGCAAGATGGGAATCCGTAGTGCAGATCGCGCCATGAGCCCTGCACTGGACATGGTCAAGCTCGGATCATTCACTGAACGTGCTTTTGATCCATTGACAGCTGCAAATGGAACAGGGCGCTACCGGGAGGGGATTCACATGTTTGTGGTCCTGGACGCAAAGGTGGATCCAGATTCTGTGGCACTGTCTACAGAGGATGAAGGATGGACACTGAAGCTGACCTACAAAGTGCCAAAGATGTACTTCACAGCAGAGTGCATCTACGGAGTCTATGGTTATGATAAGGATTTTTCTACAAGCCTTGCGGCAGCTAAGAATTATTTCCAGGACCTCGCTCGAAAGGTCACCGATGATGCAGGCGAGCTCGTCGTCAGCTGCCAGTTCAGCCTCCCAAGGAAGATCGACAGTCTCTTCCGCAATGTCAAGACCAAGGACCTCGAGGAGCCCAACTTTGAGATAGTTGAGAACTATCTCGGCACCACCACACTGGTGACATTCTGCTTTTTTCAAGAGAGCTTCAATCAGCAGCAGTTTGGGACGGCTGGTCGTCGTGGCGTCCGAGGCTTGGATGGGATGGTGTACTCCTTCAATCCCACCATGCCTTTGCCTGCAGCCCCAACCGCACAAGGATTCGGATCCCACCCCTTTGGCCATCCTGCTCCAACCCAACCAGGCGGCGCCAGCGGCAACCATCATCCTGCTCCGTTTGGATCTCCGATTCCCAATTCTGGTGGCGGGTTTGCCAGCCCTGCAGCAACCACCCAGAATGCTGCCCAGACTGCTGCGATTCGCCAGCAGATGGAGCGCGAGGCCGCGGCCCAAGTTGCTCGAGCGCAAGAGCTAGCTCGCAAGGAACGGGCCGAATGCGAGGCTCTCTTGCGTGCGGCAAAAGAGCGCTCCCAGCTTGATGCCCAGGCCAAGGCCCGAATTGAGCATGAAGCTCGAACCCAGTTCGAGGCCATGCGCAACGAAGCTCTTGCTCGTGAGCAGCATGCGCAGGCCCGGCTGGCTGAGCTTGAGGCGCAGCTCCTTCAAGCTCACACCAACGCATCCCTGGCTGCCCACAGCTCCAGCGGGTTGCCTGGTGGTGGCGTTCCCGACCCAGTCTGGAGCTCTTCTCAATCCAGCAGTGCTGGGAGCTCCATCCCCACTGTCGAGATGGAGATGACACCTCTGACGGGTTCTGTGCGCCCCCGCAATGGTGAGGACGCCCCGCGTCGTGATGATGTGCTCCGCCTGAAAGTGGATGAGGTATCAGGCGGGGCTGCAGCAGGAATGCCTGATGGAGTGAATGGCAGTGTTGTGTCTGCCGATGCAACAGGGCACACTGTGAACGCCTAAGTGCAGCGCAACGCAGCACACCGCATCAGCCTGGATGCGTCAACAACAACAACAACAAAATCACCGCATCAGCGTGAATGCGTCAACACCAGAAACATCACACGAGAAGCAGCAAAGCACACAGAAATCACAGACAGAGAGCACTACTCCCCAGAGTAGATCACACAGAATAACGACAACAGTACGAACAAAACCAAAACAAACACCAAAAAACAACGAAAACAACAGAAACAGAAACACAAAGGAGAGAACTAACTAAGTACTCAATAGTAGTAGGAACAAACAAAGTACCATGATGGGTGCAAACCACATATTTATGTCTAATCAAGTACTTAGTCTTGCCAATTCCGACATAAAAAGTAAGCTTTTCTCCTTTTCCGACAACTCCCAGCCTTGTTTTGCGCGGACCGGAGACGAAAACACGCTCAGCAAACACCGACACAGTGTAAAGTGGGGAAATGGAGCAATGACGAAGAGCGAAAGCAACTCGGGCGAATTTTGGGGGGAAAGCACCAATTATCCAAAAAAGAACGAAAATGCCATATTATTCCGTCGAGGATAAGAACTAGGCGGAAACAAGCGATTTATGACTTAAACGCTATGAAATAGAGCCAATTATTGCATTTTGAACTGCCCCCCTGGCACTTCGACGCACGCAACTCACCTCCTGTCATCACCCACACGATGTCAACCAATTCCAATGAATGACTCCCCCCACCGCATTGTTCGTTGGTGTCATCACCATTGCTGTCCATCGCTCATCGCCCATCAACCAAAACAAAAAGAGACAAGCAAGAACCCGGCAAGCCATCACGAGTGTGGGCATTTGTTTGCAACTCCGCCATCAGCAATCAACGTCCTGCCTCATTCATTCAAGGTGTAGAATACCCCTCGTCTTGTACATTCTTCTTCTTGCATTCAGTCCATCCAACCGACCTTTCGCGCAACCAATTCTCGCAGGGGCGGTCCCTCCGGGCATCGGTATCGACGGTATCACCGGTGTTGGCTCCGAACGCAGCATCAAAAAAGAGAACGTCACTTGGGCATCATCCATTCCGAAGCCCGCGATCCCGCAACCGTGCTCGCAGGAACTCCCCAACTTCTGACATTGGACGACGAAGATTCATCACCAACCAGATCCTTCTGCCGAAAACATCCGAGCAGGTGGAAGTGAGCAACGCTGAAGATCACATAATAGCAAAAAGGCCTGCTGGGGAGATGACATCCACAATCTCCTGCGACCGTGGCTGCGCTGGAGGTCGCGAAAGCAATTGCCATTCTGATTCCGATCCTTGTCGCCATTGCAACTACACTCGCAATTGCAGTCGCACCAACGACTATCAAGCATCACATGCACGTTCACATCCATGCCCAATCGGGAGCATCGGTGCAAGTAGTCCATCACGAAGTAGCTTCAAACGCCACACCACCCGCAGGGCGTTCAGGAGGAGCAAGGTCAATACTCGTACATTGCTACCAACTACCGCACTTGCGCTGCTGTGCCTCGGCATCCTACTGCCTGCCACATCCATCGCACCAGACACTTCCGTTGAGGCATTCGCTGGTCTCACGCTCACAGCCCTCATGGCCATGAGGAACGCCAGAGGAGGTGGACGTGCACCCAGCCAAGAGGACAAGGTCACCTTCATTCCTGATTATGACGAGGAAGATGACGACGCCATTGAAGACAGCGCAGCAGATGGCTCCGACAAGCATTCGGCTGCACCAAGAGCCTCCATCTCACGCTCGCCGTTGCCCACGGAATCGCGTCTCATCATCCTGCAGATCACGGACGTGTACACGCTCGAGAACTTTGCTTCCTTCAAGACATTGATTGAGGAGACCAAGCGCCAGAATCCAGGTGCCAAGGTCGTCTCCATGCTGACCGGCGATTTCCTCAGCCCCTACCTGCTCTCCGGCATCGATCGCGGCGCCGGCATGATGAACGCCTTGAATTCCATTCCCCTCGATTACCTCACTTGGGGCAACCACGAGGCAGACATCGATCACCGCGCGGTGTGCCGTCACGTTCGCAATTTCAAGGGCACCTGGATCAATTCCAACATGCTCGATCATGACGAGATGGAGCACCAGCAGGAATACGAGGTCATCGAAATCCCGTCGCCGGATCAAAGCCAGACGCGCAAGGTCGGCCTCATCGCGGTGCTGTCCGACGACCCCGCTCTCTACGCGCATTTCAAGTCGCCCGGAGCATTCGGCGGTGCCACATTGACAAATCCGTGGGACACGCTGCGAAAGTACAAGGCCATACTGGAAGACGACCCGCACAGCTGCGACATGGTCATCCCTCTGCAGCATCTCTACGTTCCCGACGATGAAATCACCTGCCGAACATTCGATTTCCCAATCGTCCTGTCGGGTCATGATCATCATCGCGTCGACGAAGTCATCGAAGGCACGAGGCTGCTGAAACCTGGCATGAATGCGGTGTACGCCACGATGCTGGAGATTTCATGGAAGGCAAAGGAGGACGAGAAACCGCGGATTCGCGCCAAGTTCGTAAAATGCGAGGACTGGCCCGTCGACGAGGCGCTGGAGGAGACCAACGAACGCGCGTACGACGTGCTGGAGCCGCTGCGCAACACGGAGCTGGCGCGCGTCCCGCCACGATTCGAGCCGCTGTCCTCCAACAACAGCCGCGGCAGCGTCTGCACGATGGGTATCTACCTGTGCTCGCTGATCCGTTCCTCCATGAACGTCGCGCGACGCCAACGCAGCCACAAGCTGGATGCGATCCTCCTGATGGGCGGCAACGTGCGCGGCAACGCCGATTACCCGCTCGGCAGCTTCTTTTCGTTGGAAGCGCTGGAGGCGGAGGTGAAGCCGGATGAAGTGATCGCCGTCCTGCCCATGCCGGGTTGGTTGCTGGCGGAGGGCATCGCAGCCACGCACGCAGGGGAACCCATCCCCGGATGGCTGCAGTATGATCAGGGCGTGATCGAAGATGCCGAGACCAACACCGTTACGCACGTGGACGGCGAACCTCTGGATCCGGACCGCATCTACCGCGTGGGCACGAAGATTTCCGACCTGACGAACGGCCAATGCCCACCATGGACGAAGTACTACACCGACCATCCCGAATTCATCCCGCCCAAGGGTGCGTACATCAATATCCATGCCGAGCTGATGGCGTACTTCGCGAGGAATCTATGGAGGAAGCTGTGGGATGCCATCACCGAAGAACTGGACGGTGAAGACGAATGCGACGTGAACACCTGCGACCCGGAAGGGCGGTTGGCGGTGTTGGACCAGAACGGCGACGGCACCGTGACAGTTGAAGAGATCCAGCTCGCCCTGAAGGAGCTGCTGGACTTCTCCGTTGACGATCGTGAGTTGTCGTTGGCGCAATTCGTTCATTCCTTCGCCGACACGACAGGTGATGGGGTGGTGACGCTGAGAGACTTTGAGCAGTTCTGCGCCGAGATGGACGAAACCTACGAACGTGACAAGTGGCGTTTGCAATTCAAGAAGTCTGCTCTCGGTGGCGCAACGGCAACAGCAGCATCTTCGACAACGGCGACAACCTGAGCAGACGCACACACCATTACTCTCCATGGTTGTGGACGAAGGGACGCAGCGAGGCGATGTAGCGACAGTCGCAGAGCGACGAATGTTGGAACTATCATGCCTGACAAGGGATACGAACTGACTCTTGTTTTTAGAATACGCATGGTACCAAAAATCTACGAGCTGGGGTACATGCAAGTCATTGTGTAGTGCCGTACACCTGTAATAAAAACAGCTTGAGCAATGGTGCTATCACTCTCCTCTGCCACGGTTCATTCCTTCTACTTCTACTATGTTGCTATTGGTCTAAACACAATACGATGTTAGAAATGGGGGTAACCTTGTCTACTCATACTTTGTGCGCGAACACAAGACAAGACTCGAAATGGAGAAAGATGTGTCCTGAGTCACGAGTTTCTCAGCGTCGATAAATTCGAACAACAACGAACCCGAAATTGGCGATGGTGGTGGTGGCGGCAGTGATGTCAGTGTTCTGCCTGGCAGTGTTGTTGATGTGGATGCGAAGGAGATGTGAGGAATCCGCAACATGTTGCATCTTCCTCTCTTTCTGCCTCTCTTCTTCGCAACGTCGCCGTCAATCTCCACATGTCATTTTGCGTTCATCATCCTTCCCAGGGGCGCACGGTAAATTGTCCCCAGTAGGCCCAAACGAGAAGGTACTTAGATAGACCTATAATATTTTAGGCCTATGATGCGCGCCAGCCAGTCGAGGAACGCGCCGGCATGGCCATGTGCTCACTATCCGTGTCTCACCGAACTGGCAGAGTTACGCGTATTTGTGGTGTCATCGATATTCACATTTGGGTCTATGAAAGTACCATGCTACCCACATATAACGTCACGCGCCAGCCCGCTCTTCTTCGCGCCGGCATGGCTGCGCGTGTTGCATCCGAATACACGTGACTGAATGTCCCCCTCGACGTCCACCTGAATGTCCCCCTTCGCTTTTTTGTCCCCCTCAATGTCCCCCTCGATGTCCCCCTTCGCTTTTTTGTCCCCCTCAATGTCCCCCTCAACGTCCCCCTTCGCTTTTTTGTCTCCCTCAATGTCCCCCTCAGTGTCCCCCTTCGCTTTTTTGTCCTCCTCCGTGTCCATCGAATGTCCCCTGACAGTATTTGGTTTGTCATCAGGAGTGATGATCGCTGCTGTTGTTCATCTTCAATTGCTTTCTTGTTGGCTCAAGAGGAAGAGAGAGAAACAGTTGGCATGAACATCAGCATCAAAATCGTGTAAGTGTGGCGAGGAGAGGTGTAGGGAATCTCATTAATCCGGCGCATTGTTAACGTGCGGATGTGCAAGTTACACATGACAACTGCAAGCTGCCGCAAGGGAAAGATCCAAGGAGGACATTGAGGGGGACAAAAAAGCGAAGGGGGACATTGAGGGGGACATTGAGGGAGACAAAAAAGCGAAGGGGGACGTTGAGGGGGACATTGAGGGGGACAAAAAAGCGAAGGGGGACATCGAGGGGGACATTGAGGGGGACAAAAAAGCGAAGGGGGACATTCAGGTGGACGTCGAGGGGGACATTCAGTCACGTGTATTCGGATGCAACACGCGCAGCCATGCCGGCGCGAAGAAGAGCGGGCTGGCGCGTGACGTTATATGTGGGTAGCATGGTACTTTCATAGACCCAAATGTGAATATCGATGATACCACAAATACTAGCTGCACTCAATGTAAAACGGTGTCGCGATAGCACTAGTTGTAGAGTTTTGGCCCCTTGTTGCCACTGGTTTGCTTGCTTTTGGGAGAAACGGCGATTGTATATTTAGAGCTATTTCGTGTTTACTCTCGCTGATCCGTCGTCTACGTCACAGGGAACGGATTCCACGTCATGAGAAACGAGTCACAACAGAGGAAGAGACATCGTGTGGCTCTTCCTCCACAAGACAACGTGATGACCGTGTGCAGCAACAACAGAATGTGCCATGCCAGGACAGCCAACATGAGTCCGCGTCAACCAATCTCACAATGGAAACCAGCAACATCCAATCGTCTCGGAATACGACGAAGCGCATTGGCGATCTGTACGACGCAGACGACAGTGCTTCGCCAATCACCACGACATCGTCTTCACCTCGGCTGCCAATCCTGTGAATGATGCATGCACAGCTCAGCCAATCCACATTCTTGCCACTGTTGCTGTTTCCAATTTTCTTCTCCGATAACATGCGGTGCGCACATGATCAACGTGGTACGGTATGCATCCTGCGCAACCGTGCAGCACGATCCTCCTGCAAGAACGCCAAGGCGCAAGGGACGACATCAACACAACCGAAAGTATCGATCCAGCCACGAGTGTGAAGGAGCCTCAAAGCAAATACGAGCAATAGTAGACCGCTCATCCGAATTAGAGAGGAAAGAAACAGCATTCCAGCAAACCACAACCAAGCAAAGACCATGTGGAAACCGAAGATGCTCAACTTCAAGGCAGCGACCATCATGGTGATCTTGCTCGCCAAACGCAAGACGATTGATGCCATCCTTCATGGCTGTAGATTGGTTGACCCAACCAAAGAACTTCATGTTGCGATGCAGGCAACCAGACTGCTGAAGGCCGACAGCGGTTTCATCCCAAAGAAAATCAAGGGCACCAACAGACGGGAGCACCCTCCAACAGTCCAACCAGCAATCCCAGTGTGGCACCAACCAGTTCGCCTACCAGCTCTCCTACATTGGCACCAACTGCATTGGCTGGAATAATGACGACAACACCGACTTCTACACCAACCTCGCCACCAACTGGGGCACCAACTTCAAGGCCAACTGGGTTGCCAGTTGCATTGGCGACCAGCAATCCAACCTTGAGGCCTACCTCATCACCGACCGACCAGCCAACAGGCAGAGCAACCAGCATGCCGACGCGAGATCCAACTTCCATGCCGACATCGGGGCCTACATCTGCATCAACTACCACCTCGTTTGCATTTGATTCCAGCATCTCCGTGGCCTGCAAGCCAGATGTTGCGCCGCCATGCTTTCCGCCGGAGGCATCCGAGCCGAAGACCATCATCTGCAATCCATCCAAGACATCGTGCCGCGAGGCCGTCAATGCTGTTCGAAGCACACCAGGATTGCAGAATTACTTCGCATGCGCTGGCCTCTTGACCGAGGGGGATGTGCGCAAGCTATTCAACCGATATGCGTCCAACCCCTTGCTAGCTGAGGAGCTGACGCTATTGTCCGCCGCCAGCACCACTCTGCTCACAGCTCTCGGTGGCGAGGACATCTAGTACGCGTGCCAGGACGCCGGGGCTCCATGCTGTGCAGAGGAGTATCACTGTACCAGCGCTGACGGTTACAGTTTCATGACCATTGCCACCACTGCCTGCATTGGGTCTGGATCTTGCGACAGGATGGGACTAAACCCATTGGTCCTGGATTCATCCTGTACCAGCGAAGGGGCATGTGCCAGCATGAACTCTCTTTATGTTTCCGATTGCTATGGTCCTCACCGAACGTACGGTGTCACCTTCATTGGTCAACTGGCCTGCACTGATTCTCTTTCCTGCACCGTCGCTGGTGAATATCCCTACAGAGACGCCATCACACAAAGCGGCGCCTGCGTTGGACCCTACGCCCGTGCGGGCATTGGCTTCTGCATTGAACAGAACCGGGCCAGCCACTCCCGGAGCCACATCAGAATTGGGTCCAACGCATGCCTTGGTGATCATGCATACGGCGGAGCACATGTGAGCTTTTACTACGACTGCGCATGCACACCGTTGCCGTCAGCTGGGAAGATCCAGGGCAGCTTGATCATCGGCGACAATGCCTGCGCCGCAGCCTACGCTTGCGCAGGATTGGAATTCGGTGACTCAATGACGACTGACATCATTGTGCCAGAATATGGCTGTGACAGCGGCGGCGCGTGCTACGAATGCATGACAAAAACCAACTGCGGCAGCGACGAAGTCTTCATTATCTACGATGCTGCTGTCACCTGCCCCAAAGACGTGGATGGTTATGTAAGGGTCGAAAGGGTCGATCAATTCTGCATCAACAATGATCAACGCCCAACAGATTGCCCGACTTTCGCCCCCTACTCCGCTGGCAAGCGATACCCCAACAATGATTCCGACAGAGCAGCCATCCGATCTGCCAACTTTTGTTCCAACAAACTCCCCGACCATCAACAACACCACCCTGCAGACCCTTTGCTTGAATGAGGCTGGGGAGGTTGCTGCAGGCTTCACCTCCAGACCAGTCATCCTCTGTGATGACGATGTGGGCACATGCACACAATTCGTCAACGACATCGAGTCTCTCCCAACAAACAAGGACAGGTTCGTGAAAAGCATCTTCGGATGCGATGACGACCAAGGCAGCCAGGCGTCGCAGCAACAGGCGCAGGTACGATTCGATCACATCAAGAATGACCCCCGAGCAATCGTAGCCATCCTCACTGCTCTCGAAGGTGATGGCATCCTTCTCACTGCGAACGCCGCAAGCCTATCCATGAGATGCGGTGCTGTGGGCGGGGCCTGCTGCCAAGGAACTCTTGGTTGCACTCTCAGGAGCGACATCATCACCATCACCCCGGACTCGTGTGCAAGCGATAGTTCCTGCGAAGGGGTTTCAAAGAATGCCATCATCCTTGGCAGCTGTCTTGGACTAAATTCCTGCAAGAATCTTGGATCTTTTTCCAGCCCTCCCGCCACCACGGCCGCCATTGGCTACCACATCATTGGGCCAGCCGCATGCACCAGCACAAACAGCTGCGAGAACCTTGGGCAGAACATCTATGGTAACATCCGGACCCACCATGCAGGATGAAATGGCGGGGACGGCTGCAAAGGCCTTGGAATTCGTGCCGCCCAGTCTCCCGGTATCGCCACACCTACGCTTGCCAACATCAGCATGGGGATGAACACTTGTCAGGGACAATGTGCTTGTCAGAATGTTCACGCTGGCCCGTTCAAGACTCTCGGTGGCATCACCATCGACAGTGGCACATGCTTGCCACAAGACAGCTGCAACGGTGTTGCAAACTCCAACTTGGTGGTTGATGATCTGGTCATCGCGGCGAACACCTGCGTGGCTCCAAGCAGCTGCCAGGACTGCATGGCGACAGACATGTGCAGCAGCTCTCCTGGCCGGACCTACACCATCGACAGCCCATCCAACGACTGCCCTGGACAAAATAACGATGCATGCTCTTGAAAAATGAAATGGCAGACCGCACTCTCAGGGCGCGAACAGGCGTGGGAGTACAAACATCACGACATGTCCACATGTACGCCCATGCTCATACGGTCGCATCTTCCGCAGCGGCAAGACAGCACGGATGCGATCCATATTCAGAACGAATGGCGCAACTCAACTCCATCGTTGCATATGGCACGATGATCCAAGAATAAAATACATGTTACAATATGGTCGTGTAACAATTGTTTGCATCCTGTGCTGCGCCGCGCCTTGCCAGTTGTGCATTCTCGTACTTCCATGTGCTAGTATAGTATGATATGGTACCTTTGCCCATGACTTCAAGGGAGCATATCCAAAGATGAACCACACAACTTGACTGCAGTCTCAACCACTCCGTCCAGACATCCATACGAGTGCACTTGCGTTCTTGTCGTACAACTTGTCGAGTATTCTAAACTTGTCTTGTTCGAGGCCAGCTCAGCGAGGAAACGTTAGGTGCGAACTAAAACGAAGACTCGGTGATGCCACGTTTGGTTACCCAGAACGTCTGTATCTGCAGAAGGGGGCGTCCTGCGTGTTCGTCTTCAGCACGCAGACGACGGAATAGCTCATCGAATGTAACATATTATAGGAGCTGCACTAGCACATCACAACATAGCATAGTATAGCATACGAGCATTGTATGGTGTGGATTCGTTGCGCTCTGCTCTACTCTACTCTCCTCTGCTCCACCAATACATGGCGATCGTGCTAGTGGCAGTGCCGTCGGCAGGGCATGAGCAGAGATGAATGATCAGAGGATGCATCGTTGGTGCTCCAGTGACGAGTACAGACGCGTGGACTTGATGGCAGCAATGATCGCGAGGGTTGCACATGTGTGATGAAAAGGAAGTGGAGTACTGGCATGGCACGATGTGGTACAGACGTACGAGTGCGGTACCAACAAAGAGGAGCCTTTGCCATTCGATTGGTTTGTGCAACACACACCGATTGTGCTGGCGCTCCGATCGACGCAGTTGAGGCCTTGGAGCGTTTTTGTGTGTGGTTCGGCTGGAATTTTTCGGACCAGAGCAGCACAACACAACGCGATGGCTCCACGACGCACACCATTCACGACACAAAAATAACGGTCTGCGTCACAAAATCACATCTCTCATCACAATACACAAAATACAAACACAAAACAAACATCACACACCACACATCACAATCCTCCATGCCATCAAACAGACGATGCGCACACGGGCACTCCAATCACAGGTGTGCCTATAACATATACTACTACTACTTCGATTTGCAGCTACACCTCTGCTGTGTTGGTATCCTCCTCTGCTTTGCTGTGATGCTCGTCCTTGCCAGCGAACATGGCCACGTCGAATGTGTTCATGGTGGGTGCTGCTTTGGCTTTGCTATTGCTGTTGCGAGGCTCAATGATCTCGGCTTTGCTCTTGCTGGGCGTCTTCTTCTTCTTGCCTTTCTTCTGGTGTTCAGCCTCCTCATTGGCTTTGGTTGTCGCAACGATTTGCTTCTCCAGCAACGGAATGAGGCTGCTGGTTGTTGGCAGGTTCGTTTTCAGGCATTGCAGACCACTGACAGCCATCACCTTGAGGGCATCATTGTACATACCTTTGATGTCGGGCTTGGCGTATTTGAAGCCAGCTGATTTGTCTTTCTTGCCTGTTGCAGTTGGTTTCTTGGTGGTCGTGTTGGTTGCCTCATCATCATCCTCCTCCAACGCGAAGTCCATGTGAGACACAGTCACACCGATCTCGTTGCCGTCCTTGTCAGTTTCAGTGAACGTTTGTTTCCGCACATTCATGCTCAGTCCCTTGCGCTCTGTCACAAATTCGTCACCTCCTTCCGCAGCACAAATTGCGTAGGCGATCTGATGGTGACGAACATACGCACGCGCCAGCTTGTCCAGCCCAAATTGCTCCCAACAGGTTTTGCAAGCTTCCCACAACGCATCAGTGGTGAACATGCGACTCCCGTGGTGCTTACCTTGATGTGCTGACACGTGTTTCGACATCGCTGGGAATATCGCATCGTCTTTCACGTTCGTGATGGGAGAATTCGATGGTTGAAATCGTAGATGCCATCCGCGACTGTCGAACTCCTCGTTGATGAACCTGAGTAGTTCCGTGTCTCTGTGTGGCCCTGCGCCATCCATCTGGTACCGAATCACCACGTTCTTGCCCGTTTCGTCCCTGATTTTGTTGGCGAGCGAATCCAGTGCGGGGAGTTCTTTTTCGCGGAAGAATTTCTTGAGGCTGTATTTCGGCTTGGGCTTATCAAGACGACCATCTGTTTCCTTGCTGCCTGTGATCTCCAGTGCTTGGAAGTACAGTTCACCCTTCACACGAGAGATTTTGTTGGGATCAGGAAGGTGCTTGTACTTGGTTGGCGAGACCCAAGTTCGCTGGTACATATTCTTCTGCGCTGGGACCATGCGCCCAACACGTTCAAAGCTGACCCGATACGCCTTTCCTCCTTTCGCAAAACAGTTATTTGTTGGGGCGAACGCTGTTGATGCAATCGCCATGGTCTTTTCAATGTGGCACTTGTGGTGCACAGCATGGTCAACAGGCTTAACTCCCATCTGGGGCACATGTTTGAGGTTGCGCCGAGCGACAATAGAGTAGAACCACTTTTCGTCCATGTGGACAACAACAACTTGCGTTTTCAGGAACAGCTCCGCTGATTCCCAGAACACACAGAAGTCCTTGGCCCACCTGTCGCGCTTCACCTTGATGTCGCCCTTGATCTTGGGGAGCATCGTTGTAGAACGGTAGTTGCTGCCCTCCAATCCCATCACGTATGTTCGAATGGTGTTCGCGCAAACGCATTGGACATTGCCCCTTCCTGCTAGTTCGCATGCAATATCGTCCCACGAGATTGCGCCATTGCATCGTTGCAACACATCCTGGAGCTCAAATTGCAGGAACGGACCACGCTCCAACCATGAATCAGACAGGGATTTTGCGGATGCCAGCTCTTCAGGAGAAGCAGAGGCATAGGCATAAGAGATGTCTTCAGGCGGCAACCGTTGTTGTGGATGTTTGAGCTGCAGTTGTTTCGCGAAGATGGCACGCGGCGTGAAGTATTGCTGTTGCTTCTTGGGGCAGGTGAAGATGGTGCTGCCTGCATCACTGCGCTTCTTCCGTTCCAGCTTGTTCTTTTGGAATTTCTTGATGTTGCTTGCAACAGTGGTGGCACCAATATCCCAAGCATGGGCGATCAATTTTGTGTTGGCTGGGATCGCACCCAAGTTGAAGTAGAGAACGATGTAGTTGTGCTTGTCTTGCGTATCAAGTTGTTTCTTTCTATTGGTGGGCTTAGTGTTGCTACGCCCTCCATCCTTTCGCAACCATCCTTTTGTTTTCGCGCCTTTCTTCATCTGCTTCGTGAGACGGTCGATTGCTGTTTCCTTCTGCCGGCATGAGACCTTGAGAAAAGCAGCGATGCTGGCTTCTTGCGATTCCGTGGTAGTTGGGGATGGTGTGGGGGGCTTAGCCTTGTTGTTGACACGCGTAACAGCGACGGAGTGATGCTGGGGAGAAAGGAGGGAAGGCTTAGCAAGGCCACCAGCAGTGCGAGTCCGTGCGAAGGTAGCGAGGCTGTGTGGCGCGCACAGATCCTCACAAACAACGTACATTCGGCTCTGCCCCATCACTGGGGTCACCATGACCATTGCCACCTCTCCTGGTGCAAGAGGCCCATCGCGTTTGACTGTAGCACCATCCGTGGTCTGCTTCATTGCAAACTCAACATGACATACGCCCAGGTCACGGAGCTTGCCACCTGAGTGTTGGTGGGGTGCCACCTTCACACAATCACCAGCGCGCAGCATGCTTGCAACGTGAAGAGTTCAGTGGTTGCAGGATGATACAACTACGTCCAATGTTGGTGAAGGTTGATAGAACTGTGTTATTGTGTGTGTTTGTTTGAAGTGATGGTTTACAAAGTTAAGTTTGTTGAGATTATGAGCTCATCAATAAGAGCTCATCATCTTCCTGTTTTCTACTTCTTGGCTCCACTAAAGGTGCTATTCACCATTGTCCATCGTGTTGTAACCATGCCAAACTGCTGGTTACTCCTGCTAATTAGTGTATCTGCGTCCAAACATGTGCTATGACACATGTTTGGAGGTCTAATAGAGTCTCTTTGATCCTCTTGGATCATCTTCCTAATTTTGTCTTGGGTCTGAAACCCGCATCACATTTTCCGAATTCTATCGAGTAGTTTTCTTGGATCTTTCGAATCGAAGCGTGATTGACACAAAGGACTCAAAACTCGAACAACGATTGGATTGATTCAGCACACATGGTCTAACAACAAGGGAACTCATGGTGAATACTAGCTGTGTGCCAATAGAGGTTGCAAGCTGATTGTACGAGATTGGCTGGTCATGACGCACATCAGGCACACAAGGAGAACAGCACAGCACAGCGCATCACCAGTCATTGACGCGCAGCACGGCGCAGCGCACCACAGAACGGCATGGACAACACAGGAGGATGGTCACAAGGTGCCTTGTACCATCTACTTTTTCCTTTGTGGGAAGGTCACAGTCATTCTACATTGTTGTACAAGCAATGGCTACAAGCAGCAGCGAAACAGGAGGAACTTGTTTGAGATGCGCTGTGTTTCCTCTGTCAACTTTGTGAGGAGGATTTTGTGCCTCCGCTGTATCGTTGTGGAATGGATTTGCAATTCGGGACTCGCAAAGTGTTCTCATTGATGGGCACATTCGGTAGAATTGTGATTAATCTCCATGGCCCCCAACAGCAAAAACTGTTTGAGAACACCAAACACAACACAACGACACGACAATGGAGAAACACAACAAAACTCCTCAAGCGCCGTCGAACGGCATCGACGGCACTGCAGCAACCAGCGGTCCATTGCAAGATCCGAGGGCATAGGCGGAACCGCCATGTAAATATTGGTGGATGAGCGAGAGGGTGATGCCGGAGTGGTTGATTTGGGGCCGTGGCAGGCCCACGCGCAAGCGACACGATTCAGAGGAACATCTGCTCGTTGGATATGGTCTCTGCCTGGAATGCACAGGCCATTCCAACGACTATTGATGAGCAAGACGCATCCAAGAGGATACGATGAAGATGCACACGAAGTTTGAGGGTCGGGGGTGGCCTGGAAGGTGCCCTCCGCAAGAAACAAGTGGAGGGCAAGAGTTTTTTGGTGGGTGGCGGCGGACACACCACGTGACTTCGCTCGTGATGGGTGCCATTGGCAAGTCACCCAAATCGCAAAGCCACCCATACAAGATGTGTTCGGAATCAACTCAAGATGACCAGGGCGGAGCCTTCTCCACGGATACGGTCTGTAAGAGGCTGCAAGGTGGGATGCACACAAAATGGGTTTTTTGGGGTATCGCAAAAACTCCATGGTGACATCAGCACATGGAGGTGTACCTTTGGAGGTACGAACTCCCAACCCATTCTGAACACATCAGTGTGTCGCCAGAGAATGTGGGAACGCATGAGGGGCATGTGGAGGAGCTGCAAGGATCGTATCGACGAGATACGGATCCAAATCCGAATGGCATCAGCATCGAAATCGTGTTTTCAAAATTTCTGCTTTTCAGTGCAGGGACAGTTTGGAGTATGAGATGCGGCTATCCGTGGAGAAGCTTCATGGGATGGACAGATGGGGGGTATGCGGAGCTAATGTGGTGCGCAGATTGTGAAAATGCCAGGGATGATAATGGTGATCATGGGTGCTGAAGGGAGGGCAGCATGGTGCCATCGAGAATTTTTGCCACCCACCACCTGACTGACAGCAAGCCAAAACGACATTAAAAATAAAGTTCATACAAATTTAACTTCGATATTCAGAATAAACGATAGCCAAGCGTCCGAATGAACTGTCTAGTTTTAATTTTAAATGGTGTGTTGTTGAGATATAACATCATAAGCAGTTGTTTGGATGGTTTTGGGTGTGCTCTATTTTAGTCTACTTTATCACGACTCATCACGAGTAAAACTCAAAAAAACACTCCACAACTAGTGCTATCGCGACACCGTTTTACATTGAGTGCAGGTCGTACGCGTAACTCTGCCAGTTCGGTGAGACACGGATAGTGAGCACATGGCCATGCCGGCGCGTTCCTCGACTGGCTGGCGCGCATCATAGGCCTAAAATATTATAGGTCTATCTAAGTACCTTCTCGTTTGGGCCTACTGGGGACAATTTACCGTGCGCCCCAGATCACAGAACACGAGTTCAACGCGAACGACAGATCAGCGTTGGTGGAGTTGCTCTCTCGGATCACAAACTGTGAGCATCACACAACATGGAAGAATCAACGAAGAGTGCTGCTGATGAAGCAGAGATGACGGAAGGGGTCCACGAGCATGAGAACGGAGAACCGCAAGCATCACATGAGGAAGGCCACGAGGATGTAGCCGTTGAGACTGAAAATCATCGTGGTGAAGCTGCTCCTGTCGAAGATACAGAAATGAGCGCAAACGCAATCGTGGGCTCCAACGGCAGCCTCAACATTAACGAAGGCACCAGAAGCAACAGTGGCAGTGTCAGTGCCAGTCCTATCACCAACACGAACACCAATACGGACAACGATGCAGAACTCGATAGCACGATCCCCACAACGGTCGAGCCCAGCAGCATGGAGGGAGGAGGCAGTGCGAACAAGGAATCCGCGGACAGCAACGGTGCTGGCTCGAATGTTGTTGCTGTTGCAGATCATGAAGAAGAAGACCATCATCAAGTCGAGCAAAGTCAGGATGAATCTGTATCGTCGCATGCGCGTGCGTCGGAAGACGAGGATCAGGATGACGATCGCAGCAGTATCAGCGATGGCGAAAACAATGCCAAGGGGACGGAGGGAGTTCAGACTGCCGATGAGACCCAAGACAGCAACACGGAACGAGACGAGAATAGGAATGAGAACGAAGGTGAAGGCGAAGCCAAAGACGAAGTGCCTGATCATGCTGATGGTCCGGAAGAAAGCAACCTCCAGAAGACCAGCGAGGTTACGAGCACTTCACAAGATCAAACAGGAGCAGAGTCAAAGTTCGACTCAAACAGCTCCATTCCAGAGCAAAGAAATCACGATGATCTCACCAACACCGAGCGCAAGATCCAGGATGAACCCATCGCAGCAGAAGGGGTGACGAGCAATGATTTGGATGAGTGCAACCCTCAGGACCCGACGAAGCAGCAGCAACAACAACAGCAGATGGATGCACCTTCAACGCCAACCCAGTCCGTCTCATCAGCGACGTCTCCATCTGTTTCAAATGCAATCCAAGAGAAGAACCAAGTGGATCACTCTGCGGGATCAAGCTCTCTTCACAGCGACGAGCAACCTCCGCAGCCCAATCCACCGGAGCTCACTGACTCTGATCAGCCTTCGTCCCCATCTCCGACCACCCCAACAAGCAAAACGGCGCCTGCACCAGCCACAACAGCAGAATCAGCATCAGTAGCAGCGTCGGTGAAAGAAACAACATCTGCGCCTGGACCGTTGGCTGTTGTGCATTGCAAGGACTACAAGTCGATCGCAGATCAACGCAAGGCAGAACTAGATGCGTTGCGGCAAAGGCATCTCACCAAACCGCATGCGGAGCGGCTGCAGCAGGCCGAAGCGCCGTTGGAGAAGGAGGCCTTCTTCAACCAGCAGCGCAGCCTCAGCTACCAAGTGCAGCGCAAGCATCTCAACAGCACCATGGAGGAATGGCACTCCTTCCGCGCGAACACAGACAACGACACTGTTCTGGCCAAGACGATAGAGAAGGAAAAGTCCAAGTACGCACCTCAACACCAAAGCCAGCGTCAACGGCGCGTGTCTGCGGATGCACATAGCTCGGTCCATGCAGCAGAGTCGTCACCCAACGCCGCCTCGTCAGAGATCGATGCATTCCATTCCTCCCAACATCGGCAGCGCAAAATGCAGGACAACGAACGACGCAAGACGTTCGATTCATTGCATACATACAGAGGTGCCACGAGTCCAACATCCAAGCAGATGCCGTCGATGATATCAAACTCATTCATCAATGTCCGAAGCCAATTCTACAGAACAGAAATGGGCAGTGTGGATTACGCAGCCACCACAGAGTTCGACCACGTTGATAGTTCGCACGCCCCTCCGCCGTCGTCTTCGGCGTTGTCTGCGTCACAGCCAAACTCGCCAGCTGCGAAATCCTCGAGTCGTGCGGCAGTTAGCACGGTGGAAACCAAAGGAGCTGTGAACGACTCTCAACTAGTCATGGCAGCGGAGTTTGGAACTGCACTTCCACCATTTCAGGAAGTCAAGGACGGCCTCGAAGAGCGATCCCAAGACGACGCCCGCACACCACTTCCAACAGGCGATGGCAATGATGCCATCGATGGCATTGCTGGCGGTGTCAGTAGTGGTGACAATCTTACAGCCATGAAAGGCCAGCATCCTCAGGCTAGCGCCACATTTGATACTGCCGATCCCCATGCCACCGACGAAGGTGAAGACGAGGAGCAACGAGTGGAGGACAAGCACAAGCACGAAGGCCAACTCCAGAAGCAAGGCGAACGAAGCGAACAAAACCAACTGACCAATGAGACTTCCAACGTGCTCAAGATGGAGAACCATGGACATGATGTGGATGCACATGCAGCATCCGCATCTGCGTCCGTCCAGGCGAAGAATGGACACCAGAGGCAGGTATCGGGACAATCCGTCTCGACAGGATGCCGCGACGGCATGGTGCACACCGAATTCCGCCATCTCATTCCGCAGAGCAAAGAAGTGATTTTGGAATCGCCTCTCAATGCAAGAGACGAAGCGCACGCACGATCTGCGTCGCTTCTGTCGAGCGAAGAGTCAATCGTCTGCATCCGCGAAATCTTCGGCGTAAAAGACGACGAGAATCTCGGCGATGACGGCAGAATCAACAACGACAGCAGCAATGTCAGCAATGCGAGTCTTTTGCAATCCGCTCGACGAGAGGAAGGCCAGCAACGGATCGATCAGACCAATGCAAACAGATCTGCCAGCAGCCCACAACGTCAGGCCCAACAACAGCAACAACGACGACGACGGCGGCGGCGAGGACAAGAACAGCAGCAGCAACCGCAACAGAGCTGGGCAGACCGTGCATCATCGGCGATCTTTGGCATCGGTGGCATGTTTGTGACGAGAAAGTACATTTCAAGATGAGTCCGCGACTGGAGCAGTAACCACAATCGCGAGAGATGGACAAAGAGACAGCACAATCCATGAACTTAGCAGAGTGCTCGACTCGACCAGTTTTTGCTGTCTCTGTTATTGTTGTTGTTGTTGAGCACTCGTGATCGTCACGCCGTCATCATCCCCATGTTCCGGCTTCGCAGAGGGATACGCCGAAACAACACAGAATCGAACCATTCATTCACGAGTGGGTAGATGCTTCCATTCACGAGTATCCTTTGGAAACACGTTTTGAAATAGTCTCCTCGGAAATAGCCGAAGCATGACACACCCATTGTCCGGACATACTGACACGTGTGAGCGAACACAAGGGAAGGAACGGAATGTCGGCCGTTATTTGCGACATGGTTTGAATGCTGCACCTATGCCGTGCGTGCACGCGCGAGTGGCGATATTTGCCGGGACCGTTATTCGAACGACAAGGTCGGCGCTGAGTTGCCACGTGACTGCTGCCGATGGTTGGAAACAAGAAAGGAAATCCTCCGCTTCATCTGGGCAAACTTTCGCTTTTTTCGCGGCGTGTCGTGGAGACAAGAGGCGACGACGAGGTCCGTGTGAGTCGACGTTGGCATAGAATCACGATTCTGCGGAGAAAGAGGAGGAATCAGGGACACGCCACGTAAAACATCACGGCACCACGCAGTTGCGGCCAATCCTGTTCGTGGCTTGTTTCTCTCTTTCTTGGCCGCCGTCTGTCTCTGCCTCCGCTTGTGTTGTTGGTTTGTTGGTTCTTGGTTGTTGGTCGTGCGGTGGTATTTGCACACGCATCAGCAAAGCGCTCCTTGGCAGAAGGTGATCTGGAGAGGGTGATCTGCCACCATGCTCACCTTCTTCGACGATCTGTGCGGACCAATGGTCGGCGGAGCAATCGGCAGCAACCCTCGCAACAACAACGACACCATGGCGGCAATGGCGTCGATGACGACGATGATGACAGCGGAGCCGCAGATGCAGCAGCAAGAACAACCGCGGAACTCGGAAGGCAGACTGCTGACAGCACCTGTGGTTGGCGCAGAATCGATGATGGATCTCGTTGCTTCGGAATCGCAGACCGACGATTCGGCGGGAGGAGAAACGGAAGCAGTCAGCCGTGCAGATACGGATTCCCTGGGTGCCGATGATGGAGATGCGAATGCTGCGGCAGAGATCAACGCAGACGATCTGGATGCGGCCTCTGATTCCGAGGCGGGATCGACCATCGAGGTCGACGTGGGCAATGGAGGCAAGGAAGGAAGTCCTCGTCATGGCAGAATCAAGGGCCAGCAGCAAGAAGAGCAACAGCAGCAACTGTCAGGCATGGCTGAGACGACGAATCAGACAGAAGCGAATGTCGAGAGCAGGAATGGCGACCCAACCTCATTCTCCGATGAGAAGCACGACGTGGATGAGACCTACGACGACCGTGGCTCCGATGTCAGTCGAGCAAGCGCAGCCAGCAGCGTTCATGAAGATTCGGTAGACGCTCTGGCGGCCACAACCACGACAGGCACTACTACACCAAGTCTTGCCACCGACATTGGCACAGATAGCGACGCAGCCAAGAGCGCTGCAACACCAGAAGATACTGCGGAGACAACGGATGAGGGTGTGGTGGAAGAGGTGACAGATTCCGATGCAGGAATAGAATCGCTAAACAGCGGAGGCGTTGTTAATGCAGGTCCAGATGCTGCCACCGACGCTAAAGCTGAAGCTGCCGCTGACGAAGAACCTCAGTCTTCAGATCTGGCCGAGGAGCAGCAATCTGCCGAGCTTGATCAACCTGAACAAGCTGAGCACAAAATCGATGCAACCCAAGCCACTCAAGCCACCCCGGCAACGAAGGGCCAGCTGCCTGCAAAGACACCCAGCAAGGATGCAGGCGATGGACAGCTGTCTGGGTCAAACCTTTTCACTACGGCCTTCAAATCACCGCCGAAGTTCATCCACCACGTTGACGCCAAAACCAAGGCGCAAGGTGTCAAGGCCGAACTCGAAGCCCTACGCAAACGCAGTCAGGTCAAACCACAAGGTAAGTGGGAGTATCTCCAGTTCGTGCCTCATGGTGTGCGGTATGCCACCATCGATCTCGCCATGCTACGTACGAGTTTGCACAAGAATACAGGTATTACACAAACTATGGTGGACGCACACACATCACTAACACGCCCTTCTTTCTGTCTTTCAATCACCCCCGAATGCAAACATTCTCACCTGTCTTCGCACCGCACCACGCTGTTCCACGACAATTGGTGATGAATGCTCACAACACCTCGGTCAATAATATCATGGCATCATCTTCGCCATGGCCACCACTATTGCGAAAAACAACAGCTGCCAAGCTACACAATGCAGAGGCTCCAAAGGAGATGGCCGACTTCTTCCACAAGCAGAAAGAGCAGCACCAGGAGCGACGCCAAAACGAGCGCGCTGCCCAGGCCCTCCTCCACAGCTTCCGAGCCAATGATATTGTCATCGCACGCAAGAAGAAACGACACCAACTATCGTCATCACCGGCAACAGTAACCGGAGGTGGTGACGACTTCTCCGAATCTTCGTACTCCTCTGCACCACCAGCCTATGCAACGATGGCGGAAATCGATATGTTCTTCCGTCAGCAGCGTTCCATGCAAAAATCCTTGCAGAAGGAACGCAGAAAGACGATGGAGTCGCTTCACAACTACAGACCCGACTCACAGAATCGATCCCAGTCATCGTCGCCAGACAGAAGCAGAGACGGAAAGGACTACCTCAACGAAGATGCCTCGCCGCTGTCCTCATCTTCAACCGCGCTCCACCGAAACGGCGCAGGCAATCACGATGACTCCAATGCAACCAATGGCCAGCCCATTGTGGATGACATTTGTACTGACATCGAGGCGAAAGTTGCCGAGCATGGCTTCTCCAGCATCACCCGCCCCACCCCCACTAACGGCTCACCGAAGTCCACCTCGGCATCCAACCCGCCGTCACCGGACAGAAGCATGGCAGACTCCATCGGGTCGCTACCTGACATTTCCGTCATTCACCGCGTGTTGGAGCTGCGTCTGCAGGAAGCCCTCAGAGTGCCACTGCCTGAATCTCCGTCTCCCTCGCCGCAAAAGGCGGTTGAGATCGCCGGAGATGCTGCTAAATCATTGGTGAAGGATATCAATTTGCTGGAAACAGAAGCGGTGGAAGACGACAAGAGCATCACACATGATGTTGACGGGAATGGGAATGCTGCCGATGGTGGTGATTCGCACGATACCGACAACGTTGACGTTCAGGAAACGGATGATGGCAACGATGTGGAATGTGTTCTGGACAACAAGCTCCCTGAAGAAAGCGTGAAGACTCCGTCGAAGGCTGATCCTAGACCAGAACCGAATGATGAAATTCCCTTTGTCATCTCGAGGCCAGCGGAAGACATCGATGCCAGCCATGACGATTTGGAAAATGATCTGGACTTTCTGCTTTGTGGCGATGTTGTCGATGCCGAGCACCCGTTTCCATCATCGGCCACACCAACATCGCATGCCAAGTCCATGTCGATGTCAGCATCAATCAGCGTCGTCTCGTCGCCATCGACGACTCATTCAAGTTCCCCACAAGCTTCATCCAAAGCAACCAGCTCCTCTCGCAGACCATCGCCGGCACGCTCAATTTCATCAGCGTCTCCGTCGCTGGATCCAAACAGCTCCACGTCGAGACGGCTGAAATACGACCAAATGCGAAGAGGGCAGCAGCAAAGATCGCCGTACACGACGCCATCTAAGACGCAACCGCCTGGGGTGTCGCCCTCTGATTCTCCAGAGTCGCTGGATTCAACACAGTACCTGTTTGGCTCCATCAAGCGCAAGAACAAAACGAGAAGTCGCATCGATAAGAACCGCAGGCAGACGATCGGCGTTCCAGGCGGATTGACGTCTCCGCTGGCAACCTCCAGCCCGGCCTCCCTTGCATCCGTCCGATACATTAACGGACGCATCGTAGAGGCTTCGCCTCCGCCAAAGAAGAAGGCCCCTGATCAACGCCACGAGAAATCTCCGAAGGGAATCTCAACTCGAAAAAAGCGGGTCTCGGCACCCATCGCACGCTCGGAGAAGAGGGACCAGGTACGAACGCGCAGAAATCGAAGATCCGAACCGGTCGTGAAGCCCAAACCCAAGCCTCTGAAGACGGTCCCACTGTACGTCCGCCGGCCATCGCAACAACCGAAGAAGGGCCCCATCTGCCACTTCAAATTCACGCCGAGCTTGCACGGATCCAGAGGCGCCTGCGAACGATGCTGGTACTGGGCATCGCAGGACGAGAAGGACCGGTTCCTGAAGGAAGGTCACCACCTCCGCATCATGAAGGTGCGCGGCGGCTGCTGTCGTCAATGCACAATTTTTCCACGGAAACAAGATGAGAATCCCGTGAGACTCTGCCGCCGTTGCTTTCATGACACGCACAAGGAGGAACCGCCTCTGGATGAGTGGGACAGGCACAAGCCGTCTCCCAGAGCCAATACGATGCAAGCGAAGTGATGAGAGGATGCAGTCCTCATCCATGATCTCGGTCGATACAAGTAGCAGAAAATGTAAAAATAAAAATAAGAAGAGTATTAGACATCGATGAAGTTCCTTGAGTCGCCACACACATGGTTGGCCGATCGGTGACATTCGGCGATGTTCAATGATCGTTCCTCCAACAAGTAAAACGAGGACTTACCAAGTACCATGATATCTGTCAAAAACCGTGTTTTATCCAATTAGAACGGTCGAGAGATATTTCAACGTTCGGCAAAATCGGAGTGTCGAACGTGATTGAACAGTTCAGTCACGACTGCGGGATTGATGTTGGGTTGCAATTCTGGCTGTGATGGCGGGTGCGTGGTGCACATCTTGGACTGTTCTATTGATTCTTGTCCGCGAACGCGTGTCGATCCCATTTTTGGCGCGCTTTCGCTGAAATGCGCATCTCCAACAAGCGATCAATCGCCAGAAGTCGCACAATTTCATTCAACCACAACCGCAACCACAATCTCCGCCACAACAAGACAACGCGCGACTCACTCAACTGCGAACCAAGTCAAGTCGCTGAACAACCATCGAATCAATCAATAAATCAATCAATCAGGCAAACGTGGTTCGAACATCACCATCACGCAGAGTATCTGGCTCACGCTTGTGCTTGCGCTCATCTCATACTCACACCAGAACGAACAGAAGATGATGGCTGAAACGACCGAATTGAAGAAGGCCCCGCCTGCGGCATCCACAGAGGCTAATTCTTCGTCGCGGGATGCAGCAGCTGCAGAAGATGCCAACTCCAGCATTGCGGAATCGCCAACGTACGAGTCCTCCGAGATGAGCATGCACTTCGTGACAGGAAAGGCGCTGATGCAGTCAGGGGACTTTGAACCTGCAATGGACCTCATCGCGGAAGGTCTGGAACGCACGAAGCAACGTCTCATGCAGATGTCGGACGAACAGGGAAATTCGCTGACTGCAGATCAAGTTGACCTGCATGAATCTCTCGCTCCCTTCCACTACCTGTACGGCACCACCTTGCTCTACTCCATCGAAGAATCGACGGACATGCAGCAGCAAATGACGGTCGGGGAGCGTCAGCCTGAACCTGAGGACGATGCGCCGAACTCTGAAGCGGCGTCAGCGCCCACCGCTGCCTCGGCCAGCGCGCCTGCCAGGAACTCAACGAAGGCAGACGCTGCAGACAATCATCAATCCCAAGATCCCAACGAGGCAGCCACCCTGGCGCTGGTGGCACAGCTGACGAACGCAGATACACCAGTTGATGGAAGCGGCGTTGCTGCCATTGCTGCCGCAGCTGCTGCCAGCCCTGCCGATTCTGCCACGGCAGATGACATGGAGATTGCCTGGGAGAATCTGGACGCCGCCCGTGCCATCCTCGACAGGCTACTTGAAGCGACAGGTACCGGCGATTCCGCCAAGCTCTTCAAGTACCTGGCCGACAAAGCGCAGATACTGCTGCGCGAAGGAGACTTGCAGCGCTTCAATGGACGGTACGATGCCGCCATCGAAGACTACCATTCCTGCCTCGTCCTTCGAAAGCAGCTGCAAGAGATGACTGCCAACGAGCCAACCAACGCACAGAATATCGAGCAGTCCAGCTACAATCGCAAGATTGCGGACGTGTATTACAATTTGGGCTTGTCCAATCTGTCGTACGCCAGCGAACTGCAGAAGGAGCCAGATTCGTCAGCACCGGAACCATCCGCACAGCCGCGGATGGATGAGGCAACCCGTCAAGCCAAGAGCCTGGAGCATCGCACGAACGGAATTCGGCATTACGTGGAGTGCGCCAAGGTGCTTTCCGCAAGGATCGCGATCCTTTCGGGCAAAGATCCGGATGTCATCCTCTCAACCTGTGACGTCACGACCTCGGACAAGAGCAAAGACGATGCCGCAACAGCGGAAGGAAAACCTGCCGCAGCAGGACTGAAGACTACCGGATTGGAAGATGCGGACTACGGCAAGATGCCATCGAACGGATCGACGAAGGCATCACAGCAGCTGTCCAACCTCAGAAAGGCCGTCGCCAACTTGAGTGCCATCGACGTGAAGGGCGCCGCCACCGTGGCTGATCTCAAGGAATTCCTCGATGAATTGCAAGAGACCGTGGACTCCGCAGCTCAAGCCGAGCAGGCAGTGCGGGAGGCTTCCGTGATCCGCGCGCAAGCCCAGAAAGCAGCTGCCGTGGGTGGCGTCGTGTCCGTCGGACCGGACGGTTCCACGACGCAGATTGGATTTGGGAAGCCCACGGTGGCAACGTCTCCAGCATCCGCGGCTTACAATCCGTGGGCCAACAACGCATCCCCGAAGACGGCGGAGGCCAGCCCGAAGCAAATGATGGTTGTCAAGAAGAAGAAGAAGAAACGGCAGCCACTGACGACCGAAGCAGGCGCAGTCGATGGAGACAAGAAACCTGCCGGCACTGATGTTGCGGGACCCACAGCCAAGCGTGCAAAGGCGGAGTGAGAAGAGAAACACGGTGAAAACGTGGACATGAATACGGATGTATACACAAGGGGGAACGTGAATACTCGAGAGACAAGTGGAGAATATTATTACGTGTATACTCAACGAGAACAGAGTTGGAAATTGAAACTTATTTCCATGTTCCATGTACTGCATTCAACGCCAACAACGACGAAACCAACGCGCTTCAAAAGCGTTTGTTTGTGTAAATCGGAGGAAGTATTGATTTTGCGGCGATGAAGAGAACGTAGTAATTCCTCTGCTCACAGTAGTACCAGTAGAACTGCCTGTCAGACTGTCGCCACAGTAGTGAAACAGTAACTTGACATCAAGGAACCTGTCGAGAGCACGAGCATATCGAGGTCATAATCCTCCTACGAAGCGAGATCAACAGGCAGCATCTCTCCCACTAACATTAATAACTAAGTAGACCACCCCACCGGCATACTCGTGACGCGTGAAGGCGTGACCTCAGCAGCAAACACCATGACTGGCAGCAACACTGATGTTGCAACATTCAACGTTGGCGGGAAGATCTTCGTGGTTGCAAAATCTACCTTGGACAAGTTCGAAGACTGCATGCTGACTCGATTGGCCAGCGAGACGTGGCAGGGCCCCAGCAACGAAGCAGAGACTGGGGAGGCTGCCCCGCAACGTAATGCCATCTTCGTTGATGCAAACTCCGATCGCTTTGGATTCGTTCTGGACTACATGAGACAGGGTCAGGTTTTCATTCCTTCAGGGGTGTCACGCGAGGCCGTGTTGGCCGACTTGGATTATTTCAACATCGTCGTCGATCAGACGAAGATTCGGGGAGCAGCAAATCACAACATGGCTCGATTTATAGCACTCGAGAAGCGGACGCAAGATGATCGCCGAGAGAGCGACGCCATCTTGCTTGCATGTTGGTGCCGATACACGATAGCAAGCACTGATGGCTGGCCACTGTCCGGCGAGATGGATCTCCAAGCCGGACTCAAAGAAATCCCGTTGGCCTTCGATCGGCTCGATACATTGGATAAAGCTTCGTCAGTCTTCACGGCATGTTTTGCAGAATTCGGACTCCAGGTGGTGAGACTAACTGTGTTTGATCGTCCCGTGGATATTTATATCACAGTCAAGCCGCTTGAATGATCGGAGTACATGCTTTCATCGCAGTTTAGCAGAAAATCGTAGCGTTTTCAAGCGCCCCAGAGTAGAGTAGAGGACATTGAATGCATGCGACTTCAGTTGTTGCTCGGGTGTTGCACATCCGACCTCTTTGCAGGACATCGGAGCTCACTTTTTTCGCTTCCGCTTCTCGTCTTTGTCCCAGCGACAGCAGCATGATTTGCTTCTCACATCGACGTCGAAGCTCCATTGCTGCCCATGCAGGATCTCAGGTGATCACATAACGAGTTCGCCACCACTTGAACCTTGTCCTCATTGTTTTCGCCGTCAAGCTCCAGCAGTAATCGAGCGAGCCTTGCCACATCTTGAAACGTTTCGGTGGGAACGACGTCCTCGCCATCATCACTCTCGTCAGCGCGAAGCACGATCGCGAAGGTTTCGCCGACCTCCAGGCCAGCGTCACGGATCATATGCGATTCCGACAAAGCGCCGACCAGATCTTCATACTTTGCCAGCTTCTGCCGTCTCATCTCATTGGGCTTGGTGGACACTGTCACCTCCAGGACCACCAGCGTCCGTCCGACAACGCAGCACAGATCCGGCGCTCTTGATTTCTTCTTCAAGTTCACCAGCCCGACCGTCCATGGCCATTTGTAGAGCGGCTTGTCTCGGATCATCTCGGCGGCCCCGTTCGATTGTAACCATTCTGCCATGACCCGGAGGATCATATTGTGTCGGCGCTGGACGGAGATGGATTTGGTGGCTGCCTCTCGACGTCGCCTAACATGCGAGGAAACACCACCCGGCGTGGTGTACGTTGTGCTCGACCTCTGAGTGAGATCAGCACTCGTATTCTCTGCTGCTGCTGTTGTTGTTGATACAGTGTAATCCAAGCCAGTTGGTGGCATATTGAGGATGCCAGAATCCTGGCTGGCCTTGCCTTGTTGCGTCGACGGATCATCGAGTGGCCGCGGGGCAAACAACGCACCCACTGGCATGTGATCGGACGGAAATCCTGCGTCAAGATTGGGCAGCCCCGAATTGATGATGTTCAGTCGTTGGTGATCACCGGCGCCGTCGATGGTTGAAAGCAAAGAGTCAATGTAGATTGGGCTCTGCTTGGGTGTGCCGTACTGCTTCTGCCGTTGCAATCTGGCCTTTGCCTTTTGGATGTTACGCTGTCGGCGTGTCTTGCGCTTGTTGGTGGCGGACTGGAGAGCCGTGGCCTGCGACTGTGGCAGTGATGATGCACCACCACTGGTACGTCCGGAAGAAGCCGCGAAGAACATTTGATCCATGCAACCAGGTGCGTGACCATGTAACGACACCGTGACGGGCGCGTATTCATTCCGAATCGTTGTCCCACCCATATGGATAACATCAACGCCGCTTCTGCCCTTGTTGCTCAAGAATGAGGTAACCGAGTCGTAAACATCCCGAAAGCGGTAGTCGTGCTTCATGCCATATGCGGATGCCTTGGTGAGAGTCGCTCTGTACGTTCGATCCAAGAGCTTGCCATAATTGATGGCCCCTTTCATGAGAAGCTGCGATGCCGCGGATTTGGGATCGGAATTGAAATCACCCGCAACGACAAGCAATCCATCCAGCGGATTATGACGCGATCTACTTGTACTGTGATTGTCGGCATCATCGCTCAATTTTGCACCAGGAGTTGGTGACATACACGCCGCAGTATCCAGCCGTCCTTCATTCTGCGTCATAGACCCTGCACTATTGCCTTGCGGTTGCGCGCAGGGATTGTCATGATCGAGAGCTGACATCGTTGTGATGGCCTTTGACATTGCTTTCAAGCGACCTAAAATGTTGGACGGTCTGGCTGGCAAATGAACATTGCCAACACAGAATGTGGCGGGCATTATCCGATTGGACGCCTCCGCTCCGCTTGCATTTTCTTCGCTCATGACTTCCTCCAGCTGCACCACCATGCCACGTCTGAAGTCCTTGGATGCGATCAGTCGGTGACGAGCGGATCGCCATGCGATGCATAGGCCAACAACATGGTCTTCACGTTTTGGCAGCATGTTGCAGAACACCAGGGAATCATAGCCAGCGATGGAGTCTGAAATTGGCTGTGCCAGCATTTCCTTGAGGATTGGTCCAAACTGCACACCGCCCTCCACCTCTTGCAAACACAGCACGTCGGCATTCGTTTGTTTTGCCATTTGAATTGCGGCTGGATACCGTGTTGCTCTGTCGTTCTCCAGAAATTTCGCTATCTTTTGCTGTTGATCCAACTGCGAAGCTGACAGTGATGATACTTCATTGGTGTCAATTTCTGGCTCATTTTGCAGCGTCGCATCCATATCTTCTTCTTCTTCGTCGTCGTCGTCGTCGTCTTCGTCATCGATCTCATCACTGTCACCTTCCAAAAGATGCTCATCTTCGTTGTTGTCGTCCTGGATTGCATATCTACCGTCATCGTGGGAATCCGCTGATCTGGACTCCTCAGCCTTCCGCAAAAGGCTTCGTTGCAGTTTGTTTCGCGCGTTCTTCGATTTGCGGGACAGAGACCTTCTGGACGATCGTGGCGATAGCGACAGAACATTATACGACGGCGCAAGCGCGTTGAAAGATGCCATGCTGACTTCACCGATTCTTGTGGTTCGGAAGCCACCGTTGGGAGGGATGATGGTTGTTGCTCCTGCCGTTTTTGCTGGTGGCGGAGATGAGGGCGATTCCAATTGCGAAGCTCCGTCGATCCGTACATCGCCGATGCTTGGAGTAGCCTCTGATGCAGTTCTCGAAGTACGTGCTTGCCATGGACACGGACGGGACGGGGGGAATGCATCTACAAAGATCGACGAGTTCCACTCCGAACCAAAGATGATGAAGATGCTTGCAGCAAGCTTTGTTCGGCAGCTGACCGAAGCTACCATGGTTCAATCTCAAGGATCTCTTCGGTAAATAAACGTCCCGATGTCTCCTCAAATAATGCTGTGTCATCAGCTTGCCTTGCTGCGCAAACGAGAGGGCAGGTTGTTGGTTGGATGGGCCACAGGAGATCTTGCCAGAGGGCACCCCCTTGATGGTTGTCTCGGCACTTTTTCGGTTTCTCATTTTTCTTCTTGTGGTGTTGATGGCTTGGCGGGAATGCTCTGGCCACCGTTCGATTTCGTGGTTCGACAGAGAAAGCGAGAATACGAGTCACGAGTATGGCGTCACAACATCGCGACTGACTATTCCACCAAACAAGAAAAGGGAACAGGAGACGAATGATGGGGCGCGCCAGATCAAGGAGCGAAGTGTTGCCACCCGATGAGCTGCAATGGTGGCTGGTTGTGAGGAAGCGGGAGGTTTGGTATTGATGAATTGTGTGTGTGTGTGGGGAGGTTGGATGGGGATGGTGGACAGTCAAGGCGGTGTGTGAAATGCCAGGACCATCCTTGTGGAGGATGTTGTGCAAGCACAAGGGATCGATCCTCCCTGTGTCAAAAAGTAGTTTTAACAAGTGTCGGGCGATGCCCGACAATACTTCGTTAAAAGATATTAGAACAGTTACTACACAGGATCAAAGCCAATAGGCGAAGAGAGATGGGTGTTGGAATGGTGCGCACAGGCATGCACATGAGGAATGGAGTTGGTGGCTGGTGCGATACGTAGTACCGACCTCCGATTTTGCATCACTCCGATCATCAGCATCCTCACTCATCTCTTTTCTTCTGGTCACATGTTCTTTCGCAAAGCACGGAAAGGGCATCATCACACGAAAAAAAAACAGAGTGGGAATGTGACGGCAGAAATACGAGCTATCAGATCCTATTGTACTATTGAGGTGCATGGTACCATACGCTATGGTTGGTTACTCAGAGAACAGGCTCCCGGGTCAGGGCCGGGACAATCACCGGCGCCACTGATGGTGTATGTCATACTGTCGCCACCGCCGCAATCGTCTTGTGTCAGACATGCTTCACATGATGAAGCACCCCCACAGGCTCCCTCCTTGATGACAATGTCGTTGGTGATAGTGTCAATATTGGCAACAGCATCACATGCACTGTCGGCATCGCAAGCACCCTGTTCGATGAGTACGCTTCCTTCAGTTTTTATTCCCACAAATGCAGTCCTCGAATGTACCCTCCAGCAAGCAAATCTCCCACGGCATGCATTCTCCCCAACTGAAATGTCTGCCACAGTCGGTGATGTCGCATCACCCTGACTGTTGCGTCTGCCAAGAACGTCGCACGCGTCGTCGCCATCGCAAGCCCCACTCTTAATCCTCACATTGCCAAAGATATTACGGCCAAGTTCATAGCAACTGCATAGCCCATAGCATGCCTTTGGTCCAATCACCCGGTACCCGATCTTGACATCAGGGTGTGGGATGCCTTCGAACCCGCCCAGTGAATCACAGGCATCACCGCCGACGCAACTCTCGATGATGATGGTATCAGGGGTCATCCTACCGCACAGGGCGCCATCTATACAGGAATTCTCACTAACCGTCAACACACCAGGATGAAAAGTGCTGCAACCATGGGATCCTGTGCAACAATCCGTGCCACAAGCCTCCCGCAATGGGCCCTCACTCCCAGTGAACAGTCTTGTGCCTTTAGCCACAGTTTTCACCAACAGCTCAGTCACGTCGCGGTCGTTCTTGATCTTGTTGAATCGGGCTTGAGCTTCTCCAATTGGCACGACCCCAGGAGTATCCTCATCGTTGCAACCAAAGATGCTCTTGATCATTCTGTCTCCATTGCCAGGTAGACCTTCGACTGCGTCAACGAAATCCGCGCATGCACCATCGCCACCACAGAGGACCTGATCAGATAGCGTGTTGAAAGTCGATGTCACATTCCCCGGACCTTCGAGGCATCCAACCTCAAGTCTAGGCATGCTGGTCGGAATGGGGGTAGGTTCGGACGACACAGTGGGAAGTGGGGTCGGAAAGAAGGTAGGACACTCCGTTGGCAACGTGTCCTTACCAACGCAATACTTCTCCACCTTATCACCCGTTGGAAGGAAGTTTGTGTCCCTGCCTCCCTTGGGACAGGCTCCCTCCGCATCACTGATCACATACACCGCATCATGATCACACCCCAACTTCGTCATACATGCCCAACAGCTCTGAACACCGCCGCACCCACCAGGAGGGACGATGATATCTGTCCTCATCCTGTCATCAAAACCTATCTTCTCGCATGACCCATCGGCGGCACAACCGCCAGTACCGATGGTCAGGCTTCCTTCACGCTTGCCAGCGGAACCATGGTCCACAGTGGAATGGGCATCCTTGCAGGCATTGCTGCCAACGCAAGCATTCGGGCCAATATCGATGTGACTTCGATAGCGAAAGGATGATGCTGACTGCTTGACGCGGCGGCCAGCTGAGTAGCATGCTTTGGGGCTGATGCACGCACCAGTCTGGATGGTAACATCACCATGTGATCGATGTCCCACCCCCTCACAGGATTGCGTGCTGGTGCATGCGCCTTCACCAACGAACGTCACTCCGGTGATGAAAGGGTTGATCTCGTTCCGATTCATGGATTCGCATGCACTCACGCCAGTGCAAGAGGCGTCGAGGATGAGAGGATTCGGTCCCATGTCCTTGCATGCGCTGTCACCGACACACGCAGTGACGGCAATGGTCATGAATGGCGGATAGTTGGAGTTGGAAGCAGAAGCGGTGATTGAGGTGCACCCTGCCAATCCTTGGCAGCATGGATTGGCAGCGGGAGGAGACAGGGCCATTGCAATGGACATGCATGCCGCCTTCATCGCATCCGGTCGCTCAGTGACGAAGACGGTCTTGGTGGCCGCCACCAGAGTGAGTTGCTCAGCAAGGATATCGCTGGTTGCGTACTTGTGAAAGAGCTTGCGCGCCGCGCCTTCTCCCAAGTTCCCTGCACATCCGAAGAAGTTCTGCAGCGCTGTGGATTCCCTCACAGCGGTCACTGCCTCGCGGCATGATGGCTTGGCAGAGTTGCAGATGATGGTCTTGGGTTTGGCCTCTTCTGGTGTGAGGATGGTGACGCCGTCAGGCTTGCAGACAACGGAGATGATGGAATCGAAGTCCATCCGGGGAGATGACGGAGCTGATGTTGGTGGCGCAGTCGGTGCAGCCATGGGCGGGGAGGTCGGGGAGCGTGTGGGATCGGCCGTTGGATGGGCGCTTGGAATCCATGTGGGCGTGGTGGTGAGATCTGTAGCCCCCTTGGAGGTTGAAGGCATTGGTGATGGTGGAATGGAGGGTTCGAGGATGCCGTTCTTATTTGTTTTGGCACCCTTGTTGTTGCCGAAGCCCAAAGCAGTCTTGAGGGTGCGAGTAGCTTGTAACGCCAGGTGCATCTCATCGACTGTGTCTGTGGTCTTCTCTCCAGAGAGGCGCGCTTCCGCCATTGTCATGAAAGTGACAACGAGAGCGGTGATGATGATGGTCTTGGTGTTGATCATCTTGATTTTCGTGTTGCGCTTATGTATCCGAGTGATGGAGATTGTTGTTGTCATTGTTGTTGCTATTGTTGTTGCCTTTCTTTCCTATTCGAATTGGAGTGTGTTGATTTTGTGGGAAAGAGTAGTGGTAACAATCCTTTTGCCTCCAGTGTTGCCCCCACACGATACCAAAGGGCAAGACCTCGTTTGTTGAAGTGGCACAGCCCATGTTTGGTTCTGTGCGCGGTGCTGCCTTGCTCGTGCCATTCCGGCAAGCGAAGGATCCCTCTTTCACCCCATGTTTCTTTCAACCAGCCTTCACTCAGAAACGACATGTGAATGCGATTGCGAACTGATGAGAGTATCACGCAGAATGAACCTGTGGCTGAAGAGGGAACATGCATAGCCGTAAGGTACGTAGAGCGTCATGCCTCGCATCGCCTTGAATTGCACACTGATCTCAATTGCGATTGAAGTCTGTGCGTATCTCCAAGTTGGAAACGAAGTATCAGAAAGCACTGACTGCCCTCCGCATGCAGGATGGGTCCGTTCGCATCGCGTTTTGATCGTGTGCGATGTTGCCCATGATGTTGCTGAACCTTCGCCAAATCAAAATGACATTGGCCCACCCCAGCCCGTGCCCCTCTCTGTTCCTTCGCTCTTGCTTTTGATCTTGATTTTGATCTTGCCCTTGTCCCATGAGAGTCTCGATGTATCATTTGAGACGCACTTCGCTGCGCATCGCAGACCACCACACCATCTTGATTGCCGACACCTGCCGAACACTTCAATGTGTGTGTGTGTGGTTGGCGCAGAGGATTCTCAGACCAAACGATGTGGTTGTGGGAAAAGAAGAGAATAGACGGAATTGCGGTAATTGCGTATTTCTTTCAGTTACTGAGACCATTCGATACAGTCGTCCGTCTAGCTGAATACGACCTAGGCATCTCCTCTCTCTCTCTCCCTCTCTTTGTATGGAGTCGTCGCGGTTTCCGGAGGCATCCGAGTATTGGTACTGCAATCCAATCCACGCATTACATAATCCGTACTATGATAGTATACCATGCTCTATATTTTATCTGCTTCTTTGTTTCTTGATTCGTTGCGTCGTCGTCACATTGCATCATTCCTGCGCTGCCTCATCCGGCGGTACGTTCATGCATTCATCCCGTTGTTCATCCCGTCGTCCATGCGTACTGTTATATTATTACGGTGCAAATGCGACCTACGGATGCAGGAGCACTTCGTCAACTGCATCGTGCACACCCACCTCTTGTTCAATCCATCCGTTGTGGATTCAGGATCCAAATACCCACACGCAACAGCATGCAACGTGTGCGGCCCACCCATGTCTTCAATTCAGTGCTGCTTAATGCATCTGACCACGAGCCGGGTAGTGGTTGGCACGGGCCCACGAGAGACCACCGACCAACTCTTCGATGTTCGGACGGCTGAATGGCGCTGACTGTGTCACCCCGAAGAACAGTTTCTTGTTGCCATCCACCACAAACAAACCAGGCTCCGAAAACACACTGGGCTCGGCAGTATCCGGGCGACCAGCTGACATGTACAGTTCCCATTCCTTGGCCTGCTCTGCAGTGAGGCCGTACGCCAATGGAAGCTTCAGCTTTGTGTCGGTGTTGTCAACAACTGCGTCCTTCATGGCGATTGCCTTCTCCTTTGTATCCATGGAGATGGCAACGATGCTCATGTTGGACTTGAGGAGATCTGAGTAGTAAGCCTCGATCTGTTTGAGCTGGCCAACACAGATGGGGCAGTGGATGCCACGGTAGAAGGCAAGGAGAGTGTAGTTGTGTTTGGCAGTGTCAGAATTGGGCGTGACCTTGGAGTTGTTCTTCACAATGGTGTCGTGGAGGTTGAATGTGCCACCAGAGATGGTCGGGAGGACAAGGGCTGGGACGGATTGGTTTGGGAAGACGGTCATTTTGGAAGTGGTTGTTTGTATTGTGTATTGGTTTGAATGCGATTTGATTTTGTGAGATTGATGGAATGGCTCCAATTCAAGTTCATCTCTCCATCACAGATCCAACGACAACCGGCGCATCATCAACCATCCACCAAGTGTTGCACATTGAGCATCATTCCATGATGGTTGGTTGGGCAGATACGTCGACATTGCGAATGGCAGGATCCAACACTGCTGTTTATCCATGAAGTTCGAAGCATGCGTCAACCAGATGATGCCATGGAGGTGGTGGACACGGATGGGCCATGCGGGGAAAGAGCCAAGATCGCAATTATACGGCATGGTATGGTATGAAGACGGCTGTCACGATGATTCGGTTCGGCATACGAATGCGTTGGCTTGCTTCGGAGATGTTGATATCCTGCTCGGGAACTATCCATGGCATGGTGGTTTCGCTAGAAGATACTTGAGCTGTGAGTGCGTTTGTGTTCCATGACATTCGGGGAATAGACTGGAATGGCGGAAAAGAATGGAGAATCTGCGAAGATCATTGATGCCGCTCATGGGGCCAGGACATGAGGGACACTCTTGAGGTATGATAGAACAACAACTCAATTGGAATGTAGTGTATAGGGACACACTGTGTTGTTGGACAGCGCTGTTCACTCGTTGGACAAGAGTTGTCTCAACAAAGGACAACAAGTGGTCATTGAGCCGAACAATACGGGACCAAACCACGAGTGTGCGATATTTGTAGCTATTGCACTTAGTGAAATCAATCGATTCAGTTCTTGGTCTTGTTGCGCCTGTCGGCTGCAGTCACCAATCAAAACACGCGGACGCGACATCCGGTCATTCTCGATGTCGAACAAAACCAACGCCACAAAATCAACACATCACATCGCATCGCATCACATCACATCACATCTTCTACTCATCCCATGACCAATACTCAAACGATGTCGTTCATACCAGTATCAACAATCGGCACCGCTGGTAGTATTAACATTATTCACATTATTCACACTATTCACACTATTAACACTATTAGCACAACTAGCACGACTATCACAAGCAGCACTGTTGGTGATATTGAATTGATGCTCCAATCCGTCACAACAAACGATTCGCTGGAGTCTCGGCACGAACGAAACTGAGGGTACGGGTGAGAAACAAGACCAATTGCCATGATGGATACACGCGACGAGCACTCTAGAAGAGTGAGAGTGCATACTAGTATGCTCAAGTAGATGCAACAGTCGGCGGATCACCCGCTCGAGCAAAATGCCATCGAGATGGGTCTTGCTTTCGCAATCCGCAACCGATTGTAGTCCTGCGCCGACATGTATCTTGCAATGGACTCAAAATAATGATCGATCGAGATGTGCCATGCACAAGCTACAGAGTAGTAGCAGTCCTGCATACTCCTCCTGCACCAGCGAACGATTGGAATGCAAACCTCCTTTGGATTCCATTCCATCCCTCGTCGTCTCTTCTCATCTCATCTCGTCTCATAAAATCAAATCGCATTCAACAGCAACAATATCAGCACATCACAACAACAACGTACTCGCACTCGCACCCGCCATCAACACCAACACCAACGAACAACAACCATGAAACTTTCATCAGCCCTTCCCATCTTCATCGCAGTCATCGCGACTGCCTCAAACACCGCCGCATCAGCAACAGACCATCATTCTGCCGCCGGCCGTGATTCCCAACATGACACCGAAGGACGCGCACTCAGAGGCGGTGCCCACACCAACAATTCTGCTCCGCATCATCGTGATTCTCACACCAACGCGAAGAAGACCACGCGTGGCGAAGATCGTCCAAAGAGGCATGGACATGGCAGCAGCCCAACCCACAACAAGCGCACCCACTCCATCAACGCCAACAACTACGAGACGCACATCGTGGGAGGAAACGAAGCGACGAAGGGAGAGTACCCAGAGTTCGTCCATTGGGCCGTGGGATGCGGCGGATCCCTCATCGCACCTGACATCGTTCTCACTGCGGCACATTGCGACTCTGATCAGACCATCGGAATGGACGCCATTGTCAGCGCGTACGATGAGTTCGCATGGAACCAGCCAACAGGACCCAACGCACGCAAGATCGATGACAAGCGCGTCCATCCAGACTACGCCGCCACTCAGATCAACGACATCATGCTCTTCCGCCTGTCCAATCCTGCACCATCCAATGTGCCCATGATGAAGATCAACAGCAAGTTCGGAACTCCAGGAACAGATGGCTCGGGAAATCCGCAGACCATGACGGTGATCGGTTTTGGAGACACATCGGATGGTGGCTCTCCATCGGAGACTCTGATGGAGTTGGACATCCAGCAGGTCGACACTGCGTGGTGTAACGATCAGGACAGATACAACGGACAGGTCAGCGATGAGGCGGAGTTCTGTGCTGGCTTCGTGAAGGATGGTGTCCACCAGGGTGCCAAGGACTCGTGTCAGGGTGACTCTGGTGGTCCCGTGTTTGTGACCAAGGGTGGCGAGCGCGTCCAGGTGGGCGTGGTGTCTTGGGGTATCGGTTGTGCTCAGCAGCGATATCCTGGTGTGTATGCTCGCGTGAGCAACACGTACGAATGGATCAAGGTACGTGCATCCGAGTGGGTGCATGCATGTCAATACATGGTTGAAGTATGATGGAAGTATGGTTGAAGCATGAAAGAGTGTGGCGAGTATGGTGAGTATGCAAAGATATATGGTATGATCACAACAACGAGCTCACTATTCCATTCCATTCTATTGTACTCTTCCCCACTCTCCCAATACTCCTACACCCACAGGAGAACGCATGTGCCATGTCCAAAGTACCATCCGAGTTGTGTGGCACAGGAGGTGGAAACAACGGTGATGGTGGCGACGGTGGCGATGACAACAGCTCCTGTATCCCTGTCACATTGAAGCTCCGCACCGATGATTTCCCAGAAGACACATCCTTCATGATGTATGACTCTCAAGATTCGAGCACAGAGTACTGGAACGAGTCTGGCTTCATCAGGTCCAACACTGAGTATCCCAAATACAAGGCATGCGTTCCACGTGATCGCTGTACTTACTTCGATTTCTTCGATGCCTTTGGCGATGGTATCAGCGGAGATGGCTTCACGTTGATTGCTGATGGAAAGCAGCTGCACTCTGGTGGCAACATCGGATCGGAGGTGTTGAAGAACATTCCCGAAGGTTGCTAGAGAGAGAGAGAGAGAGAGAGAATAGAGAGGATGAATTGCGTGCGAGACAGCGGAACAGTCTTTCGTAACATCCGTAGCAACAGCAATGCTGTGTAATAGTACGACGAGTACGTATTATAGCACAGAGTAACAATCGTCGGATGTTTGTCTCCTGCTCACAACTTACCTAGAGAGAGAGGAGCAGTGGCAATTGCGGATGTTCGTGCTGCATGCCAACAGAGCCAGAGAGGAGTGACAAGCTTCGTCGGAGAGGGACGATTTCTCTTCGCTCCGATCCAAACCCAGCTCACCTGAATCAAGCGCGGGGCTGTACGTACGATACGGACGCAGTGAACTGATGGGGTGTTTGGAGAAGCAGAAAGCGAAGGAGTCAAGGAGACGGAGGCCGACGACACTGTTGTCTCCTTTCTCCTTATCCCGGGTATTGTCGGGGCAGTTGCATCATAGATGTGTGGCCAAAGTGATGAGAGAGTGACTGGTTGACGTGTGCAGTCTCCGAAGCAACATGACTATCTCCTTGTTTGTGTTGTGCGGTGTCCCACGTTGTGTAGAGCGCATTGTCATGTGAGGTGTTCAGGTCTGCGACCTGGACGAGGCACTAGGGTTGTGTGAGTGGTAGTTGTGTCGGGTCCTAAAATAGTGGAGTATTTACATTGATCGCTGCTACAATTAGGATCCTGATGAAAGTCGTGGCGATGGCGCTTTTGGTTGTGATGTTTGCCTCTGTGTGTATCGCATTCGGAGGACGTTTGGGGAATTGTTGGTTTGATATGTCGTCTTGCGACATCAGTAGTGTTTGGCCGTCAGTGTGATGGTGGTTGTTGGATGATGACGACAAGCGAAGGACGGGAATCAGATGATGCAACTTGTCATCTGCTGCTTCTGTCGTCGTTGTCGCCATGTGGGAACTGGAAGGGCCAGGAAAAATCTTGCTGCTTGTGTGTGTGAGAGAGTGTGCTGACTCTGAAGTTGTTATTCAGGCTGTCGTTGTCGTTGTTCTTGTCGATTTGGAAGGAGGATGTTGGTCATCTTCTCGTTATGGACAAAGGACGTCGGTGGGCGAGTGTGAGTGAGTGCAATTGTTGCGTGTGGGAACGACAGCACGCTTAGTCGTTCCATGACTTTCCAGCTGGGAAGACCATGTTCATTGCCGATTGGGCAGTGACGAATCCCATAGATGTGGATGTTCCGGCAATGGCGCAGCCCAGCAGATCGGGCGTGCCATCCTGGATGCCGACGGTGTTGATGAGGAAGTTCTGGTCCGGCAGGTAGGCGGCGTCCGTGCCGACGAAGAATCCTGTGGCGCCTCCGATGGCGACGCTGAGGGAGGCATCGTCCTTGGAGTTGTCGTAGGTGGGCTCGTCGATGTGCTCCAGGTAACCGCTGAGGATGGTGCGGCCAACGCGAAGTCCACCGTAGAAGGCCATTCCGCAGCCGATCCAAGTTCCGGTGAAGACCTGCATGAAGCTGAGGTTGGCGCCCTGCAGGGCATCGACGAGCGGTTGCCAGGCGGTTCCGGAGCAGAAGGCGGCGCTGCCGAGGAGGATTCCGGTGTGGAGCTCGGACTTCATGTCGATGGAGGAGTCGTACAAGTTCTTCTTGATGGCGTAGTAAGTGCAGTGTCCGGCGAGGACTCCGACGGCATCACCGAATCCGGTGGTGTAGGCGAAGGCCATGGTGTCCGGGGCGAAGCCGAGGTGGGTTTCGGCGATGATGGACGACGACTGCCATCCGAATCCGGCTGGGAAGATCTTGGAGACGGTGACTTCAGCGGTGGTGGTGAATCGGTCCATGAGTCCGCTGGACGCTGCGGCAGCTGGCTGCGCTGGGGCTTCCGTGGCGGCGGCAGCATCGGCATCGCTGCGAGAAGTGCTGTGGATCTGGCGACGTTCCTGCTTCTTGTCGTTCTTATTATTGCCTGGGGTTGGGTTGATGGAGGAAATCAGGCGGATGCTCTGGATGTTGAATGCCTTACTTTGAGCCTTGGAGATGAGGGAGCGGGAGAGAGTGGAGGAGAACATGGTGATTGTGGTTGCTTTTGTGTTGTAACTGAAGATGCGGAATTGATCAATGGAGTTGGAGGTTGCGTTTGTGTGTCCGGTTGCGATTAACTTCACTTGATTTTGAAATTGTGAGGGGATGGGGCCGAGTTGCAATTGATGCGGATTTTATGACGAAAGCGACCGCGACGACGACGACGAATGCAATTGCAGGTTTCTTGGTTGTTGTTTCCACATGCTCACCAATTGGTGAGTTGCATTGCGTTTCGTCGTGTTGCTTTGCCTCTCTTGTCGCCAGTTGTTGGTTGCTGCGTGTTGCGTGTTTGCTCCCCCTTCTTGGTTTGTCGTTGGTCGCTCCCTCTCGACCACGATAGGAGTTTTCATCACACACTCTTCCATTCCGCTCGGATCTGATAGAACACGCTACATTGTTCCTGCTTCTGCCCTCTCTGTTCAGTCTTGTACGAGTACGCACGTAGTGGTGGATACCTCGTTTCAGGTGTGACGATGGTGATACAATCGCTTCTTCTTTCGCCACGAACTGCACTTTTGTTCTGCCACATACCCCCATTGCGGACAACTGCGTTGCACGACTAAGCGCGTTTCCGCCTCTGTTCCTCTCTTTCATGCATACTTTTGGGTTGTTCACCGTTTCGAAGCAGAATCGAAGAGTCAAAGTGCCACGCAAAGCGGAAGAACCAACCATTTTGCGTACCAAACTTCGCTCCGAAAACTGTGACTTTGGTGCGCTTCCTGCACAATAAATTCTGATCTTGTAGCCACGACACATTTCAGCCAATCAAAACTGTCCATTGTTTTCTCATTGAGAATCAGTCACAGACGTCACCCAGATCAAGATTCATAGAGTATCTTTGAGACACACTCGCCGACACAAGGGTACTGGAACTGGTCACACTGCGGACATGAGCTTCTGTTCACACGTGTGTGCAAGTGACGAAAACGCCTCTGCCCTCACCAGTCCCAACTCACCTCCAATGTCCGATGCGTGAGTTGGAGTGTCCCAGGAAGCTGCCGTTCATTGAAGGTTATTTGTGTACGTATGATGTCTGCAATGGTTGGCCTGTGGAGCGATCGTATCCAAAGAGTGGGAAGAGCTGATCCCAGAGCGGCTGTTTACTGCGTGGATGTGTGGATGTGTGGATGACTTTGCCTTGGTTACATCCTCTTGGATCCTCTCTTCCGGTCCTTCTCGGTGGACTCCAGTATCATAGAATACTTGGTTACGGCTTTTCACATGGCTTGCGCAACTCATGCTACTCGCACACTGATAGAGACTAGGTCATTCCGCTTTGCTCACATGTCACATAACTGGACTCAAGCTTTGCTGCCTGCGAGAGAGCGCAAGGGCCGGTTCGGTCTTTGGAAGACGCAAAAAGTATTGGGATAGTCGTACATGTGGCGGTAACGGTGGCGTTTGGTCTTGCTCCAGTTTTACATGTCCATGGATGCTGTGTGCGGTGCCCCGGAAGTAGATCGGACGATTGTGCTCTGCGAGTACGAGTAATCGTGGTAGTAGTTGGAGTGGAGCCTATTAATCTTGGTTCCTTCCAGGTCGATGCTTCCGACAAGGCATCGGTATCATGATGGAACCTGGCCACAGGGTGGGTCCGATGCCACAGCAACATGTGATGGCGAACCAGCATAAATGTGGAATACACGCACGTAGTCGTACACTACAATCTATCGAACGAGCATGCACTATACCAGCCACCATACGGCGCAAGTCCAATAGTTCTTTGGTGATCCCATTCACGCTGGTGGACAGATCGGATGACGAGAAATCCATCGGCATTTGGTCAAGAGTCCTCAGTTAGAGATGACATAGGGTGAATGAGGGGACGGAAATGACTTTCGCCGGTGGCCACCCAACAAGTGGAGTGCAAGCACGATCAACACGTCAAGAATGACAACTCGCAAGCCGCATGCAGAGGTGACGTCCCAAGCGGCATCGTCCTCCATTCTGCTTTGAGATCGGCTACAAGATCGAGATCACCAGGACTTCAATGCCAACCACACGGGGACTGTCACCTGCGAGTGCAACATAATGTGATGATCACAAGCAACGTCTTGACCATGATACAGCATCCGGACTTTGGTACGAGGACAGAAAGAGATTCCGGAAGCTCCTCCATGCTGTGCCATCACAATTTGCCACACAGCCAAGGCGGCTTGTTCTCCGACTTGGTTGGGTGAACAACAACTGAGAGGGGAAAGACTGCACAAGACAGCCGATGGACGGAAATCCAATCTCAGTTTGCAATGCGGTCTTCCTCCGAACGAAACTTGCCGATCGAACAACACCTTTGCGGCATACATGCCGCAATCCACATTTCGCATCCACGAATGTTGGCACTACCATTGGAATGAGATCTTTCTGGGCTTCGTACGAGCGCGAGCCATGCATTCTAATAGTCGCGTGCCGTATTCATTCCATGCCAATGGTTCCCAACCAGCAATTCGAAGCAAAGTGTGAGTGGAAGGCACTGTTATGCACCACACATGACACACATACTAATACTAGTCCCGCCCTGCGAGTACTAGTATGCAAGGCAAACGCAAACATCGCGGTTGCTACAGCTCAATCGTTGTTGTGACGACACCTTGTCTCATAGTCGTAAGTGCATGTGTCGTGCAACACCGTCCCTATGGATCAACGAAGCCAGCCTGTCGCGTGATCGGGTGCTTCCACTTGCGACGATGATACTCGCTCGGCAATGGAACCACACAACCGAACGAGCATGAAAGTGGTTGCTATTTCATTGACTTTATTTTACTTCACTTCACTTGACTGATTTGCTTCGGCTCACTTTGATCTGCCCTTCCTTGTTGCGGCCGTGCAAGAAGAGAGGAGACGATGAGACTGGCAGAATGCGCTTGCTTTTCGTCATGTCTTTGTTTACCAACGCGGATACGAGTCCATGCGGAACACACTGTGCTGCTGCTGCCGCTGTTTCATTTTCTGACGCAATCTCCACCCCCCTCTTTTTTGCTCGCATTGATTCTAGTATGGCGTCCGTCTCACGCCGTCTCCCGACTTGCTGGGAGAAATGATGGATGGCGTTGGCGAATAGAAATCGGCAGGATCATTATCGACGCGACGTCGCAGACCCCCGGTGCCATTCTGCTGAAAAGATGGCGATCCCATCTGACTCGTGGGCGAGAACATCGGCGACGGCGAACCCAGACCGTTCATACCATTCATTTGTGGCATTGGCTGCTGGTGCTGCTGTAACATCATGTGCTGGTCATGGTGGCGTGTGCTGCCTGGCTGTCTTGGTTGCTGCGGCTGCTGCTGATGTTGTTGCTGCTGCTGGGCGGGATACGCCACGCCTGTCGCAGGTCGTTGTGCCATCCCGTGTTGGCCGTTGAACAGTATGTCGTCGTCGCCACCCCGGTCACCACCCGGTGGATAGTAATACGTCTTGAAGATTCTCGGGCTGAAGAGGAACTGGTACGCCCAACCCAAAGACATGACGGCCATTCCACCCAGAGATACAACCAGTATGATGAGTGCAATGAACGGCGTGAAGGTTTGGTCCAACCAAGCGATGATGGTGTACGAGAGTCCTTCGTCAGACCACGTGCAGATCTGGGCTGCTGGATCCACGCTGCAGAACTTTTGGCACGTTTTCTTGCTGGCCTCCACCGTCTTGTCACAGTTGCATTCTGGACATGGTGGGCACTTCTTGCGCGAATTGCCACCCGGTCCGCGTCTGCTGGAGGTGGTGACTGCCTCTCTCTGTTCGTTCGCGACCTTGAGCTCCCACTTCATCTTCTCTTCTTTCAGAGTTCGCTCCAATGTGGCATTGCTCTCTATCTGCTGCTCTCTCACAACATCCTGTCGGATCTTCGCTTCCACGCCGATCAAGTCGACCTCCTCGACAATCACATCGCGCCAGACTGTGACTGCCTTGTTGCCTGCAGCATCTGTGACATCGTACGGAACAACCCAGTGCAAAGGAGACTTTTGGACAGGCTCTCCAACGATGACCTTGTTGGAAATGTCGACGTCGCCCTTGTATGTGTGGTCAACAGCCTTGGCGCATTCGTTGGGTGACGGACGAGTGTTACCCTCGTAGGTTGCGCACAACTCAGCACCGCTCGATGCCTTGATCATGTCCTGTGTGCGTGTGTGTATAAGCGCAAGGCATTGCAGTGTAGATTTGTAGCGGTGTAGAATGGAGTAGCCAAACAGGATAAAGACAAGTGAAAAGAACATCCCATTACATGGTGAGTCGGTTGGCGGTATTGTGGCTGTGACGCAGGCATCAACGCTCTCTTTGGTAATCACGATCATTCGAGACAGTCAAGGTGCAGTGACATCACCAGTATGCCGAGCATAGACAACGCATATGGCCACCAATGCGTCTACCATGAACCATGTCTCAAGTCTCATGCACGATGCGCTGCGGAGACCACCAATCGCAAGACGATAGTCGCAAACACACTGGTATGATCAAGTGCCAACAGAAGCCAGGCTTTCTCGCCGGACCGCAAACCAACACGCCGACGTACCTTGATGTCATCCTCGTACAGCTTGCGCTGATTGGATTGCATTTGTCGATTTTCCTCATTGGCGGATTTGCCGGTGAGAACTCCTGACAGTCCGCCGCACTGGCAGGTTTTGAAGACCTTTGGATTTGGACCCGCGAGTGTGATGATGGGCTTGCTGGTGTCAGTACAGCCCGTGCCGCCCTTGTATCCGCTTGGTGTGACCATGTCGCCCTCGAACGACGCAGTCTTAAGAAATCCGTCGCCAGAGGAGTACTTGGGGCACTGGCATTCGTAGCTGCCGTTGGTGTTGACGCAGGTCGCTCCAGTCTCAGTGTCACACTGCGGGATGAGACTGGGACACGCGGTTTTGTACTTGTTCTGGTTGATGGTGCATTCGTCAATGTCCTCGATGATGACGCGGCGGGTGACGCGGACGAAGGATGGCGTCGTCCAGGGTGTGGCGACGGTGTAGTTGACATGGAACTCACCCACCTGCGTGAGGCAACCTGGCGGGAGTGGTTTGGAGTACGTGATCTTGAGGCTTCGTAAGTAGTCCTCAGCATTGTCATCCACGATGTCCACCATGTACTCACGGTACTCCTCGCCCTGCTTGAGCCGGAGTGTTTGGTCGTGATCAGGATCGTGACGGAGTCGCAAGACGGGAGGGTTGACGTCGACACAGCCGTACTTCTCGTGCATCAGGTATCCGGGCTTGCAACCGCAGGCCGGTGTGTTGGTGGATGAGACAAGGCAGATTTCGTGCTTGCCTGCAACATGTCAACACATGGTGGATCAACGAAGTCCAGTATTTGTAAAGTGCAACAAAACCAGTTCGAGAAAGGATGAAACCAAAGTAGACACGTGTGAGAAGAGGCGACATGACATGGCATGATGCAAATGCCATCGGTGTCGGTTTCAATCTTTCAACTTGGGACTCTCGTGTTTCCGAATGGACGTAGAGTAGCAAGGATCGCGTTGCTTACCTTTGCAGGGTGGGAATCCAGAGCATGCATCAACCACGGGCTTCGTGCATCCACAATAAAAGTTGTTCTTGATGGTTGCTTCCGTCGGTGTTACGCCATCGAACATAACCTTCGGTTCTGGCTTGGGATCCAGAGATGTGCAGGTGTGGCCGTTGCCCATCAACCCCTCCGGACAAACGCACTCGTAGTTTGGCAGTGTCATGGGCGATTCCTTCAGAACACAATTGGCGTCGGTCGCGCAGTCGTTGGTTTGTGAGGCTCCGCAAGGATCGAAAGGACATGCGAAACGACGGCGGCAGGACATGCCTTCCGCGGTGTGCGCCTTCGTGGAGCAGCATTCGTGCGTGGAGGACTGTCCTGGGCATGATGTCCGGCTTGGAGATCCGAAGGAGACTTCCCAGGCAGACCGTTCTTGCCCTGCCAAGGTGCTCCAGAAGTTCTCATCCGCTGTTCCCGTTACGCTTCTGCCCGCGGCTCCCGCGCTTGGACAAACACACTCATATCCCCCAATGGTGTTGACGCACATGCTTGGCTCCTGACACTGGTGTCGCATGGGATGATGCGATGGCAGCAGGCACTCGTTGGTGTCGAGAATGGTGAATGGCACGTGGAAGCACTGGGTCGCAACCTCACGCCCATCCTCCATGCGAGTGGTCTCGCCATCGCTGCTGCTGCTCTCCATCACGGATGCCAACCGCGTGACTTTGCATTGCACGATGTGCTCCCCGACACGACCATGCAAATCGGCCCCTGTCCATTCCACCTCCACATCGACCACACCGTCCAAGACCCTGTTCACCTTCTCCACAACCACCGGCAACTGTTGGCATTGGAAGCAATATGATGAATCGTTCAATGATCAGTGTTATGTGCCCATCCATTCCAATGTGTGCAACCATGCAACCAGTCATTCATTAATCCATTGATTTGTCCATTGATTTGCCAATTTGTATGTGGCGATATCCACATGATGATAAGGCCAACCATGAGGCGTTGAGGAAGTCCAGTACGATATCGTCATGTGACGGTGGTTTGCGGCGTTCAATCGCATCGATGTGGACGTGGAAAGTATAATAAGTAGAGTGGACAAGACGACGAATGATCGGTGAGCTGTCTGACCAGGTGACTTCACATGCACACAGGCAACATAATGATCTGATGCACTTGGAGCCATGATGTTAACTACCAATCGAAAGCCATTATTGCGGTCGCCAAAGACTGCACTCCATGACAACCAGTATAGCGCAGATCTGCACGCGCGCACACATCCCCGAAACGTACCAAGCCGGACAGGTCTCGAGGAGCCTCTTCCTGCGTGTAAGTGAGCGTCGCCTTGAGCCTTTCACATTGTCCATCGGTCTCCGCGGCGACGAGCAGTGCATTCTGCTGCTGAGACCATGGCGCTGGTGATGATGCCAGCGCCGACACGAGGAATGCCAACGAGAGCTTCATTCTTGATCAAATTGTTGAAATGAATCGATGTAGAGTAATGATCTTGCTTTGTCTGTCGCTGTCGCTGCCTTTGCCTTTGCGTCAGTCTCTGCCTGTCTGCGCTCTCCACCAGATCTAGCCGCTGTGCTTCACTCTCTGGCACAACGTGAGGGACTCAGAGCGCGCTTTGTGTTCAATACGAATACCAATAGAGTGCTCCAACGTAATATGTAATCCTCGAACAGATACTCCCCCTCCACTCGTTGCTGATACGATGCGGTGTCGGTGTCGGCGTTGATGCCTGATGATGATTCAAACCTTGCCTGTTGATGGAGCGCATGGACCAAAGCAGCGACAATGATGGCGCTGTCGTGCCCAGCTCGTTCGCCGTCCACCCTGCTTCTCTCTCGGTGAGATCTTTGGATCGGCACCGCCACACAACAAACAAGGGTTTGGCGCGGTTTGCTGTGCTGTGTTTGTGTCTTGGTGGCTTCGCGCGTTCTTCTCCCACCAACCAAAAGACAAATGATGAATCGACAGCAGTGTCTGGCCGTCATCAGTGCTGTTCCCAAGCACAACGTACTACGGTCAGACGAAAATAAGTGCCAACTGAACTCGCTCCGCTGTCAGTAGGCCGTAGACTGCTCCACTCAACTGCAACAGTGTTGCACGAGTAGCTCATCATGTAGTCGTAGTCGTAGGTCGCAGATGGCACACCACCAGGAACACGGAGCCTGCATTGGTAGAGAGAGAGAGAGAGAGATCAGATGCGAGTCCACTGCAAGCAAGAGGGCATGAGCACCCAAGTCTTCGTTCTTGTCCTTAACAAAAAACAAGACAACGGAGTGTCGCAAGAAATTATCGTCACGCAGGTCAAACATTGAACTATTCAGACAGACAGATGCAGAGTCGAGTAGCAGTCTGTATTCCTCTTTATGTGTTGGCCGCCCGTGTCTAGATCCATACTGTCGGCGTTCCTTTGCGTGTGCCCTTGAATTGCATGCCATACATGCATGCACTGCGGTCTTCTTCGCCCCTCCGCCTAGACTATTCGTCTGGACTTGAAGAAGTTCACGATGTGATTCGCCTGCGTGAAGCCCGTGATGAGGAGGATACAGACATGAATGATCGGCCAGTACAGCGTCGCGGAGTGCATCTTGATCGTGTCCTTGTGCAACACCCCGTCCCGTTCTTCCAAGAAGTCCGCCTCATGGAGGATCATCTGCACGTTGCGCTTGACCATGAGGATCTCCGTTTCCAGATGCGACATGTGCTTGCCTGTGTCAGTCTTGGACTCCTTCTTCTTCTTGCCGTACGCGCTCTCGTCTGCGGCGTCCGCCGATTCGTCGCCATCTTCCACCGCGCGCAGCGCAAATCGGATAGGGGTTTTTTCTCCCGCGGCGCTGGCACGCACGCAGATGTGGATGAGACTGTCCAACTGCACTTTGTGGGTCAACGATCCTTCGCTCTTCTCGATGGACTTGCTGGTCGGCAGCGGTGGTCTGGGGCGTCCGCCACCTCTCGCCTTCAGGAGCTCGTTTCGGATGGCCTTGCTCGGGGTTTCAGTCACGGTGATGTACGTCTGTCCTTTTTCTCCTCCCTTGATGGTGGAGGTCTCCAAGTCTGCGCAACCATGCGGCGTCGTCGTCAGGGATAGTCACCATCGATGTGAGCAAGATATGCGCAAGATATAGCAAGGCATGAGCATGACGCGCGTCGGCCCGAGGTACGATAGAACAGGGGGCTGCAAAAGCATGCAAGCATGGCGATACGAGGAATCGCGTTCATTTCAGCTGAATGAAACGCAATTGGGACGACACAATGATTCGCCAACACACAACGCGACGCTCTTTGCACCATCGGATCGTATGGTATGGTACGACCACGTACCTGGCGCCTCGTAATAAATGCGAAGCAGGGTGTGTCGTGCCGCATCCGTGGTGATGCACTTTGGCTTTCCAGATGTCAGCAGGAACATCGGCATGGCGGTCACGCCGCTGTGCTGCACCGCAACAGCGCAAGCGATGAGCAACACGAGCAGACGTTTCATGGTGGACTGTGATGCTGGTGCTGATCTTAGCATGCTGTCTGCTCCGGGATGCCTTTTCTTGCTCTCTCGATGGCTCCTTGCCTTTGTCGGTCGTTGTGTATCAGTCGTTGTGTATCAGTCGTTGTGCAGAGCGGCGCGCAAGATGTTGGTTGTTTCTTGTTGGTCTTGTGCTGTGCGAATCGTTTTTCAATCTCCGTTCTCACCACAAGATCCACGATGTTCGCTTGTCGGTTCGTCACGGCGAACACAATTCACGCAAGTCTGTCTACAGGATCAAGTATAGAATGATGCTTGAAGCCTGACTTAGACTACAGCAACGCTTCAATGAGGCACTTCAAGCTCAACATGACGAATGAGTACTGAATGGTGAACTTCCAAGATAGAGAATGGAACATGGTACGATATAAACTGATGCATTACTGCTCCGAAGGAGCGTAGAATAGTTGTGCGATTTGCACATGAACGTGCATCACCTTCGTTTCTGCGATTGTGATGAGGGCAGCTTCATTGACCGAAATGGGATTCGCTGGCGGATGCTCCAGCACCATCGGACATTTTCATCCTCTTGGCAGGGGAAATGCAAGACTCCAAGAGCAGAGTACTTGGGCTGTCAAGGACAGTGAACCTCTCCTTCATGGACGGCGTTCCAAGGTTGTGCATGGTGTTCAAGGAGAGGTCGCCAAGTGGGCGCTTCCTGGCCGACTGGAACAGCGGTCCCGGCGACTTCAGTGGCGTCAGTGTGGATGAGCCAGATGGGCTGAATCCCAGCTGGTGATCCCAGAATGACTTGCCGTAGGCGGTTCCGATCGGTGTCAACGTGGCATCCAACAGAGTTTGGCCCGACATCTCCTTGGACACAGTGGATGGCATCGTCCGTGGGGTGAAGGACGATGCGAGTGTCATGAAAGGCGACTTTGCCACCGTGCCCGTCACAATTGGCTTGAACTGTGGTACTGGCGTCAAGGGGTGCAATGCTACCGACACCTGCGGAGGAGGTCCCATTTCGGACAGATCAGTGTTAGCGACTTCTCCTTCTGTTTGTGCTGGTACTCGCGCTGATGTTTCTGGTGCTGCTGTTGTTGATGCTGCTGCTTCTGGTGCAGGTAGCGGTCCCGTCTCAGCAAGCTGGATGGGATCAGTCATATGAACCACATCAGGCCCCTTTACGTCACCGTTCATTGCGGGGATATCGGCGTTGCTCGTAGCGGTACTTGTGGTGGTGTTTGCGTTGGTTGCGTTGGCGTTGACATTCTCAGTCTCTGGAACGAACTCAGTTGGTTGCTGTGCTTCATGGATAGTGCTGGACACACTGTCATCAATAGTTGATGAAGCAGGTGGTGCCAGCGGTTGCGATGTTGCGTCTTCTTGGCGATGGGGTTCCTGCACCGCTTCCTGTGTCTCCTGCTCCTGCTGCTGCTGCTGCTGCTCTTGTTGCTTGGGTGGGACGGTATCCGTTTCCGGCTTCCTCTCGGATGGTCTGCACGCCAAGGGCGAGATTGAGACACGGCTGTACCGCATGCGCAACATGGGGCGGTTCATGACATCACCGCCGATCACGATCTTCATCTCCGTATTCGCATCTTGCTTGGGCGACTTGGTCGGACGCTTAGCGTTATCGTCTGCGAACAGCGCCTTGTTTAATCCACACGATTCGCGTGGAGAGAAGCTGCGGAACGCATTCTTGGAGTACGGTGTTGTGAATGTGTCGCGCAGGTTCGACAGCGGCGTCATGCCTCTCATCTTCAACGCTCCCCTGTTGGGGCTGCTGAGAGCGATCTCCGTGTTGTCGCCGAATGTCTTCTTGTTGGGAGAATCGAACAGCGATCGTCTCGACGATGCAGGCATGAAGCTCGAAGCCAGGTTCTTGGGGACTGGGGACCTCTCACGCGGTGTCATGCTGACCCGTGCGTACGGAGACATGGATCCTGATACATGAGGCGATCGCGGATGCTGGTGCGACGAGTGGTAGGACCCAGTCAAGCTCACGCGATTCGACGACGGGCGCAGCGGCATTGCGGACACTGAACCTGGACGCCTTCCATACTCATCGTAAGATGTTGTGGTTCGCGCGCCGTAGTGGCTGTACGGGTATTGAGACGGTTGCATCGACGGCTGGGACTTGCTCGAAGCGGTATTGTTGGCTGCCTTCTTGGCTGTGCTGCCCCTGCCAGATCGTTTCTCAACGGTTTTGCGGTCGGATCCTCTGGCTCCGTACTTACCGCGGACTGCACGAAGGACGCCTTCGAGATCGCCCATGAAATCGAAGCGTCCGTCCGACAGCAAACGCAGTTGGGATTCTTCCACCGCCTGCTTGTGTGCCAAGTATTTCTCAATTTTGCGTCGCATCGAGCTGTTCCAATGGTTCTTGATGGCATTATCGGTTCTGTTGGTCGTAGGTGGTCAGTTGCGTGAAGTTCGGCATTGTCGTTAAGCATCGTAGTTGCGCAAGTGTTTGCAGAGCGACGGAAAGACGACAGTGAGAAGTTGAATAGCCACTTGAACAAACATGTGTATCATGTGGTGCCGACGCGAAAGCGTGATGCTGAATACATCGTCAGTGTGATCGAACGCCACAGAGAGAAACGTACCTGCCGGGGAGATGTTTCGCGATTTCTGCCCACTTGTTGCCGAGTGACATGTGCAGGGTCAAGATGATCCTGTCCTCTTCCTCGCGCCACGCCTCCTTGCAAATGTCTGGGTTGAGATGGTTGTGCCATCGTTCGCGGCATTGCTTTCCGATCCTGCCTGGAAGGTGGGATGCGATGAGCGACCACTTCTTCGCACCGTGCATTTTGACGAGCGCGAGGAGTTTCTTGTCCTCGCTCCCCGTCCATGGGCCCTTGACGAGAGATGGTTTGAGGACCTTCTGCCACCGGTGAAGGCACTGGACTTCGGTTCGGCCGGACAACCGCGTGGCGATGGATCTCCAGTTCTTACCGCCAAGCTCGTCCACGGCCTGCCTGAGGATGTCGTCCTCATCCTTCGTCCACTTGTTGCTGATCCTCTTGGTGGACGCGTACATCGACTTCGTGGTTGTAGGCACGGATGCCTGGCCGGGCGCGTGCATGTCGGGAGTCGCGTAGTGGGGTGGTGCCATGTGCGGGTTTCGCATCATGTGTCGGCTGTAGGCTGCTGAGCTGTGCTGCCTTGTTCTTGCCACATGGCTCGACGTGCCCTTCTTACCCGTCGTCTTGGATCGCTGCACTGCCTTCATCGGTTGGGACTGCATGTACGGCGGAGGCATCATGTGCGGTGCGTATGGATGCCCCGGATGCGGCACTGGTGGTGGGTATCGCATGTAGTCATGTGGGAGTGGAGGTGGCATTCCGTGCGTGGAATGCTCCATGTAGTGCGGCGGATGCATGTGCGCTGGATGTCTGCGCATGGGCATCGGTGGGGCTGGGTGCCCCTTAGAGCTGTACGGTCCTCTGTGCTGATCTGCTGGCATGGGCATCATGCGCATTCCGTACATGTGATGATGAGGATGCATCGGTGGTGGAATTGCGCTGTGTCGATAAGGGTTTTGATTTCTACTGTTCTTCGGTGCACCATCTTGCTTTGCTGATGCTTTCGCGCTGGTGCTTGCCATGGACTTTGTGGCGTTGCTCGCTGGCGCTCTTGTCGATGGTGCTGTTGATGACGCTGAAGATGACGAAGCGGGCGCAGATGACAGTGGCGCAGAAGTGGAAGTTGGAGCTGCAGCAGTCGCAGCGTAAGAGTCTGGAACAGCCGACGTGCCTGATAATGACGAAGCTGGAGCAGCTGCAGTTGATGCTGTGGTTGCGATGGTGCTCGGCTTGGTATGTCCTAATGGTGCCTCAGTCGAGGAGTTGCTGCCGTTCCTTGTGTCGCTGCTGTTGCTTTCCTTTCCGTTGTTCATCATGGTGTCTTACAATGATGCAATGGTGCAATGGTACGAGTATGCACTGTAAAATATTTGTATTCGAGGACTGACCGATGGAACGTTGGTGAGAAGGGAGTGTTCTCGAGCATGCGCGTATTGTGCTGTGTTTGCAATCCACAAATATGATAGGGTACGTATTATTATGCTGGTATGTGCACAGTAATTGGCGTCGGTTTGCCGATGATGTGATTTTGTGACGACACGGTGTTTGGCACTCGAAGTCCTCTCTTGTTGTGGTGGAAAAATGTGAGAAAGCGATGGACCACATCAGCCACACACCCGTGCGGAGAAAAACATCGTTGTTTGGCATCGATTTGTGCGTCCCAGCAACGGACAAATGGGATTTCAAATTTGAATTTGCCCGTTTTGTGACCTCGTGTAGTCGGTCGAGTCAAGGCGAAGTTGTGATCGGGAGGCGAAAGATGTATCGAGTCCTGTGAACTTCGTTGTTCACGTTCCGTCTGTGCGACACACGGATCCTCAACCACCCAAATACGCGAAACCAGAAACCAAAGATACCCACCAAAGAGAACACACATCAACGCACAAGTGCGGTCGCGGTTCCTCGAGACCGCTCTCCTCTACTCAACATGTGGCACCATACGCACGAACTTGAAGTCGAAGCAACCCCCCCCCCCCCACCCCCGTCAGTTGCTTGAGCGTGGTCAAGACCAGCAACGAATAGCACTACAGTTCAGGACAAGGTTTCAGTCAGACAAACAAGCAGCATCGGGACGAGCTTGAGGTGGATCCAACGAACCACAAGTGCGTGCTGAACGATGGAGAGGAACAGCGAGAAGAAGAACGGCGGTGGTGGGAAGTCCCGGGCCGCGAAGAAACGGGCCAAGCAGAAGAACAAGAAGCAGAAGCGAGACTCGGCACCAGCGGACGCTGAGACCTCGGAGCCTTCCAATTCGGGCGTAGCAGAGAAGATGTCCAAGAAGGCCAAGACAACCGCTGGTTCGAACGGAAGGCAGGACCGCTCGAAGAAGTCATCATCATCCCAGAACAAGAAGCCAGGATCGAACAAGAGCAAGGACTCGCGTACACCATCGAAATCTGCTGAAAAGGCAGGACAGGATGGCGCAGGAAAGGATAATGGTGAATCCTCAACTGGCGCGCCGGCAGCCAAACCAGAAGTGACCTTTCCCAATACGCCGCTCATTGAGATTCTTTTGCTGCAGGAAACCAAGACGCCCGAAAAGCAGGCTCTGCTGAAGCAGCTTACGTCCCGTCAGCGTGGAGAATGTCTGCTGCAGGCTATCATCGACCCCATCACATTGGATGAGTTCTACGATGAGTACTGGGAGAAGAAGCCTCTCGTTGTCAAGGCGGAGGAGCAGACGCGGAAACGCTATGATGGCTTGCTGTCGCTTCGGAGCATCAAGGCGATGAGCAAGAAGCACGATCTTTACTATGCACGCGATTTGAATGTCACGAGATACCAAAAGACCCAAGATGGTGTCAAACGACGCGTCACGCTCGATCACTTACCAGCGGTCACGGATGACGAGGAAACCCAGGCGAGAGGCATCTTGGTAGACCCCGACGAAGTCTGGCAGAACTACGATGACGGATGTACAGTGCGGCTGCTCTGTCCGCACAAACACGTGGACCCAATCCATGCTCTGCTGAGTACTTTGGAGCTTGAGTTTGGTTGCATGGTGGGCGCCAACGCCTACCTGACGCCTCCCAACGCATCGCAAGGCTTCGCTCCACATTATGACGACATCGAAGCATTCTGCATGCAACTGGAAGGCAAGAAGAGATGGAAGGTGTACGAACCGACGTTGAAGCTGCCACGAGCGAGCTCTGAGGACTTTACGTCGGATGATGTCAAGCAGATGACGGAAGTGATGGACATCACGTTGGAACCGGGCGACATCCTGTACATGCCGCGAGGGTGGATCCATCAGGCCTGCACGTTGAAGGACGTCAAGCAACACTCCTTGCATCTCACGGTGAGTGCCATGCAGCAATGGGCGTGGGCGGACCTGATGGACATTGTGATACCCGAGGCATTGGACTCTGCATCATCGAACCCAAGTTCCTCCAGTTTGCGGCAAGGCATGCCACGCGGTTTCCTCGAATACATGGGAGCAGCCTACGATGACTCGGTCGATCCAAATGTGCCCGAATCGTTGAAGAAGCTAGAATATGCTAGTCCGAAGGGAGCAGAGGGCAACGGCAAGGACGGCAAAGGTGAAGACAATGACGGCAGCAATGATCCGACGGAACGCGGAACTGAGGCCATGGACTATGACGACGAAGACGAAAAGGCAGCAAAGGCAGAGCGTGAAAAGCTTCGCAAGAAGTTTCAGGAGGAGGCCAAGAAGCGCATCATGAGGGTTGCCAAAGCTGTGAGTTGCCATGATGACAGTGCTGGCATTGACGTTGATGCTGATGCTGATGTTGATGTTGATGACTGGACGGTGCTGTTGTGTGTGCATGGACGCTACATGAGAGATGGTCACGCGTATTTCAAGGCTGCAGTTGTCGAGTTTGCGTCAGAGTTCATGTGTGTACATAGGAACGGTTATGCATACAATCACTCAATCCTTGCCACTCGCCACTTTCAATTCTTCTCACGTCGTTTTTCTTTGGTATGCACTGCTGCTGTCCTTTCAACCTCATTTGGCGTGTGTTGCATCACCATCACACCATGCTTTGGCACACTCTATCATGTCTGCTTGCGGCTTGTTCGTGTGCTATACTTCACCCCACGCAGGCCTGCGACCTCGTGGATGCCGCCTGTGATGAAATGGGGAAGCGGTTCTTATCAGATCGACAGCCACCGTCGTTGACGAAGGCAGAGCGGGATGCCACAATCCGAGCAGAGCGAATCCAACAAGGAGAAGCCGAGGCAGAGATCACGCCGATGACAATGTGCAGGTTGGCGCGACCAGGCATTGCACGGCTCGTGCTGGAGGATGAACGTGCCGTGGTTTACCATTGCGCTGATAACGTCAGGGTGTTCCATGGCAACCCATTGAGTCCGTTGGAATACGAGATGGACGACGGGCCTGCGTTGGAGCAGCTCCTTACGACCGTGGAGCCTGCGTGGATCATGGTGAACGATCTCATTCATGACACAATCGAAGACAAGGTCTCCATCGCCAGTTCTCTGTACGACGAGGGAATCTTGGCAATCCAGAGCGAAGCTGACATGCGTGAAGCTGAGATGAGTGAAGCAGAGACGCGGGAAGCCAACATGCATGGAGCTGAGATTCAAGGCGCTGCTGAGTAAATGCAGAATTGTTTACTCTACTATGCTCTGGCACCAGCTCCAAGTTGATTTGAAAAATATGTTCGTCGCAAGAGGTTGATACCATCACTGTACTCGTTGCATACCAAACCAAACCATGCCTTTCTCGTTTGCGTCAGAGACTTTCAACCAACAACAGTATAATAGTTCGAATAGTATTGTAAAATGGGTTGTACGAGTATGGTGGAGAGGGAGGCACACATGATGCAGACAACGACCTACGACCTGCGAAACATTGCGAGATAGGCACACGGACAGACAGGCAGTCATTCTGGGGCATGGTGTCGTGATCGAGTATCTTTTCCACCGAACCCAATGACCTTCACGGGTCTCACAAGTTTTGAGGCAGACGTGAAGAATCCAAATCAAACGAGCTATCTGCAGCCAAGGGGGAGAGAGGAGAGATGTCAGCAGGCATCCTTGGTACGGCTGGCGCCTACGGTAACAGCAAGGATCAACGAGCCTCGGCACATGAACGAGTCTCAGCACCTGAACGAGTGCCCAAGAGAGCCAGAGACAGCAACACGGTCAATCACAAGCATCACACCGCGCGCTCCCTTGCCTGTGGGTCTGTGAAGACAGCAGCCAAAACATCAACCAACCCACCCAACCGCAACCACAACAACAAACGGCAACAGCCCAAAATAGGAACAAACACTGCTCGTATCATATTCTCCATATAATCCATATTACACGTAGTCGTACGTCGTCGCACCACACACACTCCTCAGCGGCAATACGAGTAAGATGTCAAATTCCAGCATCCCACCAAAGCACCCAGTGACGGCGCAAGTCCCGCCGTTGCCCAACACCACCAGAGGAGAGCCATGTCCCTTGGATGGCAGCCCCGGCAGGATGAACGCGGACGCCCCCATCGTGTCCTACCCATCCGGAAAGCTGGCTGTCGTCCAGTCGTTGGATGCCTCCAAGAACCTCCCCAACTCCGATGCGCCCGTCCTCGTTTACCGCGGGCATCAGTACGCCACCTCCTGCGTCAAGGTCAGCACATCCGGCGCCTACGTCGCATCCGGTGACTCTCGCGGCAAGCTCCGCGTGTGGGCGCTGGACCACGAGGAGCATCTCTGCAAGCTCGACACGCAGGCGCTGACCTCCTCCGTGCGCGACATCGCCTGGGATGGCGAGAGCAAGCGCATCACCTTCGGTGGCGATCGCCTGGACGGACAGTCGGAATGCACGAAGGCCATCCAGTGGGACACGGGCGTCACCCAGGGCCTCCTGACGCAGCATCTCAAGGGAACATGCTGCGCCGTGGCCTTCAAGCCCAATCGCCCCTTCCGCGTGGTCACGGCAGGCAAGGAGGACGGCAAGTGCCACTTTCACAAGGGACCGCCCTTCGCCAAGATGCCGGTGGACAACTCCATTCCAAACGAGACGGCGCACACCAAGGGCATCAACTGCATCCGCTACACTTCCAACGGCGAGCTCGTGGCGTCCGTGGGTGGTGACAAGGCCATCTGCATCTACGATGGCAAGACCTTCGAGCTCAAGCAGAAGAAGGAGAACATCCACACCGGCACCATCTACGCCTGCGCATGGAACAAGGACAACGACAAGATCATCACGGCCTCCGCCGACGGAACCTGCAAGCTCTTCAAGGCATCCGCCAGCGGCATCGAGGAGGAGCACGTTTGGAAGGTGGCCGAGGCGCAGCTCGGCAAGCCTCTGGACGGGAAGGCACCGAAGGGTGGGCTACAGCTGGGTTGCGCCTTCCTTAACAACGGAACCGCCGTTTCCGTTTCCACCAACAACCAGCTCTGTATCCTCCCCATGCCAGGATCGTCCGATAAGATCGAGATCGTGACGGGACACAACGCTGCCATCGGCGGCATCGCGTTCGACCATGCCAACGACGTCTTCTACACCGGAGACAGCGATGGTATTCTGTGCAAGTGGGATCTGAAGAACCTCAAGGCTCTCGAGCGCATTTGTCCCCTCGATAACTCCGGCTTGGACTACGTCGTGCACAAGGGGGCCATTAACGGTCTGACGACCCTGAAGGACGGCTCCATGATGAGCGTAGGCTGGGACGACACTGCCATCTTCACCTCCAAATCCGGATCGTTGGATGATTCGAAGAAGGTGGACATCACAGCACAGCCGACATCCGTTGCCACTGGGGGTGATGTGACAGCCATCGGAACCGTCAAGGGAATCATGATCATGAAGGGTGGCAAGCCGGTCGGAGATCTGGTTGCGACATCCTACACGCCGCAGGCTGTGTGCGTGTCGTCGGACGGCGCGACCATCTACGCTGGCGGAGACGACAACAAGATTTACGTCTACGATGCCGCCGGCAAGGAAAAGCATGTAATTGCAGATGGCCAATTGAAGCCGGTCCATTCCCTCGCCTTGAGCAACAACGGCAAGATGCTGGCTGCCGGAGACACGCGCGATGTCTGCGTGTACGACGTCTCCGATGGATACAAGCCGCTCATCGGCAAGTCCAAGTGGTGCTTCCACCTCCAGAAGATCACTTGCCTGTCCTGGTCGCCCGATGATAAGTACGTTGCCAGCGGTGGCAGTGACGACTCGATCTACGTCTGGTGCTTGGAGAAGAAGATGAAGCGAATCCACTACCAGTACGCTCACCGTGGAGGCGTCGTCGGACTCAGCTTCAAGAAGGACGGACTCAAGTTGGTTTCGGCAGGCATGGATTCCTGCGTCGTGGAGTTCGATATCAGCAAGGACGTTGCCGCCAAGTTCGGTTAGATCGGAGTGAACAGTGGTGGAATAGAGTGCGTGGAGTACTCACAGCAACATGCGATTAATGCTATTGGCTCAATCCAAGTATGTTGCAACCTCGTCCTATTATGTTTGGAGTTTATAGATATATATCCATGTCTCCAGAGAGAGAGAGAGAGAGAGAGAGAGAGAGAGACAGACAAAGAGAAAGGATGCAACCATCACATCAGATGCCGCGTGTCACCGTACAAGCCGCACCGGCTGCTTCCAAAGAACTCTGGCAGTGAGTTTCGACTTGCGGTTGTGAGAAGCAGTTCGTTGGGAACGATGATCTATTCTTCCGAGTTTGTGGTATGCAAGCAGAAGGACAAACGAGAATAGACGTTGGATCGAGAATGGTAGCGTGAGCTGACGTCGGTCTAACTTGTTATGGTCATCGAATGACGTCTCAGTTCGCTTAGCCTGCTCAGCGAGTGTACCTGATGGATTGGTTCGCTTTGCATGTGTCGTCGGCATGTGCGTGATCGTCTCCACGACCGCATCACCCTCCCTGTTGCAATGGTCAACCTCTCCGCTAATACTTGTTGCGCACGTGCATTACGCGATACTGAGAAGGTACTCCTGCAAACTCTCGGCCTCCTTGGCCGCTCTTAGCTTCTTCAAGCACTGCTGCGACAGCTGCTGCACGCGCGTTTGACTCAGCCCCATGGCCTCGGCGCACTGGCTGAGGGAGCGCATCTGACCATCGTGCAATCCATATCGCAATCGCATCAACCGCGCCTCACGGGCATCGAGGTTGCGCGTCATGGCGGCGACGACGTCGGCCCGCATCTGCGTGCGCTCGGCCAGATCCTCGTCGGCGAGGAATCGCTCGGACGTCAGGGACCCGGTGTCGGTGCCGCTCGATGTGACGGATCGGTATGTGTAGTCGAGGGAGAGGGGGCGTTTGGCCTGCGACATGCGCAGCTTGATCTTGTGGATCTCTTCGGGTTTCAGGTTGGTGTGCTCCGCGATCTCGTGGATGGAGGGTGACTGCAGGTCCTTCTCGGCCTTGTAGATCTTGTTGTACTTGGCCTTTTCGCGCAGGGGTATCTTGAGGAGGTCGCCGGCGCTGGAGTTGCTGAGCTGTCCCTTGATCCAGATGGTGGCGTAGGTGGAGAAGCGGAGGCCCTTGGTGGGGTCGAATAGCTCGGCGGCACGGATGAGTCCCAGGCTGCCCTCCTGCACGAGCTCGTCGTAGGTGATGCCGGATGCCTTTTGCTTGCGGGAGAACTGCTGCTTGACGACGACGTGGACCAGGCCCATGTTGGCCTGCACGAGGTACTGCTTGGCGCTGCGGTAGCTGGCGACGGTGCGACGCAGCTCCTTGACGGAGGTGTTGGCCATCTTGGCCCATTCCTGCCTCGTTCGGATGCCGTGATCGTCCCGCATCTTCTCCAGCGCCACGCCGGCCTGGATCATCTTTCCGAGCTCGATCTCTCGTTCGGGCGTGAGCCGGGCAGTGGCCTTGTCTTTCAACGAGGAAGACGTTTCTATTCCTGCTTCTGCTAGTCTCGCTGCCGGCTTCCCTTTGCTTTTGGGGACCGTGGCTGGTGTCGAAGTGAGACGCTGCTCACCGAGCGCGGCCATGACCGGTTGCGGCAGCTGCTGCGGGATGCTGGACATGGCGATCATCTCGAGGCGCGAGGCGTTCTGGGCATTGAGAAAGGCGATGGGCTGTTCCAACACCTGATCAATCTGCGTCTGCAGGCCTTCGTCGACAATCTCCGGGCCTGTGGATCTCTGCAGTTCCTGGAAGCTCGATATGTCGAAGTCGTCCTGACCGCCATTCTCGAAGTAGATGCTGTGCATGCTCTGGTAGACATCCTGTTCCGTTCTGTGTGTCGGGAACGACCTCCGAAGCGAGGACCGTCTCTGTTCCGTTTCCTCTGCTGCTGGAGATGCTGTTGCTGTTGATTCTGCGGTTACTGTGATGGTTGGTGCCTTGCTCTTCGCAAGTGAGGGCTTCCGTCTTTGCCGCCTCAGTGCTGTCTTCTTCTTTGCCGCAGTCTTCTTTGCTCCCGTCTTCGACTTCGACTTGGATGTGGCTGTCTTCTTTGTTGCGACCTTGCGCTTTCTGGTGGCAGTCTTCCTCGTGGGTGTCGTGACCGTCTCCATTGGTGCTATCCTCGTTGAGGTTCCCGGCGAAGCCCGAACCTGTCTTGCGGATGTGGCCACCACCATGGCGTCCACGGATGACATCATTGTGTATGCGCACGCGAGTGTGCAAAAGAGAACCATCATTTGCATGCGGTGGCCGTTGCTTCTGAAGCTCTTCTGGCACCTGGTGATGGCCGTCATCTCATTCGCTCTCATTGTCGGAATGGCGGTGGTTGTATTGGAGCGTGTTTCGATGGAGCGTATTGAGTCCAGTTGATGAGTTGTGTCAAAATCTCAAGGAATGTATGGTAATCGTATCGTGTACTCTCGTTTGGTATTATGGATGAGCGGACGATTGAATTATGAGGTTGGAAAAGTGAACCGTGATGCCTTCCCTGTCGGTCTGGCGATGCGATGCGGTGTGGTGTAAAGCGATGCAACGTCTGCCCTGGGAGCTGAAAGCTACTCCTTGATCGTGTCGTTGACCGTGTCCTCAATTGCCTTTGGTTCTCAAATTGTGACGTTGAAAGATACGCAGCAACTCCCTTTTCTTCCACCTCCTCGTGGTTGTGGTCGTGGTTGTGGTCGTTGTGTTTGTGGTGTTTGTGGCTACTACAATGCTGTGATGTGGCGGTGTGCCTTCTGATGTGGGAGGTGAGTCACTGACTTCTTTCTCTCTCTCTCTCTCTCTCTTGTCGTACGTATTACAACACGTCGTGCCAGAGAGACAACAACAAGAATGTCGACGGACGTCGAGATGACGATGATGCTGATGTCGATCCATGATGTGCTGGTTGTAGTTGTCTGCGTGTGTGGTCCTTGACATGCGTGACGAAAGAGATCGAAAACGTGCGACGTCGCTCCTGTTTCCGCGCTTGCGGAATCGTGTAATGACGGTTGGCACTGCGTTGCTCTCTTGGGTGCCAGCGACGCCACTCTGATGAGTTGGTTTCTCCGACGACACCCAAAGCACCACAAAGTGAACGTCGATCCTCGCCGTTTCCATCCTTCGCGTGTTCTCATTGGTTGATGGCAAATGTCACTTCACGTATTGTTCTGTTAATTGCTTACGAAGGTCACATTAAGCATGACATCATTCAACTACTGACGTGTGCCCATCTACGAGAAGTTCAGTAACACGTGGTGATTGCGATGCGTCAGAATTCTTTGTCCCTCGATCAATTGTTTTGGTCGCATTAGTCGTCATCTTGCGATCGATGAAACGTGGATACCACGTTCAATCCGAACGTACACGATTGGGATGTATCGTTCCCGCCAAAACGCTGAATCACAAATCAACCAATCCAAACACAAGAGAGAAAGCAAAGATCGTGGTCGTTTCCAGAAAGGATGGTATCTTCGGTGTGATGGGTCGACGAATCCGCATCCCGACAGTCGCCAGTGAGGCAAACACAGCAGGCAAAAGCATTTTAGTGCTCTACAATAATTGGCGGGAGAACATCATCTTTCATTCTTGTGGGGGTGTCGTGGGCTGTGGACCATCGGCTGCAACGATTTCATCGCATCGCATTACGTCGCGTCGCGTGGCATCGCAGAGTCATGGTTGTCACCCAACGTGGGGATGTGGTCATGGTGCTGCTACAATGCCTTGCCTTCTTCCTCTGCGACGCATTCACCTCCAACGCTGGTGCATACACAACGGTGCCAGCACTATCGATCCATGCAAGATGGTATCACCGGAATCATCCTGCGCAGGGTGATGAATCGCCCACTCTCCTCCGTCTCAACGCCGACAAGCAGTTCGTAGATTTCTCATCACCTTCCGAATGGGAAGAATTCTACAAGTCAACATCAGCATCAGCGTCGTCGTCGTCATCCTCGGCATCTCCCGAAGGGTATGATGTCACGGAATGGCATTCATCCATCTCGTTGCATCGGATAGCGGCTTACATCACGAACCCGAACGAAGGGAGACGGAACGATCCCATCCGCAATGACAACGACAGCGGCAATCCACACCACACACCAACCTGTTTGATGATCGGATGCGGAAATTCGCAGCTTCCCGACGCCGTGCTTCCGAATGCCGAGCTCACATTGTTGGACACCTCCCAAACCTGCTTGGAACAGCTGCGATCCAGCTACGGCGACCAAGTCCGCTACGTTTGCGGCAACGCCCTGAAGCTGTCCGATTGTCTACCGGCAAGCGTCACGTTCGATTCCATCCTCGACAAGGGACTCATCGATGCCTTGCTGTGTGGCGATGGCTGGGACTCCGATTTGGAGCGCCTGCTGCGGCAAGCCAGCAAGCATCTCGTGCCTCACCAAGGGCGTTACATCTTGATCAGCTACCGATTGCCGTGATCGACGCGAGAGTATATCGAGGAGATCGGAAAGGAGGTGGGCATGGAATGGGAGTTCAACCTCGCGCCAGATTCCAACGACAAGGTGGGACTATCGATTGGGAGAAAGGTATAATATGATCGACCACCGGCAAGACAGCAAATAGTACTACACAACGGGCGAGTTGAAAACCTATCAAAGCCAAGCTCAGCTATCAAGTTAAACACGATGCAGTATTCGAGAATATGGAAGCATTTAGGCATTGAGACATTCCCACCCCTTGCGGTTTCCACAACATTCAGCAATGTATTATACGGGTATTGTTGCTTTGGTTGGGTCGTCATCCTTGAGATGGAGACATCTCCCTTCCGTGCAGAAGGGGGAAGTTGGCAACCGTCATCAAGTCATGAATGACGTACCGAGTCACGGATACGATCTTGCTTGGCTTTGTTGTTGGTCTTCTGCTTTCCCTCCACAACGAACCAGACAAACAAGAGTGCTCGTCAGCGTCGCGGAGACCAGCGCGTCTCTGCACAAATGAGGTCGGGTTGGATACAACAAGACGCGACGAGAACAAGACAGTGCAATTGAAAGGAGCAGTGTCAAACACAATCAGGTGCAATGCGTTGAACAAGAACGGGGGTCAGAGTTGAGAGTTGTGTGTGTGAGAGAGAGCGTTCTATCCATTGGCCGAAGCACAAATCAGCACGAAAGCGGAAGCACAAGCGGAAGCAGATTCTCGCAGTTTGCAATTGCAGAATCTTCATCCAGAAGGCAGACAAGATTGCAACCATGATGGCGCATGGACGCTCCCGTCACTGCTTCATCAAGGATGTTGTCTGTGTTGCCGCTTTGGCGATGTTGGCGTTGTCGCAAGCGGTCTGTGGAGGGTTCGTGGACGTTGACACACCCGCAGACAAACGAACGACCGTGTCATTCATCGATGGCACCACCTACGATCTCGTGAGTGTCCGTCACCACTTGTCTGCTCATTTCGTTGGTGATTGGTTTGCTTCCGCGCATGATGGATGCCCTCCGAATACTATTTTCACTACTGTGTGCCCATACAATTAATCATTCTCACACATTCGTGCACACTTGCGTGAACGCATTCATTCCTGCATTACTCCATTCAACTCCAACTCCAACTGACAGGTGATGTCCGATGAGTTCAATGTCCCCAATCGAACGTTCGCAGACGGCCACGATCCCATTTGGACAGCACTGGACAAGCCGGATGATGACGCCAGCGCGGCAGGCGGCGGGTCGTTGCAATTCTACAACTCCACGCAAGTCACAACCAAAGACGGGATGATGCACATCACAACGACGAGCGGCAAAACGGAGTGGTCGCGATATGACAAGGTCACGCAATCCCTCAAGCCGGAGGGCATGCAATTCAAATCAGGGATGGTCCAGTCCTGGGAAAAATTCTGCTTCACGGGCGGCATCGTTGAGGTCGACGTCGTGCTGCCGGGCGATCCCGACATTGGTGGACTGTGGCCAGCGATATGGATGATGGGCAATTTGGGACGCGCCACGTATGAAGGATCGACGAACAATCTGTGGCCATGGAGCTTCAATACATGCGACAGGGACCTGCAGAAGGCGCAGAAAATATCGGCCTGCAATGCGCAGAACCATTTCGGGATGAAACCGCATCAGGGGCGGGGTGCGACGGAGATCGATATCTTGGAGGTCATGGCTGGAAATTCCTACGGACAATCGTTGCCATCGACCATCCCGCCCGTGTCATTGCCGTATGCCGACATGACGTTGCAGGTACGTTTCGTGGAGTGTCTGCTTCCATTTCTTGCATATGTATGTGACATGGTGTAGTGTAACGAAGGGTCGTTTGGTGAATTGGTGACTTGATGATTTGATGGCATTATCTTTGCACGGGTTGGACCGGAACCAAGTGACTCACTATTTGCCTCATCGGTTCGAAACTGTGGCGGCGTGGGATGCAACGTATTCGAACAACTTCGTACATACGAGCAGGTGGCACCAGGAATCCCAAATCATCGCCCCAGCAACGGAGCTCAGCCTGTGCGACACAACACCTATACGCAGAGTGGCACAGAATTGTGGTCGGCGCAATCGTGGTACGAAGGCCTCGAGATGCAGGCCAACACCTCCATCAATCCATTCTTTTATGGCACGTATCTGGGGGAGACAGAGCCGGGCGAGCCGGTCACGCGATCCAAAGACGAGGTGTTCCAGGCCGATGCAGTCGGTGCCATGCATCAGATGACGCGTTCCCATTTCGAGCACCCACACACCTTCCGACTGGAGTGGCAACCCGGAGAGGGCGGACGGTTGGATTGGTTCACACAGACTCACAAGGTCAATGCGACACTTTCCAGGGTCGGCGATGGCGACGGAAAGGACTGGACCAAGGTCTTCACATTGAAAGATTCGTCCTTGAGAGATCTCATGGGATCGCAGATACCGATCGAACCGTCCTACCTCATCATGAATGTGGCCGTCTCGTCGACGTGGGGATTCCCGTACAGCGTCCCGGATAGCTGCAAGAACTGCTACGACTGCGATGATCCGAAGTGTGCCTGCAGGATACCGCCGGGATTTTGCGCCATGTTGCAGGACACCGATGTGAAGCTCTCCGTCGATTCTGTGCGCGTTTACCAAAGCCGCAATGATGACGCCCACGTCGGTGCACCGCACACGCTCGGCTGCGATCCACCGGATTATCCCACAAAGGAATGGATCGAAGGACATTCCAGCCTGTACATGAGGAACGATCCATTCTCATTGGAAGACAACGGTCCAATCCGCAAGGTGCAACGCGGAGGTGGGATATGCGTGCATAATTCGGACTGCGGGAGCAACATTCAGAACCCAGCGACAGCATCATCATCGTCATCATCCTCTGTGCAGACAGGTCTTCATACACAGCCACAACGGCAGACATCATTGAGTGGAAGAGGTCGGTGCGTCAGCTACGATGATTTCGAGGGCATGTTCAGCCGGAATTCTCAAACGATGAATAATAAGAAGGAAGGCCATCACTTTCACGGTCCCTCCAACAAGGATGTCTTCGTCTGCCAATGCAACGAGGGCTACACCGGACCCCACTGTCTTGCGTTGGATCACGTGGACAATTCACCGAGCGCGCAAGAGAACAAAGACGTCGAGACTCTGTTCCAAGACATACCAGACTTTGCGCCGCCAATTGGATTGGCTGTCCCTGTGCTTGTGTTCGCATTGGGACTTGTGATCATCCTGATCTACTCCATGGGATCCAAGCGAAGGGGCGACGAGTATGGCATTGCAGTCCACGGCGATATCAAGGCGTACGAGTATGATGGCCCTCAGCGATCAACATTCGAGCCGGACCTCACAAGCAACGGGCTGGTCGTCACGGGGAGGAGCATATAGTCGGAGCTTGGAATGGGCATGAAACGATACATCATAAGTACTCTAGAATATGTCAGCAATAGTGGTATGAGAAATAAGAGAAGGTTTCATCTCTCAAGAGCAAGAGCAAAACAGAGAGGAAGCGCCCATCGCAAACCCCTCCCATTGCAACAAGCACAACTACACTCCATCGTAGCTCATGGTTGCGAAACGGAAAGGCCCTTGACTGATGAAGCAAACTATTAGAAGCTGATTCAGTATCTGTCTTCCAAACGATTCACGAGAAGAACAACGACTCGTGACTTGGTAAGAAAACTTGCGCATGTGTGAGAACACAGCAAGCAACGTCAACACGACAAAGCAAATCTTCGTCATCGCGATCACGATGAGCGACAGCAAACACCAACACCGTTTCGCAAGCAACGAACCCCATTCCTCTCATTTGATTTGATTTGATTTGATTTGATTGCACTGGACAAGATACCGAGTTGTTCAAAGACAGACATCCACAGCAAACTCATCTATTCCTAACAAACAGAGCTCGAAAGCACCATGACAAGCAGATCAAGCGCCGCAGACGAAGAGCAATGGTCCACTGTGATCCCCAACACAGGAACATCGTCGCGCGGAGAGATCCGACGATGCAGCGATCCTCTCTGCAGCCCTCAGATCGGCCATCACGGATCCCTCACGATGTACGAGGCCTTCCGTCATGGCCAGGCGATCAACCCTTTGGGCCCTTGCTTGGGATTCCGCGCCGTCAGCACCAACGGCATGGCAACGCCCTTCATCTACTCCACCTACACGGAAGTTCTGGCCAGGGTCAACAACTTCGCGGCAGGCCTCGATACCCTCAATTTGGTTGCGCCGACTGAGGATGGTATGACGTTGGTGAGTGGAACCGCTCAGTGATAGACAGTGCCGAGCGATGCTGGAGTATGGACTCCATGGGAGTCGTGCACTATAGCCTATTATATTATGTTAAATAATATTTGTTTGCTGGCTTGCTCATCCTTTCACATTTCATGTTCTCATTTGTTCGATCAATGACAACAATGATACTGGATCCGAATCTAACCCCTTACTATTGGTATTATATTAAACACCCCCATGATATTACACAACAGATCGGATTGTACATGAAGAACTGCATGGAATGGTTCATGGCGGAGCAGGCCATCTTCTGCATGGCAGGAGCGACTGTGCCCTTCTACGACACCCTCGGAGCGGACTCCGTCAACTTCATTCTCGATCAGACCGAAACACGCACGGTCATTTGCACACGGGATGAATTGAAGTGCCTTTGCGAGGTCAAAGCAACGGGCAAGGTCCCGAATTTTAAAACCGCCATTGTGATCAACGGCGTCACGCCGGAGGCTGCGAACATGGCCAAGGCGGCCGGCCTGGACGTTCTCAGCTTTGCCAAGGTGGAGATGATCGGTGCGGAGCGCATCGCCACGCGCGGACATCAGCACACGCCACCCAGCGCGAAGGATGTCTTCACCTTCTGCTACACCTCCGGCACCACCGGCAACCCCAAGGGCGCGCTGCTCACGCACGAGAACATGGTCAGTTCCGTTGCCAGCTCCTACCAATTCTTGCCGGGTGACATGAACGACCGCCATCTCTCTTACCTGCCATTAGCTCACATCTTCGAGCGCCTCATCCAAGCACAGGTGTACAGCGCCGGTGGCGCCATCGCCTTCTACCGTGGCGACCCCTTGTTCCTCATCGAGGATCTTCAGGCTTGCCGACCGACCATCTTCCCAGCCGCTCCACGTGTCTTGAACAAGATCCACGACAAAATCCAGGCGGGCATCAGCGCAGCGGGCGGCTTCAAGAAGCGGCTCTTCGATTCGGCCCTCGGCACCAAGACTGAGAATTTGGAACAGCATGGCATCCTCACGCACGGTTTGTACGACCGTCTCATCTTCAGCAAGATCAAGAAAGGGTTGGGCATGGATCGCTTGCGTTGCATGGTCAGCGGGTCGGCGCCTCTTTCCCCCAAGGTCATGACGTTCTACCGCTGCATGCTGGGCGTGCCGGTCATCGAGGGGTACGGTCAGACCGAGGGTTGCGCCGTGGCATGTGTCAGCGGTGCGAATGACATGGCGACTTCAGGCCATGTCGGTGGTCCCATTGCTGCCGTCGAAGTCGTGCTGGTCGATGTGCCGGAGATGGGATACTTACACACCGATACAGCCCACAAGGGGCAGCCCTGTCAGGGGCGTGGCGAGATCTGGGTGCGCGGTCCAACCGTCTTCAAAGGGTACTTCAAGGATCTGGAAAAGACGCAGGAAACGATCAACGAAGATGGCTGGCTCCTCACAGGCGACATTGGTCTGTGGACGACGCAAGGACAATTGCAGATCATCGACCGAAAGAAGAACATCTTCAAGCTGTCTCAGGGTGGTGAGTTGAGCTTTTGGTTTGTGCCATGGTGTAGGAACTTGCATCGTGTCGAAATCTGTCAATTATTGGGTTGGGTTGGGTTGGGCAAGTTGAGCCAACACGCTAGAATTTTGACGGAGCGTGGATGATGTGTGAACAGCGTGGAACTCACCAACGAATCAAACTTGTCCCTTGTTTTTGCTACTGCCATCGGCCGGTCTGATGGTGCCGCAACCCGTCCATTCACATCATGCGTACACCCGCCTTCGCAGAGTACGTGGCACCCGAGAAGATCGAGAACTGTGTAATCCAGTCGCTGTACGTCGGCCAAGCCTTTGTGTATGGCGATTCCTTCCAAAACCGTGTTGTCGCCATCATCGTGCCAGATGAGGACTTTGTCCGAACGGCGCTCACCAACGACGGGCAGGAGGCCCTCGCCAAGGCATCCTTCGCCGACGTGTGTCAGAACCCGCAGTTCCAAAAGACCATGATGGCCGAGGTCCAAAAGGCATGCAAGGACAACAAGCTGTACGGATTTGAAATTCCAAAGGCGATTCATGTGTCGGCGGAACCATTCTCCGTCGAAAATGGCTTGCTCACGCCGACGTTCAAATTGAAACGGCAGCAGGCACGCGACATGTTCAGCAAGGAGATTGAGAAGATGTATGCTACCATGTCACCGCCTCCAAGCAAATTGTAAATGCTCCTGGATGCGAGCAATGTGATGACAGCAACAACCACAACGACACATAGATGAATGAACTTAGCGAACGTGAACAGCACACCACCGTACTCGTATGTGTGAGTGTGAGTGTTAACAAGAGCGTCTCCTCGTACATCGCTGTTTGAATTTTAGATACTCTAAAGTAGAGTAGGCCAAAGCGGTTGTGCATTGTGTGCTCTGTGGACTCAAGCTTCCCTTCACTGCTTCGCCACATTCCGTCGACTCCGTAACCGCCGCAAGGCTGTGCTGCTCATTCCATGCGGTTCCGTGCGCCTCGTGCAGAGCAAGGTGAGAGGTTCCATGCCCAGCACGTTCGTGCGATGCTGATTGAGGATGTATCCATTCTCGAGCGTCTCATGGCTCAGCACCAAGGCATCAAAACTGGCACCTTCCTTCTCGTTGCCGGCCGGACCGAAGGCGTCCGATATGGGCACGAATTGGATGCGATTCTTCATCCCGGGCGCAAAGCGGTAGACGAACTCCTGCGCGCCCTTCCTGCGTTCCTCATACTCCGGTATTTGGTCGGCGTATGCTTTGTGCGTCAGCATTGCGTCGACGGTGACGCCGATCATGAGCTTGCCCGTCATGGGGTTGACCGAAGATATGGCCAGCGTGAGCAATTTTCGATGTCCGTAATGCATGCCGTCGAAGGTTCCGCCGACGGCGACGTGATCGAACAGCACTTCCTGCGTTATGCGCGGTCCGCCCAGCATGGAGAAGGAGTCGCCGTCAAAGTCCGCGTCGTCGGCGGGGTCGTCGAATGCAGAAGAGGACATGATGCATGGTTCCAAGTTATCATCGTCGAGGAAGATGATGTGGTCATCTCTCATTTCATCCGACGGTGAGGTGGTGGCGCCGATGGGCCACGGATCGACGTGCAGAGCGTGCACCGGGTGCAGATCCCTGGATTGACGGTCGGCATTGATGGCGGTGACGTGCGCATCCAATCCACCTTGACCACGTCCTTGCAAGGATTGGTACTGCACGCCACGACCCTGCGCGTTCGTGGAGATCCATCCCATGAGAGAGTCATGGCTGCAGACGCAATCCAGATCGGCCTGATGGTGTATCCATGACTCCGGTGCCGAGTTTGGCAGGTTCTGCGCGTAGACGACCACGTCGAAGATGTCGTCGGGATTGCCCATGCCCAGGGCGACGTCCCACAGGCAGGAGTAGACCTCGCCGACGTACCGGCGCAGGCTGGCGAGTGTGGGCGTGAAATCATCCTCGCACCGCAGCATGATGCTGAGCTTGCTGATGGTGCGTTCGGCGGCCGTGTCGAGGATGGCCTCGTTCGCTATCCGATCCATGGATGTCGTGGGCAGCGTGAGGACAGCCAGCGTGTGGTGGAACTTGGACGGCATCGCTTTTTGCGCCGTCTTTGTTGCTGCCGTTGATGGTGCTTCACCGGCATCATTTGGTTCCACCGAAGAAGCAAAGCATCGTGTGGTGGAGCTCCTTGCGTGACGATCATCGTGACATCTGGAAAGGCCGGTCAAATGCGCGAACGGAGACGAAGCCGAAGCCAAAGAGGAGGAGGCACACTTGGACCTGGTGGATGCTGAGAAGGCCAACGATGTAAGTCTGCTGTGAGCGCAACACTGATGGCGCGTCGCATGGCTTGGAAATGCCGTCGCCAGCTTGGATGTCGTCAAAGACAGGAGGATTGCCCGGGAGAGAGTTGCCATGATTAGGCTTTTCATTGATGTGAATGCCATCGCTCTCCTTTTTACAGTTCGCAGTTGTGAATGGATTGGATCGTATCGTACTCAAGAGCAGTGTACGAGTTGCTGCTGCCGGTATCCTTGGATGGAAGACGACGTGTTCCCAATTGCTTGTTGCGTGCTCCTCTCTTTACTCGCACTCGTACTCCGTATCCTGCGTGGCTGGCCTGCTTAGCTCGCAGCTCGCAGAGTGAATGGCGGTGCGAAGAGCGTGCGCAGCAAGTGCCCGTGTTCTCAACACCCCTTCCGCGACAAGGAAGAGGAAGCTCGAATGTTCAAGTTGCCAAAGCGAAGGCTGCGAATGATGGCGATGCTGATGACGGCGATGGCGGAAGTCGGCTGTTTGCCTCTCTTGATCAGAACTGTCTTTGATACGTACGTCTACTGGTAGATCGTACTCCTATTAGAGCCCTCACAAGCAAAACCGTTGACAACTCAGGTGACGCGACTTGTTACCGATCCTCCTCACACGCGTACGGGTAGGCCGCACAGAGTGGATGTTGGCAACAACGCTTTGGAAGCTGTGTGCCTGATGCTGTTGGAACTGATTCGAGTGGCAGTTCAGAAGATACCAGCCAGACGTTGGCGCCACTTGTCCAATGATCAACACTGGAGGAGCGTGGCAACAGTGCCGATGCCTCCTCCAGCCTGTGCTCTCTGTTCGTTCTCTCCTGTTCGTCTGCCGACTCGGGCGACGATGGGACGAACAACCTCGCGTCGCAGAGGTCCTGCTTGACATCAAAGATTCTCATCCACAACCACTTCTGCCACCACTCGGTCCAATGACAGACCGCACACTTGTGATGGTCCATTGATTCTTGCTTTCCCTCTCTAGCCTTCCATTCATTCTCTCATTCATTCTGCAGCATCAACCAGTAGATTTGGTGCGATTCCATAGATGCAGAGCAGAGTAAATTTGAGGAATACAATATTATACAACATTTGCTAGTTCCTCATTATGATTCAAACTTGAGGAAATTCCAACAACACAATCAAAATCCGTTTCAGTCGATACTGTTTCTCGCTTTCTCCGTCCACCCATTCATCGCACGGTCACCAACATTGCTCCTCTCCAGGATTATCTCTCAAACATCAAAATCGAATTGCAGTCTCGGCGGTTGCCCCGTCAACGATTCCACACTGTGAAAGGCAACGCCACCGCCCGTATCCTCCACGGCCCGAATCAGCAGCAGCATGTTCGTTGGATCGTCTTCCCCATCGATGATCGCCTCGGGTGCGAGCGGCGCGAATGTCAGATCCGTCACGTCAATATCAATCATATCATCCATTGTTGCCGTGAGCGTCACGTTGGGTCCGGCAATCCCTTTCGCTATGGCGTTCTCCAACGGATACACGTCGTAGAACAGGTGGTCAATGTTGAGTCGCGTCGCCGGTTGCTTCATGACTTGGATGGTCACCGTCGACGAGGATGGCATCGCGATCGGACTCAATTGCAGCGTCACCTTCATGGTGATCGGCGGCAAGATGTCGTCCAGGTCGCGCGGCAGCTCTTTCATTTCGAATTGCACCAACGTGAAGGTTGTTGCAACTGCACTGCCGGTGGATGATAACGCGACCTTCAATTGCTCCTTCGAACCGAAAGGGGTCTGCGCATTGCTTTGCAAGTACGTATCGCGCTGCGCCGAAATGTAGAACATGGGAGGCAGCGTGATCGTGGGCTGTTGCGACGTCGTCGGTGACATGGTTGGGTGTGTCGTGGTCTGTCGCGGCGTTGGCAACGGGCTTGGCTGTCGCGTCGGCATCGGCGTGGGAATTGGTTGCACGGTCAAGTATTTGATGGCCTCATAGGGAATGGGTTTCTCGATGAAGGGTGGGTAGGTGGCCGCCGGGACGGGTGCCGCGGTTGGGACATTCACATTGACGCTGCCTCTGAGACTTTCGTCGGTGTCATTGTCGCTGTCGCCAACATGCGTCATGATGATCGACAGGATGACACCCATGAAGATGATAATGGCGTAGCAACATGCGATGCGTCCAACCACGGAAACCTGATGCGTCGTCGCATGCTTTCGGCGGCGGCCGGAACTGCGCGAGCTGCTGCTTCTCCTCTCACTGCGACTGCTGTCGCCATCAGCGATGGCTCTTCTTGCAGCGTGCGATTCCGCGGTGTTGTCGGTGCTTGCGCTCAACCGACCGATCACAGTCATCTCATGTTCCGAGCTTTGGCCATTCATCTTGCTTGTGCTTTGATGTGGATGAGTCTATTCTCCAAGTATTTCTGCGAGTGCTGTGGTGTATCAGAGTAGAGTAGAGTAGAGTAGAGTAGAGTAGAGTAGAGTAGAGAAGTGTAGAGCAGAGTCCTCCTTTCTCTCTCTGGAGAGAGTATCTGCCAGTCGTATTGTCCGCTCGTGTTGCCTCACAAGTTTTCCTTTCTTTGATTTGATTGCGTTCTTCACAGTGTGGACCCTCGCGACGTCGATGATGGCAACAACGATGGTGTCGATGCTGAAGAGCTCTTCATCTGTTTCTCCTATCCGTCGTGTCATCAGCGTGCGATCTATGACTACGCTTCACTTGGTCACAAAACGTTCACATCTGTTCGCGCGCTTTATCTCTCTCTTCTTCAATTTGGGAGAGCAGTTCGAAATCATGTGCGCGGACTGTACCGCGCACAAAACTTCCACCTCCAGACGCAGAACTTTGCTCCACAAGAGACGAAAACGTCTTCTTTTTGTTCCCAACACTGAACATCCCCAATCAATCAATCAATCAACCAATAGAGAGTTATCGCATTCAGCTCCCTCAGCTGATGTCAATTGTCACAGTTCGCATTGACTCTCGAGCAGAGAAACTGCACAGGACTGATTCGTGACATAATACTGCATGGATTAACTCGAGCGCTTTTGAGTCTATCCTATTCCCAAGGTATCATGTTTAGACAAGTTTGTTGCATTTTCGGTTTGGCAACATCCTATTTTGGTCATTCCTGTTCTGAGATTGTAGATGACGGCCAGGGAATAGAAATATATATTAATTCGTTGTGATGGGTGTGTCATCGTTGTTCTCTTGGATGTTGGTGTCCGAAATTGAATGCATACAGTGTAGCGTTGCGACAAACATAGATCATTGACAACGACAAGAACGACCAAAACGGTCAAAATGAAGCAATATTATTGGCTACAAGTTTAGTTACGCGTGGAAGTGATAATTTTGCCAGGACTCCACGAGCTGAGATGATTTCAGTTCAGAGCGTCGGAACTGAGTTCTCATCAGTTCGCCGAGGGGGAAGTTCGCATCCCGCCCCTCGAAAAGTGTCTCTATCAGGTTATGACTCCCTCCTGGGACTGGTCGTGACTGGGTGAGCTGAGTGCGATAACTCTCTAATCAATCGAACAAGCAATCGATCAGGCGATAAATCATGGTCTCTCTCTCTCTCTGAAGCACCCTTCATGGACAAGGAACCGATACGTCTCTCTGATACGAGTAATCTGCAACTGTTCTTCCTATTAGAGTGCAGAGTACAAGTACAGCAGGCGTGATACCTGTCCACGTCTGATGTCAAACGCTCATCTAGATATTTGTCGTAGTCTATTAAGTGTCCGTTTTCGTCAATCGGACATACAACAGATTAGAAGTAGCGGTAAAATATTATATATATCCACATATCAGCTTCGGAGAATCGCCATTTTCGTTTCGACTTTCAAGTCGTGGATAGATGATGACGACCAAAATGGCGCCAGAACATCATTCGCAGCCAAACCAACCACGCCACACCTCGTAGGTGCGCATACGTATCCAAAACACGGTGCTCCAGAGAGAGTTGGGTGGCGTTGCGTCCCGCTGCCATTCAATCAGCGCAGGTGACAGTAAAGGTGGCACTGGAAGTGCGCCCCTAATATGTATGTTAACTGCTTGTGTTGGTGTACGATGCCTTTTAGTACCGTGTCACAATATCAGCATCAATTCGTATGCATTGCCATTGCAGTTGCTGTTGTGTGGTTTGGAATGCACCTGGCAGAGTTTGGCGCGTTTTTAGAGAGTGCTCTGCTCGTATCCAATCATGGCTTCTTTCCATTTGGTCGATCTTTGCGTTGATGCATCTGTGACGTGTTGGACTGCAGCTGTCGCTGCTTGCTGTACATAGTCTCGTCGATGGCAGACTTGAGCGAGCCTTCCCCTGATGACTCCGTCCTCAACTCATACCCCAGCTGGGACTTTGGCTTCTGATCAGCTGCCGAAGTCATATTGTCTGACGTGATGAGCGTGTTTGGAGGTATCGTGCTGTTGCGCCAGGCAGTTTGCACAACCTCGGCCATGTTGGCATCATCCTGGGCGGTTCCATTATCATCGTCAGGACTTGGAATGTGCGGTAGGTGGTCCACAGGTTTTGAAGTTGACGGTTGGGTTGGGCCTCGGGCGGTGTTGGTGGAGATCTTGAGTCGGTCCTTGATTTTGGGTTGATGAGATGTGACCGATGGCTGGGCAGTGGACATGCAGCTGTCGTTCTTGTGCTTGTTCTTGCGACTGCTGTTGCTGTCGAGATCGTTCGGACTGGAATCTGTTTGGTTTTGTTCCCGGTTGATGATGCTTTGCAGTACGGTGCCTGAAACAATGCCATCGAACTGCTCCGCATCATCATGTTCATCCCAGTCTCCCGTGTAGTGTATCTCCGCGCCATCATCCGGCGGCGCTGCACCCGACTTCTGCCCCCCATATCCTGGTCGACCACCCGACTTCGACGCCGGCGCTCTGCGCTTTGGTTTGCCACGACCAAGACGAAGGATGAAGATTGTGGAAAGGGCCGCAGCGCTCGCGATTCGGAACAGGCCCACACCGCATGCAACGCCCACCGCTGCTGAGAGCCAGATCGTGGCTGCAGTGGTCAACCCGTGAACGACATTGACCTGCGACTTGTTGCTTCCCGTCGTTGTAATCACTCCCGCGCCCACAAAGCCCACCCCCGACGCGACGTTGGCGGCCATGCGAGAGGGATCATACTTGTCGAATGCGAGGAATCCGTAGGCGCTGCACACCGTGTACGCAGATGCACCCATGGCAACTCTGGGAACGGGTTTGTGTTGACGCAATGCCATAGAGAGAAAGCGTGCGCGCGCACGAGATAGAGAGCAACGAGGCAGCAGCATCGAATTCAAAAAGTGCGTTGGTGGGTGAGTGAGAGACCGGCAATGGTGGTTATTGTATGCATTTGCTGGCACAATGTCATCGTTTTGGCCAAGCGCAGCCAGGCTGGTGTGTTCAATCTTGAATCAATTGGGCTCGATTCAACTCCATGTCTCGTCATGTTTGATCATGCATCCAACTTACAATGACATCGTCCGCACTCCGGCCGAGTGCTTGGCGAAGCTGCGTTCCTTCCCCAAACACGCGCCCATGAGGGCGGCGTAGAGAATGCGCAGCACAAGCCGAAGCTCGAGTTCGCTTGAGATTGGCGACAGTCCTGCCATTGCGGCATGCCTAGCCTGCATGGTCACCGCTCCTGCCGTTGCCGTCTCGACGACGGCAGGCAACGAAGGAGCCACCGCACTGGTCGCCGTTGCAATTGTGTCAGCCGCATTCAACACCTCGCCAGTTGCCTCGATGGTTGATGCAACAGCGGTTTGGGGCAACATCAGGAAGCCCAAGAGAGTGAATGCCGCCACCTTGACAACACGCCTGAGCGGTTTCCATGACTTCAGAAATGAACGCACTCTCGCTGATGTTGATATGGATGGAGGTTGCAGATCACGCGCCACTCTACCGAACAGCGGACATTGCTGATACGGCTGGCGCCGTTCCGGCTGTGTTTGTTGTTGGGAACGATAGGGTATCACACCGGTGCTTGTCGCGACTGGGACGTGTTGATGCGCCTTCCAGCCGACCGACCGCATCGATGGACCGACCAGCGCAGATGCTGGATGTGCGCTCAACAGAACCAATGCCGTCATCAACAGTAGCACTGCCATCCTCATCGTTGCTGTCGTTGTCAATGGTGCTATGATTGAAGTCGTCGTTGCGTTGTGTTTCATCTTCATCGTTCTTGCAAGCGTGGTGGAACTGGAGGGCACTTGGCTCCTTTCCCGTTTGATTCGTCGCGAATCTGCCACGGGGCTTCCCATCTTCGTTCTCGTTTTCTTTGCCTTGTATTGTCTGGCGACTCGTATTTATCTGCCTTCTTTTGGCAAGTGTCGGTTTGCGGTGGTCTCGTTTTGTGAGGCAGTTGGAGGTGGAGTGCGGCTGCTCTGTCTGTGACTGCCAAGAGCAGAGGATGCAACACCTCTTGGGGGAGATGACGCAATGCGGAACAGGGAATGGAATAGTACCCTATTGTGGTCTCGTCGGGAGAGTGGAGAGAGAGAGAGAGAGAGTGTCGCGAAGAGAGAGAGAGAGAAAGTGGAAGCATGGTACGGCCCACTTTGTGTGGAATCGCACCGTCGTTGGTTTGAGCAGATGGATCCTCGCACAGCGGACCCTTGTTGTTGCGTATTTGCGCGGGGAGAGACCCTCGGCGATACTCGGGCTGTTGTCTCTTTTGATCCGTCACCACCCAACCAACCTGTTTGTGGTCAAGTCCTTTCCCACAAAAACTCTCTCTGGCGAAATCGAACATCAACGCATCAAATCGAGAGCTCTGATTGGGTGGTTCTGCAGATTCGACAGATGGGTCTCCCTCGAATCCAAAGGGTGTTCGCTTTTTGTGCGTTTGGGAGCTTCGGAGCGGTGGGTCACAAAACCCTGCATGTCCGACCTGGGACTGTCGAGACTTCGCAAGATGTAGACAACCTGACGAAGGACAGACGGAAGGCCCGCCTCCACACGTTTGACGGACAGACTGAACGTGTGTTTGTGCCGCCCAGCTGACGCACACTTCCACTCTCTCTCCTCCCAATCGTACTTGCTCATGCAGGAGTCCACTTCTAGCTGTATGTGTGTGCACACTCAGATGCTGAATGCCACAACAAGATGCATATCACCTTCTGGACATGTGCAGTACAGGAACAGTATCACAATCTGTATCACAGATATATCATGCAAGATGTTATCATGTATGCTATGTACGATCCCAACCAGAACACGGAAGAAAAGAGCGAGAGAGAGAGAGAGAGAGAGAGAAAGATCAGCAGAGTGGATGATCTACACAGAGAGACTGCAGAGACAGCAGTAGAAACCAACAGAACGGAGCAGTGCAGACAGCAATACAAGAAAGTAGCTCATAAGTTGATTAGACCACGGAAAATAAACCCACAAATCAACGTCCCAAGCAGTCTTCGTGTATTAGCACAACGCTTTATTCACCTGATTCGTTTTCTGATTAGTCTGTCCTTGTATGTGCTGAAACGTTGCTTTACTCCGACACATGATTTTCGGCATAAGAGGGACACACTAGAGAGAACATCAGAGATTCGGTCTGGCCATCGCCCGGCAAACATGTGATGTCCAATTCGACCTGATATACTTCCCAACTAAACCTGAAATGACAACACACTCGACGACCTCAAGCATCATCAATGGAATGTGGAATCGACAGAGCCATGGAATGATGATGAGTGACGTCGACACAGAAGACATCATCGCCACATCATGGGTCATCTCCACATCAGAACAAGATCGCAGAGGTGCAATGACTGAGAGCTGACCTTGAAGACAACAACATGAGATACAACTCAATGAAGATAACATAAGAAACAGAAGTCACTCAACCCAAACAGTGTCTTCACTCAACAACTCATCACCATCGTCCTGAAAGACTTGATCTCTCTTGAAGGACTCGTGTGATTTCGCTGTGTACGATAACGAGATAACATCATGTTTTCAAACCTTTACCACAAGCAAATGCACAACGTACAGACAATCGATCACGAACATTTTGACATGGGACACCTGGCAACAAGGGTCGAATTGGTCCATCATTGAGAAAACTGACCCAACCAATCAAAGCTCCTTGTATTGGCAATGATATATCTTTCCGCGAAAAGAGTGTTCTTGACTCCACCTTTCGTTCTCAGGAACTCTTCTTGGGTCATAGTGCCTCAAAGAGCCGGACCCCAAAATTGGATACATTTGGTTGCAGATTTTGGATCCATTTTTCCCGATCTCAGACTGGAATCTGTAGACGCTCAATCGAATACCTCTTTGCATCTACGTAGACTTAAGAGCCAGGTCTATCCAGGAAAGTAATAACATTATCTTGTTGTTACTACTATCTTGTTGATCTTGATGTGTTTATTGACCTTCTTGGTGTGGTTTTGCCTTCGGACGTCGGACAGACCATTTTTTATCTCGTTGGTTACAGTTGGTTACACGTAGAATTCTACAGGAGTCCGGTAGGATCTTGCCTCTTTTCTTCGAGAAACTCTACTCTCCATCTTTGAAGTCTCCGGACTTAGCGGTCTTTGGCTCAATCTGTACAATAGATATCATTTCAGAATCCTCTCTCTGAGGCGGTCACGACCATATGGTCTATATGGTGTTTGAGTGCGATGGTATGGTGGTATGCTTGCGTTTAGTGCTCCCATGGAGGTCCGAATAATATTTGACCACTCGGATGCCCAACTTTGGCAGCAAGTGTGGAGAAATTTGATTCCAACGCCTGCGTCATCGTGACGTCAGTGATGGTCGGAACACTTCTTTGGACCAATCAGAACAGGGAAACAAGGCAACCAGAAGCCAAAAACGTCCGTGAATGATGGGGGTGCTTGATGGATCACATCAGTGCTCACCGAGCAAAAGAGAAACAGCCACCAAACTTTAGGATTGTATATATAAACGCTGTATGATGCTACAATAGCAAGACGATTACAGGACCACTCACACGAGCTAAGTCCGGAGAGTTTGACTTTGGTTGATGCTGTTTTTGGCCTGTTTTTGTTCAGGACTTGCGTAGAAAGTGTACCGCGACCTACACGACATTTTTCTTGTATCCAACTGTAACCAAAAACGTTGGCTACAGCTGGCTCTTCGAGGCATAGCTTCCAGTTTCATTTATGGTGGAATTGGGAGAAACTTCGAAAATGGCCCTGATGTGCAGCGTCATGATTTACTATTCCCGAGCATTCGCGCAACAACCAAACGGATGATTTGAATATCCCTTCATGACCCAGGGCCTATAGTGAATCCAAATAGCAAAATTTTTTCACGGAATCTTCATTTTAACGTCAACGTTTACATGTAACATATCACTTTCTCGATACCTGAAGAAAGCTTGAGAGATGGGCGATCCAGCCATGTGTCGCTTTCGGTGGGATTGTTAGGATGATTATGTCGTAACCAGAGCCTGAACCACCCGTGAATAGTTTTTTGGCTAGCGGGACTGGCGCGAACCTGTTCAGCAACACGCAGATTGTGGGCGAAATCGCATTGGTTTTTCTGCATATCAAACTCGCAACACTTGTCGTTGTCTTCTGCTTTCTGGGATACATTGCCGTCCTCTTCCAGAGGTTATCATCTCCAAGAACGAACAGAAAGATGAGCAGTACTCGACCAGTGTTGGGCGAGGAAACGTCCATGGGCGTGTACGAAGATCACACACAGGGGCTTGCGGTAAACTGCCGGACATTGAGAGTCGGACATACTGTTCGCGAAGGGAAGAACACAAATGGTCGTGAGTGCGACTTTATTAGTCATGATTGTCATGTCCTTGACATTCTCGTCGCGACTCGTATCTGTATGGTGTCCATACATGCCTTGAAATAGGGCACCTTTTCAAAACGTGCTTTAAATAGGGCACGCTTTGTTTCACTACATCTGAGAGACATTTCAATCATGTATTGACAATTTGAAACCGTCGGAGACGACGTCCTCACCACGACTAGATAATTCGCATTCACTACTATTGTCCGTAAATGTACCTTCAATGTTGTCCGTTAGTACGATAGTCCGTTTTGCTGGAAGCCCCATGATGGGAAGTGCTGCTACTTGAAGGCCACAAATAAAATTACTGGCCTAGAAAGAAGCACTCCAAAGACGGTCAAAAAGATCTTCAGCTTATGCGGATTCCATATCTGCAAAGAAAATTGGGGTATCTACCATGGAAGGTGTTGAAGTAAGGTAAAACATAATTTCAGTGGTTCCAACGATAGCACAGAAATGAAGGTACCGATTTAGTTGTTTACGTAGGCTGCGGTAGGACAAACGCGTTCAAAATTTAACACGGGCCGAAAAAAAAGGATATAATGAACGCATTGGGCCTGGGTCATGAAGGGATAGTAGTCGCCATTTGATTTGAATAGCCATCACACGACTTCACTAGCCGTACTTCGACGGATTTAGCTATGGGCCCGTTGTCTTCGCGGGACACGCCATTGACTGCTGTTGGCTGTCGTCCGAGAGGACGAAAACCGTCGTTGTTCGGACGGTTTTCCTCGCAAGAAAGAAATGGTTTTCGCTGGCCCTCCCCAACTCTTCCTTGCAAGGAAGGTGCGCCAATGACACACCACGAATCAACGCTCACTATGCACAATAGAGGTGTTGCATTCTACCGCCTCGTCCGTTTGGCATGGCCGGCGGACGTATGTCGGACTGGCCGGCGTGATCCCTGCAACTTTTTCGATCGTCGATGTATCATAGTCGCACGACTATTATGGAACAAGCGCTCAGACGAGGGCACGCAACAACGGGTCAACACAGCTGCAACAGTTACTTGTGCGCTTTGATGGTGTTGACACACTGCCGCCTGTGGTCGCAAGAGTGGAGAGATTTTTCTCGAAGCGTGGTCATTGTTCATCACCACTGCATGTTCGGACGCGTTGAGAACGACACCTGCAAATGACGCGTATCCGTGAGAGTATCAAACGTACCGTTCCACACCGTACATCAACATCAGCTTCGACCATGGTGGGGGTGGAATGGGATCGCCATGTGGCAGGACGCAGAAGAGAGCCGGATAGGCACGCGAGGTCTTCGTCTGGATTCTCCAGTTGCTGTCGTCGTTCTTGTGGCAAAGGGAACATCCTTCGATTTCTGACGTTCCTGGTCACATTCGTGGCGGCGCTGTGGATCAACCATAAAGGCGCCAACATTGGAAAGATCGATGCTTCCATGCAGGCATCGCAGAACAACAACCGCGATGAAGGCGTTGGTGATGGCAGCCCGACCCTCCAATCTGTTGGGCGTGGGCGAGACTCCACCGATGAGGAGGAATCGTTGTCGAACAGGGGCCTGGATGTGGAGCGGTGTCGGGAGATTATCCGCAACACCACGCTGCCGTACTTGAAGAGGAAAGGGGTTCCCACCATGCTCAGCCGGCAACGACTCGAGAACGTGCGCGACAAGATGATGGAGCTGAGCCTGCAGCAGGATCCTGTCATTCCCGGAGATTGGGTGGAGACTGGGACGTGGAAGGGCGGGGCGTCGCTGCTTGCGGCCGTCGTGCAGCGCACGGCGCAGAACACGCCAGAGTGCGGCAACGTACCCAAACGCACGATCTGGCTGGCAGACTCCTTCGAAGGCTTGCCGCAGGAGGCTGCGAAAGAGAACAAGGCGGATGGTGGCTTCAGCAAGCCTATGGACGGGCCCGGATCGTACAAGATCCAAGGCGGCGTGGAGACCGTCAAGCGATTGTTCGTGGAACATGGATTCGGGACGGACGGCTCTGGCGACGTGCCCATCCGATTTCTGGAGGGTTGGTTTGAGGACACTTTGCCCGATGCACCGATCGAAGACATCGCGATCTTGCGTCTTGACGGGGATCTGTATGCCTCCACGTTGCAAGCCCTCTTCGCGCTGTACCGCCGCGTACCTGTCGGCGGCACCGTCATCATTGACGACTACGGACATTGGCCGCAGTGCAAAGCGGCAATTGACGATTTCTTCCTGGATGCCAACGTGACGCTCAACTACGTCGACTATACCGGTCGCTGGTTCCAAAAAGAGAACGACCGCATCCGCGTTCCTCCAAAATGGAATAAGAATATGATCACCATCGATCCCAAGGTGCTAAAGGCATGGCAACGGCTGTCTGGGTGGCATCGGGAAACGACGAGGAATTTCGTTGGACATGTTGGAACTAACCGTTTTCAAACCTACCGATACATCGAAGCCATGCGGCACGTCATTCAGAAGAAGCGCCGTGATCAAGCAAATACGCCACGCGCATCTCGAGCACCAGTGCATGTGCATGTTTGTGAGACCGGTTTCAACGGCGGGCACTCTGCTATGCTATTCCTCGCCTTCCACAATGCCAGCAGCACCAACGGCAACGACAACAGCGAGCACGGAGGAGTCCACGTTCACTACCATGGCTGGGATCTCGGCAAGGTCGGATCATCCAGACCAATCGCCAAGAAAATGGAGGATGAGTTCGGAGCCGAGTACTTCCACGTTGTCTGGGGCGATTCCAAGCAAACTCTTCCCAGCATCCACGTCAACGAGGGCGAGGAGGCAGGGATGATGCATGGTCAGACTTGCGACATCATCGTAGTCGATGGTGATCACAGCAGCAAAGGCGTGGCGAACGACCTCCGTTGGCTCCTGGAGGTAGCGCATCCTGGCACGGTGGCATTCGGTGATGACTGCGCACCATACAGCAGGAATGTACCAAAATCGGTACAAATGCTGAAGGCGTGGCTCGATTTTGTCGACCAGGGTAAGTTGGTCAGCGTCGCGAGGTACCGCAACCCACAGCTCCCAAGCCCAGGCTTCGTGGAGGCCGTCGTGCCAAATACGGCAACAGGAACCTAGGTATGACCCCATTCAGGGTCTGCAAGTATAAGACGACCCGTCACATCAAAATGTTACACCTTTCTCGAGAGAGCCGCTTTGAGGTGAAAACTAACTATTCTATTAGAATAGAATGCATATGAAAATGAAACAGGTGCCAGTTTCATTCCGCCAATACCTTGCACATCTGGGAATCGATTCCAGCACAGTTCATACTCGTGCTTGTAGCTGTTCTCAACGCAAAATGGAGAAGCAATCTGCATGCTTCAGTTGCTCAAAAGCAGCCAAGGCTGTGCCATAGTAGTACCACACATGCCTGATGTCTCACAACATCACGCCCCTCTTCACCCACTGTCCACTCTGCCGTCAAGGTGCAAACAACATGTATTATGATCCTCTTGTTCCCACCATGTCCATCGATCATCGCATTCAGCTCGATTTCTCCGTTTGGGTGTCACCACCAAAGACCATCCGTCTCCGGCACAAGTCACGAGTTCGCAAAATGCCGAATCGGGATTCTGGTTGCAGTCAGTGTAGTCAGTCATTCCGGATCCGAACCATCCGACTGATGCTGGCGTGGAAAAGCCGCGTTTGGGTTGTGCCTGTGTCAACTCGCCATCTTGTGCTTCACGACGAGAATCGTGGTCAGTCAACAGCAAGATGGTTGAAATTAGTGTCACGGTCACGACTGGGCAAGGAGGAACTGTGCGTGTCCACGACTCTTCGGTTTGTTGTGTGTGACATGCTTGTGCACGGTACGGATACTCGTGCATCAGCGAAGACAGCCCACGACAAAGACAGCAAAAACGCAGCAGGGCGCACACGCCAGAGACATGGCGAAACGAAGAGAACAACAGAACACACAAGCCAAGATCATCGAAAACAACGAAAGCAGAAGAGACCAAACCCTGAGAACATCAAGCCAGAGACGATCCAAACCACAAACCAAACCAAGCCCACAGCAATCACAAAACGCAAACAAGCATCCGCAACCGCAACAAACGAATAGACAAGATGGACGAAGAAACACGCATGGTCAAGTTGGTGAGTTGAGGTTGATGCTGATTGCGGTCGCTGGCGTTCGTTCGCAACTTTGTCTGGCTGGGTTGCGCCTGTTGGACCCAAAAATCACGGAGCGACGTCTCCATGATGACCGTTTGGGGCGTACTGCCGCTGCGTGGAGTCTCCGGGTTTTCTTGTGGCTTTATCCACACTGGTTAACGTGTGGTCGCGCAGTGCGACGGCAGCATCAACACCATGGGAGACGCGACGGCCGCACTTGGTCCACAGCACATCGTCGCTATTCGGATTGTGCTCTATCACTCCAACACAACGCAACATCGCAGAGGAGAGCAGAATTAGGCACGCCTGCGAAAAACATGCGCGTAAGGGAGCGATCAAACGCGCAGATCGCCGCCACGCTGATCACACGAGAAGAGCAAAGCGCAGAACGAACAGGGAGACGAGTATGCGGAATGGCAGGATCACACGCGCGGCTTTCGATGCCTTGGAATGGTGGAATTGGATGTTGGGACGGTGAAGCGCTGATCTCTCTTGCAACCACAGATCTATCTCAGCATCAACGAAGTTGCAGAAGACGATGGCACTGCTGCTGCCGCTGCTGCTGAAGACACTGGTAGTTCTTGCGTTGTGCTCTATGCTGATTGCCCTGAGCTCTACGTGGTGCACCCGTTCGCTCTCACTCACATCCATACTGTATTGCTTTTCGTCTCACACCAAAATCCACACCCACACGCATGCCACTATCCACCGTTGCGCAGGTCTCCAAGGAGGGAGACAAGCACGAACTCCCCATCTCCATCGCCAAGATGTCAAAGCTGGTGGCAATTACTGTCGAGGAGGACGAGGATGATGATGATGCCGATGTTCGCGAGATCCCACTGCCAAACGTGCGAAACGAAGTTCTCGTCAAGGTCATCGATTTCTGCAAGCACCATCAGGAAGAGCCCATGACAGCCATCACCACGCCACTCAAGTCATCCAAGATCGAAAGCCTCGTACAGCCGTGGTACGCGGAATTCTGCAACGTTGATAAGACTCTCCTCTTCGAACTTGTAACGGCGGCCAACTTCATGGACATCAAGCCGCTTCTGGATCTCACGTGTCTCGCTGTCGCGGTTCTCATCAAGGGCAAGTCGGCGCAGGAACTCCGAGCGATTTTCAACATTGCCAACGAGCTGACACCAGAGGAAGATGCTGTCGTGAAGGCCTCGTAAGCATCGAAGCGTGCCAAGGCGCACAGTCGGTCGACCATACTCTATTTCGATTTGGCACTCGGATTTTCACCGATCCTTCAGCGAATTGCCAGATCTATGTCTCTCGAGAGCATCCCATTTTCCTTCCGTCTAACTTGCTTCCACCCTTCCATGATGAATGCATGGGGAATGCCGAATTGTGAAAGGCAGAGTCGCAGACGCAACAGCAGGCAGCGCTCCATCTCCGAGCTAGGCTCAACAAGTCAAAAGAGCAAAACAACAATAGAACAAAGCAACGTACTACCAACACAATCGAGACCAGGTCCAATTCCTGGGAGCGAAGCAACTGCTATCGAGACTTTTCACTGGTGGCGAATCATCCTTTCCGATTTGAAGCGCGCAACAGAATGTCGTCAACACAATAAACATATCCAATATTTACACTCCACATGGACACGCGCAGCCCACCTCTAGAGAGTATTGGAGATGGTCTCCTTTTCCTCAGTGACGAGCTACGTATGGATGACGACGAAAGAGGATATGCTCTAATGCTCTCTTACGTTGCATTAGCTCCATCAACGTGCGTGTCTCCGATGTCAAGAATCCACACCGTGCCCGCTGGATTGATCCACAGCAACCTCTCCCCCAAGCCGCATCTCTTCTGCGCATTCGCGTTCATCTTCGTCATCGCCACCATCCTTGTTCTTGGAAGCACCACCGACATTGCCGCTCGCACTCTTCTTGTCCAACACGATCATGGTAACAAACACGAAGCTGGTAGCGAAGCTCAGGACGCTCGCCATCTCCAGAAACTTGCGGGGTCTCACGAACGCCTTGACAAAGACAAGCTGATCAGCAGAGTGCGGTGTTGTGTCACGTTGGTATCGTGTGACGTAGTATAGTTGATGAAGTCGAGGAATTGAAATGGAGAATGGTTGGAATGAGGTTAGGTCATGTGGAATGAAGTGCAACATGATGCTACATGATGGGAGCGTGAATCGAACCCAACCAACGACGCATGGGCACGAGGAAGCATGAACAACAGGCAACCACCGTGACGCTCTCACCTTGAGAACCTCCCACGTCATGAGGAAGATATTCGGGGACGAATACAACGTCGAATTGACGAAGGACAGCAAGTGGGACCACAGACCGAACAGACAGAAGAACAGCGCCGCCGCATTCTTGCGATTTCCCTTGCGGTACAGATTGAATTCCACGAGCGCACGCATTGCGATGCCGGCAATGAAGCTGAGCATGCTGGTGAGGAAGCTCCAGCGCGTTGTCACGAATTCGTACTTCATATGCTGCTCCATGAAGGCGTACACGCTGGTGGCGGTGGACGATGAGTAGCGTCCCAGCATCAGCGTCGTCGCTGCCGCCGTGGACGTGACAATAGCATTGAGGCTCAGCATCAAGGTGACCAAACCAAAGAAGTGGTAGATCCGGATTATCCAGCGACGCAGCTTGAGATCTTGAGGTGTCATCTTGATTTTGACTCCCCCGTCACCCTCCTCATCGTCATCGTCGTCGTCGTCCAACAACGTGAACAGCGATCCGAGGCTGGAGCCCGCAATCAAGGCGGAGGGGACTCGGACGGATGTGAAGAACTTCAATGCGATGGAGCTGTAGTTATCGACGGACATCGTCAACGACGTTGCGCTCGTTCTTTGAGCAGTTGATGGAAACGATCTTGGCGCCCATGCTGAAGACGATGATGGAATTCCAGACGTACGGTTTGGCGCCGGCCTTCCCCCAAGGACACGCGGCGTCCTCGCCAACATTGCTGTTGCAGTTGTTGCTGGTCGGTTGCGGTGAGGCGCAAAGGCCGAAGCAACTTCTGCGCTCAGCATCGCATGGCCGATCACTGCGATGAACGGCATGATGTGAACACGCATGGTGGACTGTCTCTTTGTGTGCACGTACGACCTATAATATGTATGATAGTACTCGTCGCACGAATGAAGGAGGGCAACTGATTGCGAGGTTGCCTGCTCTTCGGTAGCTTGTCGTTGTGATCAGCCGTTGCTGTTGTTGTTGTTGTTGTCGCGGTCGAAGGCTGCGATCGTTTGGATGCAATTGCGAGTGCAGAGCCACGTGACAAACAAGAGTGCGCCTTGGTGGATGGTCCTCCAGGTCGTATCTATTTCTGTTTCTGTGCTTGTGTCTGTGCTTGCGTCTGTGCAGGGATGGGATGCCAAGAGGAGAGGAAGCGCCAATAAGTACAACCTGCGATGTGTTAGTGCCAACCGAGATGAACGAAAATGGGGAGCTGCGCGAGAACAGTATCTTTTGACACCAAGGAAAAGCGCGGCAAATGCGTATCCATCTGTATCTTCTGGTTGGGGAGCGCGTGATACCACCAATCAGATACGACTACAACCTGCGAACATGCTCTTTAGGTCGTCGTTGCAACCAAAGGAAGAGCAGAGGATGAATCCCCCAATGGTCAGCACTCGTACTCATAAGTATACACTATGGATTCAATAGCATTCCACAATACTGTAGTAATGCACTGCACTGTGCTTCCACTTGAACACGTGCTTTACGACCTATGAAGGATGTGTGAGTAGAATGCTGCACGCTTAGGTCGTGCTCGCAGCAGACTATCTGGTGTAGCTGAGCTGCAGCTTGTCAATTGCGCGCTTCGTCTCGACCGCAACGCTCTATTGCACTTTACTCTATTGGTTTCCCTTCATTCTCTCACCATCAATGCATAAGCTGCACAATGACCTCCAGATGTTCTGGAGATATCTTGGACCGGATGAACGCTATCATGAGCAAGGTTGCTTTGGCATACGCTTCGCCGGCCAGTATCGTCGATACCGAACTGTAAAACTTATCCTGCGCATCCATCAGATCTTCCGGCACCAGAATAGGTCTCGAACTCCCTTCATCACGATCGTTGTCGTCTTCATCCTCATCTTCGCCGCCGCTGTTGGTGACGACGGCCCGAAAGAAGGCCCGCCGCAGCTTCCACAGCAACCCGGCCGTCACGAAGGGCGTCTGAATCCCCGAAAGATGGTACTCCTGCATCGTGACCGTGGAACGAAACAGCGAGCAGATTGCGCCCACGACACCCCGCAGCGCGAACGCGAACGTGCACAAGGCCATGTTGCGCACCACCAGCAAACCCGTGGCGCGGATGAGCCTCACGTCATTTCGAAACGCCTTGGTCTCTCGGTAGTTCACTTGCCGCATAATGAGCGACCCCATCGCGCAGACGGCCATGACCACCACCGATGGTTTGATGGCGGCTCCGAACGTGCCCCAAATATTGACGAGGCAGCTCGCCACGAGAACCCACGCCGTCTTGCGCCAGAGGAACGCCAAGATCTTGAGCGCGCTGACCAAACGGTCGCGTTCCGATGTGTCGGGCGGGATGAATCGCTTGTTGCCGGAGTGGATGAGCCACAGGCCGAAGCCCAGGCTCAGCTTCCACAGCGTTTCCAGACCGAGAATGAAGTTGGCACGCGCGGACTGGAAGGGGACCGTCGGGCACAGGCAGAGGGTGGAAAAGAAATCCACGATCGTCGTCAGCGCGAGCATCGTGGTGCATTGCGGGATGCTGCGCGTTGTGCGTTCTCGGAAGGATTGCCATCGTGCGGCCCTGGCAAGCATGGGATCGGGAACCGTGAAAGTTATGTTCTTGTTCACGTCGTTGCCGCCGATACTGCTGCTGCTGCTATGCGGTATTCCAGGCGGCGTTGCTGAGTGTAATACTGATGAGCACCAGATTGGGGTTCTACAGTGTTGGCTCGGCAGGAACATTGGTGGCATCGCAGCAACTGTGTTGGGAATGGCCCTTGTTGAAGCATGGTATGTGTATGTTGGCACGATATGCGTGGATGATGGGACGTAGGCCACGACTGTCGAAAGAAATGGTATCAGCAGAAGGAATGATGACCCATGCGAGCAGGTTGCTACTCGTACTCGTACCATGCTGAACGAAGACACAAGTGATTGCTGTCGAGTCGAGCAGAGAGTATAATAATAGCGTAGAGTATGGTACGGCAGATGTCTTGCTTGATTGGTCGGTCCCAACGATGCAACGAGAGACCTTCATGTGGCACAGTCACAGGCTGTTGCGCGCCACGGATGTTTGTGCGACCATCAACTCTCGTTTGTTCTGTGCCTCGTTGTCTGGAGTGGGGAGGTGAGCAACCTCTTCGGTGGGTTTCGTGTTTCGTGTTTCGTGTCGCCTTCTCTTTTTGACACTGATGTGATGTGATGTTGATGTTCTGCCATCACACCATGTTCAAGAACATTCCTGGACAGGGTCGACCACAATGACCGAACGCGATTTCCATCGGTTCCGTGATCGCGGAGCCCGCCCATGCGTGTCGGTACTATGGGTAATCTCCAATCCACAAGTATATATTTTATGATGTATTGCATGGTGCTGTATGGTACTGATCGCAGCATGACGATGGGCTGGTGTCTATTATCAAGCTTAAGCTTGCCACCTATGTTCGTTGCCCTACTCGTATGTGCTCACCAATCATAGGCGTCTTAGGAGTAGAGCTATTTCATGAGCTCCTCCTCTCTCTCCGCCTCTTCGAAGGTTGGATCTGTCAGATGGACGCTGCTTTCGTGCATGTACTGGTACGGAGAGGTGAACCAGCCGTAGTCGGCCAAGCCATCATCGTACTCATCTTCGTCCTCGTCATCATCTTCGTCCTCCTCTTCTGCGCGCTCGTACGCTGCCCACGCCTTCTCGATGAAGTTCCTGTACTTGGCGTAGAAGTCATCTTCCAGGATCTCCTTCGTCCACTTTCCGTAGTATCCCGCAAGCAACGTGATGAGCTCTTCTTCCCACTTGGGCGAGTACCAGTCCGGTCCCATCTTCCAGACCACATCGGAAATCTCCTCGTGCTGCGACTGTTCCAGCGCCGTTCGGAATGCAACGAGATGGGCATCGAATATCTGCCACGACAGCTCGCATTCGAAGGACGGCATCTCGGAAGGACAACCGCCCTGCTCCCGCATGGAGAGCTTGCCCTCCATCTCCTGGATCATGTCCTCGAAGAAATCCACGGCCTGCTGGCAAAGCGGGACGTTGAACTTGGCCACGAGGGGACCGTCATCATTGGGGGTGCCGTCGTCATTGGGTTTGTGATCGACATCGAATACGAATCTGGCATCCGATCCGAAGGCCGGGAGATACCGCTGTGGGTAGTTCTCCACGAATCCGTAATCGCGGAAGGTCTCCCACGTGCCGTAATCAAAGGCGCGCGTTCCGCAGGTGGCGCACTGTGAGTAGCTGTTGAATATCTCACTGCCCGCCTCGATGTCCTTGGAGGCGACGAGGGAGAATGTCTTTTTGTCGTGGATGATGTGTCGGGTGTTGAGCTTGTGTCCGTTCTGGTGGTTGACCATGTCGTAGATGCTGATGAGAGTGCCGTAGTCCTCGGCGCGCGCTGAGACGATGTTCCAGGCATGCAGCAGCATGTCGAGCTGGTACGGCATGTTCTCGTCGGACTCCGAATGGTAGTTGTGGATGGGAGGCAGGTCGAGGGCCTCCGAGCACGGATCCCAGAACTTGTCCACGATGTGCGTGGAGAGGTCCTCCCGGACCCCGATGGCCTCGGGCAGGAGGGTGGCGAGGTACTCCTTTCCGGCAGGCGTCCAGAGAGGAGGGACGTAGAAGAGGGGCTGGGCCCTGAGGTAGTCGATGTATGGATTCTCCGGCTCCGGCTTCATGAATTCGTCGTAGAGACCCCGCACCGCAAGGCACTGCTTGAGCTCGTACTCCTCATCCGCGGAATCTCTGTTCAAGTACAATGACTTGTCGCGCTCCGTCTTGATCTTGGGCGTGATCATGACCTCGCGTGGCAGCGTGAAGAGGTACTCGCCCTCCTTGATGTGATCCGTGGCGAAGACGCCTCGAATTGGCTTGTCGGCGCACTGCCTCATTTGTATTTTGGATGAGACGCTGACTCCCTTGGTGTTGAGCACCCACTCTCCCAAATGCAGGAGCATGTAATCCACCTCCCCGTTGGCATCGAGCCCCACGAAGTTGTTGATCAGCGGCGAGGCGCAGGACTCCTCTTCCTGCGAAGTCTCGTTGGTTTCGGAGTCCGAGTCTGTGAGCGGATCTGCGGATTGTGCGTCCTGCTGATCGGACGATGATGCATGCGCTTGATCGTTGATGTCTGCATTAGCGGCTGCATTGGCAACGTCTTGTTCCACCAGAACGGACGTCGCGGAGGTGGCCATGACAGTGACCTTGGCCAAGGAGAAGAGGACCGTGGCGGCCACTGCCGTCGTTGCCGTCGCTCTTCGCAGTATCGTCATCGTGACTGTCCTTTCTCAATTGCTGCTTGGCTTTGCTGTGTGGCTTTGCTGGTTTACGAGGTGGAGTGCGGACTCTGATGTTTTGTTCTGTCAACAAATGCTGTAAGATGAGCTTCCCTGTGGCACCTGCTGTTGATCTTGCTGTTGGTCTTGGCTGCTGGTCTTGGTTGCTGGTCTGGGTCTTCGGTCTTGCTGCAGTTGACACGATTGGTGACCAGCCGTGTCTCTCTTGTGATACTGTATCTCCGAACTGCCTGTCTGAGTTGAATGCTTGAGTGGAATGCCTGGGCGGTCTTCCAGAGATCACAACGTTGTTGCGATGATCTGACCGTTGTGCTAGTGTCACGTCAGTGCTCTACGGCCTCTCACGTCGAAACAATGGTGGATGTGGGAATCTGGCAATTGTGGTGGTCGTCGTCGTCGTTGTCAAGCGGCGAATTCTGACCAAGGAAGACGGATGCAACTCTTGTGACTGCGCCGATGTGTGACGATGGGACAGTCGGTCAGAGGCAGAAGCGTGCTCAATTGCCGCGAAGCGTGCAAAAGGGTGTTCACCCCTTTCTCTTTCTTGTCGCGATGGACCTTCGCAGCCAAAGCGGTTTCCCCCTTGCGGACAAGCCACGCCGATTGGCACCATCGTGCTGACCAACCAAACTCCGCACGTTGGCATGCGGAGAATTTTCGTTCTCGACGGTTGGCTGGTGAACTCAAGTGTTGGACGTCGTTCGGATGTCGTAGTGATAAACATGATTGTCGGACTCCCAGATTGCGAACCCACTCCGACACCAAATGTGGCGACAATTCACCGAGGTTCCCCGTTCTCTTGTCAAACGAGGATCCATCCTCGTGAGCGAGTCCACCAGCCATTTGAAATGGACCTCCTAACTTTTTGTCTACGATATCCAAACTAAGCACATATTCGTCACCCCTGTAGATTTAATACGAATAATTAGCCATTACATTTTTTAGTTAGGTCCTTTTAGAAGTTTTATGGACCGATGGATATGCTCATTTTTCGATCTCTTTCAGGTTTCACCGCTACGCTTCCGACGACATCGATCCAACTTACTCTAACCCTTTCCTGTTCATTGTTTCAGCGAGTTTGTTCCCATTATGAATTGTTTCGTCTCTGGGGCCTTCTGATGAAGCGATCCAACAGTCCATCCACTAAAACGCTGGGTGTTGAGTTTTGGGAGAAGCAGTGAGTGCGCGTTTAAATCCATTCTATCAGTTGGATTTTTGTGTGCTGTTGTGACACGATCCGGAAGGGATGGCCTAGTTGACTGCCAGATTCAAGGAATCTGATGGTGAAGTCAACGTGGGGCGACCGTCTGGAGATTAGTAGTATGTGACAATGAAGTAGATGAGTGTTGTAGTGCTGATCTTGAGTTGTGCTATTTGTTATTTGAATAGTCTGCATTGTGAGTTGATCAGATTGAGATGCAGGATGAAGAAACGATAGTCAGTCTGAATGGTGCGGCTCTGCACTGACCTTCAGAGGTTCAGTGCTGAGGGCGGACCGGTCCTCTCTTCCTCTCTTTCTCCAGTATCTCATCGTAGTAGTTCTACGTTCGAGTACTAAGCCTTGACACCTTGATTGAGGTTGAGATCGAGAACACAGGTTGTCAGGCCGAGGGAATTGATGTTAGATTCCCTGTATGTGTTGAAGCAGGGAGGATCTCTTGGCTGTTGTCATGCAAAGTTGTCAGGTTGTTTAGCTGACAACGGAATTCAGGTTGGCCGCATTACAATAGTTCAGAAGAGCATATAGTTCCCAAGGTGTCTTGATCCTATTGACTTCCGATAGTGTTTGAGTCAGTGGTGATTCATGAATGAGTGTGGGAGAAGGAGGGAAAAGAGTGATTGTTCCGTATTTGTTGGTGGGAGGTTTCGCGCCAAAATAATTTCAAGGTGCGACTAGGAACACACTGAGTGAAAAGTAGTCCGTTCTTTAGATGAACTTCAACTCTATCCTATGTTTGACTAATCTGTCATCATCTACGTCACCAAACTGGCTGCTGCGTCATGAAACACCAATCACAGCACAATGTGAAACATCATCAGCTGTGTTTCGTCGTGATGGAATGGTTGAGTGGGCTTGCTAGTCTCGAAGTGTTTTGTGTCGTGTCTCTTTCATACATTCGGTACAACCGTCGGTAAATCCCACATCCCCCAACATGTACGACTGGTTGAAAGTGCCAAACTCCACACAACAACATGACAATGGTGCAACACCGAAATAACCTCCTCAACAGCTGTCAAATGGCATCCCCAGCGCCACACCAACCAGCAGTCCAATGCAGCATCCACACACATCACCGTCACTGCCATGTATTTCTTGGTTGGTGGACGAGAGGGGGCTGCGAGAGCGGTTGATTTGGGGCTGTGGCAGCCCCCTGCGCAAAGGCCACATTTTGGCAGCAGATCACCTCATTGGATGTGGCTCCTGTATTCCATACACAGACCACACCAACTGTTGGCAAGTTCCGCTCATGGATATCCTTGCGATTGTGGAAGCAGGTAATGGTTGTTACAATTCTGTTTGCTATTTCAGCATGTTGGCACTCCAATGCTCTTGGAGTTGCTGCTGTTGGTCTGATGCTCTTGGTCTGTCTCATTGGTCTGCCTGACTATGAGTTGGTATGCAAGATGCTCTCTTGCTGTTACTCATATTCTCTCTCTCAATATTGCATGTTCGTATCATGCAATATTTCATACTTAATACTCCATCAGCTCATTCTCTACTGGCCCACTACTTCACAAGTATTTGCCAATACTCCCACACTACACTCCTCCTTGTATATCCACAATCTTGATGTCTCTTGGCCATCAAATCTTCACCTTCTTGATCTGATGTGGAGACAGATGTCAACATTGTGACACAATGACATCCTGTGGATGTCAGCTGTCATCCTTCTGCTCTCCAGATGTCACGTTCCATCGATGATGCAGTAGTCTGTCAGATGATATTGTCATCTGGGGTTTAGTTGGGAGGTGCATCAAGCTTCGCTCGATACCATACGTTTCCATTGATGGATGGACAGACAATGTTCCTGATTCTCTCAGAAATCATTGTTTGCAAATTTCCTCCAGAAATTCTGCTCGTTTTTTGTGTCCGATTTCGTGATGTGATTTTGACAAATCACAGCTCACTATTGACGCGAATATAGTTGTACCGTCTGTGCACGAAACATAAGAGAATGGCAGGTGAACGATGCACATACACATATGCACATCCTGACACATGTTCCTAGTAGCATGCTCGCACAGTACGAGCACAAATAATAGACGTGCGCGTGCATTGCGACGACAGACGAATACTATGTGGTTTCAGAGCAGAGTCGACAACACAATTGGAATTGCAACAACGGCAGAATGATTGGGAGGACATGGGCGGAAGGGAAGGAAAACTTGAGGAGAGTACACCCTCTGCTGTTTTGACGAACGAATTTGTCTTCACGCTATTCCCTTCTTTGTGCGGAGAGCAAACAACTTACTCTCTGGGGAGATACCATAGCCCACATTTTGCTGCAGTGCGAGTCTTTGTAGATAATGTTGCTTACGTTGTATTGATGCAGCTCGTAGTATTGAGACCAGAAAAACCACAATCTATGAAGCACAACTTTCATGATCCATTGGATTACATTGCATGGCATTAATAATAATAACGCAATGATTATCCCCTCACACGAGGGTCGCCTCGAAAGCTTTAACGTTGCCGGCATACGGCGAGCCCATACGGACCGACCGCGCTCGAACGACCTACCTAGATCTCTCACTCCTTGGTCTACCGCGGGTTGCCAGTTCCACGGGCCATCAAACATACCGCACTGGGCACGCAACTGTTGTCGTCGTGCACTTCACATTCTTTTTCTGTCATGGTGGAAGACGCCGCTGCCGTACCTGCCTGCCTGCTATACGCTGTCGCGCCGCATACGTCTTCCGTTTTTGCCGCCTCTGAAGCGGACCCTTCGTTCGTCGTTGCAACCCTGCCTGTCGAGCTGCCCTGACATGCCTGACCCACCGCATCTGATTCTGTGCAGACTGCGCTTGGACCGCTGCCTCCGTTGTATGAGTCAAAAGCCTGGCGTCGTCGCCGCTGATGTCCTGCGTGCCTTTGCGCCACTCGTCCTGTACCGCCTGCTCCGCTTCTTGGGAGATCTTGGCAGCTTCGGCCGCGGCGTCGCTTTCATGCAGCACTTTGTTGCGGGCCATCCACGCTTTCCACCTGACGTCCCAGAGCCCTGCCATGGCTTTCGCGATCCAATTCGCCGGACGTCCTGGGCTATCGTTCACCAGCATGGTGGACTCCTGTATTTTCTGCCATTTTGCCGACCACCGCCCTCTTACCAGCATGCCCCAGCCTATCGCCGCTTGTTCCTCGGCTGCCTTTCGCAGCTGCGGGCCGCCGTCGATAGAGACTGTCCCGCCTTCGCTCCATGCACGCACCTGTCGCACCAGCTCCCTCACCATCGCTCCGTCACCTCTCGCCGCCATCATGTCTGTCTCCCACTGCTTCAAAGCCTCGTTTCGTACCGCTACCGCCAGTGGGTGTGCGCATTGCATCACATACTCCGTTGTTTCTTCTTGATCTTTGCATATTGGGCACTTGTCATGACTCCAGAGCTTCCATTTGCGCATGTTGCGCCCGACCGGCCCAAAACTGCACGCGTGCTTCGCCACCCACTTCCTTCTCGACGGCTTCAAACTTGCCATTGCCAGCCGAGCAGCGTGAACGTCGACCCGTCCTGCTTCCTCCTTTCGGAGCCTGCCTACTTTGCATTGCCAGTGGATCGTCCGCCGCCCTTGAATATATCTGTCGAGATGTACATGTGAGTATATGTCAAGATGTACGTGTATATGTGCATCGTTCACCCGTTATTCTCTCATACGCACTTGGACGGTATAACTATACTCGTGTCGATAGTATACTGTGATTCGTCAGAATTACAGGGGAAATGGAACACACGAAAAGGGGCAAGATTTCTGGAGGAAATTTGCAAATAACGATTTCTGGAAGAATCAGAAGATCGTCCGTCCATGCATCAATGGTACCAAGAGAATCTCGAGGTACTTCCCAACTAAACCTCAGATGACGATATCATCTGACAGACTACTGCATCACCAATGGAACGTGACATCTGGAGAGCAGAAGAACGCCTACTGACGTCGACAAGATGTCAACATGTCACCACGTCGACAGCTGTCTCCAAGTCAGAGCAGGAGGCGAAGATATGATGACCCATGAAGATCATGGATACTGAAGGTGAACTTCAAATGGTAAGTACTCATGGAGTAGAAGCCAGCACTGAATGAACAGAGTGTCGAATGCAGAGTATGCATCGAACACGGAGTGTTGTGTAGCACGAGCACACGATGTTGAGAGAGAGAGAGAGAGAGAATACAGAGAGGAGCGAGAGAGGATCTCGCGTACCGACTCATAGTCGGAGACCAAATCTACGACACAGATTGAAGCGCCGAGAGCATCGGGCAAGAGAACGAACGGACACCGAGAGTATCGGAGTGCCAACGTAATGAAATAGTAAACAAACGACTATCAACCAACACCATCTTCCACGATCGTAGGTTACCGTGAGCGGAACTTGCCAACACGTTTATAAACAATAGATCAGGGCGAGCCCGCGAATCGTATCGTGCGAGGAAGACGAACATCATTCAAGAGCAGCAGGCTGAATGAGCGAGGAAGAGGAATTGAAAGACATCCCTCTGTCCAATCCGGCTATCAAGAGAGAAGAAGGTGCGAGTGAGACTCCACCACGAGAAGAGAAGGAAGTAGCCGCGGCTACTGTCCTATCAGGCGCATACGCAAGCGCGATCGACGAGACCGAAGAAGAACGGTCTGCAAGACTACACCGCGAGGAGAAGAGGATTCTCAAGACGGTCAAGCAAGAGGAGACTGGCGAATGATTCTGGCTTGCTTGCGTGCTCAGGACGCGAAATGAAGCACTCGCAGGCACACAGATGACAGTCTTCTATTGCTTATTTGTTGTTGGTGTATTGCTGATACACTCCTTGTTGTGAACCAGATTGTGACCGCACGCCATGAATCCAACAAAGACACATGCTCTGTTTGTTTGTTTTTCCCCTGTGTTGTTTCAGCCACAAACATTCCGCCTCGGTTGCTTGTGACTGTACGGTCATAGAATCTTTGACCAATACGAGCTACGCGACTCGTTTGACCCTAAAACTCGCTCTGTCCCCTCGTTGAATTGGCATATGCTGGCTGTATGCCTGACCGCCATCTGTGCCTATACAACGCCCCTCATCGTTGTAGTATGCGCGCAGGAAAAACGGCATTTTGCCTCCCAAAAAACCTCGCGCGTTCGCTACCCTTCATGCAACTCCCCATGGCTATCTGTTAATACAGAAACCTACCCAAAAGCGTCTCCCGTTTTGGGGCCGCCATGGTCTTGGTGAACACATCTGCCAGATTGGTCAGTGTGTCCTCTTTCGCGACTCTAATGATCCCACTTGCCACAGCTTCCCTGCACCGGTGATATGATATGCTGTGATGCTTCTTGGAGAGTGTGGAGTGGGGTGTCGATGCATTCTTGTACACCGCTTCATTGTCACAGAACATATTGGTCGGTCCCTCCAACGGGACGCCAAACATCCTGAGTTTGTATCGTAGAGACGATACCATTTCCACAGCTTGCCGCATTGCAGTGAACTCCGAACCAAACGTGGATGTTTCGACTGAGTTCTGTCGTTTGCTGTACCACATGACCGGCGCTCGATTCATGAAGATCAAGATGCCTGTCTGCGACCTGCGGGTTGCTTTGTCTGCTGCGTGACTGGCATCCACAAAGCAGTGGGTGGAAGCAACGTTTCCTCTGGGCTTGGGTGCATTTGTGGGTATCTGCTCTTCGGCGTCTCGGTAGAAATCTTCCCATTCAAACGATTGGAATCGATCCTCCGAAATCCTTGGGTGGTCTGGATCCATCAACATCGAGCGCTTGCTCGTGTTCTTGAGGTATCCAAAGATGTGATACACCTGCTGTAGATGTCCCACCCTTGGCATCGCCAAGAACGAAGATAGGAGGGAGACCTCGAGCAAGATGTCGACCCGTCCGATCTCGATCGCCCACCGCAGCACACCAATCAGCTCTTGGAATCGTTGTAGCCCATCTGCCTTGAGCTCTGCTGTAGTATCCTCAGCTGGATGATATCCAGATGTGAATGGTGTCTTGCATCCCGATGGTAGTCGCAGACCTTCTTCGGACAGCTTTGACTCCACGTTCTCGATAGCCGCCTTGCAGTACTTCTCTGATGAAATGCGCCAGCACATGGTGCCGTTCTCGTTTGCCTTCTTGTCGAGCGATGCTCCAAGGTACATATCAGGTGGCTCGACTTTGTCCCCTTTCAGCTTGAACACAGCTGAGATATTGGATATGACTTGCTTGGGTTGATGGCTGATTGCCATCACATCGTCGACGTAGCACAGCACGATTTCATAGTATTCGAATCCGTCTGGCTTTGCTGCTGGTCGTAGCCATACGTCAGGATCTGCCTGCGACGATCTGAATCCGCTATCATGCAGAACGCCGGCCAGTTTGGCCCTGAATGCAGCTCCGGATGACTTCAACCCGTAAAGCGCCTTCTTCACAAGCATGATCTTTCCTTCTTCAGCTGCGAATTCTGGTCCTGCTCTTGTCCAGATTCTCTCGCGGCAATCTGCCGTGAGGTAGGCATTCTGAATGTCGCATGCCATGACATCCAGGTCGTTCATTGCCGCAATGGTCAATGCGATGCGAACCGAATCTCTGGATACGACGGAGGAGTATGTGATCGATGATGGCGTGGATGTCTTGTGTCCCCCGGCGACCAGTCGGGCCTTGCGTCTGAAATTCTCGCCGAGCTTCACATCGAATATCAGGTGGCACTTGATCTCCTGGTATCCGTTGGGTATGTCAGATTGATCCCCCTCGAACACCTCGAATGCCGGCCTGACGTTCTTCATCTCCTTCATGATCGAATCCCACCACAGGGTATTGCCGTTTTCACGGTCGACCTGCTTCGCTTCCTCCACCGACTTTGGCACGCGAACACCATACTTGTGAGTTCGAACCCAATACTTGGATTTGACCTTCGCGAGAATTCGCTTGCGCTTCTTCAACACGAAGGGAACCCACCAAGCAAATGCTGGCTCCATTGAAATGCGATTGTCCACTGCATACTCAGCCAGCTGTACTGGGTATGAGTCCTTGACATCCTTCAATGCATTCCACGTCGTGCTGCCGTCTTTCCACTGAATGAGAATATCCCACCCAATGGTTGTTTCACGGCGCCTCTTCACTCCATTCTTGGCAGTGATGAAGGCATTCTGCTGAGTGATGGCACTGGCATCCTTGCGATGATCGATGATCTCATCGATAAGCACGTGCCGGTTGCCTTCTTCGTCAATCTGTGCGAATAAATTCTCCGCAATGACGTTTGCTGCCATGGATTGCCGGTGTCCGTCGCTGAACTCAACTTCGTACAACCGTGTATCCATGATTGGGTTGGTGGCCGCTGTCCCAATGGGTTTGCCGTCCTTGTCGCGAAGCCGCTTTGTGACGCGAGCGAATTCCGGATACTCTCCCCCGCGATCGATAGATAGCTCCATGTTGAGGTATCCATCGAACGTATCAGGGTCGAAAGCGTCATCGGCCTCCGCGACGTCCCCGTTGCTGAACGTGCGGGAGAACTCGGCCGCAAAGTCGGGATCGTCGTCATTCAGCTCGGCCCATGCGGAAAGCTGCGGCCTCCCTCCCGTGACCGCCAGCCGCTCCTCTTTGAAACGCCGAGCTATTGCAGCATCATATGCCACGAATTTCTCCTTGTGGGCATCGACACCCATCTCAACAGTGGTCACCCGCTGCACCGTAGTGCGCGCCATGGGAATGCCAGACGCTGGCAAAACCCAATATGACATCAACGATCCCGTCGTCCGTGCCACACCAAGGAATCGCCCCACCTGTATTTCACCCAGCCCCGCGTTCGGCTTGAACCACACTCGATCGTAGAATCCAAAATCGAGGTACTCCGAAATGTCCGGCGTCTCGCCAGTCAACCGCTCAATCGGTGTGCGTCCCTGTAAGCCTCCTGCATTGCTGGCTGTGCGCTGCATGATGGCAGCAAGGTGGGTCAACCCGTAGCTCCACAATCGTCTGGGACAGTTCGTCCTGAACATGACCCTGTACCACCGCCGTCTCAACTCACGAATGACACCTTCCGCCGGGTTCTGGTTGTGCCGCTCAACTTCCGTGACATGCAACTGGATGTTGTACTTGCGACATCGTTTTCGGAATTGGCTGTGTGGTCCAACCTGCTCCGGCGCACCGTCTGCGACGAGTATATCCGGAGCCCCATAGTCACGGACGAAGGTGTCGAGGGCCTCATGTGCCTCCGACTTCCGGAACATGTGGTATGCCTCAACGAAGAATTGAGGAGATGCGAAGATCTGCGAGTACTTGTGCCCATGTAGATCCTCACATCGGGCATACATCGTATCCGTTGCCATAATCCCCTGGATCCGCTTTGGGATGTACATGCGATCGGCACGGTAGCGCCGAGCCAACGGCATGACCGCCGATCGCACGAGGTTCCGAGTCGTAGCCCGAAGAGTAAGCCGTGCTTGCTCGAGGCTGAGGTGCCACCGATCGCTGAGCTCTTCGGCCGTCATCTTCGAGTGCCGGTCAGCCGACAGGAACGATCTCGGTACCTGGATCTCGTCCTCTGTGATGGGACCAGGGATATGGACATCGGGGTTGTCCGTCATCGCCGTTGACACCGCAGGCTTGCGGTCTATTGCCTTCTCATCCACACGCACACTCCGAATCAGCCGTTGGTTGAAATGGCAATTGATGGATCCATAATGGTTATCCATGTCAGCGTGGTGGGTGGATGAGCGAACTGCATGCGTGTTTCGGACCTCGATCTCTTCCTGTTCGTGGTATGGGATGATTGGGAACCGGACGTGTTCTGGGTTCCAAGGTGTCGGGCTGGACAGTACGATGTGTGGTAGCTGGCTCAGATCTGCGGATGATGGCCTCCATGTGTCGAGGTATATGGTGGTACCCTCTGATTGCAGACACGCCGCAAAACCCTGCTCGTCATGTCGTATGACCATGGGCTTCCCAGCGTATGGGTTGTCCTGTACGTCAACTCCATGGTGCCGCAGTTGGTTTGGATTGACCAACGAGTGGTCGAGGCTTGGCATTGACAATGCCTCGTTGAACACGAGTATGTACCGCCGGCCTGCTGCGGATGTGTATCCAGTTGCGGCTGTCACTATGGGCACATCTTTGACTGGATCATAGCTGTCAGTGTATGGTGACACGTCACAGCACCTGTCAGTATAATGTAGCACCACGCACTGTCGGCCGGCAACAATGGTGTCGGCATGAGAGTCCAGTTCAAGCCTGGACTGTACCTCATGGCCATCATGCGGATTGTTGGCATGTATGGTGCCAACACGTCGTGATCTTTGGGACGTACGAAACACGGATATGCAACTGGTGTACTCGCAAGAGTGTCGTTGGGTATGTGAGTAACAGCGTCTTAGATTACGAATCCAGATACCGAACATCACCACTAACGTGCACTCTCGCCAACACCATCAGCTTCCGGTGTTCTGTCGCTTGGAGTCCCTTCCACCAAATGCTGTGCCAGCTTGGTCGTGTCGATCGGACGCTGGCTGCCCACGATCCATGGCGGGCTCGTCGTTGGCATCGTGATTGCGCTTCTGTTGCGCGGATGCGGATGACTTGAGTTGGCTCACTTGTCTCTTGAGTTGCTGGACCTGTCGCTGGAGGTTCTGCTTGCCCTTCCCTCCGCGTCCGTTGCGCTTCGTGCCCCTGGCCTTCAGGATCTCTTCGCGGTGTTGCTGCACCTCGGCGCTGAACCACTGCTTTGGACTGTACTTGCCGATGTACAGGGATCCATCAGCTGTGATGGCGCCCACGGCTGGTGGTGATCCTTGCGATGTGGTGCGGCCGTTGGAGGTTGTTTGAGCGACTTGTCGGTTGCCCCGCATGCTGGTTGAATGCTCAGGTATTTCCTTCGCAAACTCCAAGAGGACTGTCTTGTAATTGGTTGGGTTGCGGCTGTAGTCCAGCTTGAGTGTGGACTTGAGCATCTGCAATCCCGGTGCTTGGATTGTCTGGAAGATGGTGTCAACAATGTCTTGGTCATACATCGGTCGGTCGCAGTCGTCAAGTTCGTCCACTGCACGTTGCAGCTTGGCCGAGTACTGTTCGAAGGACAGGTGGCGCTCGTTGTTGTAGCGAATGGTGCGAAGGACTTGCTTGGCGGCTGTGACCCTGGCCTCGACGCTGGCTGGGTTGTCGTACCTTTCAGCCAGTGCCTTGAAGCAACGCCTGCCGTCGCGCGCCCTGATGAATGGCTTGATGTAGGTGTACGCGTCGGAATCCTCTGCGATGTTCTGGAGGATGATGCGGTGCACCGTTGCTGTGTCCAGGCGATAGGTTTCGCCGGTCAGCGGCGCCAGCGTGAGAGCGTTGTGTTCCCAGCTGAGATCGGGTTCGTCGGATGGTTCCGCCTGCTCTCTGATGACATAGCTGAGTGGGATGCCTTTGGCACCAATGATGGCCTCAAGAGTGCTCACCAGTTCATCCACCCAGCGTCGCCATTGCGCGCCTGACTTGAGCTGGACACAGAAGGTGTGCGTCAACAGCTTGTCGCCCTTCTTCGTCTGTGTGATGCGCCGGTCGTGCCGTGCCTTCGCTTCCAGTATCTCGGAAAAGAATTCCTGACGCGTGGTGTCATCGTCGAACTCAACCTCGAGATCCAACCGCACTTGGTCTTGCACCCAATACATGAGGGCGATGAGCAGGCGCCTCGTCGCTCTGGAGACATGGAAGGCGTCTTGACCTCTGCGAGAGTACTGGTTGCAAGCGGTGTCGATGGCTTCCGCTGTCTCATGTTGCAACCCTTCGAGTCCAACGTTCTGCGGCACGAAGTCGTCGCGAACGATGTTGCGGTGGGGAATCGAGTCAAACCCCAACCAGGTGAAGATCTGGGTCAGTGTGATCGCCATGCTGTGTGGTGGTCAGCCGGTACTGCCGCTGCTGGACACCCTCACTTGGATGATCAATCCGTGAGTCCGTTGAGCTCCCAAGTGACCTGACTTCTGCGAGCCGTCGCTCCTGCCGTCACTGGTTCCAAATCGCAGAGCGAAGCAACTGATAAACCGAATGATTCTGGCTTGCTTGCGTGCTCAGGACGCGAAATGAAGCACTCGCAGGCACACAGATGACAGTCTTCTATTGCTTATTTGTTGTTGGTGTATTGCTGATACACTCCTTGTTGTGAACCAGATTGTGACCGCACGCCATGAATCCAACAAAGACACATGCTCTGTTTGTTTGTTTTTCCCCTGTGTTGTTTCAGCCACAAACATTCCGCCTCGGTTGCTTGTGACTGTACGGTCATAGAATCTTTGACCAATACGAGCTACGCGACTCGTTTGACCCTAAAACTCGCTCTCTGGTGTGACGAAGAGCATTCGCACAGCCAAACAGGGTGGGAAAAGTGAGACACCACCAGGAGGAGAATTTGTGAGCAAATCAGTCCTCGCGAAACAACAAGCGAAAATCGAAGAAGTGACAACACAGAAACAGACGGAAATCAAGGGCGCGAGCGCACCAACGACGAAACAACGAACCAACATGGCGACATCAGCCAACGTGAACAAGCGACGCATCAAGGCGCCAATGTTCAGCGGTGAACAGGAAGACTACAGCGCATGGGAGTCCCAAGCAAAGGCATACGCTCGTGCACAGAAGACGAGAGACGTGATGTTGGGCAAGACCAAGGTGCCAACATTGAGCGAGATCGCGGCAGCCGCCAATGAAGACAAGGAAGCGATGGAGGAGATCTACGAACTGGGATGCGACTGCTTCAGCGATCTGATCCTCATGATGGATGCAGAGAAAGGAAAAGGCAAGCAGGCCATCCAATACATCAACCAATGCGTCTCCGACGACTACCCTGAAGGAGACGCACACGCAGCGTGGAACGTTCTCGCGGAGAAGTTCCGACCATCCGACGCGGTGACGAAGATCAAACTCAAGCGCCAATTCAACAACGAAAAGATGAAGAGAGACACGGACCCCGACATCTACATTACGCAACTCGAGAGTCTACAATCGCGTCTCCACGATGTCAAGTATGAGATCTCGGACGAGGAAATGATCATGCAAATCCTCAGCACGGTGAGCAACGAATACAAAACTCACATCGTGAACTTCCAGCACCAACTCACGTTCAATCCGGAACTGGTCACCATCAACACGATCAGAGGAGTACTCCGCACTGCATACGCCACACACAGAGGAGGCAAAGCATACGTCGACGACTTCCAAGACAGTAACACGAAGAGCAACGACACCGGCTTCACAAGCACCGGTAACTTCAAGGGTACTTGTCACAACTGTGGCGTGTATGGTCACAGATCCGCCGATTGCCCAGAACGCAAGAAATCGAACAACAAGAAAAACAACAACAACAACAACAAGATGAACGGAAAGCGCAACAAGGGAAGCGGCTTCAAGGGCAAGTGCAACTACTGCGGCATCTTCGGACACCGCGAGGCGGAATGCCGAAAGAAGAAGTTCAACGAGAAGAAGAAGGCCGACGAGCAGGCCAACACAGCAACACAAGGACACGACAAGAGCGGGCACGAGATGGTACTCTCAGCAAAGGACATGCCGCTCTGCATGTTGGTGTCCGACGACTACATCGAAGACTCCTTCTTCGATAACTTCGAATACGTCGGGAGTGACGACGAAGTGCAGGATGATGAGATCATCCCGGAGTGGCTCAGCGAGGAGCCAATCATCCACGAGGTGGATCCAAGACGCGAAGTGAGCTACGAATGCTGCTTCAACGCGCACGACCTGATCGGTTCATACGGCGACGAAGCTGAGATGGACGACGAGGCCAATGATAGCGACATCGAAGAGGCCATGAGCGATGACGACGACGACGCCGACGAGGACGGCGCAGATGAAGACGACGAGGCGAACCGCGACGAGTTGCCTCCTCCTCAAATTGGGAGATACGAGAGAACGGGAACCTTCATCAATCAAGGCGAAACGCGCCGCGCCGCAGCGCCGCCTCCTCCAGCAGCGGGGAACAACAGATCGGGCATCTTCGATGAGGATGACAGCGATGAATCCGAGGACGGCAATCATCCAGACGACAGCTTCAATCCAAACGAGCATGTCGTCTACCCAGGGAATATCGACTTCCCACCAATCGAAGATCCCAACAGATCCAACTACCTCCATCGTCATGACACCGTCCCATATGCAACAGAGACAGCATTGGTGATCCAGAAGCAACTCATCTTCGATGCAGTGATGGAAGCGGGAGTGAGCCTGTTCCCAGGAATCGAACGAGGGGTACTCAGACCGATATGGGTCAACATGATGGGATCCATCCTATCCGAGAACTTCAGATCGATTGAAGAGATTCTCGCCAATTCGGTTGTGATCAATCGCATACTGGAAGCAGCCGAGACAGAGACGATCCCAGAAACGGATCTTCACTACATCCTAGGAGGATGTATGCGCGTACTCTTACGCGAGCGACCACGCGTCCACCCATATGATCCAGCCACAGGATCTCATCGGAACAGTACGGTTCCATCGGACTACGCACAGCTACCTGACGATATGGATGACGGAGACCATCATCATCCATACAACGAAGATGGAGTCCACGAAGACGACGACGACGACAGCTTCGACGACGAGATAGCTGCGGCAGCTGTGGAGCAACTCCACAAGCTGAGCACCAAGTACAAGGACAAAGTCAACAAGGACACCTGGCTCGCCGACAGCGGAGCTTCGTGTCACATCGTCAACTCGGATGCCGCTCTCTTCAACGTGCGGCACATCAAGTCCTTCGTCCAAGTGGGAGACAGCACGAAACTGGACTCTCCCAAGATGGGATCCATTCGCTTGAAGGTCAAGCAGCGAGACAACACTGGCCACATCATCCGGCTCGATGACGTGAAGTACACACCGAAAATGGCGGTGAACCTTTTCTCCACGAACAAGGCTCTGTACAACGGTTACCAGCTTGGTAACAACGGCATTCTGATGGACATCATCAACGGATCCGGAATGAAGATCGTGTTCGATCGAGTCTTCCCCACATCCAACGGATTCATCACGGGAGTGCAGATGCATCCCATCATACCAACAGACGACGACAAGGCTTGCACAGCCATCGTCAAGAATCCATCCAAGGAAATCAGCGCGGTGAACCTGCACCGAATGCTCGGCCACGCGCCACTCGAGACCATGAAGCGGACGGCCGCTCAGTACGGATGGAAAATCATCGGCGAGATGCCGGTGTGTCGCGACTGCGCGGTCGCGAACGCAAGAGTGAAGAATATTCCGAAGGCAACCATTCCAAGAGCTACTCGCCGCGGCGAACGGTTCTTCATTGACATTAGTTACACTAAACACATAAGCTTCGGAGATAAACGCTACTGGACCCTGATCGTGGACGACTGCACGGATCACTGCTGGAGTTTCTTTCTCAAGAACAAGAGTGATCAACCAGGGTACATCAAACGATTCGTTCAAACGATCAAGTCACAGACTGGTGACCAACAGATCACCTTCCGAGGTGACAATAGCGGAGAGAACAAATCCACGGAGGATATTCTCATCGATGCAGGACTCAACGTGAAATTCGAATACACGGCATCGAACACGCCGCAACAGAACGGCAGAGTGGAACGCAAGTTCGCGTACCTCTACACCAAGATCCGCTCCATGCTTAACGGAGCACAGCTCGACGAAGAATATAGGCATGGCCTGTGGGCAGCAGCTGCTAGCACTGCCACCGCCATCGCCAACATCACCGTAGCGAAGAACCAGAAGGAGTCACCACATCGACAATTCTTCAGCAACGATCCACCATATGCGGATGCACTCCGCACGTTTGGAGAGGTGGGTGTTGTGAAGACTACCTACGGCGGGATCACCGCCAAACTCAAGAACAGAGGAGAAGAGATGGTGTTCATCGGATATGCACACCAACATGCATCAGGGGTCTACAACATGTACAGACCATCGACCAAGTCACTCATCTGTTCACGGGACATCAAGTGGCTCAACCAATCATACGGACAGTTCCGTGGCTGGGCACCAGCACCGAACATATCCAATGAAACAGGAACAACGGACGCAGACGGCTTCACAACCATCGGACGGAAGGGAGCAACGCCAAGGACGGCAACGCGTCAAACATCGGAAGCGAAGAGAGTATCTTTTGCTGACAGCAACAGATACTACATCCTATCAGACAGCGATGATGAGGATAATGAGAACAACGGAGCAGTGACTCAACTAATCCAGAATGACGAGGAAAATCGGAGCGAATCCAATCATGAGGATGACGAAATCCTACCCTCCGGCGACGAAGCCGATGACGAGACAGGTGTCACTCCTCCGAACACACCAGCGAGATCTACACATGACACACTATCCAGATCTCCACCGAGCAAACCAAACAAGCGTGACATAGCTAGAAAGGAGAGGATCCGACGTCACGAAGCACGAGGCAGGAAGGGAGAAGTTAATCCCAAGACAACTGCTGGGAAGAGTATTCCCAGAGCTCTGCGTGAGCTCGCAGACTTCAACGAACGAGGTCGAAAGGAAGAAGGCTATGAGAGCGATCCATCATCCAACGAGGCGAGTGACGAACTCAGCGACGAGATGATCGACGATTCCAACAACGAAACTACAGATGATGAAGAAATCGAAGACGAAAATGAAGAGATCGAGATCACTCATCATAGCACAACAGGACTATACGGAATGAATGCAATCATTACCGAATCACCAGCGATCGACATCGGATTGTCGATGCAGGACGAGAACAAGGAACCAGAGAAGCACATCGAACCTACAACGTTCGACGGAGCCTTCAATCATCCAGATCCTATCCATCGGAAGGGATATCGAGCAGCCATCAAGAAGGAGTTCGACTCCATGGATACACGCAAGGTGTACAGCAAGATCAAACGAGACGCCATCCCACGCGGCCGCAGATGCTGCAAGTGCAAATGGGTCTTCAAGCTGAAGCGTGACGGCACACATCGAGCACGGCTCGTTGCATGTGGCTATTCACAAGTCGCAGGAGTAGACTTCCAAGAGCATTACTCACCCGTCATTCATGACGTGACCTATCGAGTCATGATGGTGATCATGCTAATCAAGAAGATGGACTGCGCACTCGTCGATGTCGTAACGGCATTCCTACATGGAGACCTCGACGAGGAGATCTACATGAACTGTCCCAATGGGATGGATCATCAACCAGACGAAGCCCTGACCCTACACAAGCCAATCTACGGACTTGTACAGAGCGCCAGGCAATGGTTCAAGATGTTGGTATCGACCCTCAAGAATATCAACTTCGAACAGAGCGCAGCAGACCCGTGCCTGTTCTACAGGAAGACGAACGAAGGAAGCATGATCGTGGCCATCTACGTGGACGATTGCTTCTGTTGCGGAGACTCCAAGGCACTGGAGACCTTCCTGAAGGATATTCAAGGCAGCAAGTTCAAGGTGACAATCGAGCGCGGACTCGGAGACTACCTCAGCTGCAACATCGAACTGAACCATGACAAGACTAGAGCGACATTGCGTCAACCACATCTCATCCGACACCTAATCGAAGAGTTCGGAACCAAGGTTGAGAAGATGCAACGCTACGGGACACCGGGAACCCCGGGTCAAATCATCGTACGACCATCCGAAGATAACGGACTGCAGAAGGTCGGACCGGAAGAACATGCCGAATATCGCCGAGGCGTCGGTATGCTACTCTTCCTCATCAAGCACTCGCGACCGGATATCGCGAACCCTGTGAGGGAACTCTCCAAGGTATTGATCGGGCCCACCAAGGCTGCAATGAAGGAGATGTATCGGATCATCAAGTATGTGATCGATACAAAGGACTATGGATTGAAGATCCATCCAGCGCGTCCAGATGACGACGGCTGGGACATGGAGCTCTTCTGCGATAGCGAATATGCAGGAGACAAGAACACAAGAATTAGCGTAGGGGGATTCATCCTATACCTGTGCAAGGTACCAATCCTTTGGCGATCCAAGGCACAGAAGGCCGTCACACTCAGCTCATCCGAAGCAGAATACGTTGCCCTTTCCGAAGCGGCAAAGGAAATCTTCTTCGTGATGCAGCTACTCGAAAGTGTGGGCGTCCCAGTGAAGACACCGATCAAGGTCCGTGTGGACAACATCGGAGCAATCTTCATCGCCAAGAACCCATCGACATCCCAACGATCGCGGCACATAGACGTGCGCCATCACTACGTGAGGAACATGGTAATCAACAAAACCATCGAAATCATTTTTGTCAAATCCGAGCAGACCACAAGCGACGGATTCACCAAGAACATCAAGGCCGACTTGCAACGTGAACATGAGAAGTCGTACCTTGACACATCGAGAACATTCGAATGACCGAATGCACACAGGAAGGGTGTCGAGATGTACATGTGAGTATATGTCAAGATATACGTGTATATGTGCATCGTTCACCCGTTATTCTCTCATACGCACTTGGACGGTATAACTATACTCGTGTCGATAGTATGCTGTGATTCGTCAGAATTACAGGGGAAATGGAACACACGAAAAGGGGCAAGATTTCTGGAGGAAATTTGCAAATAACGATTTCTGGAAGAATCAGAAGATCGTCCGTCCATGCATCAATGGTACCAAGAGAATCTCGAGGTACTTCCCAACTAAACCTCAGATGACGATATCATCTGACAGACTACTGCATCACCAATGGAACGTGACATCTGGAGAGCAGAAGAACGCCTACTGACGTCGACAAGATGTCAACATGTCACCACGTCGACAGCTGTCTCCAAGTCAGAGCAGGAGGCGAAGATACGATGACCCATGAAGATCATGGATACTGAAGGTGAACTTCAAATGGTAAGTACTCATGGAGTAGAAGCCAGCACTGAATGAACAGAGTGTCGAATGCAGAGTATGCATCGAACACGGAGTGTTGTGTAGCACGAGCACACGATGTTGAGAGAGAGAGAGAGAGAGAATACAGAGAGGAGCGAGAGAGGATCTCGCGTACCGACTCATAGTCGGAGACCAAATCTACGACACAGATTGAAGCGCCGAGAGCATCGGGCAAGAGAACGAACGGACACCGAGAGTATCGGAGTGCCAACGTAATGAAATAGTAAACAAACGACTATCAACCAACACCATCTTCCACGATCGTAGGTTACCGTGAGCGGAACTTGCCAACACGTTTATAAACAATAGATCAGGGCGAGCCCGCGAATCGTATCGTGCGAGGAAGACGAACATCATTCAAGAGCAGCAGGCTGAATGAGCGAGGAAGAGGAATTGAAAGACATCCCTCTGTCCAATCCGGCTATCAAGAGAGAAGAAGGTGCGAGTGAGACTCCACCACGAGAAGAGAAGGAAGTAGCCGCGGCTACTGTCCTATCAGGCGCATACGCAAGCGCGATCGACGAGACCGAAGAAGAACGGTCTGCAAGACTACACCGCGAGGAGAAGAGGATTCTCAAGACGGTCAAGCAAGAGGAGACTGGTGTGACGAAGAGCATTCGCACAGCCAAACAGGGTGGGAAAAGTGAGACACCACCAGGAGGAGAATTTGTGAGCAAATCAGTCCTCGCGAAACAACAAGCGAAAATCGAAGAAGTGACAACACAGAAACAGACGGAAATCAAGGGCGCGAGCGCACCAACGACGAAACAACGAACCAACATGGCGACATCAGCCAACGTGAACAAGCGACGCATCAAGGCGCCAATGTTCAGCGGTGAACAGGAAGACTACAGCGCATGGGAGTCCCAAGCAAAGGCATACGCTCGTGCACAGAAGACGAGAGACGTGATGTTGGGCAAGACCAAGGTGCCAACATTGAGCGAGATCGCGGCAGCCGCCAATGAAGACAAGGAAGCGATGGAGGAGATCTACGAACTGGGATGCGACTGCTTCAGCGATCTGATCCTCATGATGGATGCAGAGAAAGGAAAAGGCAAGCAGGCCATCCAATACATCAACCAATGCGTCTCCGACGACTACCCTGAAGGAGACGCACACGCAGCGTGGAACGTTCTCGCGGAGAAGTTCCGACCATCCGACGCGGTGACGAAGATCAAACTCAAGCGCCAATTCAACAACGAAAAGATGAAGAGAGACACGGACCCCGACATCTACATTACGCAACTCGAGAGTCTACAATCGCGTCTCCACGATGTCAAGTATGAGATCTCGGACGAGGAAATGATCATGCAAATCCTCAGCACGGTGAGCAACGAATACAAAACTCACATCGTGAACTTCCAGCACCAACTCACGTTCAATCCGGAACTGGTCACCATCAACACGATCAGAGGAGTACTCCGCACTGCATACGCCACACACAGAGGAGGCAAAGCATACGTCGACGACTTCCAAGACAGTAACACGAAGAGCAACGACACCGGCTTCACAAGCACCGGTAACTTCAAGGGTACTTGTCACAACTGTGGCGTGTATGGTCACAGATCCGCCGATTGCCCAGAACGCAAGAAATCGAACAACAAGAAAAACAACAACAACAACAACAAGATGAACGGAAAGCGCAACAAGGGAAGCGGCTTCAAGGGCAAGTGCAACTACTGCGGCATCTTCGGACACCGCGAGGCGGAATGCCGAAAGAAGAAGTTCAACGAGAAGAAGAAGGCCGACGAGCAGGCCAACACAGCAACACAAGGACACGACAAGAGCGGGCACGAGATGGTACTCTCAGCAAAGGACATGCCGCTCTGCATGTTGGTGTCCGACGACTACATCGAAGACTCCTTCTTCGATAACTTCGAATACGTCGGGAGTGACGACGAAGTGCAGGATGATGAGATCATCCCGGAGTGGCTCAGCGAGGAGCCAATCATCCACGAGGTGGATCCAAGACGCGAAGTGAGCTACGAATGCTGCTTCAACGCGCACGACCTGATCGGTTCATACGGCGACGAAGCTGAGATGGACGACGAGGCCAATGATAGCGACATCGAAGAGGCCATGAGCGATGACGACGACGACGCCGACGAGGACGGCGCAGATGAAGACGACGAGGCGAACCGCGACGAGTTGCCTCCTCCTCAAATTGGGAGATACGAGAGAACGGGAACCTTCATCAATCAAGGCGAAACGCGCCGCGCCGCAGCGCCGCCTCCTCCAGCAGCGGGGAACAACAGATCGGGCATCTTCGATGAGGATGACAGCGATGAATCCGAGGACGGCAATCATCCAGACGACAGCTTCAATCCAAACGAGCATGTCGTCTACCCAGGGAATATCGACTTCCCACCAATCGAAGATCCCAACAGATCCAACTACCTCCATCGTCATGACACCGTCCCATATGCAACAGAGACAGCATTGGTGATCCAGAAGCAACTCATCTTCGATGCAGTGATGGAAGCGGGAGTGAGCCTGTTCCCAGGAATCGAACGAGGGGTACTCAGACCGATATGGGTCAACATGATGGGATCCATCCTATCCGAGAACTTCAGATCGATTGAAGAGATTCTCGCCAATTCGGTTGTGATCAATCGCATACTGGAAGCAGCCGAGACAGAGACGATCCCAGAAACGGATCTTCACTACATCCTAGGAGGATGTATGCGCGTACTCTTACGCGAGCGACCACGCGTCCACCCATATGATCCAGCCACAGGATCTCATCGGAACAGTACGGTTCCATCGGACTACGCACAGCTACCTGACGATATGGATGACGGAGACCATCATCATCCATACAACGAAGATGGAGTCCACGAAGACGACGACGACGACAGCTTCGACGACGAGATAGCTGCGGCAGCTGTGGAGCAACTCCACAAGCTGAGCACCAAGTACAAGGACAAAGTCAACAAGGACACCTGGCTCGCCGACAGCGGAGCTTCGTGTCACATCGTCAACTCGGATGCCGCTCTCTTCAACGTGCGGCACATCAAGTCCTTCGTCCAAGTGGGAGACAGCACGAAACTGGACTCTCCCAAGATGGGATCCATTCGCTTGAAGGTCAAGCAGCGAGACAACACTGGCCACATCATCCGGCTCGATGACGTGAAGTACACACCGAAAATGGCGGTGAACCTTTTCTCCACGAACAAGGCTCTGTACAACGGTTACCAGCTTGGTAACAACGGCATTCTGATGGACATCATCAACGGATCCGGAATGAAGATCGTGTTCGATCGAGTCTTCCCCACATCCAACGGATTCATCACGGGAGTGCAGATGCATCCCATCATACCAACAGACGACGACAAGGCTTGCACAGCCATCGTCAAGAATCCATCCAAGGAAATCAGCGCGGTGAACCTGCACCGAATGCTCGGCCACGCGCCACTCGAGACCATGAAGCGGACGGCCGCTCAGTACGGATGGAAAATCATCGGCGAGATGCCGGTGTGTCGCGACTGCGCGGTCGCGAACGCAAGAGTGAAGAATATTCCGAAGGCAACCATTCCAAGAGCTACTCGCCGCGGCGAACGGTTCTTCATTGACATTAGTTACACTAAACACATAAGCTTCGGAGATAAACGCTACTGGACCCTGATCGTGGACGACTGCACGGATCACTGCTGGAGTTTCTTTCTCAAGAACAAGAGTGATCAACCAGGGTACATCAAACGATTCGTTCAAACGATCAAGTCACAGACTGGTGACCAACAGATCACCTTCCGAGGTGACAATAGCGGAGAGAACAAATCCACGGAGGATATTCTCATCGATGCAGGACTCAACGTGAAATTCGAATACACGGCATCGAACACGCCGCAACAGAACGGCAGAGTGGAACGCAAGTTCGCGTACCTCTACACCAAGATCCGCTCCATGCTTAACGGAGCACAGCTCGACGAAGAATATAGGCATGGCCTGTGGGCAGCAGCTGCTAGCACTGCCACCGCCATCGCCAACATCACCGTAGCGAAGAACCAGAAGGAGTCACCACATCGACAATTCTTCAGCAACGATCCACCATATGCGGATGCACTCCGCACGTTTGGAGAGGTGGGTGTTGTGAAGACTACCTACGGCGGGATCACCGCCAAACTCAAGAACAGAGGAGAAGAGATGGTGTTCATCGGATATGCACACCAACATGCATCAGGGGTCTACAACATGTACAGACCATCGACCAAGTCACTCATCTGTTCACGGGACATCAAGTGGCTCAACCAATCATACGGACAGTTCCGTGGCTGGGCACCAGCACCGAACATATCCAATGAAACAGGAACAACGGACGCAGACGGCTTCACAACCATCGGACGGAAGGGAGCAACGCCAAGGACGGCAACGCGTCAAACATCGGAAGCGAAGAGAGTATCTTTTGCTGACAGCAACAGATACTACATCCTATCAGACAGCGATGATGAGGATAATGAGAACAACGGAGCAGTGACTCAACTAATCCAGAATGACGAGGAAAATCGGAGCGAATCCAATCATGAGGATGACGAAATCCTACCCTCCGGCGACGAAGCCGATGACGAGACAGGTGTCACTCCTCCGAACACACCAGCGAGATCTACACATGACACACTATCCAGATCTCCACCGAGCAAACCAAACAAGCGTGACATAGCTAGAAAGGAGAGGATCCGACGTCACGAAGCACGAGGCAGGAAGGGAGAAGTTAATCCCAAGACAACTGCTGGGAAGAGTATTCCCAGAGCTCTGCGTGAGCTCGCAGACTTCAACGAACGAGGTCGAAAGGAAGAAGGCTATGAGAGCGATCCATCATCCAACGAGGCGAGTGACGAACTCAGCGACGAGATGATCGACGATTCCAACAACGAAACTACAGATGATGAAGAAATCGAAGACGAAAATGAAGAGATCGAGATCACTCATCATAGCACAACAGGACTATACGGAATGAATGCAATCATTACCGAATCACCAGCGATCGACATCGGATTGTCGATGCAGGACGAGAACAAGGAACCAGAGAAGCACATCGAACCTACAACGTTCGACGGAGCCTTCAATCATCCAGATCCTATCCATCGGAAGGGATATCGAGCAGCCATCAAGAAGGAGTTCGACTCCATGGATACACGCAAGGTGTACAGCAAGATCAAACGAGACGCCATCCCACGCGGCCGCAGATGCTGCAAGTGCAAATGGGTCTTCAAGCTGAAGCGTGACGGCACACATCGAGCACGGCTCGTTGCATGTGGCTATTCACAAGTCGCAGGAGTAGACTTCCAAGAGCATTACTCACCCGTCATTCATGACGTGACCTATCGAGTCATGATGGTGATCATGCTAATCAAGAAGATGGACTGCGCACTCGTCGATGTCGTAACGGCATTCCTACATGGAGACCTCGACGAGGAGATCTACATGAACTGTCCCAATGGGATGGATCATCAACCAGACGAAGCCCTGACCCTACACAAGCCAATCTACGGACTTGTACAGAGCGCCAGGCAATGGTTCAAGATGTTGGTATCGACCCTCAAGAATATCAACTTCGAACAGAGCGCAGCAGACCCGTGCCTGTTCTACAGGAAGACGAACGAAGGAAGCATGATCGTGGCCATCTACGTGGACGATTGCTTCTGTTGCGGAGACTCCAAGGCACTGGAGACCTTCCTGAAGGATATTCAAGGCAGCAAGTTCAAGGTGACAATCGAGCGCGGACTCGGAGACTACCTCAGCTGCAACATCGAACTGAACCATGACAAGACTAGAGCGACATTGCGTCAACCACATCTCATCCGACACCTAATCGAAGAGTTCGGAACCAAGGTTGAGAAGATGCAACGCTACGGGACACCGGGAACCCCGGGTCAAATCATCGTACGACCATCCGAAGATAACGGACTGCAGAAGGTCGGACCGGAAGAACATGCCGAATATCGCCGAGGCGTCGGTATGCTACTCTTCCTCATCAAGCACTCGCGACCGGATATCGCGAACCCTGTGAGGGAACTCTCCAAGGTATTGATCGGGCCCACCAAGGCTGCAATGAAGGAGATGTATCGGATCATCAAGTATGTGATCGATACAAAGGACTATGGATTGAAGATCCATCCAGCGCGTCCAGATGACGACGGCTGGGACATGGAGCTCTTCTGCGATAGCGAATATGCAGGAGACAAGAACACAAGAATTAGCGTAGGGGGATTCATCCTATACCTGTGCAAGGTACCAATCCTTTGGCGATCCAAGGCACAGAAGGCCGTCACACTCAGCTCATCCGAAGCAGAATACGTTGCCCTTTCCGAAGCGGCAAAGGAAATCTTCTTCGTGATGCAGCTACTCGAAAGTGTGGGCGTCCCAGTGAAGACACCGATCAAGGTCCGTGTGGACAACATCGGAGCAATCTTCATCGCCAAGAACCCATCGACATCCCAACGATCGCGGCACATAGACGTGCGCCATCACTACGTGAGGAACATGGTAATCAACAAAACCATCGAAATCATTTTTGTCAAATCCGAGCAGACCACAAGCGACGGATTCACCAAGAACATCAAGGCCGACTTGCAACGTGAACATGAGAAGTCGTACCTTGACACATCGAGAACATTCGAATGACCGAATGCACACAGGAAGGGTGTCGAGATGTACATGTGAGTATATGTCAAGATATACGTGTATATGTGCATCGTTCACCCGTTATTCTCTCATACGCACTTGGACGGTATAACTATACTCGTGTCGATAGTATGCTGTGATTCGTCAGAATTACAGGGGAAATGGAACACACGAAAAGGGGCAAGATTTCTGGAGGAAATTTGCAAATAACGATTTCTGGAAGAATCAGAAGATCGTCCGTCCATGCATCAATGGTACCAAGAGAATCTCGAGGTACTTCCCAACTAAACCTCAGATGACGATATCATCTGACAGACTACTGCATCACCAATGGAACGTGACATCTGGAGAGCAGAAGAACGCCTACTGACGTCGACAAGATGTCAACATGTCACCACGTCGACAGCTGTCTCCAAGTCAGAGCAGGAGGCGAAGATACGATGACCCATGAAGATCATGGATACTGAAGGTGAACTTCAAATGGTAAGTACTCATGGAGTAGAAGCCAGCACTGAATGAACAGAGTGTCGAATGCAGAGTATGCATCGAACACGGAGTGTTGTGTAGCACGAGCACACGATGTTGAGAGAGAGAGAGAGAGAGAATACAGAGAGGAGCGAGAGAGGATCTCGCGTACCGACTCATAGTCGGAGACCAAATCTACGACACAGATTGAAGCGCCGAGAGCATCGGGCAAGAGAACGAACGGACACCGAGAGTATCGGAGTGCCAACGTAATGAAATAGTAAACAAACGACTATCAACCAACACCATCTTCCACGATCGTAGGTTACCGTGAGCGGAACTTGCCAACATATATCTTCGTAGTGTCGACGTCGTATCAGTACACACTTTTCTCCCGCCTACCCAAATCGCCCATTCCTGGTGGCACATTTCTTTGTCCTCATACGCCGCCGTTGCAGATTGAGCTGCCCCTGCGGCTTTATCGACGTTGTCGTTCCACACGGCATACTCATCCTGCTTCACGCCTCGGTCTCGCTCAAGCTGATGGCTGTAGACGTGCTTGTATGTCAGCTGTACTGTCAACCTCCGCTGGATACTTCTGATTTCGCGGAGCACGTCAAAGTGTTGCACCGACACGCCCACATCCTGAGTGTATTCCACAGCATGAATCCCGGCCATCTTGTTGTCACATGCGACGATGATTTCCTTTCCTTGCACCGCTTGGCCAGCCCCGTGCGCCTCCATGATCGCCTCAACCCTACGTAGGGCTTGCAGGATGCCGCCTATCTCTGCTCTGTATGCACTCTGCACCTCCTCGCGCCCTGGGACTGCGCTTGCTGCTGACACTTGGCCTCGCCTCTGCCCTTGGATGTTGAGAGAGTATGCTGCAGTGCTCCGTCCGTTCTTGTACGACCCATCGGTACTGATAACCGCCTTGCCTTGGAGCACCGCCTCCAGCCACCTTTGCTCCGACTGTCTTACCCGCATGTTGTGCTGGTTTCCGTGGCGTCCTGCTCGGCCCCCTGTGCCCACAACTCGCAGACGTTCTGATCGCTCCCGCAGATAGACAACCCTCCAGTCTGCTGGCGGCTCCTTCGCCGTTTCTCCCGACCATACGTACTCTGCAACACCTGAAGCCTTGCCGCCACTTGCATTCCATCGTCGCCATTCGTGTGCCGTCTCTCGCGCCCATATTATCTTTCCATCATCACTGCGTATTGCGCCGACGTTCGTGATATCCCACATCGTCCCTTGCTGTGCAGTTGTCGCCACTCGTCGGAGTGCTTGGTCCCACAACTTCCAGTCCTTTCGCGGTACCTTGCCTTGTCGTGGCCAGCTGATGTGCCGCCGTCCTTGCCATTTGCCTTCATCGCTGTATTGTTGCCTGGCCATCACTCTTTGGCGGCGCTCATCAATCACGTCTGCCACGCTTACTACTTGCATGATAATTCGGCATCGGTTCAGCCGAATTTGTTGCATCCTGCTGTAGCCTGCATCGCGAAAAGCTACCATGAGCCATTCATCTTTGTCATGTGCAAGCGCTGCCGTTGCTGTCTTCTCCCGGATCTTGATGCCGCATTCACTGGCTTCCCTCCACACGGTCTTGACCCAACATGCTGTCGCCAAGAACTCCCACTCCTTGTATCCAATCTCAAATAAGGATGTGCCCACTCCTACCTCTGTCTTCATTGCTTGTATGCTCCCTCTCATCAGCTTGCCTGTCATTGTCATCCTTTCGCCGTGCTCAAGGACCATCTTCATGTGTTCCACCACTTGCGTTGTGTGCAACTCATGCATGTCTGCTCCCAGCCACCCCGCTGTTGCATACGCCATTTCCCTTGGGAACCCCTTATTGAAGCCCACTTTCGACATCATAGTCTTCCACACTGGATTCATAATGCCGTTGCACTGCGCTCTGGACAATTGGGCCACCGGTAACACATACTCCAGCTTCTTCATCAGCACTGTTCGCACCGCAATTTCGGCGTCTTCCTGTCTCATGCGCCATGTTCGCACTTTCTCAACCCATTGCTCCGCTTTTTTCCGTAGCGTTGTCTCGATCGCCGAGTCATTGCCATCCGGCGCAAGCTTCACTCCCAGCGTTTCGAACGCCTGATGGCACCCGCTTCTTGGCATCGCCTGCGGTATCCCTGTCGTTCCCTTCATCATTAGTGCAGCTGGCGTCTCCTCGTTCGTGGCATATCTCCATGTGCCGTCCGCATTCCACTTGAAATCGACAGCCCACCACATGCATTTCTCCACGACCAATGCTCCGCCAGTTGCCCTTGCTAGGCTCTCCCACGATTGCACGCTTCGTTGCATGCGTTGTATGGTTTGTTGTACGTCTTCTCCATCTCGTGCATTCACAACTAGATCTGTATCGTCCACGAATGCGTAGCCCACCATTTCGACGTCCTCATTGCTCACCACAGTTCGGAAGCTGGCAGTGTGCCCTTCACGTTTCATAATGTCCAGCACTGGTGAGGAGATAACCGCCCATATGACCGGGCCTGCTTCATTCCCTTGGTAAATGCCTTGCATCGGCACTACCCACCTTTTACCGCCATACGTCAATCTGGACTCGCCGTATGCGGTTCTGATGTAGTGCTCAAGTTGTTGGAGCGTACTGAACATGCACACCACTTTGGACTGTGCGATTCCCTGCCGTTGCAATCCCATCGACGCCACCGTATGTACAATCCGATCGTAGCAACTCTTCAGGTCGTTAGTACACAACACCGTTGGTATTCGTGTTTGCCTCGCCCAGTCCATTGTGAGTTGCTTATTCAACGCGTGGTCTATCGCCCGATGCCGTTTCCGACTGCCGTATTGTTCCTCCGCGAACCTGTCTTGTTGCTCCGCTTGGTGGGCCGCCTTCCTTCCGATCGCTTTGTTCGCAAAATTGAAGTCAGCCTCAAATAGAACGATTGTTCTGAGCTTGTCGACTCGGAAACTGTTCGCCTTCTTCATCAATTCCACATCCGTGCCTTTCCTCCACCTTTGGTATGAGTATCCGCTCACCATCGCCACCGATGTCATACTAGCTTCAAATTCCGAATTCCCTCGGTGGTATGCGATGGCCTTGAAGTGCCCGAAGTGTATCCCTGATGGTCCTGCCGATGTGTCTTCCTTGGCTTTCCTCCATCCTTGCTGGAATTCGTCTGTCGTCATTCCCGCTGGAATGCTTCTGCTTGCGACCGATCGCAACCCTGCCAGAAGTTTCTTGGCACCTTCATCCACCCATTGTCGTGGCTCATACGTCCCGCTGAGCGTTTTCTCCGCGGCTTCTGTTACTCCCAGATATCCAAACTCCCGTGCAAGCTGCCCATGCATGAATGGTGTTTCTTCCGTTTGCCGGAACCTTCGCTTGTTTTCCTCCATGCACCCTCGCTCGATCTCCTCCTTGCCTGTTCTCTCAACCCACTGCCCATTGCTGTCGGGCGCGATCACCATCGATATCCCTGCTGTTGCGTTGTTGCCTGATGCCATGCGTATTCTCCGATATGTCGCTCGTACTCTTTCCTTCTTCCGCAGCTGGAGTAGTTGTTGTGCCGTTGCCGCTCCAGCGCTCATGTCTTGTGCGCCGCCCATGTCGTTCGTTTTCTGTTCTGCCCGCTTTCTGACTTCCTCGAGTCCTCTGGCTTCCGCCAACCCCTCCAGCCAATTTTCTCGCGCATTCGTCGCTCGCACTCTGAACTGCTTCAGCTCCGCATATGCCGCCGCTTGCTCCTTGTCCACTTCGTCGCTGCCACATCTCATGAGTTCCTTCACTCTTCTTGTTTCTCCCGCTCGTTTCGCCAACCTCGACATCATCGTTGAGGAGATATTGGCTCCCTTCCTCTTTCTCACCACATTATTCCATAGTCCGATGCGTGCCTCGATTCTTTTGTATTCTCTAGAATACGGTATGCCTCCCATCCGCAGTCTGCGGCATTTCTCATCGGCTTTCCAAATTCCTTCTACTCTTATCCTATCGAACGCTTCCGCTTCCTTCTCCATTCCCGCTGTCCACTTTTCCTTTGCATCCTTCTCCAACCTGAACGCTCTTGACCTTGCTTTGTGTTGCCGTAAATGAGTCTCGTATGCCTCGTTGAATTTTTTCACGATTCTTGGATCTTCTGTTTTCACTCTTCTCGTCACTGCTTTGCGGAGTGCTGGCATCGATTGTCCAAGCACTGCCACCATGCTGATGTCGATCCATAGGCATCGGTGATCAGCCTGTCTCAGCTGTATTCCTTCATCCCAGTCGCTCACTCCTGCGCCTTCAATCCGTACTCCTGCTGTTGCGAATACTCCGTCTATGGGCACTTTGCCCAGTCGGTGTGTTGGTAACCGACTGACGTCCTTGCCCGCCCATTCCATGGTGTTACGTAGTCCTGTGTTCTCTCTGAATTCGCGCATCGTTGTTGAGTCCGTATCTTCATTGCAATCCATTGCCACTATGATATGATCACCTTCTGATCTCCATGCCTGGATTGCTTTCTGAAGGTCTTCTATCATCGCTATTCGTGGTTCTCTATCCTTCCTCTTCTCATTGAAGTATCGCCGATGTTGTGCATGCGTGTTGAGAAACCCCTTGCTTCTTGGCCGACATGGCCGATATGCCACTACCACTCAGAGTGTCTGTTGGTTCGCCCCTCGGTATCTCTGCCATACCCACCGCCCTAGTTTGGTCGGATCTTCTCCTTGGCCCATGATTCTGATTGCGGCCTGGAATCTGCTGATCATCGCCACTCCTCCCCACTGCTTGCTTTCTGTCGCCTCGCTCGTTCGATTGTTTGCTGTTTTTGCAACTGCCGTCCCTGTTGGCCACCATTCTTGCGTTCTGCCTTTCAGGGTATGCTCCGCTGATGTCGTCCTCCAATCCACATTCACCTCGGTAATCCCGAATACATCAAACTCCCCTTCATTCATCCACCTCTTCAACCCTTCATCTACTGCTCCCGGTCGTCTTCCCAGTCCTCCAAAGTTCTGCACTCCTACCCGCAGCTGTCCTTCTTGCTTCCTTAGCATTCTCCTCCTCACCCTGTTCGTCCTTCCACCCTCGTTCGTCTTCCGTCGTCTTCCGCGGTCGGTCTGTTGCGGTATAACCTCTCGATCCGCCGGCGCTTGTTGTGGGCTCCAAGTCTGTCGCCATGCTGCCACTGACTGTTGCTCTTGCCCTGCTGGTCTAACCATTCGCCGAGTCCCCTCTCGGTTCCTCAGCTGTTTGTATCTCGTGCGCCTCTTCCCGGTCGTCACCCGTTCCGATGGTTTGTGTTGTGCACTGGACCTTCTGTGGCCTTACTCCAATGTTTTTCCCGGCTTTTCTGCCGCCTTGAGCGCTTCGTTCTCTGCTTTCGTGGTTACCACCAGCTGTTTCAACTCTTCCATTTGCTGTTGCATGGCGGCCATCAGCGCTCGCGTAGTTCCGGTGGTTCGCCCGGTACTTCCCGACAATGTCGATGTCACTGATCCTTGAGCTTGCGCTTCCAAAATCTTCCCCATCTGCTCTTGGAGCACTGCCATCTTTTCCTTCTGTGTGCCCGTCGTGCTTCTACTTGCCCCTGTGATCGTTGATGTTGTCGACCCTTCGTCTTCTCGTGCTTGCTGGGCCGCTCGCCTCTTTTCGCTTCTTTTTTCCCGAACCTTTCTCCATGCGCCTGCGTCTCTCATCGAGGGGATTGTGTCGTCATCTCCATAATCCTTCTCTCTTCTGATTGGGACTCCTCTTTCCCCTTCTTCATCTTCGTCTCCTTCATCTTCTTCTCTGGTCGTCTGGAAATGCATGTCTTCGTCGACCTCCATGGCTGCTTCCACTTCCTTGTCTTTTTCGGATATCACTCTCTTTGTGGTCTCATCCCATTTCATCGTCTTTGCTTCTACCCGGGCCATGGACGTAAACAGTCGCTCCACGTCCTCTCCGTAGTCGGCAGTCAACTTGACCAACAGCCCTTTGACCACCATTCTTGCTTCCGCTGTCTTGTCTGGGTGGAATTGTAGCACGTAGCCGTTGCCCCTCCACTGCTTATCTATCGATGTGAAGAGCGGCGTCTTTTCGTTGCCGGTGGTGGACTTGATCCACATCACCATCTCTCTGAGTGTGAGATGTGAGCCGTCTGGAATCTCTTGCAAGCACTCTGGGATGATGTCGTAGGTCGTCATCGCTACCGCGTGTAGGCACCATTCCATTTGGCGTTCGCGTAGCTCGAACCATCCTTTCCTCATGTCTGTGTTGACGATGCCGGATAATGGCGTGATGATACGCATTCTCACTCCTAGTGGGAACTTCTTCGACTTTGTGCTGTAGTACACTTCCAGTACTTTGGCCACTAGTGCTCGATCCTCCGTGCTGGATTCCACGTGAAGCGCCCTTGGGTCCTTCTTCGTGTCCCTGTTGGGATCGTATTTCTCTCCGTCTGCTATCCGCTTCCATGTGATTGCTACCTGGGTCTTGGCTAACTTTGTGAGTTCCGCCTCCAGTGCTTCTGCATCGATCTGTCGAGTGGAGTATAGGAGCCAGCCCAGCGTTGTTGTAGAAGGGGCCTGTATCTTCGCTACTTCAAACCTCCCTCCTATGTGTTGGAAGTAGTCCATCAGCTCTCCTGTGATTTTGCTGATAGGTCCTTTCGCTTTGATCTTGACTTTCAAATACCCTTTCTCTTTTGCCGCTTTGTAGATTGGCCTCACTCCTTTGAAGAACCTTTTCAGGTTAGTCATATCTGTTGGGAATGACTCCATTGCGTGCACAATCGTTTGGTCTTCGTAGGGATTCCAAGGCAGCAATTTTGCTGTTGCGTTCACCCGTTGGATTGATCGTAGGAACTCTTTGCATGATGCAATAGCTGCGTCGATCGCCGTGCCTGCGTCGTTGGCACCATCTCCGCCTTCGATCATCATCTGTACATCGCAGTAGCGTGTCTCGATTGCTTCGCGTTCTCGTGCTCGGCTCCTTCCAATCCCGCTCTCGTTGCTTCCAGCTTGTGTTTCATCGTCACAATCCATTGTTGGGTGAATGTTGTCCTGCCTGATTTCTCCAATTGCCTGTGGTGTCGCTGGCATGATGTTCGTCGTCTCTTCATCGTCCTCCGGTGCTTTCTCCTGCGTCTTCTCCGCCTCTGGCTCCTCGTCCCGTAAGTCCGTTCTTTTGGCTGGCAGCTCCACCGCCGTTGAGTGTCGCGGGCTTCTTTCCGTTCTTTTCTTGCTACCTCCTTGATCTGCCGTCTCTTCTCCCTTTTCCGCTGCCATGTTGTCCCCTCCGGTTCCTTCTTCCCACGTGTCCGCCCATTCGTTCTCTTCGTCGCTGCTCGTGTCCTCTCCTCCTTTCGCTTCCTTTGGTTTGTTCGTTCCTCCGCTTGTCCCGTCACGTCGTTGCCCTGCCTCTTCTCCATCTTGCTTTCTATTGTCCTTATCTTTGTTGTCCTTCGTTGCCTTGATCTCCTTCATCTTGCCCCACTTCTTGCTCAACGCTTTGCGTATTGCTTCTGTTGCTGCTCCAACACTTCGCTGCCCTGCCTTCGTTGCCTGCACTGTGATGTTGTCGTTTTCGATGCACTGTGTGCACACCACTGGGAATCCTCTTGGTGTCACCAGGCCTTCTTCTGGCTTGATCCATGCTCTGCATTCCCTGTGCGCCGGTACACCGCACATGATGCATCGCACAGCTGCTGCTGCCTGTCCTCTTCCCTTGCAGTACTTGCCTGCGGCGCATTCTACCTTGCGAACGCCTCGTCCTTGCTTTCCATCTTTCTCGCCCTGTTTGCCCCCGTTCGTCGTCGCGTCTTGCCCTGTCTTCTCCTCTACTCCTCCTGGTCTGTTGCTCTTCGCCTTGTTGCTGTTGATGCCGCCTCTGACATACGCTTCCATCGGCATTTGGCCCGTTGGACGCGTCATCTTGCTGCTCCTCGTCGTCGTCATTTCGTCGTTGTTCTACTGGTTGTTTTTGCTGTTTGGTGTTTGTCTTCAATTTGTTTATTCGTGGTTTATTTGCTGTGACAATTTCTTCCGGAAGTTGGTTCCATCTGGAAATTGTACATTGCATGGCATTACTCTGCATCACTTTCTCCACTTCGCCTTTGATTTGCCAGATTGATGTCTTGCATCGGCTCTCCGTACGCAAGCTTGTTTCTCATGGACCACGTCAATGCCATCAACCGGTTGCCACAGGTCCACGACGCAAGCCCAGAATTCCATCGTCACTGCAAGGAGACATGCGACGAGGCCAGAGATCACGCCAAGGCGACTGTATCGACGCAACTTAGCGAGCAAAGACTTCGCTCCGCTACGCTCCTCCTTCTCACTAGCTGTTGTATCATAGACTCGCAATGTATCGGCTGCGACTTGCTCCCATGAGTACATGGACTTGATGCGTTCGTGTGTTTCGAAGGGATCCACCTTGGTTGCATCTGATGACTGCCTCGAGGCTGCCTCCATGATTTGCTGCATCAACGCATCCACGTTGGGTTTCGCCATCAGAATCATATCATCCTCCAGCACCTCCGGAATGCCACCGACATCTGTCGACACGATGAGCAACCCGCAACATGCAGCTTCCAAGATCGCAATACAGAATGACTCCGTCAGAGAACAGTTGAGGAAGATGTGACCCTGGCAAAGCACGTCACAGACCTGCTCGTGCGGGACGCTGCCCAGGAACTGCACGCGATCTTCCAGCTGTTCCTGCTCGACCATTTCCTGCAGATTGAGGAACTTGTTCCCGTCTCCACCCACGAGGAAATCGATCTGTGGCAATGCCTGACAGACCTTGGGGATGATACCAACCAGCAGGTCCACGCCTTTGCGATACACCAGGCGATACACCACGACGATGCGTATTCTGGAATTTGGTTGTGCCAATGGGGAATCCAAAGAGGAGGAGACCGATTGGACACGGCGTTAGTTTCCTTTAATTTGATTTGATTCAGATTGGCACGGCGCGAACAAGATACGAGCAGTTCGAGACAGCTTACATACGCGGTGCGATGCTAGTAGCTGCAACGCATCGACATCGCTCTGATACACACGCTCCGCAAGAAAAGCGTCGTCTCTTTTCTCTTGACCTACCTTTCCTTCGGCCGTTTGGATGGATCTGGCGTGAACTTGGATGGGTCGATTGCATTGGGCACCACATGGACACGTTGCGGATCGAGGTTGGCCCGTAGGATCAAATTGGTACGGCAGATGTGTGATACGGCAATGGTGGCGTCGGCTGTGGAAAGCGTAGTTTCTAGCACCTTCAGTACGCGTTGTAACCAAATCACGTGGATCAGGATCGCAGCAGGAGACGAACGTGCTGACCGTGAAGAAAGCAATGGTGAGAATGGATTTAACGGTTGATGATGCCCAGTTTGCGTTTTTTGCGTTCACCGAGAGAGAGAGAGACAGAGACAGATCCCGCTTGGACAGCAACAGATGCACATCAATGAATCAATTTGCCTGATTGTTACATCATGCTCCTCGAGAGAATGCAGAACAACCCCACTCACCCGATTTAATATAACGCCGGCCAGATCATGCAAAGCAAAGAGAGAATGGTCCGTATAGACGCTGGGAAGCCCGAGAAGCGATGCGTAAACGACTGATTCGTTGGCCATGGTGCTGGTTGCCTGGTGTGCATGCACGATATCGATTTGTTCACGGATGAAGATGTGACGGACCAAGGGGTACGTTGTCAGAAACGTTGGCAACGCGTCCTGGTCTGTCATTGGGAGTATTGGCTTTTGTTCACCATTTGGTGGTTGTGGGATGCGTTCGTATTCGTGTGATGAAATAGAGGCAAGGCAGTGTGAGAGGACGAGGAAGTTGTGGATATCGCCATGGAGTGATATGGGACAACCCAACAAATACTTTGCCGCAATGGCGCATTGCTAATGTAACAAATGGATGTAGTCACGTACACAATAGTACACCTTCAATCCACCTGCCATGTATCTGACCCCCTTGCGATCGGCGTATGCGTGCGTGACGACGACGACCTTGTGTCCCAAACACAGCAGATGCTGCGACAGCGACCAGATGTGCATCTCCACACCTCCAAGTCACGGGTAGAAGAAGTCACACACCATGGCGATGCGAAAGGTCCTCCGTTGCATCGCTTGTTGTTGTTTCTGTCTTGGACAGGGTGCATTGATGTCATCCTGGATCATCGGCTCCTGTTCCTGCATCTTTGATGTGTTGGAACGGCGTGCCTTGCCCGATCTATGGCGTGCCATCACTGTTGTCGTACAAGTATTCCGCTTGCATCCATCAGCAGCGCAATGCGTCCATCGACAGGTAGCTCTCACACACGATCCGTCCGCCGGCGCCGTGGAAAACACAAGGGGTGTTGTGCCAAACGTTGCGCCAAATGTTGTGCGGAGTGTGGGCAAGGGGATCTTGGATTTCTGTGTCGGTTTCGGAAGCGGCGTTTGTATTTTTTGGCGCCAATCCAGAAACAAAACGGGACACGAGCACATGCCACAGCGGGATTCAGCCAACAGCGGATTCGGGTGGGTTCATGGCTATGTCTCACCAGAGAGCCCGAAGATAGATTTACTTTATGGAAGTATCGAACGAGGTCAATTGCTGAGAGCAGAGTAGATTGAGATAGAGTAGGTTTGACTCATCCCGTTCTATTTCTCCAGGCTGCTGCTTACATTGCGCGAGCTCTTTTTCCCCATTCCTGCATGGATAGAGAATCCCACCGACAAGTCCAACTGATGGTCAAAACATCGTAATGTACCCCTTGGGTCCTTTTTCATTGCAGTATCCAAACTGAAGCTCTGGGTTGTGCGTGCCCGAATTGTTGCGAACGATGATTTCGACACCATCACGATCATTGGAGTCAGTATGACCGATGGCCTCTCGGTATCGCGACAGCATCTCCTTCTGGAGTGATTGACGCACCAAGAACCAAGCCCTGTGCATGGCACGACAGCCAACCATATTCCACGTGGCATTGTACTGCACACCTGGGCAGGTCCAAGGCTTCTTGCAGGCAGTGTAATGCACCAGCCGCGTGTCCTCGATCGGCCAGGTCTGGCATTGGACATCGTCGCAATTGTCGCGGCCATCCCGACAGTCGGCATCGCGGAACGTCATGTTGGCTTCGGGATAGGGCGTTCCGCGTGGGACCTTCCTGTGGAAAGTAGAACGCCGTGGATTGTCCGAAATCTGGTTGAACTTGCATCGATGCAACTCGATATTCTGCGTGTTCCTTTCGGGGGTCCAGAAGAAGTAGCCCAGCAAACCTTGGATCGTGAGGCTGCCCCAAATGTGACCCCCAAATCCGCTTCCTCGCCAACCATTTTTCATTCCATAGCCCCGTGTGTAGTCTCCAGAGCGTACGATGTCCAGTAACTCGTCGTAGGTTGTTTGATTGGGTCGCACAAGCAAGAATCCACCTTGCATTCCAACCCTCTCGGCGAAACCGGGCGGCACCATATTGTAATCACGTGTGTAGAACGCCGCAATGTCTGGGACGTCCACCAATGGACGCCGGCCTTTGTGCGTCGGAGCAATCAGCTTCTCGTCCTCCAACCGTTGCCGCGCGGCCTGTCCGACTGGATGAGTGTGCGGGAAGTGAATGGCATCAAACAGTTCGTCCAAAGGCGATGTCACCAGCGTATCCACATCGAGATGGATGGCCAGCGTGTAGTTGGTCATTGTGTAAGCGTACAGCTTCATCAGCTCCTTGTGGCCGCAGCAGCCGTCCTTGTCAATGTCCCTTTGCAAGAACGTGCCGTTCTTGATTTGATCGGGCAGAATCGGAAATGGCTTGAGCAAGAGTGTCATGTTGAGATCCGCGACGGTGGAAATCAACCACGATGGTTGTCCCTGTAGTGCTCCTCCGCTTGCCCCGTTAGCTTGGTTCACATTCACCACCGAGGATGGATGTGTGACAACGGTGCTGCATTTAGATTTCTGCAACGAGGGATGCATGATGACGAAGAAATCTGCGGCGTACTTGGACCGTGGAAACGAGTGCAACTCGATCCCATGCTTCCATACGGCCACGGCATCGTAGAGGGCCGCTGTAAATTTTGGCGCGCAATTCGTGACGCTGAGCATGTAGGCCACGCGAGCGACAGGTTCGTCCCATGTCTGCGCTGTTGTGCCAGACAGGGATGGCAATGGCGTGTCTTCTTGAGAAGCGGGCGGGGTCATTTGAGCTGGCTCATTTTCCGCGGCCACGAGATTCATGTCAAATGGCTGCTGAGAGGCCTCCTGTGAAGGCCCGAGCTGATTTTGCCCAACCAGGAACGATGAGATGATGCTACCAAGGAGCAGCAGCGAGATAGCGGCCTTCTTTGCGCCGCTGAGAGTGACCTTCTTTGCGTCATCGACGACAGCTTTCTTCTTTTTGGATCTTTTCCGCCCCTGTCTGGTGTGGGCTTTCGGCTCTCGCTTGCTCATTCTGTTACTTTGTTGACAGCGTTGTGGTGTGGCGTGCCTGTATCAGTGTGTGTGGTATTATATGCATTCGTATGTTTTACACAGCACTATTATGGTAGACTCAAGAACTGCAACGCAATGTAATGGGATACGAGCGATGGCATGCAGTAGGCGACGTTCGAGGCGCTGTTGTGGTGTGAGAACTGTTGATACAAAGCCCGCCACTCGGTTCCCTACCCAGGCGCGAGCCGAGGGGCGGAACCAAAGCTCGTGCTGTGCGAGTTCAGATACTGCCAATTTGAATTCACGACTGGTTGCCGCTGTCTTGCTCTGGTCGCATGCGGGTGACTGTTTCTCGCGTCCGTTGGATTTCTTGGTTTGTGCTTGAGCAATTCTGGTCGTGAGAGAGTTATCGCTTGTAACTTTGTGCAGTTACAGGCGAGTGAGCCGACCAGCACTACGTAATCAAGCACGTCAACCTTTCCTTGATCCTTGGAAAACCGACCACATATTCAGAACCCTTACCATCACATGACAAAGGAGACACAAAGTCTACGTTGAGGCAATCTATATTTTTAGTTTTACGGAACTGTCAATGTGTTCATTTTTTACCTCTCCTGCATTTCAGCGAGAGAGATCCGACAAGATGGATTAAAACGCATTCATGCTGTTTGTTCCAGCGATTCCATTTCGATTTTGAATTGCTTGGTTTCTTTCCGTGGTGTTCTGATTGTGCCCCGCTCATTTCCAACACGATTTCGTTGGGTGACTGGTCAAAGCGGCGACAGCTTCGTGGACTTTTGGAAGGCGATGAAAGCGTGCACCGCCGAAGTAGAGCGTGTTATTCTTCCGTGATTCTGTCGATGGTTGGTTTTGTTGCTGCACACTTATGACCCGCCTGAGCGAAAATAGTACACCTTTCTCGGGAAGTCCTCTCAGATTTCCCTATAAATTTAATATGATGTTCCTCTCTATGAGAAAGTGACGGATTGACTTTCCTAGAATTGCTAAACTTTATATTTTATAAGTTATGAGGGCTTGAGTTGAGAAATTCCCCACAGTAGCCCGTGCTTTAGGTTTTTAGCTTTCGATCGGACATGGATGCGACTCGTCATTGTCTTCAAGTTGGACGTCGGCGAGCGGCGAAAATGTTCTTTTTTCCTCTCTCAGACGGACTCACAGCAAGGCACTCGAAGCCGCCCTCAGACGTGTCTACAGTCGTGCAAATGGGCCCACATTTCGGCTGTTTTTGGCCCCAATTGATTGCACGCAGTTTCTCGCGGTGGACTTGGAACAATAGGTGAGGAGCAAAACTGCACCAGCATGCGATGGTACGTACGTGCACTGCGCTGTGCCATACGACATCAGGATGGGATGAAGGTGCAGAGCTATCAGTATATTCCACCAGGTATAGTGGGATGTTACTTTTGCTTTTGCTGATGCTGCTTGCACTTCGCGAGCGCGGGAACTGTGATCACTGCCGGGTTCGTCGCACCATGATCTCGCGCGTTCCACGTGTGGTCTCTCATTGCATACAAGGGGCACGAGACTCTGTGACAAGAGAGGTACAGGAGGATAACGTTCCCATCCTGCGAATCAAAGTTGGCCGGTGGCGACTACGGCACATTCCTGATGTACGCTGCTGTGCTCTGCTGTGCTCTTCTCGAGTTGCTGAGTTGCCGAGTCGCCGTTCGTTGCGCCTCTTCTGGAGGATTTCGGAGTCTTGTTGCTGTTGTGGAAGTTTGTGGCTTCATTTTGCTCTTTTCTTGATCACGTTTCATTCCTTTTCCTGGTTCTTTTTCATGTCGCACCCAAAGAATCGCTGTGTACTTTTTCAGATGTCGGTGGACAGACAGACGTGAGATGTGGTGTTTTGGTGGAAACATGCATGGAACAAAACCAAATCAGATACTGCGCTCGCGAATTCTGGACTGCTTTGTGCCTGTTGATACACATTCCCCACGGAATCGTTTCTGGAGCGCCACAAAACTGCGGAGTGGCTCTGCGAGAACAGAATGATGTACCGCACTGAACACAAGAAGGGGAGTACAGCAGTATCGCATATAATACATCTGTTTTTATCGTACATGCCCACATTTGTATTATTTGCACATCGGAGGCTGATCAGGTTAGATCTTGTGATGGATCGGTTGACTTCCGCAGAATCAACATTCCACCGTCAATTCCAACCGTCAACGATGGTGTTGCATCCACAAGGCGCGCTTGGTGGTCAGCAGCGCAGGCAGACTTGGAGCGCGAGGATTGTCAGCATTGTTACCCTCATGAGATAGGTATGACGATCAGTTCCATGGTGCGTTATCGTCTCCAGAGTTGGCGTGGATCAAAGACAAGGAACAACGATGTGCTGACCGTTTGGACGCCATATTGTGGATTGAGTTTAGGGTATTTGAATTGATTTGACAGCAGCGTTGCTTCGAATAACAATCCCTCTTGGTGCTGTGGAAACACAGCTCCAATTTTGCTCCTGGCGACGACACCGATACTGACATGCGCGTGCGATTTTTTTTTTGCGCCCATGGATTTGGTATCATCACTCGCTCTCGCTGATCGTCATCATTCTCCGTTGTCTGCTGGGGCCGTTCGTGGCAGTCTGGGTGGTCACAGAGCAAGCAACAGCCGGCGCCAACCATGAATGGCACTGGCGGTTGATGATTGGTGAACGCTGTTCCACAGGCGGATGCGATTTGTTGTCTCCCCCAGCGGTTGTTGGATGAGCGATAGACGAGAAGCTGGTGGTGATCATCTGTACGGAAAGCGTCGGGGCAGATGGATGGGATGTTCTGAGCAATAAAACAATAGTGCCATACTAACGGATGAGGTAGTGTGGATGAGGCTGAGAGCTTGTTCCGATTTCCTCGCAAGCACAAACATTTTCGAATTGATGGCGTGTACTCGTCCTCTCGCCGCGATTGACTGGTGTTCGCGTGAGAGCAAAATGTGAGCCACTGCTCTGCGCCGGAAACTGGTGTCCATTTGCAAGAGAACTGCGCATCCCAATTCACAAGTCGAGCGACAAATCGCGCACACTCCAAACTACATTCGTGACTTTCCGATACGACACGACACGACACGACATGCTACTAATACCAGTACCATACGTATTGGATAGATTGACGAATGGATGGATGGAGCGAGCTGTGATCATCCCAAGGATACCGTATCGACACACTTGGCGACGAACCATAGTCGCCGTATTGGTACCATCGCAGGACATGGTGCAGATACGCGGAGCAAACGCCGGTACGTGCAGCCACAAATTGCTACACGCAACTGTGAAAGGGAATGGCGCAAGTCACCAATTAGCTCATGGGCAGAAGTCAGCACATTTGCTCTTGGAGTCAGTCCAGTTGTACCAGACAATGTTACCAGCATCATGGAGATTGCATTGTACTTGGAGCAGAGCATTTGGAATCGATCATTCAAGAACCTTATTCCATTCGGCATGGCGCTTGGTGTCGGCGGCGATGGTGTCCAGGTAGCATTCTGTGTCTATGCTGCAGGTGCCCACCTTGTGCCGACTCTAGCAATCCACTGATTAGATTCTTATCATTGAACGATAGGTATGTTCATACACTAGACAGTGTACGACAGCACCATCATACCCACTCTGGCTTGCGCAGGAGTGTGAGAGCCGCAACCTGGGGTTGTGCCGTGCCGGCTCCTTGTTTGCCTTGGGCCCTCTGTGTCCAATTTCTGGTTCCCCGATTTTCTCCCAAATCAATCGACTGAATTTTTCAATAGTGGTATACGATGTTGTTGCGTGGGTAGCACATTTGCAAACATTACTGCATTCATCCTTTGCACGATCCTCTCCGTTGGATGAACTCCATACCTTGATTTCAACGCTTCCGACATATCCACCCACCAATACAATGCATACGATTCACTCTGTGCTATTTTTAGTTCGGCGCGTTGTGTTGCCGGATTCTCGTTTTCTCTCGTCTTATTTCTCACGATAAAGTTGCAACATCTTCCCCTTTCCGCTGCGTTCACGGACTCCATCGGTTTCGACAGCCACATGCCCGGACTGGCGTCATCTTCTTCGCCTTGTCGTCTACTTTGTAGTCGTCCAATTTTATTTCGCAATTCCGCCTGGTGCTATTCCTATGCCAACAAAAGCATACCTATGTAGGGACCCCGTGTTATTCTTCGCACTAACATTTTTGCACCCTCACCTGAACGTTTCCATCACGCATTCTATCAGTTTCGACGTCTGGAGGGACGAACCACTCTCATCTCCTCCGCCTCATTGTTTACTTTGTAGTCGTCCAATTTTTATTTCGCAATTACGTCTGGTGCTATTTCTATCCGACCAAATCCATACCCATGCAAATTCCTCTCCGTCGTCATGCACCTTCTGGAGGGCATCGTCAGTGTCATGCACGATTGAGGTGAGTCTATGCCATTACAGTTGCATCAACCATTCGTATTGCGCAATAATGCATGGTGTCCGGCTGATGGGAAAGGGGAGGTTGTGCCTGAGCGATCTACACGCTCCGAATTGATGTTGCTCGCAATCCTCTTGCGAGGGCTCCGGACTCCGGCAGACTGTGTGTTGACTTTCAATTGCTCGCGGATCCGTGTGGTGTTGGCCTTTTCGAATTCCACCAATGGAAGGAGATACACATGGAATTGATACAGATGGTTACGCAGGTTTGCGGATGGCCCAGATGCTGGAGATGGTGCGGGGCAAGATTTCCTACCGCTTGGTATCACGAGGCCAACGACTCAACCAACAGAGTTGACGATCAGCGACGGCAGTGGACAAATTGTAGCGGCTCCTGAAATATGTGGAACCACGGACGCGTTCCTGCACCATTGTGAGCGCTGCGCTTTTGCGGTTCCATCATGGTTCGAAGATCGACTTGGCGTCTTCTACTTGTCTCATACTCGACAATACACTGCATGCCTTGGTCGATGCCCGATCCAGTTTTGGTGTCTTGATCGAAAATGTGGGTTTGGTGTGGGAGTTGTTGTTGTGAATTTGGCGCACCTCGGTCAAATCTGATTGGATGGGAATCATCAATGGTTCAGTGTAAATGTCGTTTGTTGCTCACGAGGACGAACGACATTTAACAAACGAACAACGAAGAACCAAAGTATATCCGAAAATCAAGAAAACAACACGATGGGATCACAAATGACAGATTCATGGACCAGCCACCCAATCTCCGACGCACCAATCAAAAGCAACAGGCAGAACAGAATGTCCGCCCCCAGCGAACTCACATCACACATCACACACCACACACCACACACCACACACCACACACCACACACCACACACCACACATCGCACACCCAACAACTGTACTCTTGCCCATTCACTGCGGATACTTCAATCGTCGCATCTGAGACGATCGGCGCCGACAGCCAACACAACTCCAAATGGCAGCCAACGAAGAACAGATCGATTGTATTCTACCGGGTTGCGTTCGGCCACCAGGGACGTAATCATGATACACACTCGATCGTCTCTCACGATGCCAATGCAAATGATGAGAAATTGAGGCTACAATCGACGAGAATAAAAAGACAAAATCAATAGAGAATGAATGGACAGACGGATTGATGTAGCACTTGTTGCTCTCTCTCTCTCTCTTGCACTTGCTCTCTCGTTGTGTTGGCGCTGCGTCACACTCACTCTTTCGCCAGAATAAAAATCGCAGATGGTTCCACATACATTCTCCAATCACAACCACGTATGCACCAATGAGCGACCGTTGAACTGTTGCTGCCGATCTCGACACAAACACATCCCTCATGCTGTTGTGAACGAATGTGCATGTGTCATTTTGGTTTGTTGTGTGTTGTTGTTGCTGTCTGCTGTGTTCTCCTATCTGCAATGTCAGCGCAACGCTCAGTGCTCCCCAACATCGAGATCATTCAGAATCATCCGTGCCTTCCCCCCACCCACATCGTCCGTCAGCCACCATCGCTATCGCATCATGACCCGTCCACGCGAGGATTCGAGCAGCGACCCCAATCCATCCCAATCAAAGGTGCAGCGTCAAACAGCAACTGCTGGCACATCCATCTATCACCAACCACCTCATGGGGACTACGCATCGTACCAATACTCTGCACATGTCGGACCAAACCACCATGGCAGCGTTCACAGTCCTCCTCTCCCCATGGTTGCGAATCATCATGTCCCTCCCAACATACAACCTCCTTCCTTTTGCATCCCCAGCTACATCGGTACAGGCGTGGGTGGTCTACCATACTCTACATTCCATCCCAACAACAGCATGGCAACTCCCACTTCCAACTACATGGGTCCCAACTGCTTTGGTATCATGCCTTGCAAGCAATGTCTGACCCTGTTCTGCAGTCACTGCAGTAGGCCACCATTTTGCCCAAACTGCGCATCATCCATAAGCAGAGGTGCACGTCACACAGGTGTGAATGCCTTTGTACCACAGGCCAATTCGTTCTCCATTGGGACTTGTGGTGGTGCTGCTGCGCCAACACGTCCCAAGCGCAAATCATCAGCAACCAGATGCAGGGCGCCACATCGACAGGCAGGAGATGATGTGCTCGCGCGACGAGATGTCGCTGTGTCTATGGAAGAGTGCGAGTCGGATTGTGCGAGTACAACCAGTGAGGATGACACCGATGCTGCGTTCGTTCCAGCCAACGAGGGCAAGGTGAATCGAAGAGAAGTGCTGCAAGCCATTTTTGAAGCAGCTGGCATTAGCATCAAACCCCTCTCACGGTTCCATGTGGATGGATTTGAACGTCTCCCACGAAAGACAGCGACTGGTCGTTGGAGTCTCATCAACCGAGTCTGGGATGGAGTTTGTGGTGGGTCAACCCAGCACATGTTTCCTGGCAGAGAACCCCCCAAACAGCTTTCAGAAGCCATGACCTTCGTGCGACATCGCAAACAGCTCCCTCCTGTGTTGCTGGAGCAGACTCTCTGTCATTTAGCCTTCTGGGGGAATCAAGAACTATCACTGACTGCTCGTGCGGTTTTGGCAATGACCTGTGACTCCAGGCGCTGCACCCGAATCCTGGCCGCGCACTACAGTAGCTTGTCGAAAGGAGACAAGGTGAGGGTCAAGCTTGGACGCCGAACCATGTCTCGTACAGGACACAGGCGACTGTCGCACGCTGGAGGTGCGATCCTTGCTGGAGGCCAGTTCCCACACGCAGACTACAAGTACCGTGTCAAGGAATCTAGTCTCCAGGGCGTAGTCTCATTTCTCACTTCCATGTTCCAGTACCGGCCAGGCATCACAAGGAGTGTCAAGTTGGCTGGTGTTCTGTTCCCAGACCTGCCCATCTTCATTCGCGGATCAATATCAGAAGAGCAGCTCTTTGCCAAGTACAAGAACACAACAGATGACCCAGTTGGTATGCCTGCCTTCAGGAGTATCCTGACATTGCTCACGCGACGTGGCAAGTGTCAAACTGGCCTGTCCTCCTTCTACACAGACACTCTGACTGTATTCATGCACTTCCAAAGCATGATCAAGAGAGTCATGGAACTGCTTCGGACTCAGAACAAGGAACATCAAGACAAAGAACTCGCGTCTGAACTTCTTGATGAGGCACAGGCCATCATCACGGACAGTGATTCTGTTCTTTCATTTGCAAAATGGGAATACGCGAACAAGCACCTCAAGGTGAAGACAACAACGGATAATCTACATTCCGCAGAGTTCGCACTGACAAAAGGCTCCCTCCCATTTGTGAACCAAGCATGCAAGCAATGTGCAGATGTCATGACGTTTTTCCCGATTCGTGTTCGCAACTTCATGAAAACTGCCACCAACAGCATCACTGGCAACACGTTTGAATTGGATCGCATGGCTGCAGCAATTAACCTGTGTGATGACGCGCTGCGCCAGTACATGGCCCACCAAGTGAGACGAAAGGTACAAGCGCAGAAGATCAAGGAGGAAAAGGAGCGCCTCAAGGACCACCCAGATCGCATCATTGCCGTGCTTGATCACAAGCAACGCATCCTCCCAACAGAGAATCAGGAAGCTCAGAAAGCGTTCTTCGGAAAAAACAGAATGTCTCTCCTTGGTGTCATGACAATCCAATACAAGAACGGTAAGTTCGAGTACCGATTCATTGACATGGTGATGAAGGGGCGGAACAAACAGGATCATGTCCAAGTTGCTGGTGCGATCAAGATTCTTCATTCTACCGTGCTTCCGAAGCTTCACAAGGGGGTCAAAGAGGTCGTATTCCAAAGCGACAATGCCAGTTGTTTCGCGAGTCCGGCACTGATGAGGTACATGCATGGACTAAACCAGGGACAGGTTGAAGTTGAATACACGATGCCGGAGAAGAAGAAGAAGAAGCGGAAGACAACAGCCAAGAACAAGGGCAAGCACAAGGACAAGGCTAAGTATCCACCTCCCCCCAAAATCAACACCGAGCAGTCATCTTATCATGACGCGAAGGCTGCATCATCCACGAAGGCCAAAGCACAGCAAGACACCGGAACCCGCCCTCCCAAACCACGACTCCAAATCATCCAATGGCTGTACACTGAGGCACAAGCTGGCAAGAGTGCTTTGGACGGACACTTCGGTTTTGTCTCACGTCAACTCAGGTTGTATGTGGACAGTGCCAGGGACGCAAAGATTGCCACCGAAGGCGATGTTTTCAAAGTGCTGAAAGCTGCCAACATCAAGGGGACAACAACGCTTCTGTTGGATCTGAGCAGATTGGGACATGCCATCATCTGCGATGTGGACGGAAAGGAAAAAGCATTCGCGACCAACCGAGTTTCCGTTCGCGCCACCCATCAAATTGATCTGATTGATGACAAAATTCAGGTCACAGCATCATCGGGATTGACGCATCCAGAGACCATCACTCAGGACAAGATCGACAAGTTTGACATTCTCCATCTCGATGTCACTTGCAATGATGAGGACATCACAGAGGTCCCACCGGCATTTGTGATGGATCCACAGAATATCCGCAGCTCACAACCGACTGAGCGACGACACGCAACAACAACAAACAAGAGCACCAGCAAAACTGACATGCTCAAGCGCGTTCTCACTTCGCGTGTTCTGGAACCAGCAGCGGCAGCAGAAACGGCAAATTGTGAAGGAAATGCCACAGTGGACTTCCCTCAATCCATCAGGCAGGGATGGGCGATCTGCCACCCAGACAAAGCCACCTCACGAAAGAAGGATCCATCAGCACGTCCGGCAACCAAGGTACCGTCCATGTCGAAACAAGTGGCGCAGATCGTGTGCGATGCTGCGATTGCTTGCAGGAACCCGGACACGAGGAGGAGCGCTCATGTGCTTCACGAAGAGCTGATGGCCGGGCCTTTCTTGCTTGATTGGGAGCAGAGGATCAAGGTGGACATCACGTACCTGAAATGCTTCCTGGCAGCTCCTGACGGTCGAGCGGAGAGATACCTTGAGAACAATGGCTACTTGGATGACGAGGAGTGCGAAGAGTGCCTGAACGAGATGCATGAACTGCGGATCATGGCATCCAAGGAGAACACTCAAAGCGAAGAAGCGCACGAAGAGCAGGTTCTGGATGATCGCCCATACGATGGGCAGGACGCTGATGTGATTGATGGCAACCTGCTACCTTCCGATGATTGATCCTGACGACCGCCGCGAGTATGCCAACATTATTATATTGCATTCTATTCTACGATACTATACTCTGTGTCACATTGATACTATCAACTTGCAGCATGGCGATATCAACTGCAGTAACTGCGTGTCCACAGGGATTACGAGAGGAAGCTGTTGTTGGTATGTATAGAGTGGCTCTGATGTTATCGGTTGCTATGATCTTGACATGCACAATGGAACCACCATCGCCGTGCATCTACTCAATTCGCACATGTGCTTGCTATGTATGGTATGATACACGATTAGACCACTGCGTGCATCAATCCAAACCCCGTCCATTACTCGTCAGCTGACTTTTTGGCATTCTTTGGCAACGTCATGAACATGAAATCGTACGCCAGCGCAGTCATGAAGGCGTCCTGCTTCGGCGTTGCATGCAGATCGTTCCCGCCCTCCACATTCTCATCGTATTATGACAGCCATCGTTTTCCCTGAACCAGGCTCCACAGCTTCTTCACCATCTTGCGTGCATGCGCTGGGTTATCCGATCATCGTTCGTGCGGCAGTGAATAGGATTGGTAGAAACTTTGGATCCTATTTGATGTTGTGGTACGGCGAGATCTACTTCATGAACACCTCCAATCGGACGCGTCCGGATCCAAATTCGTCGCGCATATCGGTGCATCGTCCGAATGCAGATCTTTGACCGCTTGATGACATGGGTCGACTGCCCAACGCACCGCGCTGAACAGTTCAGGAGCATCACGAAAGCATCCGCACCACCAATCCTCCGCCGGATCTGCCGTGGATGACCAATGTTTTGGCTTTTCATACTTCGACGAAATCAAATCCTCAGCAGCTGCGATGAAGTCTTTGTGTGGTTTGGTACGCTTTTCGTGCACCGCGGCCTCCAGCAAGACGATATTGCAGCAATTCAGACGGATGGTTGGAGTGGAGTCCATCATTCGGGATGAGAGTGTGTGCGAGCAGTACCACAGAATGGGCGCAGTTCGTATCATATCATATCATGCCAACCAATCGGACATTGATTCAATTGTGAGTATGATGTGAATTGAAGTGGGAATACGAATGGAATAGAATCAAGGAATCAATGGCATATGTCCCCACAATCTCTGAAAGTCGTACTCCTTCAATGCGCCTGTTTTGTGCACGCTTTCCATTCCTGATTTTTTGGTCTGCTCTGCGCCGCGCACATGCCAGGTGCAAATGCGCAAGTGTACAACACGATCATACACAGCAGCAGCAGCAACATCAACAACACTTGTCACTCACCTGATGCCAGCCTGGACCGAATGCTCCGCCACCGTACATGTTGGTTTCCGCGCAGACGCCGCCACATTCCCACCATTCCAGACCTGTTGCAGGTTGTAATGCGGACCGACACGACCTCAAAGGCACCATAGGCGTAGAGCAAGGTGGGTCTGCTTGTTCGTGGGGACGCCTCTTCGACATGATGATGTGCAGAGCATCAGTGCCGTCCTTGCTTTCTGCGATGCGTTGCATGACGTCCAAACCTTTCGAATCGAATTGACTCGGTAGCGATTTGAGCTTGCTGCCAAGGTGCACCTCTGGGTCGACCCGCTTCATCATCTTCTCGTCTTCGCCATCAAACACGGATGCATCGCCAAGCCACAGCGTGGTTGGTTCTGTGTATCTGGTGGTCGTGGTCCAGAATCGATTGCTCTCATAGGGATGCGCAGATCAAACGCTGGCGGAGGCGATTCGTGGCCGCTTGTCGACTCCCACCAAACGCAGCTTGTTAGCCTCCTCCTCCAATTGATAGAATTCCAGCTTCGATCTGACGTTACCAATGAGCATGAGGATGAGGTGGTTCTTTGTGACGGTGTAGTTTTCGCGGAGGAGGTAGTCGGAGGGTTTAAAGAGGGTTTGATGTATCCGATAGGCCGGTCCATACTGACGAATTTGTGCGCGTTGATGTAGATGATGGATCCAGCCTTGAATTCCTTGGCACCCTCAGGTGACCAGTTGGATTGCAATGGGATCATGAGAACGGTGCCACCGAAATCGATATCCGAATCTTCTGGTGCAAGCAACGGTTTGAAATCCGGCGGATCTCCTGTCTCGATTCTGGTATGTTGTCTGGGCGGCAGCATGTGCTTGTACTTGACCTCCGTATCCAGAATTTGGTGGTCTGGTAGGCGATGGCCCTCGTGCAGATTTTGTAGATACCCCCGCTGCGCACCCTCTGATTGTCGACGTTGGCTGAGACTGCGATGTCAGACTTTTCACCTTCAAGGACCACAGACGCTGATGCCAGATCCGTGCCTCTCACCCACTCGCGGATCGTCCTGGGGTATCCCGCCCTCGTGAGAGACGAAGAACCAAAATCCGCCCCGACCAGGAGGATGTTCCTTGTTTTGTAGCAGGCTCTGGTCTTGTCTTCCGTATTGAGAATGGCCTGTCGGTGACGAATGCGGATTTGACGAGATCGAATTCCCTGAGGATGACGGAGTCCGTGCTGCCCTGTGACAAACTGAGAAGTGCGTGCGTGATGAGCTTGCCGTCTTGCGACATTGGATCTCTTGCTCTGGGAAGCACCCGGCTTCCCTTTCACTTCCACAGCATCTTCTCCTTTCTGGCAAAGTGGTCCAGATCCATCACCTTGGTCCATTTGGGGTTGCTGGTCTGATACGACGCCAACATTGTTTTGCGCCAGACGCTTTTTTGATTCTGCAGTGTTTGGAGTGTGGACGATGTCGATGTGGATGCAGGATTGTTGGTTGGAAGGATGACGCGAACAGTGAAGCAAGACAACAGAATATGAGAATAATATATGAGACTAGAATGCAATGTTGTTCTGTGTGTGAGGAGCGCGATGCATACCATGGAATACTTGCAGAGCTTCTTCAGCTCATTCGTGCAGTGTATTGTGCATTGCGCATTGTACCTACCTTGGAATCCTTCCACAGATTGAAGAGCATGTCATTGCCTGCTGCATCCGTCCCCATCTTGCTCACGAAGGGTATGTTGTCATCCGCCTCAAGGACGTCGACGACGCACTTGTAGGATCTGGTCTTGGACTTGGTGCGATCGCCGAGCGTGTTGAGGCACATCTCGTTGGCCTTGGAGACGAAGCTCATGGAAGATTTGCTATCCTCATCCTCCACCGAGATGGAGGGATCGTCTGCCATGTTCATTTCTCTTTGGGTTGTGGTGCGCTGTGGTGCATTGCGGTGCATTGTGATGCGTTGTGATGCGTTGTGATGCGTTGGAATTGTCACGGTCGCACAAGCAGGAATGCGTGACCGTAACGGTACAACCCACCAACTGAGGCACGAGCGGCGATCGGTCAATTGATCGACGCAATGAGAGATGCCAGTTGGGCGTGGGATGAAGCACTTCAGAAGATGAACGTGCTTGTGCATGATGCTCTTGATTGAAAAAAGATGATGGCGAGCGAGTATGGTACTCGTGCGGTTGCCAAGGGATGCCGATGGAAATGGAAATGGCAACGGTGATGATGCGAAGCCACGCGACGCGATGTTTCCCACCAGTCAACACAGGGCCCCTTTCGTCTCTCGTGTTGACTTGTTTCTTGTCTTTGTTTGTCCAAGTCTGTCTCTTTGGATGGCTCGTGCGTTGAGATTCTCAACGAAGCCTTCGAGCCAACGTGCCAAGTTTTATTCAGCAGATATGGCGTCTGTCCGGATACCGCAATCACAATCGACAATATTGATTCAGTTTCATTGGCGCCAAAGAGTTCAAAGGACGTTCTGGAGGATACCTTCGACGAAACAAACTGTAAAAATTGTGAAATCGAATAAAAAACGCTGGAACGGCGACCGTTGAAATGGATCGAAACAGTGCAGGAAACAAAAAAGTGGGAGAAAAGCAAGAGGTCGCGACAAGGGCAACACCAGAGCGACGGAGGAGGTAACTGTGTGCAGATGACGTTGTTCAGACAGAGTCATGAGGTTGCTCAGGGTTAGAGTTAGGGCTGGGGTTCTGGCTTGGGTTAGGGTTAGGGATCGAGGGAAGCAGTTGCTCAGGGCTAGAGTTAGGGTTAGGGTTGGGGTTCCGGTTGGGGTTGGGGTTGGGGTTAGGGTTCCGGCTGGGGTTTCGGCAACTTGGGAGAGACGAGGGAGGCAACTGCATGTGGCTGACATTACTCAGACAGAGCCATGAAGTTATTCAATGTTAGGGTTAGGGATGGGATTAGGGGGCCAGAGGGTCAAGACCTGGATTAGATATGTGTGGGTTGGGGTTGCCACTGCGTACAGGACTGTGGCGAGGGTGCTGTCCATTTCCATCTTGGCACCAGCAATTCACATCGTCCAATTCAGCGCTGCGCAACTTGCATCGTATGCGTCTCATGCATTGCAGCCCCTGCAGCCCCCTTGCTACCACTCTGACATACCAGACAGGAGGAAGAGGAACAAGGACTGTGCCTACCATCCTGGTTGACGGCCCATTGCACATCGCACCGCATCACAATATGATACATCATATCACTCTCCATGCAACAACAGTTTTGTGTTCACACCAACGATTCTGTGTGAGCACAAGGTAAAGTCACTCTCCGGAAATTCAAGAATCGCGAACAAAGCCCAAACGACGGAAGAAAAAAGACTGTTTTGGGACGAATGACCACTGCGACTAAATTGAAGCGTCAATGAGCACTTTGGCGTCTGTGCGTTATTCACCTAATACGTAGATTTGACATGATTTTCAACCCTCCATAACTTTAAAATGATTGGACGGAACAATTCTAGTTCTGGCCATATTATGTATTTGATGTAGGAGAAGAGATATATGCAGTTATTTTCAACACAGAAACGACGTTCCCGAGAAAGGTGTACTATTTTCGCTCAGGCGGGTCTTATGAGTGTGACACACAGCTTGTTCGTGCGAAAGTCCTCTGTTGGAATCATTTGGTTTTTTGCAATTGTCACAGTGTCCGCGACACTACGATGGCACTCAACTTCTCGTGAATGCTGCTTATTTAAGGGCGTCGTGCGAAGCCGTTCGTTCTACGACATAGGGATCAATCGTGCTTCGATTGGTTCGAATGAGTCGAATATCTTCGCTTACTGGTGGCTTTGAGAAGCTCAGTCGTGCATGGCGCGACACAATTGTGCTGCGTTGTGTGGTGTTGCCAAGCCCTCTCCTCGTCGTCGTCCTCTTCCTCACCTGCGCTGTCATCACTGCTGCCATCATCGTCACATGGATTCATATCTACTCGCGCTCTCATACTACTACCAACGCAAATGCAATCGCAAAATCGGGCACTTTGGTCGAGCAGCGGATTGGACTGACGTCAATTTGGTGCCATGAAGCGATCGCATCCGAGTCTTCCTGCATCTGCGGCAGAGCAAACCGAGGCGGATCGCACCAGCAACAACGGCAACAGCAACGGCTGCAACAACAATGGCAACGCCCAGAAGGACGAAGACCGCGGCGATGAACAACGACAAACGACGACTGCGCCCACCAACAAGTCTCGCAGGGTGATCTGCTCAGTGTGCGACCGACCGAAACCAAGGGCGTGCATCTGCGAGGGCCTTCCCAAACACCGGATCTCCTTGCGACGATGCCGTCTCTTGGTTCTGCAGCATCCCCACGAAACGAAGCACAAGAACCGCTCCCTCCCGCTCATCGAACTCTGTCTCGATCATCGCTGCATGCACACCATCACGGGTCGGCGGTTGTTTCCGCCAGATCATCCCGGTCTCAACGATCCGCAGTGGAAGCGTCACAACTTTGATATTCCACGCCAATGGTTGGACACGAGCAGCGGCAATCGCGTCATTCTTCTCTTTCCCGACTCCAACAGTGCCATATCCCTGGGCGATGCAATGGCCAAGCTTGATCATGACAACCACGACGACAACAATGACAATGATGACAACCACGACGACAATAATAATGATGACGATCATCATCATGGACAGTCGCATGATGGAGGCAACCGATCAGAGGTGGAACAGAAGGACGCCGATGCTGACAGCGACAAGCGCATCACGATTTTGGTGTTGGATGCAACGTGGAAGTTCGCTTCGGAGATGCATCGCAAGCACCTGGCTAAGGGCGATTGCTACCCAAACCAAATGATCACGGTGTCGTTGCAACCCAGCGATTTGGAAGCCCTGCAACGGCATGCGCGGCAAAAGCAGCAGCAAGATCAGAAGATAGATGCTGGAGAGGATGGCAAGCAGCCATCGTCACAAACACCGACGGTGAAGTACCGCCCACGACGATTTGACATTCGAACGCCACCAAGCGATGATTGCATGTCGACTGCGGAAGCCATCGCCTGGGTGGTGTCTCGCATTGAGGGGAATCATGAACTGTTCGACATCTTCATGAAGCCGCTGGATGTCATGGTGCAGAAATGGAACTCTTTCCGAAATCACAAGGGTTCGAAATGAATGCTGTGGACTATGGAAAACAGGTGAACCTCTACACGCATTGACAGCAGGCTTCGAGTGGATACGTATGAGCGCGACAGTGGTGTTATGCGTTAGAGTTATTCCTATCACACCGCTTCAATTGTACCGCCGACGCTTGGCATTCCCATCTTCCCGTTCGTTGGATTCTTGGTCATTCGGCGCAGGGTCACCCTCAGAAGTCCGCTCCGGCGTGACGGGAGATGCCTTGGAGACAGGCGCTGGTGCCGTACCGAGCCGGCGATTGCCATGCGTCATCCATTCTATGTGCGCCGCAACGGCATCCGCGCCTGTGCGAAATAGCCGTCGTTCGATCTCCGTCAATTTGTTCGTGTACTGCGACACATCGTCGTCGCCGCTGCTGAGGGCCCAATCCAGTGTCTTCCGAAGTCGCTCACCAGAGTAGGTCTATCGCAAGTGAATTCAGCGTACGTAGCACGAGTGAACAGGTGAATGGGATGAGTGAGTGAGAGGGTACGTTGACCATTGGAAGGTTCGCATGCGCGTCATGACTTCGCGAATCAGATTCTGCAACATATCCAAAGGTGAATCCCATCACATGCTTCATACGCACGTACCGTTTGCAAGGTCCTCCGCAGCTCCATTGCCTCTTCCATGACCTTCGTGAGAGCCTGTCTTTGTTGGTTCCTCTGCAGCGTTCTTCGAGAGCCAGCAATGGCGTGCGCCACCTTCTGACTGGAGTCCTCGATCATTCTCACCAGTCGGATTCCAGACCAGAAGAATCGTTCGTTTCGTTTGCTGTTGGAGATGAAGGGAGAAGAGTGATGCAAAGTGTCGTGAGATTGGAAGGGAGAGGACGGTTGGTGAGATGAATGAGCCTGACAACAGGAGAATCAACCATTGCATGACTTCGACAACTCCCATACACGTCCAATTATATTCCAATTCGAGCAAGCCATACAATGCTGCTGCACACTGTGGACTAACTCACCGCAAGTCCGCATCTGCAGGATCGGCCGCCAGCCTCTCCCTCGCTCTGCGCGCGTAATGTCTGGGCATCGAAACGCGGCAGAATCCCACGTGCGCCCACTGCTCCATGGCCCACAGCGGCAACTTGATGCGCGAAGTCTCCGGCAGGTGGTGCTGCTGGTCGTCCGCGTCAGGATCCAGATGCGCAAGATGCGAGAAGTCGAAGAGCGTCGTGCAGGGCACCAGCTCTTCCTCCGCCAGGATGGCATCGATGTCGTAGTACGATGATGTTGACATGGCGGCGTTGATTCAATGCGACGCAGAGTGCAGCAGAGCGCAGTACCCGAATACGGTTGCTGTTGTGTGGGCCGCTGTCGTTGGATTCGAAGTGACGATGAGACGAACTCAGTGGATGTGAATAATGGTGGATGCAATGTTGGATGTGCCGGTGTCTGTGATCTGCTGTGCTGTGGATGATGGTGTGAGCGTCGTATTGTCGTGTTGTTGTGTTGCTGTGTTGCTGTGTTGCTGTGTTCGTTTGTGCGCAATTCGCATGTTCTCGCAGTTTGGGCGAAGACTTCATTTGTGCGCGTTTCCGCGCGGCGATGTTCATCTCCACCAACTTTCATCACAAACAGGTTCGCGCCAAAAATAATTGCGAGAAACAAGCGATAGTGTCGACTACATTGACTTACTGTTTTTGCATTGTGAATCGCATGAGTCAAACAATTGTTGATCGTGTTTGACCACGATTCATGTGAAACACCACAAACGTGGATTGTGCGAGGTTGACAAGCGACGTGACACGATTCAACGGCCAATCGTTCGAGATGTTTTTGGCGTCCTCGATGACAAAAACAGCGGTCTTGGTCATATGAATCATTTATCGCCGATCCATGAAGTAGTCGCAAACGGCACTGGCGATTTGATTGTGTGAACAATATTGTGTCGCAACGACATTAGATGGTCATGAGTCGCATCAATACATATGTCTTTGACCGTTATTTGTGGACACACTCCTACCAACGAGTCTTTTTTGTTTTCTTGAACGCACCAAGCACACGAATTGGGTGAAACACGATGTGGTCTTGGCGGTTATTCCCGCGATGACCTGGCTGATAAAATGTGTGTTGCCACGAGTGAAGAGTCACATCAAGCAACGCGCCACTCGCCACATCTTGCGATGGCGACGATGGCGACGATGACGGCGATGACGGCGATAAGGTCGATGACTGCAAGAGGACAGAGAGCAACGCGTTGCGGAGGCAAAGAGATGATCGTGGCATCGCTCCCATCACACCAGAAGCTCATGTCGATG